>JAGQAX010000006.1:9227868-10427868 GCA_019142605.1 Cephalopholis sonnerati
AGGTGACCATGATAGAGGTAAAATGAAAACACTCAATGTAAGAGTTGTTTCAAGTAGCCAGAAGTGGATGGAGAAGGGGGGACATAATATTTTCTAACAGTTTTACTTATGTTTAACTCCCAGCTCGTGTATTTAATAAGACAGATAAAGACAGACAGGGTGATTTTACAAATCTTCCTATTATTCATCTATTATTCAACTCACCGCATTAATTCTGGCATCCTGAAGAGCCATGGTCCACGCCCTGCAACACAAAGTGAGAGTCATCTTGAATGTAAAATAATCTTACACCACAAAAAAAATGATGTAATGACTCAGTTTGTATGTGCTGACTTACAGAGCATCATCTGCACTGTCTGCACACAGGCTGATGACCCGTCCGTCTCTGCACACTATCTGGAGCAAGGCATCACGCATCTTCCCCTCCGGCGGGTTCAGATCTGAGAGACAACACAGCGGAACAAACAGAGAGGTGACTCATTTAAAAAATGTGACCACAAGTTGGTCAATACTCCAAGTGGGAAACAATGACATCCTCATGCAGCAGATGACACGCACCTTGACATGCAGCAGAGTTGCGGATGTTGATGCAGTCCACCCTCATGTGGATGTCATCCTCCATGTCACGCCGCTGTTGATCATTGTAGAAGACGAGTCGTCCGTCAGCCCATAGGTCAAACCAGTTCCTCTTCCACCGACGCAGTATGGTACCTTTAATGAAAATATAATACAGTCAAGCTCAATCCAAACTCAGTTTATTTATACAATATATTATAAGAACAGTAACAGCATCTTTAAACAGCATTTATTAAGCAGTGGTGGAAGAAGTATTCAGATCCTTTAATTAAGTGAGAGTACTATTACAGCACTGTGAGAATACTCCACTACCAGAAGCCTACAAGTCCTGCATTTAAAACCTGTAATTGTATAAATGGCTCATTGTGTGGTAATGAAAACAACATGACTTAATTTCATGTGATTATAAGCTAATGAAAACAAAGTTATAAATAATATATTCCATATATTTCTGTAAATAGATGCCCCTAAATCCTGCACACTGGACCTTCAAGAAGTAGGAGAATATTCTCAAGGCATTCGTTCATTCATTTTCCATAACCTCTTATTCTGTCGGAGGTTGCTGGAGCCTATCCCAGCTAGCACTGCGTAGGAGGCAAGAGGCAGGGTACACCCTTGGACAGGTCACCAGACTATCACAGGGCTGACACATAAAGACAGACAACCATTCACACTCACATTCACACCTACGGACAATTTAGAGTCAACAATTAACCTGACATGCATGTCTTTGGACTGTGGGAGGAAGCTGCAGAACCAGGAGCAAACAGGGAGAACATGCAAGCTCCACACAGAGGGATTCTCACACCTAGGGTTCAAACCAAGAGCCCTCTTGCTGTGAGGCCACAATGCTAACCACTGCACACTGTGCCGCCCTCAAAACCAATACATGTGGAGACACAGGAAGGGTAAGGAAATTATAATCTGAAAAGTACCTAAAGCTGTGAGACAAATAAAATGAAGTAGTAAGTACAATATTCCCCTCTGAGATGTAGTGAAGTAGAAGTATACAGTCGCATACAGTAGAAATACTCACAATTTAAGTACAAGAACCTTCCCACAACTGCTAATAAGCTGTTAGGACTATTTATGAATACTTACTCTGTCGATGAAGCCAGCCACTCTTTACCATAGCCATCTTGGAGGCAGCACCTGAAACAACATGAAACATGTCAGTCAGTACACACACTGAGGGCTGATGACTGGGCGTGACGTAGCCATAACACACCTCGTGACTGTTAGCACCATTAGCATAAGTACACAATTAACCTTTATTTTCATACTTCAATATAAAATCCATAAATAAGTGAGCACAGAGAGCTTTATAGCAGATGGCTGAGTTTATCTGTTGACAGTTTGAGATATGAAGCCACCGCAACAGCTTAATACCACCAGTTTTGACTTCATAATTTACTTTTAGCTCATGGACAGAAACGTTTATCACCATATGGTTATTAATAACAACGTTAGTACACGCTAAGGTTAGATAATTGTCACTATCGGGACTGTTAGGTTTTGTTTAAGCACTCAATAATTCATCCAGCTGTTTGGTTGTAACAGCACCTGAGCTAGCTAACCTAACGGTAACATAATGGCTTCAAGTAACAACAGGCCACTTGTGAATAGGTCATCCTCATCTCTAATTAATATAAGTTAGACTGGAGATAAAATATATTTAATACTGATAATGAAACGCAAAGTACAATAACAGTTATCACTTGTAGCAACTAGTAAGTTTAGCTTATGTTTCCTCACTGGTATCAAACGCAGTCGAAGTTAGCTAGCGTTAACTACCGTTTGTTTATACATGGCAGTAGCGAGTTCAGTGCTAACCGTTAGCTAAAATACCGAGACTGGTCGTTATAACCGATAATAACGGTACATTAATTAGTAAAGAAAGAGTGTAATATGGTTACTTACTTGTTTATGTGTATGTTTTATGAGAAGTAGTGATGTTACATGCGGTGCCGATGCTTCGAAGCGTGTGTCGAGTAATCCAGGAAGTGTTTCCGCGATGAGTGTATCGAGGCTTGTATCGTTTCAGACGAGTGATGTCATTGATGACGTCCGAAGCCTCACTGCCCGACTGTACCACGTGACTGATTCGAGAAGCGGTTCACTTCTTGGTGCGAGGTTTTGACAGCGATACTCTCCTCCAAGTTACACAAGCACATTCACTGTACTCTGCCCTTTTAAACCAATTCCATTTTCCAGAAGTGACACAGAACATGAGTATTACCCCTCCTGCCATTATTTTATTATATGACACTGCACCACAATACAATTTTTGACCAAATGACTGGTTTACACACAGGATGCATTCACAAAACAACTACAATTTATTATACATGTATGTGATACAGTATAGTCATAATATGCTCACTAGATAATACATTATATTGATATAAACTAATTATGTGGTCATACATTATTTTTCTGGTTATTTATAGTCATTCCCAACAGCTGTTACTGACACAAATGACGGTGTATCACAGATTTCATGGTTAAGATCACAGCTGCCTGTTTTACACACTTTGGCCAGAAGGTGGTTTCGTGTGCACATGAAGCCTCGAGAAATGAACCCTTTTCTGAACCAATTTGCTGGAAAGCTTCAATGCTTCATGAAGCTTCATCTCACCATCACTAGTCTTTTGTGATAAGACAGCAAACACGGAAGTGAGATGTACAAAAAGGCGAAGATGCCCACTTTGGAGTCAAAAAGCTTTGACCAGCAAACCGAGTGGACACAGCGCGTGTGCAGCCGCTACTTGATCTTTGATAGTTGCTCTTAGCCCCGCCCCCGCAGCATCTTCGCATGCGTTGAGTGTCTTTGGAGAAGGAGGCGTTTGTTTCGAGTGACGTCACACATCAGCTGACAGCGTTGGAAAGTGCTAGAGAGGGGCGGCGCGCTCGATTGTCTGTTCTGAGCGGGCTGAGTGCATGTGTGTAAACAGATGGTCCGACAGGGTTTGGACCTAAAATAAAATAAAAAGTACATTAAAAGAAAAAAAATAAATAAAATGAAAAATGACAAAAAATAAAATAAAAATAAAACAAAATAAAGTAAGACACAACACAATGCAATGAGATAAAATAAAATAAAATAAACTTTAATGATCCCCAGTGGAGAAATTCTGTTGTTGCAACATTACAAGCATACAGGTACAAGTAAAGAAAGTAACAGAAATAAATATGTAGCCTACACAAACTAAAATAAGAATAGAATACAAATACAGGAGCATTTGGGGACAGAATGACATGGTAAAGTCACAGTGGTGCTTATAACATGACAGTAGTGTGCAGGGGTGCTGCACCAAATTCTGGGCCCTATGCATTAGCAGTCTCTGTGGGCCCCCCACTCATCCTGTCTCGATAAGTGTCTCTCACACACCTTTTTATTTTCTTAAAATATATAACAAAGTCAAAATATGCTTTATTTGCCTTTCTTTCTTTTCTTTTATGGAACAACAATTTCCCTGTCTTGAGGAAACAGATGACAGTGTACGCTGGTGCTCTAACAGCATAACCAGTCACTCACTGGGCTTTAGCTGCATTTATGGTGTGTTACATTCACCTTAGAAGCCCGAGGTCAGGCCTGTGAATGACACAAGTTGATCACCTTCCAGTGCAACAAGTCGGAAAACCAAGTTGTTGTCAGCAATACCAGTTCATGCCAGGTTAGCCATTGCTAGTAATACCAGTTGATAACAACACATTACACTATATTTTGCTCATAAAAACACTTTAGCAACATGTCCACAGGTAGAAGCTGGACAGGACTGTGTGTGTGGCTGTTATAATGAGGCACAAGTAAGACAGAAGTGCTAATTAACAGTATATTACTGCAGCTTTTACTGTCATTAATGCACAGAGCCACCATATTGGATTTTAAAGTCGGGGTTGGTGAGGTTCCTCTGACTTTCCAAGTTGGAAATCAAACTACAGGGACCATTCCAGGTAAAATCTCTAACTGGGAACTTGGACAATCTGACTTCCCAGTACAAAAGAATTGCAGTTTAAAAGCCTGCAACTCTGTACCAGTCGGTTAGAACTGAAGAAGCTTCTTGGATGAGAGGCGAAACGTCTTCAAGAAACACAAGCAAGTCCAGTTGCCTACGATATAGCACTTAGCATTACCATGACCTGGATGACTGAGAACCTTCACCGACAAAAGAAATGCACCGTTAGAGACAAATCATTGTGGAGGGGCGGACTAAACCATTTTGCCCCTTAAAGGGGTGAGAGGAGCCTCAGAGGGCTTCCATTATTTTTTTTTTACATAAAGGTTAGTCTCTCAACTGAGTTATTCAACCAGTTTTAATGTAGTTATGGTAGTAACTACTTAGAAATAAAAAAAAAAACTGCAAATAAAACCAAACTTTTTATTCCAGGCTAGGAACAAAAATTTAAAAATCCAAGTGTGAGCTTAGTTTTGGCTGTTTCATGTTGGAGGTGTTTGCTGCACATATGTGGGCTCTCAGAAATTTAAAAAATTAAACAATTAAGTCTGTTTTTACAGTTTCTGGTTATGATAAATGGTGTAATTTATTCTTTTTTTTCCAATTGAAAACATAAGATTCAGACAACTTTATTAATCCCACCAGGGATTAGACAGATGAGTAATAAATAAGAATAAAAAAAAATGTCAAGGAGTTTGGTGGAATAGCTTTATCTATAATTCATTTTTAAAAAGTTAATAGACTGATTATCAGTAAAAGACATTAAATTAAAAAAAAAATTGGGTACCTGCTGGTGTGTTTTGGGGTTCAGAGGGTATTTATAACAAATATAAAATACAACCATTTAAAGTTGTATGTCCCTCCTCTAAGCCAAAATAAAAAAACATCAGTATCTCCCCAGTGCTTAAACAAATATTTGATATGCTGTCCTCAGTTTGCACCACCTCCTTCCCTCTCATAAGTAGAGAACAGTCCCTAACTGTAACTGATCACAATGACATGTTATTAGTTTCATGTGACTAGTTACTCCCTAACGTTGAATATAGTATAATATGGTACATAATGATATAGTATGGGGTATGAGACATTGTATAACATGCAGTAATATATTAGTATAGTATGATTTAATATAATGTATTTCTCATCTTTACTGGTCCCAGTTTGAGAGAGCAGCCTCCACAGATCAGAGTTAATATTGTCGGGGTCTCAGCCTACATGACTCCTGCGCGTGACAGACAGGAAGGAAACAAACACACACACACAACAAACACAGTGTTAAACTGTAAACCCACAGCCTATCTGAGCTCTCACACATGTGCCTGTGTGTTGGAGGGAAACTGACTCTGCGTGACTGCAGCAGTGAGTGATTGTCGCTTCATCACCGCCCAGAGAAACAGAGCAGGGACTGCAGGCTGAGCAGAGCCGCTGACCGCCGGGGGACGCGGGGGTATAAAACAAGCACCACAACACTCCGGCCAACACTTTGAGAGCTAACGAGAATAACGCAGGAGCTAAACAGGCTAACCTGAAATGGCGACGGCAATATACTTGGAACATTACCTTGACAGTGAGTATTTGGGGATATACTGTACTGATATTAACATTTTGAACACCTGACGTGTGTTTGAGGTTTAGTTTAACTGTACCAAAGACTTTTTTGCTCGGCGGATGACTGGCAGGTAGCAGCATAGCGCGTTAGCAGCTAGCCGTTAGCTCGCTAGCTAAGTGGTTAGCATCGCGATATAATCGTTGGTGGTATAAAGTTGGGCAAACTCCACATGTATGGTGTTAAACTTTCTTTAGGGGCGATGCAGCCTTTAGCTCGGCAACTGTGGAATATTTATTAGAGTTTGTAGTCAGCACTGTTGTCAGTTTCGGGTCCTGTCACAGGAGCTAACTAGGTGACCTAGAAACAAGCACTGGTTTTATAAGGTTGTTTAAAATGGTAAATATATTCAGTGTTATAAAACTTAGAAATAGCGCCCATTTCAGTGTAAATGTGTGTTTACTGTAGGATGGTAGACACCAGGCATTTACAACCTGTTGATAACCGCGTTTCCCGTAAGCATTACGCGCCGGGGCGGGGTTTTTGAAGCCATATAACATAACATAACGTTACTGAGCTGCCAAACTATCAGAGGGTGGGTAGCAGCTGTAGACAGGAGCCAGCTCTCATATGGCTCTGTTTGAGGTAAATATTAGCCTCCATACTGTTATGTATTAATATACGCTTACCATGGTATAATAACATTATCATTACTGTCAATATAAATCGAGTTATGCTGTATATACTGACTCTAAAAGCACTGGTGACATGTGATCAACAAGAAGACACAACTTTCTTGAACCAAATGCCTGTTGTATGCAAACAAAAAAATCTTATTTTGTAAACGTGAAATAGGTTTTAGAAGTGGTGGAAATGTACATTTTATTAAGTTTCAATGTATTTAATTTCTGGACAATAATTTAATTTATTTTATAGTGTACAAATCAGATCAGGTTTATTTGTAGAGCACATTTAAAAACAACTGCAGCTGACCAAAGTGCTGCACAAATTAAAAGAATGACACAGGTAAGAGCAGTTACATGTTAGAAAAGATTATAAGAAATCCTAAAATATTAAAACCAATACAAACAAACAAAGGCCATTGAAGACATGCACGTTTTAAGATTTGTCTTAAAAGTGTCAATGTAGGGGGATCATTTGATTAAGAGGGGAACGCTGTTCAGAGCTTTGGTGCACCTACCACAAAGGTACAATTTCCCTTACATACCAGCCTTGATTGAGGGACAGTTAAAAGACACAGTTTCAAGGATCTAAAAAGGTGGAAAGAGGTTGGGAGGTGGAGTACGGGCAGAGAAGTTTAGAAAAATACAGGGGTGCCAGCCCATGTATGGCGTTATAGTTTGTAATTAATCATTAAGTTTTCTCCCCCTTATAGTCTTGTGTTGCCTAAAAACTGTATTAATCAATGATTTTAGTTTTTGTACTTGGTTTTGAAGCATTCAGTTATAGGCTAAGTATGTGTCTGTGCAGAACAAAGATTTTAAAGGTCCCATACTGTGCTGAGTTTTAGGTTCATACTTGCATTTTGGGACTCTTCAAGAACATGTTTACATGCGTTAAGGTTCAAAAAACACATTATTTTTCTCATACAATCTACCTGAATATACCTGCAGTCAGCCTGTGTGTGAAATCCTCCATTTTAGCGCCTGTGTCTGTAAGCCTACTTCACGAATAAGCCCAGTCTGCTCTAGGTTTCAAGGTATACTGTGAGAGTAAAATTGACGGTTATTGTACTGTGTACATTTGCTTATTTACAATATTGGGGGAAAAAGCAACTAGACAGTAAATCTAAACTTTTTTTTCCTTCCATTAAAAAATGGTTTCAAGTTTCAAATATAGTAATAAAATCTTTAAGGGTCATTCTGACTTATAAAAACAATTCTGTAATGCTGTGATACCATGAAACTGCAATATTTTCTGCGCCGGTTATAGTACTGTGAAAGTCCCATACTGTTGCAACCCTAGCTCTGATACAGTGTTTCAGGGTCTTTCGCATCTGGGCTCTCCTCTCAGCATCACTGCACGATAATTGCAGCAGGGAAAGACACTGTACTGGAGCAGCAGTTTCTACCTTTAGATAGTATAACTGTGACATCGCATCTTCACGGAAGTCCTGACGGCTCATTTGAAGGCACATTTTCTGAATATGGACTGTGCATTTCTTTCTTCTGGTCTCCCTCATCCTTATACTCATTTCCTCTCCAGGTATCGAAAACTTACCATGTGAGCTGCAGAGAAACTTCACTTTGATGCGGGACCTGGACAATAGGACTGAAGGTGATAACTTAATCTAATGAAGTTATTATCATACAAATACTGTGTGCAGCTTCAGTGTAGCACTCTTGTGTTGCACCATTTAAAATCAACTGTAAAAGTTTAAGAAGTAAATAACGGAGAACTGTGCCTGGTTTTCCATTTCTTATAATCCTGTTGTGCAGAAAAGAAAAGTGAGATTGACAAACTGGCTGAAGAGTACATAGCAAAGGTGAAGAACCTGGCCTCAGAACAGAGAGTGGAACATCTGCAGAAGATCCAGAACGCCTACAGCAAGTGCAAAGAGTTCAGTGATGATAAAGTCCAGCTTGCAATGCAGACGTATGAAATGGTCAGTCCAAAAGAGATTTATGTAACCTAGTAAACATATATTCCTGATTTGCTAATGAAACCATACACGTGGTCAAGTTTTAATCTACGTGATATCCTTTTATTGTAGGTGGACAAACATATCCGCAGACTGGACGCAGACCTGGCGCGGTTTGAGAATGAGCTAAAGGAGAAACTGGAAGTGAGCGGCTACGAAAGTACAGAAGGAAGAGCACTGAAAAGTAAGTTGAGGCTTTTATTGTGTGACAAATCCAATTGATGCACATTTCTAAATGTAAATACTCTCCACAGAGGGTGAATCCCGTGGACTGAGAGAGAAGCGTACATCCAGAGGAAGAGGAAGGAAAGGCTCTGATGAAGATTCTCCCAAAAAGAAAAAGCTAAAAAACAGGTACGTTTGGGCTGCTGGCGCCATCAGACCAGGACTTTGCTAGATGTCAGAATATGCACTACATGCTTTTATTAGACCTGAAAATCCTGTATTTTTCTTACCTGGGGTTACTCAGATTACCAATAATTCATTAATTTGCCTCCTGTTTATTTATTTTTTTATTTATTTAATTCATATTTAACCAGGTTGGTCCCACTGAGATCCTCAGTCTCTTTCACAAGGGAGACCTGGCCAAGACAGCAGCACACAAAAAGTTGCAGCCAAACAACCACACAATAAAAACACAGAAGATTTACAGTAACATAAAGAAATATGAGAACACCTGCGCACAATGACAAGACCCAACTGACTGATTCGTCCTTGAAAGACGGCCAAACAGCCCTGGAATTAAGCGTACACTGAGTGAGGGCTTTACAATTTGTAGTAAATCTCAGTGCACGGTGATGTGCAGTATCTAACATGTGCAAACTATGTGCAGATGCATTCATGTACAGCAAATCTCAATAATCCAGAACTGGCAGGAACATAGCAGCAACCAGTTGTTTTCTGGCCTCAAATGAGAAACATGATTTGTTTCTGAAATAAAAGCCAAACTTCAGTCTCTGCTTTTTAAGAAGATTATCAACCTGAGGTTTAAAAGACAGGAAGTCATCGAGCCAAATGCTGAATTATTTATAACAAGTGACAACCTCTTACTTCTTTCCCTGAGCAGCAGGACATCAGGAGTATTTAAGGAAGGAGAGGATCTAAATGTTCATTTCTAATTGTGCTGTGTGTGTGTAACTTCCAGCCCGGACCTGAGTGACGCTCTCCTGCCCATGCAGCCATCAGACGTTTTGGACATGCCAGTCGATCCCAATGAGCCTACGTACTGCCTGTGCCATCAGGTGTCATATGGAGAGATGATTGGATGCGATAACCCAGATGTACGTTTTTATAGAGTTTCTGTCTCTTTACAATTAAATTTGCAAAGTTTCTTTACCATCAGAACCGGTTTGGTTCTCACTACTGACACTGTTTTTCATCCTGCAGTGTCCCATTGAGTGGTTCCACTTTGCTTGTGTTGATCTCGCCTCAAAACCCAAAGGAAAATGGTAAGAACTCTGAGTTTGAAGGACATTTACCAAGAGTTGTTTATAGAAATATTATAAGGCCCCGATCACACACAAAGTGTTTTGCAGGTTGACGAGCGGCCACCCTATCACGTTCGTATCCTAACCTTTCTGTGTAATCAATCCACCTTGAATTCATTAATGTTATTTCACAGTAATCAGTATCTAGTTCCTAAAATGTTTAGGCAGAGGGTACCTGCTGTAGCTCTGGTTGAGGGTGAGAGGCTGTCAGCAGATAGACAGAGATCTGTGTGGGTACATGAGACCCTAAAAAAGGGTGGATGATGGGGAGTACCACCAGTTGGTCCAGGAGCTTCGCCTCAATGATGGACGTTTACAGGCATATTTTAGGATGACTCAGGGGCAGTTTGACAACCTGCTGTCTATCATTGTGGGGTATAGCTCTGGGTATCCAGCGACTGCTACCACCAGTTTGTCCTCCATTGTTTACCAACTGTGAATTTGCTGTCGTGACCACCACAGAAGGCCCGCCTCTCAAATTATTTGATTGGACCATGAGGGGGGAAAAAGCAGAGATGACATGGGGTGCGTCCCGGCAAAACGCCAGTTGCCTAGAGTGCAGACGCAAAAACCACGAGCAAAAAGCTTCATCCTCATTTAAAATAATTACAAAAAGCCGCCTCCAGCTACTGAAACACCTTCTGTGTGGTCAGGGCCTTTACTATCTCAGATCTGTCGTGAATGTCCTCTTTGCCTTCATGTTCTTCCCTCCTCTGTCAAACCCCGCAGGTTTTGTCCGAGGTGCACCCAAGACAAGAAGAAGAAATGAGAATCCTTACTTTCAAAAATACCCAGCTAATAATGTATGTATTTTTGGTGTAGTTTATAGTGTAATATATATATATATTTCAGTTCCTATAACTCTCCATAGATGGTGGGTCATACAGCTTTTCTAAGGCCTAATCCAGATTCAGTGTATCGCTACGCTTGTAGCACCATAATCTCACTCTATTACCGTTACTGTGTCAGTGTCATTGGATTTAAGATGGCTGTCTTTGTCCAATAGCTTTACAATAATCAGCTCACCTGTATATTATCTGTGCACTCAAGCTAAACTAGTCTGGGCAGTGGAGTTAGACGTTGCACAAATGACCACCAATCAGAAAGTCCTTCCTCTCCAGTCGTATAGTGTATATATTGTCATTACTAACATGCTCAGAAATCCTGGATTGTGGCTTTAGCATACTTGAAATATCGATTTTATAAAGAACTATTTTTAAAACAAATTAACAGCCTGCTGAGAATTAAGAATTTTAAACACCTTTTAATCCTGACCAAATTTTGGCGGTGAAAGGAATTATGTGTCAGATTTTCCGTTACCTACCTCCTGAGGGAAACGTCAGCACTGCATGAACGACTGCAATTGATACCAGTGTAAAAAAAGATCTTAAACCAAACAAGCGAAGCAATGTAAACCCGTTCGTCATTGATTTTCAAAGAAACCTGCGACCTTTATGAATGTATTGTGGTACTAATGGTCAGTCAGTCAGTCAGTGTGTCTTATCAACTGAATGAGGTATTGAAGCACTTTGAATGAAATGTCCCCCTGAAGAGGTTTGATCCTGCGGGCTTGGTTTTATGATAAAGTTTATCTCGATTAAAACTTTGCCATAGTGCGTCACTTCAAACCATATGGAAATATATATATATACATATATGTTTTGTATGATATGATACGATATTTTGTGGACACAGTTTTTTTCCAAAGAGATATTTGTTGTATTGCTTACTTATTGGTGTACACTCAAATTTTATTTAATAGGATTTTAGCATCTTCTTTCATATTCAACTGTGAATATCACTCACTTAGGTGTAAGCCACAAATAAAAGAGCCAAAGTCTTTGTATTTTGTAAAATTCAGTATTTTATAACAAATAAATATTCACTATAATTCATGCTTTGTTTCATTCACTGCGAGATGGGTGTTTGAAATAACCGTTTACCTTTACCTGTACATGAGAAATGCAGATACCTCCTGTCTTTATTGCTGTTGTTTTGGAATTTCTGTAGTTGACTTCTTTCCTTCTGTTCAGCCGCTGTCGCTATTACGGCTGTTCCTAACTGTCCACTTCTGCTCATATCTAAAACTCAAGTTGTTGCCAGAGCCATTGAAACATACTCAGTTGCAGGTTTATTTGGTGTAACTAATAAGAACAAATGAAGTCAGGTACAGCAGGCCAGCAGCATCGTCTACCTTCATGAACGCTATAATGATGACAGTTTGACAGAAAACAGTTTTAGTTTAACTTTATGGACAGTTTGGATGCTTTAGTCTGCAGCACAGTTGAACTGTGTTGCACTATACTGAGTGGTGTTTCTAAAATGTAGTTTAACTTTATTGACATAAATAGAGTGGGCAAAATATAAGTGTTATAACTTAAGCTGCAAAAATGACCCTAACATTCAATCAGCACTGATCTAAAACAGTTCACAGGTAAAGTGTGTAGGATTTGGGCAGAAAATTAATATAGTGTAACTATGTTTTCATTAGTGTATAGTTACCTGAAACTAAGAATCATGTTTTCGTTATTTCACTTACACACTGAAGTATGGATGTATAAAGAGAACTAGGTACAGCTGTGAAGGCGGGGCCAAGTTTATTCCTATTAAAGTTGCTAAGTAGTGCATGAAGCCAAAAATGTTTGACTTCCTGGGTGTACAATTACCTGGATCTCCTGCATTATTTGGGCCAATAGAATAAACGCAGCAGTTCTTCACTGGCCAAGTGGCTGACTTCCAGTTTAGCCTCCTGCTGACTTGAATGGGGATAAAATAATTCAATTGTGCTGCTCTTCCAGACTGTGCAAATGTCAGAGCGAATGGATCAAATCCCAATGTGAAATGAGTCACTTCACGGTAATGCGACACGAAAAAGTAACCACTACTTTACAGACGTCTCTTACACAGTGTAAGTCAATGGGAAGAAGTCTTTTGGGGCCCAGTGGCATAATGTGATGGACCCAACAGTCCTGGCTCTAGATGGGAACATTTGTGTTTTTGCTTTGTCCACCATAGTTCTCCTACATGCTTGGCACACAGGAGAAGTTTCAGTGAGTTGCAATCTGTGACCTCACCACTAGATGTCACTAAATCCTACACAGTAGACCTTTAAACAAAAGCTGAACTTTATAACCTCCATGAAGGTAGAATTTCTGACAGGGTTGTTGCAGTTGTTTTAGATGTGAACCTAATAAAGTGGCATCTGAGTGTAAATACTTTACTGTGTGCAAAAAGATATGCCCTGAAAAAAAGCTATCCATATTTAGATATTAACAAATGTATTTGACTTATAATAGACATTTTAGTAAACTTCAGCTGTGTCAGATTTTCCTGTTCTCTCACAGAACATCAGTACATCAGGTCATTCACAGTCTGAAGGGTCAGAGGCAGGATCGGAGAAGAGTTTTAAAATCCATCATCAGACTCTTCATCCCAGCTGCACTTTTCCTGGGCGGTCTTGGTGAAATCTTTTTCCACGTCATAAACAAAGTCAGGATCGTCTTTGTGCCTCCGGTTCTTCTCGAACAGTTCGTCCATCTGGCCCTTCTTACGAGCCAGCTCCTCATCGTCCAGTTTGTTGAGGTCTTCATCAGGGTCCAGGCGCAGCGAGGCTAGGCTGTGCTCCAAGGTGTAGCCCTGCATGTGATCTCGCAGGATGATGTGAAGCTTCTCCAGCTGACTCTGGGACACACCCTCCAGGTAGTCCCTGTGCCGCGGGTGGTTCTTCAGCCTTTCTGCTGCCATGCTGTAGTCTGGAGGTTAAGGAGAGAGGATGTTAAGGATTCAGACTGCTCTGAGGAAGACTATAAGGTCAGATGAACCTACTGGAGCTCCCCGATTGACCCCCTGTTGCTCTGCAATTTGTGAGCATTATGTATGTATCCTGTTGCCTTCATGTATTCAAGAACAGAGCACACATCTTACTGTACTCAGCAAGGTCATTATTTTCCCAGAAAATTTAGACTGGAAGTCTTCCTGCTTAGCTTGTAGTAATTTGATTAAACATGTATTTTACGGAATGTGTGTTATTATATAAACTGAAATTACTACAGTTTTAATACAGGACCCACAACAAGTCAAGGCCTTAGAATCAGGTGAAAGTAAATGACCTTCCTTTAGTTATGTTTTTCCCTTAACCAAGGAAATGTTTTAAGGGATGCTCTGCAACACCTTAAAGTAAAATCCCTTAAAAAAACTTGGTGTTTTGTGCAACTGGTCCCTGGAGTTCAGAGAGAGTTGCCCTCTGTGCTCAGACGGCTGGTAATCCAGCCTAAAACCTAAAGCACCTTTTCACTGGATAGTCAAAACTGAACAAAATGTTAGGGTAAAATGGAGAGATAATGAATAATAAGTAATGTAGCAGTGAGAATTTTGGGGGCCCACATGTGAAGAGGGCCCACTGGTATTACAGGGATCATATAAATACCTTGATTTTGCCCCTACGCCCATGTCTACTGCTAAACTATTCTGATATGTTGAGATTTATTACATGGAAGCGATAGATAGATAATAATTGAAGTGTAAGCAGTGCATAAGTGATGAATACTTTGCTATGAATAATGTGAATGCAAGTGAAGATAAATATATGTACAGATACCGGTGCAGTTACATATCTTGTTGTAGAAGGTGCTAAAAAGTAAAGACTGTATTAAATAAAGTGCTGAAAAATATAAAATATAAAAACCACAGAAGGTGAAATATGAAATACTGGGAGAGGGAGAATATTTAAAGAAAATACAAATGCATGTTGTGTGCATGTAAGACTTTCAGAATAGTTGTCTTGTCTTACCAGAGTATTTAGAGAAGTTCCGCACAGGTATTATTCTTTTTCGCATATTTTTAGTTTCCTTGTGTTGATAAATTAAAACTATAGAGGGAGGACTGAACTGCACTCCACATCGCTTTGCCACGAAACTCATCTTCTGTCTTATGTCTACAGCTGTCCAGTTCAAACTGGTCTCCACTTTAGGTTCAGCGGTTAAAGGCTAAAACATTTTAACCGAAATAATTAATACATTTTACGGTAAAGTGCGTTTGACAGTCGAGTTTATGGAGTTGATCACAGCTGATGAGCATTAACGTTGCCTGGGCGCTTAACGTTAGTCTTTAATGTTTCTGTCTTTGCCGAAGCCTGACTACATTTAGTATAATATATTTTATATATTTTTCAATCTTATTATTTGACTTACAATAAGCTAATTAATCGTTTTTAATTGTCTAAGTAGTTTTTTCAATGAATAATTTTGCCTCAAAGCCTTCCCACAATGCCCGTTTATTTCTCTTTTTAGACAGGCACTGCCGCGGCTTCCCTGAAACTATAGAAGGGTCCTTCAACTTTCTGTTCCGTAAACAATTTGAAAGTAGGAAATATCGCGGCTATGATATTAGAAGCTGGCTAAATAAAATCAATACGCTGTAAAATCTTGTTGTAGTTCATCTCTACTGTTTTGATGTATTTTGTACTTTATTTTGTGTTGACATTTTTACCAGCATGTCATTGTTTGAACGAGAAAGGTAAGGTATATTTTTAGAGCTAGCTAAAACGGATTAGTTCTGTGTGTCATTTAAACTTTGAAATTAAGTTCGATAAAGTTTCTGTCATGATACGCAAGAATGGAGAGGGTGTCTTTAATCTAATGCAGTATAATTCTCCTATTAAGCATAATAAAGTACAAAGTGACATAAAGGATTAAAGTTAGAATTAAGGGTCATTAGCTTCCTGGGTAGAAAACACATTAGAACAAACGCATTTGTTTACTCGTTTATTGTAAACAGTTTGAAATTTTAATTCATTTGTCTGTATGAAAATCAACAATCCTATATTTGATTTTTAATTTAACCTTGTGTATCTGGCTGTCATCCATGAACCCACTTTTGGAGCATTCTCATCTTCATTTAATGTTTTTCATTACAAACAAATAATGATTTAATGTATTGTTATTACAGTTGTAGTCTTCTCTGTCTAGTTTTGTGGTCTTGACCAATACAACCTACATATTTTTGTAGGCTGAGAAGAATGAGAATCACTGCTGGTCTCCTAAAGCAGTGTCTTGACTCCTCACTAGTGTCAGTGGAGATCATCAAGAAGGGTTTTCACAGGTATTGGCAGTGTATTGTTAAACATTGTGCAATAACCACTTTCATTATGACTGGCATGAATAGATGATTTCTGATGTGTTTCAGGGAGGCTGTAACCACTGTTGAGCTCAGCCCTGATGTGCTCAGTGAGGTCAGAGTTCTGCTGGTTCACAGATGGCCCAGAGGGGTCTATGTTGATCCATACCAGCTTGCATCCTTGAGTGACCACAGTAACTGGCAGGTAAGACCGACACTCATCAGACTCATCTATTTATATCAAGCAACTCAGCCAAAGCATAATACATCTGTGGAAATAAACTTTACAAATCACATTCATGCTCACTTTGTATTTTTTGTATTGAAATAATTGTGTATTTACTCTTCTCTGTAAGATATTACTAGATTCAGCCATTGACCTGGAGCTGCCTGCTCACAAGACTTCGGGGTTTGTCACCTATGTGTATCCCGCCCTTGATGGACCAAATCCCAGACTGCTAAAAGTGACAATTCCCATACACGGTCGCTACCATGAACCTTCGTTTGTTGGTGAAACATTTACATCTGTCAACATACAACGTCCAGAGCTGCTGCTGAGGACTGAAACATGTAAGTGGCTCATCTTAACTCTGTTGTTACATGTCTGTCTTCTCAAACACTACATGAAATATGTTTTTTAACATTTTTAATATAATTATTTTTATCTTTAATTGAGTTAATATATCAATAACATACTTCACTATTAAAGGCCCTTTCTAGTGGTTGTCAGAAACACAGAATGAAAAATGTAGCAGACAGAAACAGAAAATTAAGTGATTGCCTTAACCTAAACTTCTTTATTCCTTTTAGGTACACAGCTCAACAACATAGAGCCTCATACTGTCGTGGACGCCCCCTGCACCCACAACAATTCAAGCACATGTCGATGGGTTAAACTCCAGCCTCAGCAGGTGGTCCTCTTTAAATCTTCTCAAAATATTAAGTGGGAAAAATGTCCTACTGTTTATGATATTGTCTGTTGTTCCTTTACTTCTGTCACTAAAAAAATATCTTATATCCTGCAGGAGCGAGGCCCCATGAGTTTACAGTTTCCAGTAGGTGACGGGTCTTTGGTGACGCCTGTGTGCGGTGGAACTCTTCTGGTCACAATGCTCTGCTGTGTGGCACTGTCAAGATATATGTGGAAACATCGCATCATTTAACATTAAACATCAAAAGGACATGAAAAATAATACCTCACAGACATAAATAGACACAGATAGAAAACATCAAGTGTATAGAAATTATTTAATATTAGAAATACAAACTCTGAGGTGACACAAACAGAACAAGTCTATTTTATTTTATTTATTTGGGTTTCAAAATTGAGGACGTTCGAGGTTTTACTCTGTGAAGTAATGCAGATAATTCAGTTCCTGGAATAGGAGCATAGAAGATGACACTTTTTAACTCAAGCTTGAAACGCTTAACACGCTAATGTCTGTGACCACTGATCATTTTTCCTTTGTGTCCTTTATCCCACCTGTAAACAACATTCTAAACTCTAAATAAGTAAAGATGATCTATCCACTTGCTTATTTTGTGTGCTCGGTGTTGATTTTTGTCTCATTGAACCAAAGATACAGTATTTTTTGCTGTGTTATAACTCTGTTTTGTCTTAAATGTCATAAACGGAAAGTATGATTGCAGTGTCATAAAGCTACCCTGCATATGAACACAGAATAAGGTGGTTAAAAGATGCTTGTCTGATATCCACCCCAGAGCACTTCCTGTAGAGTGTCAACCGTGCACAATATGTAGACTGATGTACAAGATTGGAGTACAAAAAAAAAACTTCTTTCATGTTATTATTGCGGATCATTTTTATTGAGTTCACTCTAATCACCAAGAAGGTCAGAGGTCATGGTCTGCAACAGAACAGCAGCTGAATGATGTGCAAAATAAATATCACAGTAATAAGCTTTTTGAACATTCTCAGTCTGGCAGTAAAAACATGCTGTGCAGCTGCACCTTGTTAAAACCCACAAAACTTTACTTTAAATTCCCGAAGATGCCAAAGCACAAGACGTCTTGAATGTTTTCATTTGATAAAGTGGTTCAGCCATAAAAACACAGAGTTTGAATATTTCACCCAGTGTAAACATCATATAGCTTCCATGAAGACATGAGAATTTAAATACATCCCAGTCCAGCTTGCAGGAATAGTTTACAGTAGGGATGCACTATACAGGATTTTATGCTGATGTCTGATAAGCAGATGTGTAACGACTCATTTGTCTGATAACTGATACCAACATCGATATATATCCACTTTTTTCCCCACCTAATTTTAGTGATCATCAAGTCTCTTCTGTAGTGGAATTAACATCATATTATACATGTGTACTCTTATTGTGAAAAAAACATGTCGGTCAATTCTGATAGTTCATTTTAAAACCGATATTATAGTGCATCCCTAGTTTTCGAGTAACTTCAGCAGGTCCTGGGTGTTATAACTTTAGCCTCCACCTATTTCTCTGCAGTGTCTGATTCACGTAAGACACTCGCCTCACCGCTCCCTGTCCATTGTCTCTCTGCTGGAATAATTATATACCTCACCACACTTGCTTATCCTGTTATATGTTATACTGAAACAACTGATATCATATTATATTATATCACATTTTATTCAGGGTTAGAATTTTCTTTTTGGCCACCTGCCACTGCGGCTGATGGATTCCAAATCTACCAGCCACTCAATAGATTACCATTGATTTTTTGGGCTGAGTGACACATATCTAAGAAGCCACATTTGACAGATTCTATTCTGTTATTTTACTGTTCAATATGACATGTTATATCTTACACTAAGTCACAGGTTGTATTGCTCCTCTGTAGTTATACTATAGACCAGTGGTTTTCAAACTGTTTGTGCCCAAGGCTCACCAAAGGGCAAGCTAAATTCTCAAGACACACCTGTATTTATATCTGTGTGCCTCTATAACGTGTGTTATCACTTTTATCATGACAGAAATGTTTAGTTTATTTACTGACATAAAGTAAAGATTGACAACCAACTATTGTTCATAAAATATTTGTTAACAAAATGATTCAAGAATTCACTTTAAACTTTTTAAAAGCACATCAATGCACCAATAACACATCAATTTTAAACGGGAAATAATGTAAGATAATGTAATGTGTCACACACTGATATTTTTTTCTTCTTTTTAAATTAAATTACATTTTTTAGGTAGAGTTTGCCTCGTTATTAGGAAATAGGTGTGCAAAAAAATACTGATAGAGTCAATTAAAATTTCATTCGTAACTTTTTGTATAGGCCCAGTTAAATATTGCAATAATACTGTGTGATATCACAAATCTCACGGCACATCTGGATTGGCACCACCTCACACCAGTGTGCTACGGCACATTATTCAAGAACCACTGCTATGTACAATGATATATCGTCGTACTCTACTATATTTTATGTTGTACAATACTATATCTACACATCACCTTACACTGTGTCTTCTTTACTATGTCACACTGGGCCATATTATACTATGTATTGTTAATATCTTATATTGACAATAACTGACTATATTATTCCATCTGTATATAAGGTTCCTGTATATATTTTGTGAATGATGTTGTTAGGTCACTACATATATATTTTGTAAATTATCTTCTTATTTTTTTACTTATATTTTTGCACTATATCTTCTTTCTTTCTACACTTGTAAGGAACACCTGTAATGCAACAATTTCCCCTTGGGGATCAATAAAGTATTTCTGATTCTGATTCTGATTCTGACTACTCCATTACATTTTATTATATTAATACTGACAACTCTGAGTACCATTACTCAATCGTTTCATATATTGTTGTCTCTGCTGCCACTAGAGTGTTGGCAAAAATTATTACAGCATAGTATTATAATATTTTTGTGTGGCAGTACGGAATCATCACACAGTGCCAAATACTGACTATTTTTTTTATACAAATAATCAATATTACAAATACAAATTAAACTTTTTGCAGCCCACCAGAATAATTTAATAATGTAATTAATATAATATAATTAATATTGCAATATTGTATCGCCACACAGCGCCAAGTATCGATTTTTTATTAAATAAATAATCAATATTACAAATACAAATTAAACTCTCTGAAGCCTATTAGTATCATATAATCAGTCACTTTTCCGTCCACTAAAGGCATTTTGCTGCAAAAAGAAAAATGGCTGAAGTGAGATGAACAGACTGAAAACTTTATTTTATTAAATAATAATAATAACTTTATTAAGGACACAAAGAGAGGTCCATAGCATACCGCACAAAACAATACAATATAATAAAAACAATATGTCAAAATATCTTTAAATTAAAAAAAAAAAAAGACAAGAAATACCCAACACGTCATTATACAAATACAAAAAAAATTAAAAAATGGATAGAATTCAATAAGCTGCACCCACAAACAAACTGGAGAGCTGGAGAGGATTATACTGTTAAATAAAACAGAATTGACAACGTTTTTATGGAGGGACATTATTAGCAGTTGAAAACAGGCAATATATTATTATTGCATCACACGTTTAAAATCGCAATAATATTGTATCGTGACTAAAGTATCGCGATAATATCGTAGCGTGGAGCCTCTGGGGACTCTTGGTCATTTTGTCTCCAAATTACCTTGGGCAGTTTCTATTTTTATTCTGATCTTATTTTAGTTTATGTACTTCTTATTATGTATTTCTGTTACTTACTTATCTTCACTTATTTCTGTCATTTACAGCTGCAGGTTATCTTATCTTATCTTATCTTAAGTTATGTTATCTTGCTGATATAAAGTGTGTATTATTTAAACAGTGTATGGTATCAGCCTCCTCTGTACATTTTGTAAATATTGAACTACATTTCCTAAAATGCTTTTCGACCTAATTCAACCTCTAACTTCCAGTCTCTGCTGTTTTAACGTATTTCTCGCTTTTCTGATGTACAAATACTCAAAAACATGTCGGTTATTATATGTGTGTGTGTATTATAATATTACAGATGAGTTTACACACACAGGGTCTGCAGTGTTGGAGACAGACAGCAGACAAACTTCACACACACCACTTCACTTGCAGCATTATTGAACAGGCTAGGGCTGGGTCGGTAGTTCCGCTTCCCCTTCGCCATAACGGAATTATCCAAGGGCCGAAAAGATAGAAGAAAAGTTGCTTTGTAAATAGTTGTAGCCTCATTTTTACTAACTTATTTGTCCGCGTCGCGCAGCGCCAAGGCCCCATGTAACGGAGGAAGTACTTTTAACGGATTTACAAACGTTTTCCAAACCGGGAGTGAAGTTGTATTCAAGTTTAACTGGTGAGGAATCTCCGGTGAGCTCTGCTGCTCCTGCGTCGTCTTCGTTAGCCTGCAAATAAAGCGGATTTGTTACCGGGTGGTTTGTAGCACCTGTAGTGTTGTTCACACCGCCGCATGGCGATGTTAATTAATCGGGGGAAAGCTGTAACTTTGGTTGCCAGACTAGTTAGCATTAGCTTGAAGCTTAGCGCTAATCTGGTAGCGTTGAGCAGCAGTGTAGCTTGTCATGCTAACGTTAGCTTCTAGCTAGCACACTTGTTGGCCAAGTAGTTGATGCTAACGTTAGCTTGCTAGCCGCCCCTGCTGTAGCTCATTTGAAGGGCATTTTTGACATAATTACCGTTATGCGGGGAAATAATGAGCTGAGCGTCGATGTGTGGACATATTTTAATTTCAGAAGAAGCAATAAAATGTCCGCTTTTCATTTCTGTATCTAGCATAGTGATAGAAGAGCAACTTGCATTATTCTTTTATCCTCATCTGGGCTCCTCTGGTAGTCTCCTTCAGAGGCGACATAGGACACAGAAATTAAGTATTTTACTGTAAATGCTGTCAACATTTCTTAAACTAATATTAGGATTTGTTTAAGAAAGGATAAGTTAAGGTCAAATAAGCTATGGAGACTGTTTTCTATTTGCAAACAGTCTCTCATTTGACTTTCAATATACAGTCTGCTCTCACCCTCAGTGTTAGTGAGCTAGATAATGACAAATGAGTAGTTTGTTTTCACAATAATTTCCACTGTAGTTCAATTAGCTCACCTTTTTGTGAACTTATTTGAACTTTACTTAGTAGCAATTCTTTATATGAAATTCAGATTGTCTTAATCTACCTAAACCTAACCTAGATATTTCAGCCTGTGTGTGGTGTTCCTCTATGCTCAGGTGTTTTCTGGCCCTAATACCACCCCACAGCGCTCCAATAAAACACTTTATTAAATTGTTTTATAGCAGAGAAAGGTTCCCTGATTATTAGTCACCTGTATTTGTTTCTTGTTTAATGTTTGTCTGATTTACTTCCAGGTACCACTCGGTGCTTCCTTTCTCTTCTGCTGTCATTTTCGGCACATCCTCCTGTAGTGCATGAGCACGCCCGTGCCTCATGCTGATGTGAGCGCTGCCTCGCTCCCTCTCTGTTTGCCATCCTCGCCCGCCGCTGTGCTCCCCTGCCCTTCCAGCCCTGTGAGGCTCACGACAACCCCGTAGTGATGTGTGATAACGGAGACCCTGAGGATAAACCCCCTGCC
The DNA here is from genome assembly GCA_019142605.1 of Cephalopholis sonnerati. NCBI lineage: Eukaryota > Metazoa > Chordata > Actinopteri > Perciformes > Serranidae > Cephalopholis > Cephalopholis sonnerati. Next base: position 9,250,778 of record JAGQAX010000006.1, read on the forward strand.
CCTCCGGTCAGGATGAGCAGCACCATCTTCAGCACCGGCTCTGGCAAAGACTCACTCTCAGCCAACCACAGCTCTAAACCACTGCCTTCTGTGCCTGAGGAGAGGAAACCTCGCAACAAGATCATCTCAATCTTCTCTGGGGCTGAAAAAGGTGAGTCTGGAGGACAGATATTTCACTTCAAATGTATTCTTGTGCTTGTGAATAGCCTGAGTGGGCTCATGTGTGATTTTTATTGACTTGTTTTACTTTCAGGTGGTAGAAAGAAAGATCGAGACAAAGAGCGACCAGAGATCTCACCACCTTCAGATTTCGAACACACCATACATGTTGGGTTTGATGCTGTCACGGGGGAGTTCACTGTGAGTTTTGGTTGTTCTCAGCTGATGCACATGCTTTCTAACACTTCGATATCAACCTAAACACTTTTACAACACCTCGTAGTCTGCAGCGTTTTTACACCTTGTCATCTTTGTCACACACACAGGGTATGCCAGAGCAGTGGGCTCGACTACTCCAGACCTCAAACATCACCAAGTCAGAGCAGAAGAAAAACCCACAGGCCGTGCTTGACGTTCTTAAGTTCTACGACTCTACAGGCAACGGTCGTCAGAAGTACCTCAGCTTCTCATCTTCTGGTGAGCCTCAAAGTTAAATTCAGACATTACAGCTTATTAAGTTACCTGCAGGGCATTATACATTTGTATCAGGCTGTTAAATTCAAGTAAAACAAAGGCTCCACCATGTTTGTAGGAACAAGTTAATTATTGCCTAAAATTATACTACCCTTTTGTCTTCAAGTAGATAACATTGTCTCTTTTCTCATAAAGAGGAATTTGATCAATATCATCTCATGTAAAACAGTGAGTGACCAGGCAGTAATGAGTCAAACAGTTCAACATGTTAACCTCAAAATAAAACCCTTTGACAACACCTAGTTTTAAGTTCCAATGAAATCAAAATGATGTTTTTATCACCTATATCTTGGGCTGATCATCACCCATACACCAGCACCTGTCCCAGCAATGACGGCAAAGTAGTTTCCTGGAATTGTATTTTTATTTTCTTAATGTCGCTGACTCATCCTGCACTCAAGGGTGTAAACTTATTTTGAATCCACTGAAATGCTTTCTCAAAAAGCATGAGCTGATGATAATATAGACACAAGTGTACCGTTGGGATGCATCAGCTCCACCGCGGGGAAGAGCCTGCATCTCTTCTTCACCAGTAGCCCTGCTGGCTTCGGATCTTTTAACATTGATGGCCTCATTTCTAAAAGTTTTTCACCATCATTGTCTTTCTCCTCCATTTCAACCATGTTCGAATTTTGTGGTAAAAACTGCAGGTATAGGCGATGGTAGTGGCAAGAGGTCCTCGACGACAGAGAGCAGGCTGTCCTCATTGCTGTTCCTCATGTCGAGCTTGTAGCTACTGTCAGTCTGAAATTTGGGAGGGGAGCATAACACAACGCATACTCAGCACTACTGGCCACTGTAGACTGCAATCAATACCTGCGACAAGCCCCCCTCTAGCTTCCTGTTTCTATAGCAAATGTGTAAATCAAATAGCACTCTGCTGCACGTTTCATGTGAACTTTCATTTGTGACTACCAGTATGTATGACACATCTTTTTTTTCTAACTCTGCTTCTGTTATTTTAATCCACAGAAAAAGACGCATTCACTCCAGGGCCTCAGTCTGTAAGTGTTTCAAGACTGTAAACACACCCTTGCTGTTTTATGTTTATGTTGTTTTGTCTTATGAAGGCTAACAACATTTTCTTTCACTCTAAACCAGCCTGTCAAAAAAGGCACTGAACCCTCTTCTCCGAATATCAAAGACATTGACGATGATGACGATGATGAAACTCCCCCTCCTGTTGTGGCACCAAGACCGGAGCACACAAAGAGTGTAAGTCAACTACGTTAAGGAAGCTCGACAGCATAATGACCATGTGTCATTCTAAAGACTGTCATTTCACCCTCTGTGGCATTCTCTGTAAAATGTATTTATTTGTTTTTCTTTGGTTATTGTCTCGTTGCACAGGTGTATACTCGCTCTGTAATTGACCCCATCCCTGCTCCGAGCACGTGTCCAGACGGAGACGCTGCCTCTAAGGCTGCAGACAGACAGAAAAAGAAGGGCAAGATGTCGGATGAGGAGATCATGGACAAACTGAGTAAATGATAAATAAATAATTCATCTTACAAACCTTTTGTCACAACAATACAGCACTTTAAATTCCACCTGTCAGGTATATTTACTCATATCTATCCTTTATTGCCATATTGTTTCCTTAACATATGCTGTTTTTATTTGTCTTACAGGAACGATAGTCAGCATCGGAGATCCCAAGAAGAAGTACACAAGATATGAAAAAATTGGTCAGGGGTGAGTGCAGATCCATCAGTTGCAGAATGTCTGATAGGATTTAGGTTCCTTTGCGTCCTGTGTAATATTGCTTTTATTATAATGATATAATTTCTTATTAAACAATAAGAATAAAGAAATTGAAAATTAGTGGGACCCAAAAGGCACAAAAAAAAGAAAAATAGTTTCATTTTAAATCGCAGTTTCCTACGGATACTGTCTTTCAGCTAACTCAAACGATGACTGCAGTATCACAGTCTTTCGTGTTGTATTTATTGTGAAAGTTGACATCATGATGTTAATAAAGGAATTATTTATTGTGCAGCCTTGTTCCAGAATAGAGGAAATGGATGCCAGATAGTACCAGGAATAAATATTTTACTCGTGATTATTGTGTCCTGATAGTCCAGTCTTGAAAAGTAGAAAATGTGAAGTGTCAGAGTCACAGCTTTAGTAGAAAAAAATACATATTTGAGAGCTTTGTGAGGTCATTTTTGGGCCTCATCCGTGTCAGGTTAATGAAGCCAGATACCTCGATTAGATCCTAACTTTTCTATGAGATTGATGCTCTTCGTAATGTCACTTAAGTGTTTCTCAATTAGTAATATACAAACAAAACGTCATGTCAAAACTGTGTTAGATGAATCACAGCCCTGGGGAATATGTTCTGTTAAACAAAGGGGATTTTGTGTGAGAATGTGACAACATAAATACGTTTGTGAATAATACATGCCCAGACTAATCTGAGTCGTCTGTTTGTTAAAATGTGCATTGAAGTAAATTGCTTGTCTCATTTGTCTCACAGGGCGTCAGGAACAGTATTCACAGCCATTGATGTTGCCACAGGACAGGAGGTAAGAGTGACGTAATAGATGAGATGTGGAGACTATAAAATTACTAACCGGGGACACAACAGTAAAGTAGTGAAGCTCATGATATAAAAATGACACATGAAAGTTAATAGTTTGTAACAATAAGCTTTATTTAAACCACTTTCTCTACAAGATATACTGGTAACTGTAAAGTAAGACCACTTAACTTTTGCTGAACAGCTGCAAATGTGGCAGCCAGTGATAATTAGGATACTTAAACATATTGTAACAGTAGCATGAGTAAAGACTAATGAAAGTCTGTTTTTTAAAGCAGAGTTACAAAGTGCTCTACATGTCAATAATTAAAACAGACAAGACATGAAATCAACTTTTAAAAAAACTGATAAAAACACTTAGGTATATAAAAACTAAGGAAATTAAAGACAGTTAAAGTTTAAAACTCAAGTAAGATCGAAAAGGCTCTCTGATAAAAGTATGTTTGATGAAGGGATTTAAAAGACATCAATGACTCGGCCGACCCGATTTCCTTGGGCAGATTGTTCCAGAGCCTCGAGGCCCTGACAGCAAACGCTCTGTCCCCTTTAGTTTTCAGACGGACCTCTGGAACAGACAAAAGAGTTAAAGTACGTCCTGGCTTGTACAGTATTAAGCTGTCAAAGATATAGCTGGGATAGAGACCATGAAGAGCCTTAAAAGTAATCAGTAAAATCTTAAAATCTATTCAGAAACATACTGGGAGCCAGTGTAAAGAGGCTGAAACTGGAGTGATGTGATCCCGTCTCTTGGCAGATGAACGTTGGCTAACATTAGCTTACATCAGCTATTAGTCAGCATAAGCTACTTTCCACACCAGACCAAGCATGATGGTATCAACACAACTAAAGGGTGCGTTTTATTGCTTATGAATTCAGATTTCATCTGTAAGAGGAAGAATGTGTTTTTCAAAAGTTATGTAGTCTTGCCTTGAATGCTTTATTTTAAGAGAGAAAAGATAATGAGAAAAAGCAGTTAAACATGTGTAATGCATATACGTATGTACTCGTCATCATAAAGACTGGGGGAAAATTTGGAAAATTGGATATTGATTACTTTATACTAGCACGTTCCCTTGAGCAGCAGTACTATGTCACATTTAGGTCATTCTACGTATCTGATCTCTCACACTTCCTTCTTCCAGGTGGCCATTAAACAGATCAACCTACAAAAGCAGCCGAAGAAGGAGCTGATCATCAACGAGATTCTAGTCATGAAGGAGCTGAAGAACCCCAACATCGTCAACTTTTTAGACAGGTGAGACTGACAGTAAATCTGCAGCCTATGTACAACATCTGAGCCTGATTATAACAAATTCAAAAAGTTGACCCAGTAGCATGGTTGGACACCAGTGTTTGACGTTGTGTATTTGTGTGTGTGTGTGTCAGTTTCCTGATGGGGGAGGAGCTGTTCGTGGTGATGGAGTATCTGGCAGGTGGCTCACTCACAGATGTGGTAACAGAGACCTGTATGGATGAGGCCCAGATAGCTGCTGTCTGCCGGGAGGTACGCTGCACTCCTTAAACACAGGGCTAAATGAAATCTAAGATGCGCAACAAAACTTTCAACAACTTCTTCTTCTTCCTCTCTCTCCCGGTTTCTCTCCGTACCTGCAGTGTTTACAAGCATTGGAGTTCCTGCATGCGAACCAGGTTATTCACAGAGACATCAAAAGTGACAACGTGTTACTCGGGATGGATGGCTCTGTCAAGCTGAGTAAGTCTTGTACTGACGAAGTGGGGCTGTATGAGGTACTTATCCATAGACAATGTATTACCTACAGTAAATGGCAGTCAGCACACCCCCAGTTTGGAGAAGCAGGCTGGAGTACTGCCACATAAGCTAAGCAATGCACTGCTGCGGACAGGGGCAGCAATGAAACATATTTTAGCTACCTAGAAAAATCAATATCAGTTGAAGTGAATGCTATGTTTGGAATATTTTTACCACTTCACCTTGCCGTCGCACAGCCCTTGCCGGCTAGGAAAGGAAGCCGTTTTCTGTGCTCCAGGTAATTTTACCTCACAGAACACGGGAGTTGCTTGTCTTCCGCTGCCTGTATCAGTTAGTTTGTTTTTGTTATTGTGTGACTTTAGTGAGTTTGAACTGACACTTCCAAAAACCAAAGTCACACAATAACACAAACTACCAATCGAGGCAGCAGTAAACCAACAACTCCCGTGTTGTGCGATGTAAAATCACTGTACGGTGGCTTTGATGAGAGCACAGACAGATATAACTTCTTCAGTTTGTAGTCAGACAGCCCTTTCTGACTGCGTAAAGGGAAAGCGGTGAGAATATTCTAAATATAGCATGCACTTTAATTGATTTTTTTAGGTGGCTAAAGTTTGTTTTGCTGCTGCCCCCAACCACAACAGTACATTGATTAGCTTCTGTGCTGGTATTCCTGCCTGTTTCTCCAAAATGGGGGCATGCCAACCGCCATCTACTGTATCTTATACAGTGACTATGGATCAGTATCTCATGCAACCCCACTTAAAACAATCCAAACTTTCTCTTTAAACTCAGATTGCTGTGTTCTTCCACTGTAACTACAGTATGTATTGATTCTTCTTCATCTCTTCGACAGCCGATTTTGGCTTCTGCGCCCAGATCACTCCAGAGCAGAGCAAACGCAGCACCATGGTAGGCACGCCTTACTGGATGGCTCCTGAGGTGGTGACCAGGAAGGCTTATGGGCCTAAAGTAGACATTTGGTCACTGGGTATTATGGCCATTGAGATGGTCGAAGGAGAGCCTCCCTACCTGAACGAGAACCCACTACGAGTGAGTGACGACATTTTATATTAACTGTCCTCTTTTTTATGACACGTTGTTGTTTATTACCAACACTTTGATCTTTCATCTGTACAATAAGCATCTCTGTGAAAATTAAGGTTTAAAGTCACAGTTAAATCTACATAATCTCCATTTACACCAAAAACATAAAATGATTATTACCTAATGGGATCAATGATGTGTTTGTGTTAGGCTTTGGCATACTTGCTGAACAACTGCGGTCCTTAAACTCTCATGAGTCAAAACAAAAGCACGACAAATGCTCACAAGTGTCATGAGAGTCTCTCCTGCTCTCCACAGACGCTAATAACAGCATTCAAGGAATAAGCCAGGCATGAAGTAGTTGACTTGTGAGCAGAAGTTTTCAAGATACAAACATTTTTGTCCACTTTGCTGCCACTTCTGTTTCATAGTGTCTGTACTCTACTTGTGTACAAACATAATGGAATTTGCTCTGTTGGCTAAGTATGTTTACCCATACAGGGAATAAGGCCAGTATACTAAAGTGATGCAGACATGCAATCATTCCCTTAAATGTTCAGGAACATTTATGCATGTGTGAATGGGAGCAGGGATCATTATTCAGGCCAGTTTTACACCCTAAGACCGACTAACATTTCAGGAAAAATGCAGGTATGGCTGCGTGAATGAAAGCAGTAACATTGCAGGAACAAGCACATAAAGGGTTACATCTGTCTGATGAAAGTTGCTTTCATGTGGAGCACACAAAGCAATCACAAGACTCCACTGATGACTTATATGAATCCACAACTTGTTTACGGTTTAGCATTTATGCCAGTGCGTCCACGGGTTATTTACATTACACACAGAGGCCTCCATTACACGAACATTGGCACCAGTCAAACAGCTCCTCGTCCGCCATGTTCCTGAAAGTAAAACTGCTGCATACACATACATCCGGCCTTGCCCCATCTTTTTTGTCAGCCATTTGCAGGACTGTCCTTTGTCCCATCTACTCCAGCATTACCATGGCATATGTGAAAATAGTGAAGAGTGAAAATCACAAGTGGAGTCTGAAGGGTTATCCCAGTATCCTAGTGTGACAGAGGCTTTAGTGTGACTGTAAACAGAGGGTGCAAGGGTGTGAGGGAGTGCAGAGAGTGCTAGAATAAATATTGTAATGTAAATAAGTTACTTTATAATTGATAGATTGTTTTTTTATTTTATTTTATGTCACTTAAATATGCCCAACTTTCGTGAGTTTACAAGACACCATTGCAATGACGTTGCAGTAACAATCAAAAATACATACTCTTATACTCAGGCCTGGCAAAGAAATTCAGCCACAAAGAAGGTTCCCTTTCTGAAACAAAACTCAAAATTTTCATCATTCAGCCAAAATACATCAACATAGATAGACATCATTTAATGAAAAGAACATTCCTTACGTTTTCATATACAGGACAGCAAAACAAGAGGTGAACCTTATTCTCAATTTCACCTAAATTACACAACAAACAAACACTGTCCTCCTCTGGGGTGGCGTTAAACCTTCCGGTCTCTAAGGCTAATGGTGACGTTCCTGAGCGCAGCTGTGCACACAGGGATCTTTGTCTTTTGTTTAGATTATACATCACACAGCGTTCGACACTGTAGCTGTTTTTTATGAGACAATAAGTTCGTAGATTTGGTTTATATCATATGTCAACAGACCATTTTCACTCCTCACCTCCTGAATATGACAGGTTAACCTGTTCTGAAAAATAAATGACAAGTTGTTCAGATAAAATAATGATTTGAACTCATTTGTCCAGGGATGACAGCAGGAGGTGTCCTCATTAAAAGCCTTTTGAGTGAGTCTCTGATCGAGATCTTCACAAGTCTATTCCAAAGCTGACGGACGCATATGACATTTATGCCTCATATTTGGAGGTTCCCATCCCATATCATCACTGATGGCCAAAATTGAAGTAAATTTATGGACACCCAGGACAGATCGGCTCGCTCTATAATGCTCTATAACTGTATGCATACCAGAAGTGATTCATGCACAGTATATGCATGTATACAAAACACGCATCTGGTGTCACCTGCAGTTTGTTGTGTGCATTAGTAAAGTCAGGCTACTCAGCTGAAAGCACTCTCTGATGGCTGTGTGAGTGCAGGGTTAGAGGAGAGAGTGTAACGCCCTCACAGCATTAATTAAAAACACATCTGACCTTTAAAATGTCCTCGCTGTACCAGTTTGACTTGATTTACTTACTGCAGGTGACTTATTTCCCGAAACTAGATTTCACAGTTGTTCCTTTTTCTTCTGTCTCTTCCCCTTTTGGCAGGCATTATACCTGATCGCCACGAACGGCACACCCGAGCTTCAGAACCCAGAGAAGCTGTCTCCGGTCTTCAGAGATTTCCTCAACCGTTGCTTGGAAATGGACGTAGAGAAAAGAGGCGGAGGCAAAGAGCTGCTGCAGGTTAAAACCTCCTCCTGTTATTAGATTATTGTCCTTTATATTGAGTTTTAATTTAACGTCCACTTGAGTAAATGGTTTTCCCTTTCCTCTCCGTCTCCTCTCTGGTGTGCAGCATCCGTTCCTGAAGCTGGCGAAGCCCCTCTCCAGTCTCACACCTCTCATCCTGGCAGCCAAGGAGGCCATGAAGGGCAATCGTTAGCTGACGAACCTAGCTACCCTGCCTTCCCATGCTGTGCACAGATATGTGCCAACCATTTAGATTTCGTGCCAGACAATAGGCTGAGAGTGACTTTCCACTCTTGACGCACCAGCCTTATAAGCCCTGACAAACCTCACTGTGAAGAAGACCAAAAAATCTAGAGCACAACTCCACCGCTGTCCACACGAACTCTATTCTCACTCAGACGTCAGAAGACAAGTCAAACTAAAGTGCTTAGAGTCGGGCGTAGTTATTTTGTACAACAAATCTCCTGGTGACAAGTTAGGGCTAGGCTTGTATTTAACTTGGAATGAAGAAGATGCCTAGTTCTATTTAGTTTTTTTAATCAACTGCCTTAAACAAATGCAAAATGTTGCCTAATGTATTGTTGATTGTGTCGATGTTTCTCTTCCCATGATTTTTACTACCTTTGTAATTTACCTTTTCAGCGTGTCAGTGTCTTAGTTATTTTGATACTTGAATTTCATATTTGTCCCCCTCTTGTTATATAGTTGGTCTCATTCAATGAACACTCTTGCTATTTCCACATCGTGTTTTATGGACGTTTTTTTCTCTGACGGTTTTATAGGAAACATTTCAGTACATTCGTGATCAGGAACAACATGCTGTGATTGTGTCGTTCTTGGATTGCCACACCCGACAGACCTACTGTACCAGTCCTCCCCCTGTTTCATTAGTCTCCTGATACCAGAGGTGCACCTTACAGGCAAATTAAAAAATGTTAGATTGACAGGGTTTATACTTTCTTCTTTATTGTTGTTATTAAAAATGAGTATTGTATGTTGAACTCTGTCCTTTGTGTTCTTCTGGACTAAACAAATGCGCTTCTCCCATGTGTATATTGTGTACTTGATGTTTAGTTTGAAAAATAAGTGGCCATATCATCGTGGTTAGCTGTCGAAGGCTGGTTAAGACAATTTGTTGACTGTTTTTTTTTTTTTCTTCTGGGCGACTAACAACCTTGTCTGCGCACTCAAATAAATGCAACTGTTCGTGCTTTTGGGATTTGAGCGTGAAAGTGATTGTTGTGTAGTGATGTCACCATGTACAAACAGATGAGACCAACACAAGTGGTACAATGTGAGGACTTTTAGGATTGCTGCACTTTATACTTTATTCTGCCTAATTTAGACCTGTTGTCCTTAGTCGTGGACATCTTTATGTGCTATCTAGTGGTAGAAAGAGCACAATACACTAATCCATGTGAAAACAACATGGCCACCATGTCTGCCAAGTCCATCTGCAGGTGATCCCGACATAAAAGTGGAAAAGGTCCAAAATCTGATCAAATTTTGTTTTTGAAACCTGCTTATTTATCCTTAATAGAGTTTGTAGTTTGATATGGCAACAAATTTGACCAATTTTTGTAACAGGTTACGAACATGTTAATTAGAAGGTTCAATAGAAAGTACTCGTTTGAGGACATTGGGACTTAAATATTGCGTGACTACAGCATTACACAGGCCAATCAGGTGTGACAGAGTGTTCCTAGAGACAAAAACAACATTCCTAGCTTGGAGTATGAAGCAGAGAAACTAAGGCTTTTAGATATGTTGCACTTTTTGCAATTTTGCCTTTGCACGGCCATGTTCAGGCATTGAAATAAATATTTTTGAATAGTCTAAGAAACAACCAGTGACCCCTGACCAGTGCTGTAAGGTAGTTACGACGGACGCCAATGCAGACTACTATAAGGGGCCCTAGTGCCAGGTTTTGCACCTTAACTAGCTTCCATGTCTCATCTTGTCTCATCACATGATCCAAAAAGAGACTTGACGCTGGACAACATCAACACACATATTACCCAGCAATCATGATTTCATATCTGTATATGACAGAAATACCAAAGAAAATTAAAGCTGCAAGCAGCATTGGGCGGGACCTCGCACTCTCACCCGTTGCACATTTTTGTTTGATCTTTCTACGACATTCCTATGGGCCGTAGTGGGCATTTTTATGTGCCTAGGTGGCGCTAGAGAGGTCATTTTGGCACTTGAGGGGTTAATGTTAGCATTATGTCAAATTTTCACCCCTTTCTGACCTGTGTGCCAATTTTGGTGAGTTTTTGAGCATGTTTAAGGGGTCAAATTTGGACTTTAATTGGCGGGAGAAAGAAAGAATCTGAATAGCAAAAACAATAGGGACCTTGCCCTTTGGTCCCTAATAAGAAAATATTAATTTAATTGAATAGTTTTTATAGATAAGATAACTTTATTTGCCATTTGTACACCTACAAGCAGTCTGGTAGGGATTAGGGGTGCAAAAAACACCTTAGAGTCAAGTACAAGAATATATACATATAAACTCCACCTGCAGGACATTTCACATTATGGGTATCGCACATTTCCAGTTTTTATTGCACATGAGCTAAGGTAGATGAGTAGGGGAGAGCTCAGCGATGTCGCACACAAGGCAGTGCCATTAGTAATGAAGTATAGTTTATAGTCTTTATAGTTTAGGGCCCTCCACCCTGTGGGCTCCAGTGTGATTGCACTGTGTTTAGTTACAGCCCTGACCCTGACCCATAGATTTACATTGAACATTGAGCAAATGTTGCATTGTTTATACTTTTGTCTTCGCAAAACAATTATCAGATATTGAAATTTTTTTTACCCTTTATTACAAACCTATGACAATCGACAATAAACCCATTGTCCTCATTTAAGGACATTTTTGTTTGTTTGTTTGTTTTGTTTTGTTTTTCAAAAAACTACGTACCGTTCGAAGACAATACTTGTTTTTTTTTTATTCATTTATCAGGTCCTTCTTATCTCAAATAGCTAGCGGAAGTTAAAAATGCACACCAAACAAGAGGTTAATAACATTTCCTATCTGTAATGTTTGTTTCAGGTGAGCCAATAAAGACTCTCTTTTATTACCAGTGTAGGCTTTATTACTTTATAATAGCTCGACATGTTTTTATTTTTAAGTAGTACGCTGGCAATCTTTTTTTATTGTTTTTTATTTTGAGCAGTTTAAAAGTTTCTGAGTTTACTCGGCGCTTTTATTTTCTAGTTTTTGCCCGGAAGTGTAACAGTTTTTGACTCCGGCTGAGACCGGGCTGCTGGACTTCGTGCGAAACAAAACTACCTGCTCTATTTTTTCGTTATCTTTGTGTGTAATGGCGGTTCAACTGAAAGACAAAGACGCTTACCAGAGACTGAACTATCTTTACCAGGTATGAAGTTAATAACAAGTTAAAAGCCGTCATGTTGATATCGGCAGCAGTCACGTTGCTAACATGCTAACTGTGCTAACCGGACATGTCCTGACTCTCTGCAGGCTGCTCACTGTGTTTTAGCACAAAACCCTGAAAATGTGGAGCTGGCTCGTTTCTACTGTTTCACACAGAAGACCATCGCAAGACGTTTAGTTCCTCAGACAGTAAGTCAGTTTATCTCAGTATCATTCAGTGGTGTTTAACTGGTATTGATTTTATTTTTGAAGGCAGGATTACAGCACTGTTTTAAAGTATATGCACACAAAACTGTCCATACCAGGGGTAGTTATACAGAGAAGAAACCTAAAATATATATTTAAAATAAATCAGAGTAATGTATCATTGGTCCACATGAAATACATCAAACACAATTAGTTTTAATTGCCATCTTAATCTTAAGGGCTCTTATTGTGGTGCAGTTCTTGATAGAAAAGCCCAAAATCTGGAGTGGAGCACGCCCATCTCTTCTTGTGAATGTGAAATATTCCGAATTTTAAAATTTATTGTACAAATGATATTGATAATAATCAGTTTGTCTTCTTTAAAATTGAAAAAAAAAGATATATAAAAAGATAGATATATTTATTCAACATACAGTACACTGAACTGTGCATATGTCTTATGTTTACTCTTGTTTTATTCTGTTGACGTAGTTATTGTAGTTAAATGTTCACACTTACAGCCTCAGCACAGTGACAATACATGATTTATTGTGAATTTTTAATATAAGGTACTAGTGTTACACACTGTAGTATAATGCACATTTTATTTTCTTTTATTTATTTTTATTTTTATTTTAGTTTATTTTATTGCTTAATATTTACATATTTCTATTTCATCCTCTTATTCTTGCTTCTTATAATTATCTATTCTTTACATTGGAGCGACTGTAACAAATCATAATTTCCCCTCAGGGATCAAGTATTTCTGATTTTTGATTCTGATTACCTTTAAAACATATAAAATGTCTTCATCTATCCAAAATATTCTGTCATACATACAGTGTTAAAGGGCAGGATGTTACTCTAGTTCACAGACAGTACAAGAGTACTTTTTACCAGTGCTAAATCTCCTGGATATATGTGATGCAAAATTTTTAAAGGAAACCTCCTTAACTTTTACACCAACAAACTTCATGAAAAGATCAAAACTAACAATGAACTAATCCTACTGTGTAGCTAAAGCCTGATATACTGTATTCTTCTGAGCCTTAGAGCTCAATTACTGTCCAAACAATTAAAAACACACACTGCATTGAGCCACGGTGTTGCACTGGGTGAAATGTTCCTTTATTTCAATGAATATGGGCGCTGTAGTTTATATGAAGTCAGTCCCACAAACAACAGTTTCCTCCTGTTTGAGTAAAGTTTACTAAAAACTACAGAGTGAGCTGTTGTAGAAAATTGCTGAGCATTATTCAACACTGTATCTATATATTTGTGACCCATTTTAAAAAGATTAGCTTTGATAGGAACCAGTGGGTTTGAGGATGAGAGCCAGCGTCAAACTCGTACGATAACACCAACCTTATTCTTTAAGTCTAATCTGTGCAAACATAAATACATTTTCAGCATCAGTTTATTGTGGATTTTATTGCAGAGACCCGTCAGTGAAGAGAACGTTATGCAAGAAGTGCTGCTCACTGCTGATCCCTGGTGTAACTGCGACAACAAGGCAACGAAGTAAGTTTCCCATGTTACCTTGCATTGCATAGTGAATGTTATCAGCTTGTAGGCGTCCTAATGGGCTCATGTGTAGTAGGTGTAAAGAAACATGTTCAGAGACACTGACAGACTGTCTTGTTGTGTTGCTAGGAAAAAATAAGAAGACCCGCTTCACAGTAATGCGGTGCCTCAGCTGCGGGCAGAGCAAGACCTTACTGAATGATCCAGATTATTGTTTATGGGCAGACCGTCCGGAGGCTCAGCTGGAGAACCAGAAGCAGCCAGGTGACAAACCTCAACTGCACACTACACACCAGCCTCACAGAGGATGCTCTCCACACACATAAGCCCCATTTCCACCAAGCAGTACAGTATGATATAGTTCAGTTCAGTACGCTTTTTTTTCTGTTTCCACTGTGAAAAGTTGTGGATGGTACCAATGAAACCATTCCATACCGTCCCCGTGTTTGGTCCCCCCTCTGTTGGGGTACCTAGCACACAGATCTGGTACTAAAAGGTGGAGCTGTGAACACTGCAGTCTGATTGGTCAGTAGAGGACGGTCACTCTGCTCAGGGCTGAGTTGTGTCTGGTTTTGAGGCTCATGTAACCACTGTTCATACTGTGGAGAGTTTTATTAGTAAACTGGAACTATAAAATGAAAGGATGTTTTGCTGCCTCTCACAGCAGCTGGAGTCGGAGAAAAAATAACAACAACTTTGAAGGTGAAATGTTAACTTGTAACGTTACTCAATGCATGAGTTGACAACGTGAATCCATCAACACACCTTAAATTTCACTGTGACAACTTTGACCATTACCTTAGTTTTTATATGACAGACACTTTTAGTAATGAGTGGATCTTAAAGCGTTCACATATGTTAATTTCGGCCGGGTTATGTGGACTGCATCTATTCTAATCCTCACTCGGAGAAAAAAAAAGCATGGTGGAGCGTTGTTCCTGTGGGCTACAGCAACACTAAACCCCTGAGCTTGCCTGAGAAGGACTAAATGCACAAACCTGCTATTATTATTATTATTATTATTGCTATTATTATTATTATATCCCATGGAGAGAGACTCTCACTGCAGCCTGTTCTATTTTGTTCTGAAAATGTCGGCGTGCAGCCTCGTGCTGTGGACGATAAACGAGGCTCAGACTTCTATCTGTGTCACCGATAATGAGGAAATACAGTGAGCGCTGGACAGAGCAGTGAGTGACTGCTTAAGGTGGAAACTCTAGGGTCTAGGTACCATGTCTGAAGGGTTACTTTTGGTTCCAAAGGTACCATACTCAAAGTGTTTGGTGGAAACGGAGCTTATGTGTATTTAAACACTCCACGCTGAAGCATCAAGATTTGAAGTATAAAACCCTGTTTTTTTTTAAAGATGTTTTAACTCCCATTGAGGCAATAAAAAGGAAAACACTTGGCACTGACTGTTATTATTTATTCTTTGTCGTCCACAGATCCAGGTCCTTCTGGTAAAAAACAGCCTAAAAACAAAAAGCCTGACGGGTCAGTGTCCTCTAAAGCCCAGTGCTGCTCAGAGCACTGCCAGCACGTAGCAGCAGCTCCTCTCCTCTCTCTGTGAAATATGAAGGACTGATATTTATTTTATTTTGCTCAACATATGAGTTACTCTCTCATGGTAAATAAAGCCATATATTTTACTGAGTAAGTAACTCCTTGGCCTCTGTGAGATCATTTTCAGAGGCAGTGTGTACATGTGATTTTTTGATGTGACCAACAGATGGCGACCATGTGGCGTCCCAAACATGGAGGATTTTTTTTCTTTAAGTGAAACTTCAGTGATGACAAGGAGTTAATTGTAAACCACTGACAAGAATGGACGAATTAAATTAATTTGTCATTAAGTTTTATCCTTTTTTAATTTTCTGTACAAAATCTCTTCACCATTAACAAGGATAATTTCCTTTAAAGGTTGATTTAAAAAAAATAAAAATGTGGCGTTCCTCTATTTCTTCTTTTCTTTTTTCTCCCCCTTCGGCACTCGGAAACGAGTCTTCTGAAAATATAGCAAGTTCTTCGCAAAGATCCTCGGGATATGTCCCATGTACAAGAGCAGAGCCAGAGTCATGCCTGGAAAACAGACAGTCACTGTAAACACTGTGTTCACTGTTAAAGACACGACACACACACATTTCATTTGAGCGTAAGTTACCAGTGAGAGGGCCCAGCCAGTAGACGACTGCGTACTGGGTCAGGGTAAACCCAGGACAGTGGAAGGTGAGGCCATAGGACAAGGAGGGATTCATGTAAGCGGAGGTGTAGCCTCGGGCTGCAAGAGGGAACGGACAAATACAGATTACGTTAGTCGCTCTTTATTAAAGTGATGCATTTAAAGTGGAAACAGATGCATACGTCTGTCGAATGACAGTTGAAACAAGGTCACATGCATGACTAATGCCAAGGTGGAGTCCGAGGAGCTCATGTTGTAGTGTGTGTTAGTTTGTGAGAGCAGAAACTGAAGCAGAGTCCTGATCATGACCATCAAACTATTGAAATATTCTCCAGTAGAAGAGGTTAGTACACACGTTATACACTGAGGCGTGACTATGAAAGGATGCAGAGGATTTAGGCTACTATTTAGAGTAAGTGACGGGCAGCATGGACAGAATTCTCAGTGTTTTTTGCGTCAGAGAAACTGACCCTGGTTCCCCAGAGGATTCCCATAATTCTGTTTCTTTGTATACATGAATTTTAAGCCCTTTTTTCAGTGATAAGGGACCATGGTCACCTGAAACCTACCTGTATGGGACAGGAAAGTGAGGAGAACAGCGATCAGGGGCACCCGGATCAGAGCCGATCTGCGTCGCAGGTTCAGATGGATGAGATGAAAGATGAGCGTGCAAACACACTCGGTGAAAAACCCCTGAAGCACGGACACCTGCAGAGATGTGCTGCACTCTCTCACCATCAGATTCTTGATCATGTGCATGTCTGTCAGCTCCAGGCTCCAGTAGTACACAGCTGCAAGGAGGGCGAGGTGGGCCCCCAGGAACTGGGCCGCAACAGCGAGCAGAGTGGGCAGGGTGTTGGCCTCCAGCTGCAGGAATTTCAGCAGAACCAGGGTGGGATTCCCCGACGCAGCGCCGCAGATCACGCCGTGGGTCAGCAGCACCACAAACAGAATGGTTAAAGTCACATCAGGCCCCAAGGCCCCCGGCCCACTCGCCCACCTCCACGATGGTCTGCACCTCCAGCCAACACGCCACCAGCATGAAGGAGGATGCAAACTCCAAAATGAATCCAAACCGTGGCCATTTCTTAAGGAGCGTCCGGACCGAGGCTGCAAAAATGACAACAGCCAGGAAGTATCCGAGAGATGCGTTCAGCCCAGACATGGCTCAGATCAGGTTTCCCCTGCTGTGCCTTTTCCAGAAGAAATGAGTGAGGGTTTGACTCAACAGGTCGTCTGACTGTTTGGCAACGTGGCGCATGCACAGACACATTTGTTATCAGTGACACGTCAGGTTTTTATCCCACAACCACCTGCCAAAATACACATGGGCCCTGACACAAGGTCAGGTCAAGTAGTTGACCGTCATTCAGTGGTCATTTATAATTAGATCACAGCCTCAGTTCAGTACTTCCTTCCTCTCTGAACGATAACATAAACTTTATTTTCAAGGACTAAACGGCCCCAGAGAGTTAATAAAATGCAAATAAAAAATACCTCCACTGGGTTCAAAGACATAGGGGACATTGGGCTGTTTTAGATTGCTCTAAAGAGTTATTACATTAGGTTTTACTTTTAATCTATCCAGAATAAAAGTGAGATTTGAATTCTTACCGCAGGCCTGTAAGCAGCTGGTGTCAAGCAAACAGAAAATAAACAGTCTGACATGCTCTTGTGTGTAATGGTGTGTGTGAGGGGTGTATCTCTGAGGATGAGTAGGAGCTGGGTGGAGTGCAGAGGATCAGAAGTCAGAGGGTGAAGAAGTCCAGTTTTTTTTGAAGAGCTCGAGGAATCCTCTCCAGTGAGATATCTCTGTGCCTGTTTTTTAAATAACTTTCATGTAATGTCACCCAGTGACTCAAATAAATACCAAAATGTATCAACACACATGCTGGACACACACGACACATCTCCTCATACAGGATTTTAATGCTTCCTTTATTTTGTTCTGAAGTAGTAATAAAATAATAATAATAATAATAATAATAATAATAATAATAATATTAATAAGCAGACAGATTTTCATTTTATTTATTTAACTTAAATGTTTTTAAAGGAATACATTTTTAAAATAATAATGATAGTTACTGTGTTTGTTAATTTTTTAAAAATTGATTTTATAGTGCAACATCAACAAATAAACTTGATCATTGTTATTAGTTCTGTTTTTTTTGGGGGGGGGGGGTATTTTTATTATATATTTGTGTAAAATACATTGATTAGTTAATTACTTAATTTAATTAAATTACACAATGAAAATCAGTGTGCTTTCAGTGAAAGTAAAATAACAATAATAATAATAATTATTATTATTTTGCTAAATAATAAATTTATTTTAAAAATGTATTCTTTTAAAATATTTATGTAAAATAAAGAAATAAAATTAAAATCTGCCTGCTTCCAGTGACAGTAATAATAACAATAATAATAGCAAGAAAAATAATAAAGTAATTAATTAATGCATTTTACACAAATATATAATAACCCCCCCCCCCCCCCACACCCACACACACACACACACACAAAAAACAACAACTAATAATAATAATAATCAAGCGTAATTGGCAATCGTCTGTTTATTTGTTGTTGTTGCACTACAAAATCAATTTTAAAAATAATAAGAAATACAGTAACTATTATTATTGTTATTATTATTATTTTAAAAATGTAGTCCTTTAAAATATTTAAGTAAAATAAATAAAATGAAAATCCGTCTGCTTTCAGTGACAGTAGTAGTGATAATAATGATGATATAATAATCTAATAGAAAAAATGCATTTTTCTATTACATTATTATTATTATTATTATTATTATTATTATATTTTGGGGGAGAGGCATATTTTTTCTATCAAAATATTTATGAAAAATACAGTACAGGCCAAAAGTTTGGACACACCTTCTCATTCAATGAGTTTTCTTTATTTTCATGACTATTTACATTGTAGATTCTCACTGAAGGCATCAAAACTATGAATGAACACATGTGGAGTTATGTACTTAACAAAAAAAGGTGGAATAACTGAAAACATGTTTTATATTCTAGTTTCTTCAAAATAGCCACCCTTTGCTCTGATTACTGCTTTGCACACTCTTGGCATTCTCTCCATGAGCTTCAAGAGGTAGTCACCTGAAATGGTTTTCACTTCACAGGTGTGCCTTATCAGGGTTAATTAGTGGAATTTCTTGCTTTATCAATGGAGTTGGGACCATCAGTTGTGTTGTGAAGAAGTCAGGTTAATACACAGCTGACAGCCCTATTGGACAACTGTTAAAATTCATATTATGGCAAGAACCAATCAGCTAACTAAAGAAAAACCAGTGGCCATCATTACTTTAAGAAATGAAGGTCAGTCAGTCCGGAAAATTGCAAAAACTTTAAATGTGTCCCAGAGTGGAGTCGCAAAAACCATCAAGCGCTACAACGAAACTGGCACACATGAGGACCGACCCAGGAAAGGAAGACCAAGAGTCACCTCTGCTTCTGAGGATAAGTTCATCCGAGTCACCAGCCTCAGAAATCACAAGTTAACAGCAGCTCAGATCAGAGACCAGATGAATGCCACACAGAGTTCTAGCAGCAGACCCATCTCTAGAACAACTGTTAAGAGGAGACTGTGCGAATCAGGCCTTCATGGTCAAATAGCTGCTAGGAAACCACTACTAAGGAGAGGCAACAAGCAGAAGAGATTTGTTTGGGCCAAGAAACACAAGGAATGGACATTAGACCAGTGGAAATCTGTGCTTTGGTCTGATGAGTCCAAACTTGAGATCTTTGGTTCCAACCGCCGTGTCTTTGTGAGACGCAGAAAAGGTGAACTGATGGATTCCACATGCCTGGTTCCCACTACGAAGCATGGAGGAGGAGGTGTGATGGTGTGGGGGTGTTTTGCTGGTGACACTGTTGGGGATTTATTCAAAATTGAAGGCACACTGAACCAGCATGGCTACCACAGCATCCTGCAGCGACATGCCATCCCATCCGGTTTGCGTTTAGTTGGACGATCATTTATTTTTCAACAGGACAATGACCCCAAACACACCTCCAGGCTGTGTAAGGGCTATTTGACCAAGAAGGAGAGTGATGGAGTGCTGCGGCAGATGACCTGGCCTCCACAGTCACCGGACCTGAACCCAATCGAGATGGTTTGGGGTGAGCTGGACCGCAGAGTGAAGGCAAAGGGGCCAACAAGTGCTAAACACCTCTGGGAACTCCTTCAAGACTGTTGGAAAACCATTTCGGGTGACTACCTCTTGAAGCTCATGGAGAGAATGCCAAGAGTGTGCAAAGCAGTAATCAGAGCAAAGGGTGGCTATTTTGAAGAAACTAGAATATAAAACATGTTTTCAGTTATTTCACCTTTTTTTGTTAAGTACATAACTCCACATGTGTTCATTCATAGTTTTGATGCCTTCAGTGAGAATCTACAATGTAAATAGTCATGAAAATAAAGGAAACGCATTGAATGAGAAGGTGTGTCCAGACTTTTGGCCTGTACTGTATATAAATTACACAATGAAAATTAGTTTGCTTAATCATTAAATCATTATTATTATCAATATTATTAACATTTATGTGAAAAAAGCTTTTTCTATTACAATATTTATGTAAAATAAATTACTTTAACAATGTAAATCAGTGTATGTCAGTGACAGTTAATCATTGTTGTAATTATAATATTTTTATTATATTTATGTGGGAAAATATTTTTTAATTAACATATTTATGTAACTAAATGACTCCCATGTTGTAAATCAGCGTGCCCTCAGTGACAGTCAGTAACCACACGCTTTAAATTAGCTGAGCGCTGTCTGTGATGCTCAGACTGAGGGCGGAAGTTGAGAAACGTCGACGTCCCCGAGTGTGTGTATGTGTGTACAAGTGTGTATGAGTGTGTGTGTGCGGGGCCAGTGGAGTGATGGCAGGGGAAGAGCCGACACTCACAGAGGAATGAGAACTTGTCGGGGATGGCGGACAAACCTCTGACAGTGTTCGTGAAGCTGTTCGCCGCTGGATTTTACGGTCTGAGCTCGTTTCTCATCGTCGTGGTGAACAAGAGTGTCCTGACCAACTACAGGTACGGTAACGGCTCCGCTAACGGCTCCGTGGCTCTAACGTTAGTTTCAGAGCTACCGTGTTAGCTAGCCGAGCCCGTGGAAGTTTGATTGGCTCGTGGCGGCGGAGCTCATTAAGCTAACGGCAACTTTTGGCTAGCGACGTCGCGCGAGCTCAGATAAGAGCTTCATTTAAAGCAGCCGTTTAAGAAGCTAGGTGTTGACCTAGCATTGTTAGGGACGAGCTTAGCTAACGTGCTGTGGGCTCAGCCTCTAACTTCAGCTGTAACCTTCCAGTCACCAGTAAATTATACATATTTATTGTTTAAATAAACACTGTAAACTTATAAAAATCTGTCTAACACAATCAAAGCCTGCTGTTTACTCTGTATATACTGTCATATCCACCTAACGCATGTATATCAGCAACCTGTTACATTAGCTTATCATTATACTGCACTGTTGTCTCACATTTTACAAACTTCATTGTGTTTTTATTTATTTATTTACATCCATTCTGTACATAGTAGTGAAATGTTTATATTTTACCTTGATTAGATTTGTTGTCCATGTTTTAAGCTGTATGTTTATTCTGTATTTGGACAGCAACAAAAAACAACAAAAAACAGACAGGACGTGTAAAGGGTGGGGGAAAATTGATACAGCACAGTATCACCACATAGTGCAAAGTATCAAGGTTTTAATTAGAATAGAAAGAACCAATGAAAAAATCAGCTGCTAATAAAAGACAAAAAAACGTTGCAATAAGTCCACAAATAGAAGTTAAATTAAAATAAAATTGTCCGTTACGCAGTCCAGCCAGTTGTGGCTAATGTAATGTGTGTAAGTGTGTGTGTGACTGGCTGTCTTACTGCTGTGGGGACAGAGGATCTCCTGAAACGCTCTGTTCTGCGATGCAGTGAGATGAGCCGACTGCTGCAGCTGCTCCTCTGTCACTCTTTTATTTAAATTATTTAATACTGCAAATACCTACTAGGATAGTGTAATCAATTGCTTTTTCAGTCCACTAGTTACATTTTGCTGCTGCAAAAAAATGGCTGAAATGAGATAAACAGACCTGAAAACTTTATTTTATTAGATAAAAAAGATGTCGACAAAGTTTTCCTTCGGGGACATAATTTACAGTTGAGAAAAAAAGTAATAAACTGCAGTGTATTTTATAAAGTACTCACCATATCACAACGTTTAAAAAATTGCAATAATATTGTATCATGACTTAAGTATCGTGATGCTATCGTAACATGGATCCTCTGGTGATTTACACCTCTAGGTCGTCAGCAGGTACTTAAAAAGTCTTACAATGTCTAGAATACATTTTACGAAATATTAGGCCATAAAAGCCATTAGATAATCTTAAATTTTAATTTTTGTTAGGTCTTAATTGACATCAACATTTTACCTAATTTCATTTAATCATCTTTAATTAGATTTTTTTCAAAAATAAGTCAAGCTCTTTTGTGTGAAAGTCCACATTTCTAATGCAACCAGTCTTTAATCCTAACACTGAACCCAATGCTGTCTTTTTACTTTATACCTGCACTTACCTGTTGTCAAAATGTAGATGAACTCTAATAACCATTTCCCTACGTAAAACCTATTGTCGACATCCCCTCCATGTTGAGTTTCAGATGCTTCCATCAGGGCGAAGGTTTTGCCTCCTTAAATGTAGCACTAAGCGTTACAGATCGTCCTTTGTCCCGTCTGCTATCGCTTATCTGAACCAGCAGTAACCACTAACTGTCCATGATTTACCCCTGACAGTGTGTGATACTGGGTACTGTGTGTTTGTATTGTATTATCTGTTTTGTTTTACTTATGGCTACTGTCTGTATTTCAGATTGCCCCTCAGGGACATTAAAGTTTTACCTTACCTTACCCTACCTTACCTTACGTTATCTTACGTTATCTTACTTTACCTTATCTTATCGTACCTTTTCCTTACCTTAACTGACCTTACGTCTACATGGGATTGCATATCTACTTACCTTCATTGTTTGAATAAGAGAAGGTTGTTTTGTCCAAAAATCAGTCTTGAATTTGTTTAAATTGATCTTGAAAAGGTATTAAAAAGCATTAAATTTAAGTGTCAGATTCCATGTCTGTGCACTCACATGTTACTTGGCCATTAAAGCCAATTTTGACTCACTGGGACTAACGTGAGCTCAACTCCGCTCTTCCAGGTTCCCCTCCTCAATATGTGTCGGAATTGGACAAGTAAGTTGAAAGCTTTCCCCTCTTTCTGCAACGACTTCCTTAACACACATCACCAGCTGAAAACAGTCAGAGTTTAAGCAAATTTCTGTGAACTGTGTGTGCAGATGTTGGCCACAGTGGTTGTGCTGTGGGTGGGCAAGGCTGCGAGGGTGATCAGCTTCCCAGACTGTGATGAGAGCATACCTCGCAAGGTGAGACCACCTTTCCATCAGTAAAATGACTCCCAGTTCATCGAGATCAGGGCAGTGTTTTCATTTACGTTTACCCGGTTTTACAGACGTTTCCTCTACCTCTCCTGTACGTGGGAAATCAAATCACTGGTCTGTTTGGAACCAAAAGGCTGAAGTAAGTCCTCATCTCCAAACTATCTAGGCCAAATCATAGTTGCAGGGAAGTTCATTTGGTGCCGTCATGACCTCATTGGGCATGGCTGTTAATGTTTGGCCGAGCTAAAGCAATCTATGTCCTCTTCCACCAGTCTGCCGATGTTTACTGTCCTCAGGAGGTTCTCCATTCTCTTCACAATGCTGGCTGAGGGATTTCTTCTCAAGTAAGATGGCACATGGCAGATAACCCACTTTTCTCAGTCATTTACTGGTCCTATTACTCAGTGGGACACAAAGCCGCCCTTTATGGACTGTGTTGTGGTTTTTATTTACAGCTCAAAGCAGCCAGATAGAATTTCATTGCTCTGCTGTCTTTCACCTTTGCCAGAAAGAAGTTCTCTAGGCCAGTCCAGCTGACAGTATTTACAATGATCCTCGGGGCGTTTATAGCCGCAAGGTAAGTTCTACTACATCCAGGTGTCCTGACCTGTAAACCCAACCACAATTACCTTCACTACAAAGGTTGTCCTGTCGTTATTTATGCCCTCTCTTAAGTGATATTGTCTTCAGGGTCATTAGACACATGTTATATTCCTGCAGTTAAAGGAGCTCAAAGCTACAGAGCACTAATTTACTTCCTAAACACTTTCTTTCTTTTTCTCTCATCGTCTTTTTGTCCGTAGTGCTGACTTGTCCTTTGACCTGCAAGGGTACGTGTTCATTCTCCTGAACGACGTGCTGACTGCAGCCAATGGAGCCTATGTGAAACAAAAATTAGATGCAAAGGTATGTGGCAGCGCCATCTTGATGAATATAACCATTGTTGGACTGGAGCTGTTTTTGGCATTGAGTTGATGTTGGTGGATATAGAAAACCCAAACCGTCTTTCAGCGTCTGGCTTAAGGGAACTCAGTGTACATAAACACCATGAGAGGTTCTTTTTATTCCCCTCTAAGTTGATTATCGCTGTTTATACTTATTTTTACAGAGAAAGTATCATTAAATGCATCCCAAAACTTCTGCTTAACTATTTATGTAGCATGTTCTCTTGCATTATTTTTAACAGTCAGGTTATACACTGTGTGACTGTTGAGACTGAAATGCCTTGTAGCTTGTTTTAGTCGTTTTTTCTATGTCACATGCTCAGCTCTCACATTACAGCAGAGGCTGAACTGTGTCCAGATATAGTCTGTGATGTCTGTAGTGCACCATCTGCTATGGCACAAGACAGAGAGGTGTGTGTGAGTGATATTACAAGGGAGTGAAAGATGGAGCCACGTGAAGCGGAATCAGACTAATGCAAACAAGAGGTTCTAGGTAGTGCAGTGGGCCGGCCATGCATGACATCTGTATGCTAGTTAGTGAGGAATGTACTTGTGAATAACCCTCTCTGTTCTGCTTATTTTTCATGTTGCCACTGCTCCATCTGTTTCTGTGCTTTTTCTCACAGGAGTTGGGGAAATATGGATTGCTGTATTATAATGCATTATTTATGATAATTCCCACCCTTGTGTTGGCTCATGTGACGGGGGATATGCAGAAGGCAAGTAGTTTGACTCCTGTGTTGTTTATGCTAGCTTATCTGTCTGTTTATCGTCATTCAAACCTCTAAACATGTTTATTTATGGAAGATTTATTTATACGATGTGTAAAATGCAAGTGTTTGAACAGTGAGTCTTTGTAGTTAGTTTACAGAGTTGGTAGCGATCCGTTACTGCGAGCTTTAATCCCAAATTGAAGTGAGTGCACATGTGTTTAAGCGTGTGTGTGTGCCGTAAATATGGGCTGTCTGTTAGTTGGTCAGTGTTGGCAGAGACCTTCTGGTTTGCCCAGCTGGGGCCCAGCAGCCAGAAAGGCACAAAGCTGCTATTATGCACCTAGTAGAGTTATTACAGCAGTGCCTACAGCCCCCTTTGACTGAAAAACCTCAGTATAGATACTGACTACTACCTTTTTAAAGCTACTGGAAACTCAGTGTTGAAATTGTGAGTGCGAAAGTGTTGTATCTTGCCATCCAATTTCCTAAACAGTTCTGCAGTGCTCAGTTAATCCTTTGTTCCTCCAGACCGGACACATCCATAAGGAATGACTTGAATTATTTATTGAACAAACCTTAAACGATCTTTGATACATAACTGCCTACATACCCAGCTGTACTCCTGTTTTTATATGCTTTTTATGTGTGTGTTTTCACTCATAGAGTTGTGTTGCTTCTCTTTCTGTGCTCCTCTTGTCAGGCAGTGGAATATGAGGGTTGGTCTGACATGCTTTTCCTCGCCCAGTTCATCCTCTCTTGCATCATGGGGTAAGAAAGCCAAAGCTTATGTGTGACGTGCATGCATGCGCAAGGATTGTGTGGGTTTTTTTTCTTTTTGCCAGCATTGAACATCTGGATTGTACCAAATGTTTGTGGTATTGCTATTATCCCAGTGGTTCAAGCTTCTAGGCCACAGTTTGACTAAGTGTGAAGCTTACAAAGACTCTTTGTCAAGTCTGGCTACCATGTTGCATCAACATTGTGAAAATCTGAGATATTGCTTCAACAAGTGTTGAGTCATGTGTAATATGATAACTTGTTTGCTTTGCAGGTTTGTTCTCATGTATTCCACTGTGCTTTGTACGCAGTACAACTCTGCATTAACAACTACGATCGTGGGCTGCATCAAGGTAAACTGCAATAAAAGAAAACATTTAAAGGTCCATTGTGTAGGATTTAGGGATATTAAATGGCATAAATGGTATTTAATATCTATAATTATGTTTTCATCAATTCTTAATCACCTGAATATAACAATTGTTGAGTGTTTGGAGTGGGTCCCCTCCCACAGAGTCTGCCATGTTGATCTATAGTAACCCAGAGTGGAAAAATCAAAGACAAGCTCTAGATAGAGCCATTCACTGGTCAAATATCTGGCAAAAAAAGTGAATAAGCACCAGGTATGACAGGTGAAACTGATGGGGAGAAGGCAGACTGATGTTAGCAAATAAAACCTGCTGTAACAGGCTCAGTTTTAAAGCTACAGTGAAGACACTGGTATCATATTAAACTAGAAGACTTTAGGCATGTATTGGTACCAACCATGTTATGCTAACTTGATGAAAAGGGGCATAAATTGCTCCAAAATTACGCAAAATTTTCGATGTCTCAAGATTATTTCTGTATACTGGGGTCCCTAAACAGTCTTGCAGTTACATAAATTTGGTATGACTGGAAAACTGAGAGTTGACAGCTGTATACTTTTACACTATTTCAGTTCTGCACACAATTTAACCAATACTTGATTAAAGTAGTAGTTTTTCAGCCATGATATGGTCTTGTAATACCTTGCAGTAATTTCTGCAGTCAGTGTTTGATTTAACCTTTCTCCAACTATTCATTGGAGGGCATTTTTTGGCCAAAAAACCCCAACACAAAGTACACGTGGAAGTATAATTAAATGGATTATAACTGCAGGAAGTATAAAATTTTGCATAGTGACTTGTCCCCATGGGTGTGCAAGAGGGGCCCACTTTGGAAAATGTTGTCCCGTTGCCCATCCTGCCCATATTTCCAAATGACTCGCCTGTTCAGCAGCATTTAAAATAAACTTCAGTAATTGAAAAATGTAATTACATTTCAAACAGGCTCCTATACGCAGAAAATGTTCAACCTTTTAGATTAAATTGTTTCAATTACAGCTGTTTTCTGAATGTTATTTTACTTTAAGATTAGTTGACTAAACCTCCTTTTAAGTGTCATCCTTACTTCTTTTACCAACTATATTGAAACACTTATACAACTAGTTTACAGCACTTTGTGTTTACAACTTGCGTCCACATTTACAAACACACCAGGGCAGCTAAAGATTGTAATAAAGATAAAACAGAGCTAGTTTTTTATACTGTAGCAATCTGGTGGTGTGTGCTGTAAAACATTATGCTCTTCTCTTGGGAGAAGCTCACTAAAGTTACATAGTGCAAGAACAGGTGTTTGGAGCATGACGTGAGAACGACAGAGACACAAGTCTCGCTATTACTAGTCATCTAAATCAGTGGTTCCCGACTGGTCCAGCCACATGTTCCAGATTTCTCCCTAGCCTTTAGTTCAAGGTCCACACAGTTTAATATATTCAGTGTCATACTTGCATTTGAACATGTCATTGAGCTCTGTCAAGTAGCTGTATGTTTTTACGAACATGTTCTCGAGTTACTTGTGGTCCATTTAGAAAGGAACCGCGACCCACTTTTGGACCTCGACCCACCAGTTGGGAACCACTGATCTAAATGATGTTGAAGGTGTTACATGTGGTGAAAAAGTTGCAAAATGTTATCTTAATTATTTCTTTCTCCACTTTGCAGAATGTCTTGGTGACGTACATTGGGATGGTGTTCAGTGGAGACTACATCTTCTCTTGGACTAACTTCATAGGTTTGAATATCAGGTATGAACTGACAGGTTTCTCATTAATGCTGAGTTGTCTAGTTTTCTTTATAGATTGACAGATTTTTTTTTCCCAAACACACCAAGGACCGCCCCATGTTGTTTCTATGCAGAGTCTCTCCCCAACAGAAACCCTCGCCCATCCGGCACTCAGCACTTATATTTGGCATTATGTGGTCACGCAGCACATTGAGTCAGTCCCAGATCATATCGTACTGGACATGCTTCTATAGATGGCAGTGTCACTTGGTGGCTCCTCTGTTTACACATAGACTCAATTATACCAACAATTATCAGATGGATTGCTATGAAAATTTGTCACTGAAAAACTTTTGTTTGCCACATAGTGTTGAACTTACTGCTAACTGAAGTTCTCGTTTCTGGTTGTTCACAACTAAAATAGCAAGGGAGGGTCCAGCGCTACTGAGTCAGACTAGTCCTCCCTAAACTGTGAAATGCTAAATGATGCTTGTCTCTGTTGAGCAAAGATAAAGGTCAGTGTTGACACTGGTATTACTGAGACTAGTATGCCAACCAGCTGCAGGAATTCACATGTGCATGTTGGATCATGTCTGGAAACATGATGAGTTTTATGACTGATGATGCGTTGCAACATGTTCAACTTTATGCTGATTGTGACAAATGACGACTTGATTTTCAAGTCTCATTCTGACTGATGAAAGTTTTTTTAGCCTCTGAGACATTAAAGGTGGGGTGTGCAGTTTCGTGGAAAAGGTAAAAACAAACCAAACCCAGAAATAGGCCAGAATTAGAGAATACAGTCCTCCTCTTGCAGCTCTTCTCTGTCTGTTCTCAGCACCTCCCACCAGATAAGCACAGATGTATACGTGTGCATCATACAGCATCCTTTCAATCCTACGGATTGTAATCAACAACGTGGGTGAATATACTGTGGCTGTGAACAACAGGAGAAGAGAAAATGCAGCAACCTCTCTCCATCAGATAAAACTTTAAATTCCAAACATGAATTTGTTTCCAAACTTGACTGGGGTTGGCAGTCTGAGAGGATTCAGTGTTATGGTACATATGTTGACATCTGGTTTATATCCTCAACACAGAATAATAATAGTGAAGCTGCTTCACAGTGGCATCAAATTGAGGATTTTACATGATGTATAACAACAAGAGGTCAGTGCATGTACATCAGTAAAAATGGCGCTGGCTGAACAATTAGGAGGTCACATGACCTGGCTAAGGAGAGAGAGATGCTGTGCTGCTGCCAGAGGAGCCGCTGAATGAGTTCCTCTGAAGTCGCTAAAAGAGTCTAAGAAGTCTGGGACTGTTCGTAAAACATTCAGGACATCACAATTTATTCCACACTGCTGAAGCTGCTCCTCTTTTTTGGAACCATGACAGAGTCTGTAATAATTTTGCTTTCAGGCGCAAATCACGATAAGATTTTTTATATGATATTCAAAATGATCCTGGTATTATCGTGAACAAGATGATATGAAACACCCCTAATCTGAATTTAGAAAACACAGTCAGTAACTAAACAGGCAATAATAGAAGGATGATAACATGTAGTGTGTAAACTGGGTTACACATCTGCTCATTGACGTATTTGAGCACCTCATGAGTTAAGCTATCAAGTCAGGTAAAGTAAAACTTAAATGTCACCGAGGGGCAATTTGAGATACAAACAGAAGTGATGAATACAACAAAAGAGACAGTACAATACGTAACACACAGTATCCAGTATCAGTCAGTTAGTGGCCACTGCTGGTTTAGATAAGTGATAGCAGACGGGACAAGGGACGATCTGTAACGCTTAGTGCTATATTTAGGGAGGCAAAACCGCCTCCCTGATGTGTTCTAGTAACATGAAAACATAACATTAGCGCAACCAATAGGAACATCCTCTCTCTCAAATGACCTGTGATTGGTCAGAGTCTCCCATCAAACAGAGTCAAGAGGAGGTGCAGAACTGGATTAGAGTACACTCAAGGTTTATTATAAAATTTTATGCCCACTGATGCAAATTTAAAAAAGCCTAGCCCAGCTTTAATCCAAACACCTGATGCTGAAAAGCAGTTTTTTCATTGTGCAGAGTTTTACAAATGAATCTCTCACTGCACAGTTAATCTTGTTATTATCAGATGTCACACACATTATTACGAATGGAGCATTGTTTTGCCGCAGAGATGCCCTGGCCTACATATCATATTCCAGACAGAAGGGAATATGCTTGTTTGGTACAGACCTTAGTAAAAATCATCAAGGAAAGAGAGACACTTTGTCCAGGTTATATGTCTTGTTTCACTGCATTTTGTAAACACATCTGTCGCCTGCAACCAGGCGCTATGATCCACTTCACACACAAACTAGCGGTGCAGCGCTGGATTGCACGTGCTGAGGTCATTTAATTCACCTCACAGACCGATTTAGCGCAGCACGTGCAACATATAGACCGATGTCACACTGTAGACTCAATAACAGACAGATTAAACAGAGGAGCAGCTCTGTGTCTGAGTGTTGCTGGAAAACTTGTGAGTGAGTGAGTGAGTGAGCGGGGTGGAGCTGTGCAGAGAGTGTGAGAGAGCAGAGATGCACACTGGTATGTGTTATGTAAGGTAACTTGACCCTGTATCGACATAGACGGTGTGATCTTCCTTGAAAATATATCCATATATCATACATAGTTGTTATATCGCCCAGCCTTACTGCAGCCTCACAGAGGGTTAGATCACAGGCAGACATTAACGTGTATTTACCTTCACTCAGTGTTCTTGTACAGGTGTGTTCATATACTTAAACATGGTGTCTGTCTGTGTTGCAGTATTGCTGGCAGCCTGGTGTACTCCTACATCACCCTCACAGAGGAGCAGTCCAACAAAGCGAGTGAAAGCACCAAGCTGGACATCAAGGGCAAGGTGGTTGTATGACAGAGACACTGGATTTAATTATTTTTATGCTGATGAACGAGAAAACTCTATTTTTAGTACGACTTTTATTTATGGAGTATTTTAGCAGCCGAGGCGTGGGATGATGGGAACTGTGCTGGGGAAAACGTCTGCGTGTGTGTGTTTGTGTGGAAACAGAGCCACACCGTCACCATGACTCTCCTGCTGCTGCCATGGTTACAAACCCTCCAGAGGGATTGTGGGTTGTTTTTGTTTTTTTTTTTTTAGATGGTGTTTCCTTTTTAAATATTTGTATTTTGATACTGTACATGTGAGCATCGAGAAGAAGGGAAACATGGAACCAATATTATTTATCTTACAACATTTTTTAAACACTTAGACAAACTGAACGTTGGGGTGACGTAATGTTTCCTGAGTACAGGAGCCAACAGCTGGAATCATTGGTTATTTAAGCATGGGTGTGTACTGTCGAATGGTGGGACTATTAAGTAATGGTTATTTTAAAGGCACAATCCTTCTATTTTCTTGCCTTTTCTGTTTTGCTGTTTCTAAGGAATGTAACTTTAGATGCCTTCTAAGCACAGTGAGATGCACTGACACTGTCATTATCTGTTGTTTCGGTCTTAAGGACATTTCTTCTGATTTTTGCGCATACACTGTTATAAGCTGGTTACGGACGAACGGTAATGACAGTGATCTAACCTCATCCTTCAAACAACCAAAGTGGATGGGCAGTGAGTGGGCCTGTCAGTTCCCATCAAGGATTGTGGCTTTAAATAAATGTTGCTGCCTTCTTCTGCGAGATAATTTTAAGATTACAGTTTACATTTTGCTCCCTCAGTATTACAGAATGTTTGTCGTAACTGGTCCTCTCTATGCAGACTTATCAAGCGTACGGTTTGTTATTTGTACAAGGGGATCCATTTGTTCCTTTTTTTTCTTGTTAACGCACTTTTAACTGAGGTAGCGCCTGCGTAAGGGTGAAACTGAAATGCCTCACCTCCTGTTACACTCATTGTTGGGATTGAGATGATTGTATTCTTCTGAAATGTACGTTTCAGGTTTTTTAAGTATTACAAGAGAGACGTGGTTTTCTAAACCTTTAATAGTCAGGTACAAGCGTTGACTTTTTTTTTTTTTTTTTTTTTACATTTTTATGTACATCATTTTATATTTATTACTTTTTTTTAGACTAATATTCATTTTGTAGGTGGAGTGGCTTGTGAATTGTTGATGCTGATCTCATCTCAAACACAGTAACCATGGATTTGTAGCTGAAACACAATGATGTATTTTTACATTAAAAAAAACACCTTGTTGACACGACGTATTCCTTTGGATTCGTTCAGGTTGTGATTATAAAATAACTTATCCATGATCTTAAGGTTACTCTCTTTTCTCCAGTGTCTTGTAATATTCCACTTTGGTCTTATTCAAGTCAGTGATTCTATTTACATTTGTAATAATTTATTTTTTAGTCCATCTAATGTCTTTTAAATCTTGGATAAGTCAATGCAGTTTTGTAACTGAGGCTCTGTTTGTATTTGCAGCTGATGACAGATGACAGTAGAGAAATGGTTCCCCCTTCTGGCCAAATATGTGACGTCTCACTGGACCCACAGGAGCAATTGAGCTGTACAGATTAAAACAGGGTTAAGTAAGTTTTCCCTGAACAGATTATGGTGTCTATGGCTGTCACACTTACGTTAAATACTGTTAAGGGCCTTTTTTGTACCAAATTTAAGACTGATTTTTTGACAAAACATCTTTTATATGCCTCTGTGCTGGTGATGGCTGTGGCCAGAGTCCTTATGTTTTAGGGTTGTCCTTCCATCCGTTTCTTCTGAACATGACACCTCAAAAACATCTTTAGGGAATTGATTCCAATTTGGCACAGACATTCACTTGACGGTCAAAGGTCAGTGTGACCGTGTCTCATATTTGTAAACACAACATCTTAAGAACACCTTAAGGGAATCATTTTGAATTTGGCACAAAAGTTCACTTGGACTCTGTAATGAACTGATTAGATTTGGTTGTCAGGGGTCAGTGCGACCTTAGATCTGTCTCATCTCAATTACACCTCAAAGGAATTAACCCAAATTTGGCACAAACATTCACGTGGACTTAAGCATGAACTGAAAGATCTTGGTTGTCAAAGATCAAGGTCAGTTTTTGGCCTAACTCAAGAATTCAAACACTAATTATGACAAAATTTCACACAAATATCTAAGAGGACAGTGTTTCCCAACTGTTGGGTCAACTTAACAAGTGTGTCAAGTTTGTAAAAAACACACTTTATTTATAAGAACAGTGAATTTCCGGCACAGAGCTTTTATTTTTAAGTGCTGTATCCCGCTTTAGAGTGAGAGACTAATGGACTAATATTTAAGGGAGACAGCAATCTAGCTCAGCGACATGACACTGAATATATTAAACTGTGTGGACCTTTAAGAGAAATCTGGACCCTGTGGCTGGACCAGTTGGGAACCACTGTAGTAGGATATAATGATAAAGTAATGATATTTTATATCCAAGACGTCAAAGGTTGACTTCACCGTGACATCATAATACTCTGCAAAAAATCATTTTCTGGCCATCACTCAATGTCACATCTCAGAGGGGGAAACATTTGGTCAGATACTGAATTGATGTGTGTGAAGCATTCATGTTTTCAGATAAGAATGTAAACAAAGTGCAACTTGACTGTTTTGTGGAGGCATACAACCACAAGGAGGTAATCCTAGTCTCACTCAAGCATTACAGGTAAGTAATATATATGTGGTCCCATGTAGAGGTGTGTTAGATAAAGGCATTAGAATGAGTTGAGTTACATTTACAGACAGGTAAGTGCAAGTGTAAAGTAGAAAGACAGTTCAGTTCAGTGTTTTAAGATTTTTAACATCAGAAATGTGGACTTTCACACAGAAAAGTTTAAAAGATGGATAAATTAAATTGATTAAAATTATTTAGGCAATTAGGACCT
Source organism: Cephalopholis sonnerati (assembly GCA_019142605.1). Taxonomy (NCBI): domain Eukaryota; kingdom Metazoa; phylum Chordata; class Actinopteri; order Perciformes; family Serranidae; genus Cephalopholis; species Cephalopholis sonnerati. Next base: position 9,284,454 of record JAGQAX010000006.1, read on the forward strand.
CAAAAATTTAAACAGAAGACTACTGAATTACTCAAGGCCTAATATTTATACATTGAATTTAATCTGTGGGTCCTTGACGTTTCAAGGACCTGCAGACACCCTGGTAAATACACAAATTATCTAAATAAAAATGGGAAGAAGTTCAAGCGCAAAACTGAGAGAGAACTTGTTTTAATACAAAAAACAATTCATACATGTCAAACACATCTTATGATACATACCCACTACCAGCCACTACTAATAGCTCATGACCTCTGACCTCACTGGTCGTCAGGCAACTCACATTCAGTATTACACAAGCCACACTACAATTATAACCCATTATCTCATATCAAGAATCTGATATAAATATACACACATTAGTGTAAAAAGGAAACAAATACAGTTTTGAATTTATTCACAAAACTGTCAAATGATCTGAATTGAGATTTTATATTAATTTAAAGAGGCCAAGCCCGCAGGCAACAGACACAAACAGGATATGTACAGTTTAAAACTAGGTCATATTGCATTGTGTTTGCAAGTTATGGGCACATAATAAGCACCTTCATCAGTCCAGTCCAAACACACAAACACAGAGCAGAGGTTTCAGAATCGCTACTCTGCTGTTGTTTGTGATGGCGTGTTTTACCCGAGTCTAACTGACATGTAAAACAGGCCAACACAAACACGGACTAGAAAAACAGGAGAAAGAACAAATACATCGTTAGCAGAGTTTCAACTAAGCAGTTACAAAAAGGAGCAGCGAGACGTTTGAGCGCAGATCCTCTCGGCACGCTAAACAAACAATGCAAAGACATTCAAACTGAAAAGCAAAGCTCTGACACCTGAGAAGTTTACTGCACGCATCGCAGGTCTAGTGCGAATACAACTCAGAAAATTATTTGGCTTCAGCTCCGATCGTGGCTGCATCATTTCCCCACAGCTCCGTAGCGTTTGACCACATATGGCACATGTTAGAGAACAAAGCAAAACGCTTAAAAAATTAAGCCACAGACCCGACAGCTTTGCAAATCTTTAAATTCCTTCACCAATTTACATATCGATGTGACGCAAGTTTCGGTTGAGGCACACTGCAAGTTAACGACACACATGGAGGTCATACAGGGATGAACAGTGGAAGTGTTGAGTGCAGAGATATCATTCAGGTCTTTATTTACAGAGCTCCACTAAAAAAAGATTTTCTTTCTAAGCTATTGCAAAGTAACACAAATTGTACAAGAAGGAAAAAATTAGTTCAGTGGACTCTGCTACTATTATTAGTCTTACTGACCCACATCATCTCAGCAAGCAACACTTTCTACTTCACCATCCTTTCTCCTCACAACCAGATCAACCTGCTGTGCAACAACAAATCTTAACGGCATCTTTGCTCCTTCACAAAGCAACACGCTGGAGCTCTTTACATACTCCGGTAAATTCTAATTGCAATATACAAATGAACAAACCGCTGGTCCAAGTGCGTTTAGGATGGGCTACCACATAGTAAAAATTCCTGAACGCTTCTTTTTCATACCAGCAGCAAGCAGCCAGGGGAGCTTAAGATAGCACAACTTCTCACTTTACCTCACAGGTGCTCTAACATTAACATACAGCTGGACAAACCTGTGTCACTGGACTGAGAACAAAGTATCTAAACTGCACCCAAACAGGACGAGCAGGACGAAGCAGCATGGAAGCAATTCATAAAGCTATTAAATAAAGACGCCTTTCTTTCACTTACAAATAATAAGGTGCAACATGGCGAGCTATTTTAAGCTACGGAGTTTCTGGTAATGCAAGTTTTATTTTTAAAAAACATCCCTTATATTTAGGTTCCTGAAAGGTAGTGTATTGTAGTCATAAAAGGACATAATAAAGGCCGCCGCCTCCCTCGGCCACACTAGGTGAAAGGTGAGACATTAGTCACTGCAGGAACTGATTTATCTCCCTACAACCTTCAGGAGAGTAATGTAGCTCTGGTGACGCTGATTGTCTCAAAACAAATAAAACACAAGGGCAAAAGTCTCGGCATGGACGCTGTGTCCTTTCATTGTTACCCAGGAACAGCGAGGCTTACCTAACTTTAATATCTCAACTATTAAGGCAGAAAGAGAGAGAAAGGCTTCAGGTATTAAATATATAACTTATGCTTTGATACAAAAAAAGAGTTCAGATTTATAAGAGTGATAAAGGGAGGTGGGGGAGTAACAGTCCAGCTGTAAAGTGTCAGTTTAAAGTGTACCGAGGTTCTCAGCCATGTAGCAGAGGCTGTAGAAGTTGCAGCATATGCAGCAGAGGTTACAGAGCGAGGACAGCAGTCTGTACAGCCACAGACGACCGCTCAGGTGTCTGTATTTGACATCCGTCTCGCACAGCTTGGCATAAGCTTCGCGGTTGGACGACAGGCCAATGTCCTGACCCAAGCCGCACGCCTGCTCGATAAGGTGCATATCTGCCATGATCTCTGACGTCATTTGGCCAAACCACTGAGCGTTCACAGCCGCGACCGTCACCGACACGAAGAAGATGAAGATCTGGTGGGGAGAGTCAGAGATTAAAGAAATATTCTGAAATGGGTTTTATGCAATGCAATGATGTGGAATGAAAGACACACCTGAAAGGCTTCTCTGTCGTCCAGCAGGTCGCTGGGATGATACACAGCGTAGATAGTGAGGTTAAAGAATGCACAAGCTGAACCCAAGTGAAGGTAGAACGGGACGAGACGACTCTGGATGAAGCCGTAAGTGTGTCTGTTCAGGTGGTTGTCCATCACAAAGCCTGTGCAGGAAGTAGAACAACTCATTAGCATTGCACTGAGCCTCCTGCCACTCCTTTCCAGAAAATATCCACTGTCTCACAATGATGACTTTTACATGGACTGAAATAATCCGATGATTTCTACCTGAGTTAAGTTTTCCAATTTTATTTACGACTTAATCACACTGTTTTCCAGGGTTTCCGCGGCAATTTCAGACACGTACGTAAATCCAAATGCTTGATGCAACCTCTACCTTTCTTCTCTGCACTATGGTTTTAAGGAAACTGTTTGGATAAATACAGCCTGTATACCACAGTAAAAACAAGACAGAACAGAGTTTGTGGTTAAATATTAGCAGGGTGCTCAGGTGTAGGAATGTACCGAGGGTTAGAGCTGCTGCGATTAATCAGTTAGCTATCAACTATTAAATTAATTGCCAAGTAATCAGAAAATATATTTATCGGTTTGAGGAATTTTTTTTGTTAAGGTAAAACAAGTTCAAATTCTCTTCTTCCAGCTTCTCAAATGTTCATATTTTCTGGTTTCTTTACTCCTCTATGACAGTAAACTGAATATTTCTGGTTTGTAAACAAAACAAGACATTTGAGGACGCCATGTTGGGCTTTGGGAAACATTTTTGACCATGCTGTGACACTTTATAGACCAAACAACTAATCAATTCATCCAGAAAAGAAGTGACCATGGAAGCAACCACTAGTTGCAGCCCTGCTGGAGAGTCACGGGGCATTTTTAGGTAAGAATGTAACGGGGGAACGAGGTAGTGGTGTGCTCATGGACGTCTTCATCATATGAAACTCAAGAAAAAAACGCAGGTGTTCTTGAAGAAAAGGGTCAGCACATGGCAAGAAAAAATAAACTAAACTAAACTGGCAAAAAAAAATAAACAAATGCACCTGAATTAAGTTGAAAAGGCTTTATTCAAAAAACATGGATGCTCACATTTAAGCAAGGTCTTTGTTCCTGCTCCACACGAGTGCCCAATGTTAATTTTTTCTTCTCAAGAATACAACTTTATTGGATCGCACACAGACCTTGGATTATTTATTTTTTTTGCTGCCTGAGCTACAACAAAACAAAGTCTGGATCTGGATGTCGGCATAAAACTGGTTGTAGATGACTCAAAGGTGTGTCACTGAAATCCTGTTCACACACTTGGCATAACGAAAGCATTCTGCACGATCCAATCATAAGTTGAGGGATCTAACACAGGTGTGCATGCACTGCAGGTTGCACTGAATACACATGGTGATCTTATGGCTCAGGCAGTCATTACTGAGCTGTGCATGGAGCACGACATCCCTCACTTGTTTTTCCAATGTTTCTGTGTACATTTATACAATGTGTGTGTGTGTGTGTGTGTGTGTGTGTGTGTGCGTGTGCGTGCGTGCAAGGTACTAACTTGAAATGAACGTGACCCAAATCTGCATTCCCCAGTATGTGGAGAGCAGCAGCAGCTGCAGCAGCTTGACGGTGTACGTGGGCTCCTCATCAGTGGACATGCTTCCTCCTCAGCCTCTCTCCTCTCCAGTCTGGACTCCACTGTAATCTCCAAAAGGCCAAAGATGCTTTATTTTGCTTTGCTTTGGAGGGCACTTGATGCTCCGCTCCAGAACCTCTGCAAACAATCAAAACAGCATCATAAAGACGTGACAGCATGAAAGACATACAGCAAACTGGGTTAAAGCTGACATGAGGTAACTGTTGTGTGTTTAGCCTCAGTCACCTGCTGATAAGCAGGCTGAGAGTAAGTGTACTCATCCACACCTTCAGATAAGATCTATGACGTTACACCTATTGTTAAGAGGGCAGTGACAGCTTCATACAGCTTCTCAAACAGATTAAACAACCTTCAGGTTTCTGTCAGTGGTGAAAACACTGCAGGCCACTCTGTACCCTAAATGTAACTTCCGCATTGCTGCCAAGATCACTGGGTTGCTGATTTGACCTTACCCACTGTGAAGCCTTCAATCAGCCCAAGAGGAAACAAAACTGCAGGTGTGCACATGCCATTGTCAACACGCCCTACTCGGCTAATTAGCTAAAACTCAGGTCTGCAGGCTAAAAACAAAAAGTGATGATTACTTAACTCCAATAAAAACCGACAACTGCTAACGTTAAACACTGAAGGGGCACGAACTAATCTTCAAAGTCACCTTTGCCCGAACAAACTACTCCGTAAACCAGCTATTATTTGCAAACTATGAGTTTAACATCACAGTGTAGCCGAAGATTAAACTACAACCGACTAGCTGCTAGAGTTAGCATAAGTTTTCTGCGTGAGTTAACGTTAGCTGCAGTTAGATAACTGTTAATGTAGCTGTAGTTTACTGTCCTTAAAGTCAGCGACCGTCATTTAAATAATGTTTGGAGGAAACACAGAGTTAGCTTAGAGAATAATAGAATAATATAAAGTGTGAGTGCAGCCTACCTGTGTCACTAACTGCTCCGGACAGCTTGTTGCAGATGTCTTCGGCTCTGACAGTAACTCCACTGCTCTGACAGCTGCGCTAACTCGAGACGCAGAAGAAGAAGAAGGAGGAGGAGGAGGAGACGAAGAAGAAGAAGGAGGCGGAACCAAAGTGTCACAGTGAATGTGCTCTGGGTAAAATAATCCTGACAGCTGCTAACAACAGGTTCCCCCAAAGCCTTCAGTCGAAACCTAAAGTAAAACACAATGGGCTCTGATTTAAAGCTGTTAGATGAGAGGGAAGATAGTCACAGATGTTTAGGGAGCAGGGCCGTATTCAACTATTCAACAGTCGGGGGGCCATTTTTAAAGATGCCCTCTGAAACCCAGCCCTGCAGGTGAGTCAGGTGAGGGCAGAGGTTAGGAACCTGACAGCAAAACTTAAATACAAAAATGCTATATTAGAGGCGCCATATTATAAAGGGCATACTATACTATGACATTTTACAGCATCTTATACCACAACATTTTCCTGCTGCACTGTATCAGGTGTGTCAAACAAATGGCCCAGGAACCAGATTTTTTTTTTTTATAGCATGCTATATTAAGATATTTTTATGACATACTATGCATAAACATTTTGATGACATACGATATGATCACTTTTTAATGACCTATGATACTCTACACTGATTCTTTTGAAACATAATTCTATGACAATTTTAAAACTATACTGTGACATTTTTTTAATGTAATATCATAGCATAGCACTTTTCATGGCATACTATACTATGACATTTTTATGACATAATACACAATGAGGTTTTTTTTATTAGAAATGTTATTTTATACCATGCTGTCTTTTTATGACAGTGTACCATCACCTTTTAATGACACTAAACTGTGACATTTTATTGCATGCTAAAACATGACCTTTTATGACACATTACACAGTCACGTTTTAATAATAAACACTGGCATTTTGTATGGCAAAATATGACATTTTTTAGACATGCTACACTATGATTTTTTTATGATATAGTATACTGTCACTTTTTAATTACATACTATATTGGGATTTTTTTTTAGGGCTTACTATACAATGACATTTTTTGGCATACTTTGCTACACCTCTCTCTTTCTCTCCTCTCCTCTCTCAGATTCTGAAAAGTTGTTTCTGCTTCATTGGCTAACATTCACATCCTATTACTGCATTTCAATAACTCGGCATCTCCTTCAGAGTCTTTGTGCTACACTGTCCCGCAGTGTCCCTCGAATAATGGCTACATCTGGTTGGTGGGTTGCGGTTGTGGTTGTGCTGCTGCCGTGGTCCTGCCTGATGTCTACTACTACTGCTGTTATTATTAGTCATACTTCTACTGTCATTATACATATATGATTATTATTGTCACAAAATTATACTATTATATATGAATATATACTTACAACATATGCTAACACAATCCCTTTTATTATTATTATAATAAAAAATATAATTAATGTTATTGTAGCTATTGTCATTACTGTTTGCCCTGCATCTCTCTCTGTCTCTGCCTCTCTTTATGTGTTATGTATTATGCACTTTATGTGTCATTTGTCATATGGATTTCTGTAGATTTATTATGTTGATCTGTTCTGTACGACATCTATTGGTCTGCTGTCCTTCCTGGAAGAGGGATCCCTCCTCAGTTGCTCTTCCTGAGGTTTCTACTATTTTTTTCCCGTTAGAAGGTTCTTTTTGGGGAGTTTTTCCTTATCCACTGTGAGTGTTCAAAGGACAGAGGGATGTTGTATGCTGCAAAGCCCTCTGAGGCAAATTGTGATTTGTGATGTTGGGCGTTATGAATAAAATTGGAATTCAACAAAAATTGGCTCTAATATGACATTTTTAATAACATAAACTACAACCATTCTGACGATATTTTCACGGCATATTTTACTGTGATGTTTTTCAGGATATATTGACGACATACTTTACTAAATTGTTTTTGATGATTTTTCGACAACATACGATACTACGACATTTTTGTTGATATTTTGACATCATACTATACTATGACGTTTTTTGTCATATTTCGACGACATACTGTACTATGACGTTTTTGATGATATTTCGACGACATACTATACTATCACGTTTTTGATGATATTTCAGCAACATACTATACTATGACATTTTTGATGGTATTTTGACGACATACTATACTATGACATTTTTGATGATATTTTGACGACATACTGTACTATGACGTTTTTGATGATATTTCGACGACATACTGTACTATGACATTTTTGATGATATTTCGACGACATACTATACTATGACGTTTTTGATGATATTTTGACGACATACTATACTATGACGTTTTTGATGATATTTCGACGACATACTATGGTATGACGTTTTTGATGATATTTCGATGACATACTGTACTATGACGTTTTTGATGATATTTCGACGACATACTATACTATGACGTTTTTGATGATATTTCGACGACATACTATACTATGACGTTTTTGATGATATTTTTATGACATACTATACTATGACATTTTTCATGATATTTTGACGACATACTATACTATGACATTTTTGATGGTATTTTGACGACATACTATACTATGACGTTTTTGATGTTATTTCAACGACATACTATACTATGACGTTTTTGATGATATTTCGACGACATACTATACTATGACATTTTTGATGACATTTTGACGACATACTATACTATGACATTTTTGAAGCTATTTCGACAACATACTATACTATGACGTTTTTTGTGATATTTTGACGACATACTATACTATGACATTTTTGAAGCTATTTCGACAACATACTATATTATGACGTTTTTTATGATATTTCGACGACATACTATACTATGACGTTTTTTTGTGATATTTTGACGACATACTATACTATGACGTTTTTGATGATATTTCAACGACATACTATACTATGACATTTTTGATGATATTTTGACGACATACTATACTATGACATTTTTGATGGTATTTTGACGACATACTATACTATGACGTTTTTGATGTTATTTCAACGACATACTATACTATGACGTTTTTGATGATATTTCGACGACATACTATACTATGACATTTTTGATGACATTTTGACGACATACTATACTATGACGTTTTTGATGATATTTCGACGACATACTATACTATGACGTTTTTGATTATATTTCGACGACATACTATACTATGACATTTTTGATGATATTGTAACAACATACTATACTATGACATTTTTGAAGCTATTTCGACGACATACTATACTATGACGTTTTTTGTGATATTTTGACGACATACTATACTATGACGTTTTTTATGATATTTCGACGACATACTATACTATGACGTTTTTTGTGATATTTTGACGACATACTATACTATGACGTTTTTGATGATATTTCAACGACCTACTATACTATGACATTTTTGATGATATTTTGACGACATACTATACTATGACGTTTTTGATGATATTTCAACGACATACTATACTATGACGTTTTTGATGATATTTTGACGACATACTATACTATGACGTTTTTTCGTGATATTTTGACGACATACTATACTATGACGTTTTTTTGTGATATTTTGACGACATACTATACTATGACGTTTTCGATGATATGTTGACGACATACTATACGATGACGTTTTTGATGATACTTCAATGACATACTATACTATGACATTTTTGATGGTATTTTGACGACATACTATACTATGACATTTTTGATGTTATGTTGACAACATACTATACTATGACATTTTTGATGATATTTCGACGACATACTATACTATGACATTTTTGAAGCTATTTCGACGACATACTATACTATGACGTTTTTTATGATATTTCAACGACATACTATACTATGACGTTTTTTTGTGATATTTTGACGACATACTATACTATGACGTTTTAGATGATATTTCAACGACATACTATACTATGACATTTTTGATGGTATTTTGACGACATACTATACTATGACGTTTTTGATTATATTTTGACGACATACTATACTATGACGTTTTTCGTGATATTTTGACGACATACTATACTATGACGTTTTTTTGTGATATTTTGACGACATACTATACTATGACGTTTTTGATGATATTTCGACGACATACTATACTATGACATTTTTGATGATATTTCGACGACATACTATACTATGACGTTTTTGATGATATTTTGACGACATACTATACTATGACATTTTTGATGGTATTTTGACGACATACTATACTATGACATTTTTGATGATATTTCAACGACATCCTATACTATGACGTTTTTGATGATATTTTAACGACATACTGTACTATAACATTTTTGAAGCTATTTCGACGACATACTATACTATGACGTTTTTTTGTGATATTTTGACGACATACTATACTATGACGTTTTTTATGATATTTCGACGACATACTATACTATGACGTTTTTGATGATATTTCGAGGACATACTATACTATGACGTTTTTCATGATATTTCGAGGACATACTATATTATGACGTTTTTTTTGTGATATTTTGACGACATACTATACTATGACGTTTTTGATGATATTTCAACGACATACTATACGATGACGTTTTTGATGATACTTCAATGACATACTATACTATGACATTTTTGATGGTATTTTGACGACATACTATACTATGACATTTTTGATGTTATGTTGACAACATACTATACTATGACATTTTTGATGATATTTCGACGACATACTATACTATGACATTTTTGAAGCTATTTCGACGACATACTATACTATGACGTTTTTTATGATATTTCAACGACATACTATACTATGACGTTTTTTTGTGATATTTTGACGACATACTATACTATGACGTTTTAGATGATATTTCAACGACATACTATACTATGACATTTTTGATGGTATTTTGACGACATACTATACTATGACGTTTTTGATTATATTTTGACGACATACTATACTATGACGTTTTTCGTGATATTTTGACGACATACTATACTATGACGTTTTTTTGTGATATTTTGACGACATACTATACTATGACGTTTTTGATGATATTTTGACGACATACTATACTATGACATTTTTGATGGTATTTTGACGACATACTATACTATGACATTTTTGATGATATTTCAACGACATCCTATACTATGACGTTTTTGATGATATTTTAACGACATACTGTACTATAACATTTTTGAAGCTATTTCGACGACATACTATACTATGACGTTTTTTTGTGATATTTTGACGACATACTATACTATGACGTTTTTTATGATATTTCGACGACATACTATACTATGACGTTTTTGATGATATTTCGAGGACATACTATACTATGACGTTTTTCATGATATTTCGAGGACATACTATATTATGACGTTTTTTTGTGATATTTTGACGACATACTATACTATGACGTTTTTGATGATATTTCAACGACATACTATACTATGACGTTTTTGATGATATTTCGAGGACATACTATACTATGACCTTTTTGATGATATTTTGACGACATACTATACTATGACGTTTTTCGTGATATTTTGACGACATACTATACTATGACGTTTTTTGTGATATTTTGACGACATACTATACTATGACATTTTTGATGATATTTCGACGACATACTATACTATGACGTTTTTAGTGATATTTTGACGACATACTATACTATGACGTTTTTCGTGATATTTTGACGACATACTATACTATGACGTTTTTTTGTGATATTTTGACGACATACTATACTATGACGTTTTTGATGATATTTCAACGACATACTATACTATGACGTTTTTTTGTGATATTTTGACGACATACTATACTATGACGTTTTAGATGATATTTCAACGACATACTATACTATGACATTTTTGATGGTATTTTGACGACATACTATACTATGACGTTTTTGATGATATTTTGACGACATACTATACTATGACGTTTTTGATGATATTTCGACGACATACTATGGTATGACGTTTTTGATGATATTTCGACGACATACTGTACTATGACGTTTTAGATGATATTTCAACGACATACTATACTATGACATTTTTGATGGTATTTTGACGACATACTATACTATGACGTTTTTGATTATATTTTGACGACATACTATACTATGACGTTTTTCGTGATATTTTGACGACATACTATACTATGACGTTTTTTTGTGATATTTTGACGACATACTATACTATGACGTTTTTGATGATATTTTGACGACATACTATACTATGACATTTTTGATGGTATTTTGACGACATACTATACTATGACATTTTTGATGATATTTCAACGACATCCTATACTATGACGTTTTTGATGATATTTTAACGACATACTGTACTATAACATTTTTGAAGCTATTTCGACGACATACTATACTATGACGTTTTTTTGTGATATTTTGACGACATACTATACTATGACGTTTTTTATGATATTTCGACGACATACTATACTATGACGTTTTTGATGATATTTCGAGGACATACTATACTATGACGTTTTTCATGATATTTCGAGGACATACTATATTATGACGTTTTTTTGTGATATTTTGACGACATACTATACTATGACGTTTTTGATGATATTTCAACGACATACTATACTATGACGTTTTTGATGATATTTCGAGGACATACTATACTATGACCTTTTTGATGATATTTTGACGACATACTATACTATGACGTTTTTCGTGATATTTTGACGACATACTATACTATGACGTTTTTTGTGATATTTTGACGACATACTATACTATGACATTTTTGATGATATTTCGACGACATACTATACTATGACGTTTTTAGTGATATTTTGACGACATACTATACTATGACGTTTTTCGTGATATTTTGACGACATACTATACTATGACGTTTTTTTGTGATATTTTGACGACATACTATACTATGACGTTTTTGATGATATTTCAACGACATACTATACTATGACGTTTTTTTGTGATATTTTGACGACATACTATACTATGACGTTTTAGATGATATTTCAACGACATACTATACTATGACATTTTTGATGGTATTTTGACGACATACTATACTATGACGTTTTTGATGATATTTTGACGACATACTATACTATGACGTTTTTGATGATATTTCGACGACATACTATGGTATGACGTTTTTGATGATATTTCGACGACATACTGTACTATGACGTTTTTGATGATATTTCGACGACATACTATACTATGACGTTTTTGATGATATTTCGACGACATACTATACTATGACGTTTTTGATGATATTTTTATGACATACTATACTATGACATTTTTCATGATATTTTGACGACATACTATACTATGACATTTTTGATGGTATTTTGACGACATACTATACTATGACGTTTTTGATGTTATTTCAACGACATACTATACTATGACGTTTTTGATGATATTTCGACGACATACTATACTATGACATTTTTTATGACATTTTGACGACATACTATACTATGACGTTTTTGATGATATTTCGACGACATACTATACTATGATGTTTTTGATTATATTTCGACGACATACTATACTATGACATTTTTGATGATATTGTAACAACATACTATACTATGACATTTTTGAAGCTATTTCGACGACATACTATACTATGACGTTTTTTTGTGATATTTTGACGACATACTATACTATGACGTTTTTTATGATATTTCGACGACATACTATACTATGACGTTTTTTTGTGATATTTTGACGACATACTATACTATGACGTTTTAGATGATATTTCAACGACATACTATACTATGACATTTTTGATGATATTTCGACGACATACTATACTATGACATTTTTGAAGCTATTTCGACGACATACTATACTATGACGTTTTTTTTTGATATTTTGACGACATACTATACTATGACGTTTTAGATGATATTTCAACGACATACTATACTATGACATTTTTGATGATATTTCGACGACATACTATACTATGACATTTTTGAAGCTATTTCGACGACATACTATACTATGACGTTTTTTTGTGATATTTTGACGACATACTATACTATGACGTTTTTTATGATATTTCAACGACATACTATACTATGACGTTTTTTTGTGATATTTTGACGACATACTATACTATGACGTTTTAGATGATATTTCAACGACATACTATACTATGACATTTTTGATGGTATTTTGACGACATACTATACTATGACGTTTTTGATGATATTTTGACGACATACTATACTATGACGTTTTTGATGATATTTCGACGACATACTATGGTATGACGTTTTTGATGATATTTCGACGACATACTGTACTATGACGTTTTTGATGATATTTCGACGACATACTATACTATGACATTTTTTGTGATATTTTGACATCATACTATACTATGACGTTTTTGATGATATTTCGACGACATACTATACTATGACGTTTTTGATGATATTTCGACGACATACTATACTATGACGTTTTTGATGATATTTCGACGACATACTATACTATAACGTTTTTGATGATATTTTTATGACATACTATACTATGACATTTTTCATGATATTTTGACGACATACTATACTATGACATTTTTGATGGTATTTTGACGACATACTATACTATGACGTTTTTGATGTTATTTCAACGACATACTATACTATGACGTTTTTGATGATATTTCGACGACATACTATACTATGACATTTTTGATGACATTTTGACGACATACTATACTATGATGTTTTTGATGATATTTCAACGACATACTATACTATGACGTTTTTGATTATATTTCGACGACATACTATACTATGACATTTTTGATGATATTGTAACAACATACTATACTATGACATTTTTGAAGCTATTTCGACGACATACTATACTATGACGTTTTTTTGTGATATTTTGACGACATACTATACTATGACGTTTTTTATGATATTTCGACGACATACTATACTATGACGTTTTTTCGTGATATTTTGACGACATACTATACTATGACGTTTTTGATGATATTTCAACGACATACTATACTATGACGTTTTTGATGATATTTCAACGACATACTATACTATGACGTTTTTGATGATATTTTGACGACATACTATACTATGACGTTTTTTCGTGATATTTTGACGACATACTATACTATGACGTTTTTTTGTGATATTTTGACGACATACTGTACTATGACGTTTTCGATGATATGTTGACGACATACTATACGATGACGTTTTTGATGATACTTCAATGACATACTATACTATGACATTTTTGATGGTATTTTGACGACATACTACACTATGACATTTTTGATGTTATGTTGACGACATACTATACTATGACATTTTTGATGATATTTCGACGACATACTATACTATGACATTTTTGAAGCTATTTCGACGACATACTATACTATGACGTTTTTTTGTGATATTTTGACGACATACTATACTATGACGTTTTTTATGATATTTCAACGACATACTATACTATGACGTTTTTTTGTGATATTTTGACGACATACTATACTATGACGTTTTAGATGATATTTCAACGACATACTCTACTATGACATTTTTGATGATATTTCGACGACATACTATACTATGACATTTTTGAAGCTATTTCGACGACATACTATACTATGACGTTTTTTTGTGATATTTTGACGACATACTATACTATGACGTTTTTTATGATATTTCAACGACATACTATACTATGACGTTTTTTTGTGATATTTTGACGACATACTATACTATGACGTTTTAGATGATATTTCAACGACATACTATACTATGACATTTTTGATGGTATTTTGACGACATACTATACTATGACGTTTTTGATGATATTTTGACGACATACTATACTATGACGTTTTTCGTGATATTTTGACGACATACTATACTATGACGTTTTTTTGTGATATTTTGACGACATACTATACTATGACGTTTTTGATGATATTTCGACGACATACTATACTATGACATTTTTGATGATATTTCGACGACATACTATACTATGACGTTTTTGATGATATTTTGACGACATACTATACTATGACATTTTTGATGGTATTTTGACGACATACTATACTATGACATTTTTGATGATATTTCAACGACATCCTATACTATGACGTTTTTGATGATATTTTAACGACATACTGTACTATAACATTTTTGAAGCTATTTCGACGACATACTATACTATGACGTTTTTTTGTGATATTTTGACGACATACTATACAATGACGTTTTTTATGATATTTCGACGACATACTATACTATGACGTTTTTGATGATATTTCGAGGACATACTATACTATGACGTTTTTCATGATATTTCGAGGACATACTATATTATGACGTTTTTTTGTGATATTTTGACGACATACTATACTATGACGTTTTTGATGATATTTCAACGACATACTATACTATGACGTTTTTGATGATATTTCGAGGACATACTATACTATGACCTTTTTGATGATATTTTGACGACATACTATACTATGACGTTTTTCGTGATATTTCAACGACATACTATACTATGACGTTTTTTGTGATATTTTGACGACATACTATACTATGACGTTTTTGATGATATTTTGACGACATACTATACTATGGCGTTTTTCATGATATTTCGACGCCATACTATACTATGACGTTTTTTGTGATATTTTGACGACATACTATACTATGACGTTTTTTGTGATATTTCGACGACATACTATACTATGACATTTTTGATGATATTTTGACGACATACTATACTATGACATTTTTGATGATATTTTGACGACATACTATACTATGACGTTTTTGATTATATTTCGACGACATACTATACTATGACATTTTTGATGATATTGTAACAACATACTATACTATGACATTTTTGAAGCTATTTCGACGACATACTATACTATGACGTTTTTTTGTGATATTTTGACGACATACTATACTATGACGTTTTTTATGATATTTCGACGACATACTATACTATGACGTTTTTTCGTGATATTTTGACGACATACTATACTATGACGTTTTTGATGATATTTCAACGACATACTATACTATGACATTTTTGATGATATTTTGACGACATACTATACTATGACGTTTTTGATGATATTTCAACGACATACTATACTATGACGTTTTTGATGATATTTTGACGACATACTATACTATGACGTTTTTTCGTGATATTTTGACGACATACTATACTATGACGTTTTTTTGTGATATTTTGACGACATACGATACTATGACGTTTTCGATGATATGTTGACGACATACTATACGATGACGTTTTTGATGATACTTCAATGACATACTATACTATGACATTTTTGATGGTATTTTGACGACATACTATACTATGACATTTTTGATGTTATGTTGACGACATACTATACTATGACATTTTTGATGATATTTCGACGACATACTATACTATGACATTTTTGAAGCTATTTCGACGACATACTATACTATGACGTTTTTTTGTGATATTTTGACGACATACTATACTATGACGTTTTTTATGATATTTCAATGACATACTATACTATGACGTTTTTTTGTGATATTTTGACGACATACTATACTATGACGTTTTAGATGATATTTCAACGACATACTATACTATGACATTTTTGATGATATTTCGACGACATACTATACTATGACATTTTTGAAGCTATTTCGACGACATACTATACTATGACGTTTTTTTGTGATATTTTGACGACATACTATACTATGACGTTTTTTATGATATTTCAACGACATACTATACTATGACGTTTTTTTGTGATATTTTGACGACATACTATACTATGACGTTTTAGGTGATATTTCAACGACATACTATACTATGACATTTTTGATGGTATTTTGACGACATACTATACTATGACGTTTTTGATGATATTTTGACGACATACTATACTATGACGTTTTTCGTGATATTTTGACGACATACTATACTATGACGTTTTTTTGTGATATTTTGACGACATACTATACTATGACGTTTTTGATGATATTTCGACGACATACTATACTATGACGTTTTTGATGATATTTCGACGACATACTATACTATGACGTTTTTGATGATATTTTGACGACATACTATACTATGACATTTTTGATGGTATTTTGACGACATACTATACTATGACATTTTTGATGATATTTCAACGACATCCTATACTATGACGTTTTTGATGATATTTTAACGACATACTGTACTATAACATTTTTGAAGCTATTTCGACGACATACTATACTATGACGTTTTTTTGTGATATTTTGACGACATACTATACTATGACGTTTTTTATGATATTTCGACGACATACTATACTATGACGTTTTTGATGATATTTCGAGGACATACTATACTATGACGTTTTTGATGATATTTCGAGAACATACTATATTATGACGTTTTTTTGTGATATTTTGACGACATACTATACTATGACGTTTTTGATGATATTTCAACGACATACTATACTATGACGTTTTTGATGATATTTCGAGGACATACTATACTATGACCTTTTTGATGATATTTTGACGACATACTATACTATGACGTTTTTCGTGATATTTCAACGACATACTATACTATGACGTTTTTTGTGATATTTTGACGACATACTATACTATGACGTTTTTGATGATATTTTGACGACATACTATACTATGGCGTTTTTCATGATATTTCGACGACATACTATACTATGACGTTTTTCGTGATATTTTGACGACATACTATACTATGACGTTTTTTGTGATATTTCGACGACATACTATACTATGACATTTTTGATGATATTTCGACGACATACTATACTATGACGTTTTTATGATATTTTGACGACATACTATACTATGACGTTTTTGATGATATTTTGACGACATATTATACCATGACATTTTTTATGATATTTCGACGACATACTATACTATGACATTTTTGATGATATTTCGACGACATACTATACTATGACATTTTTGAAGCTATTTCGACGACATACTATACTATGACGTTTTTTTGTGATATTTTGACGACATACTATACTATGACGTTTTTTATGATATTTCAACGACATACTATACTATGACGTTTTTTTGTGATATTTTGACGACATACTATACTATGACGTTTTAGATGATATTTCAACGACATACTATACTATGACATTTTTGAAGCTATTTCGACGACATACTATACTATGACGTTTTTTTGTGATATTTTGACGACATACTATACTATGACGTTTTTTATGATATTTCAACGACATACTATACTATGACGTTTTTTTGTGATATTTTGACGACATACTATACTATGACGTTTTAGATGATATTTCAACGACATACTATACTATGACATTTTTGATGGTATTTTGACGACATACTGTACTATGACGTTTTTGATGATATTTCGACGACATACTATACTATGACATTTTTTGTGATATTTTGACATCATACTATACTATGACGTTTTTGATGATATTTCGACGACATACTATACTATGACGTTTTTGATGATATTTCGACGACATACTATACTATGACGTTTTTGATGATATTTTTATGACATACTATACTATGACATTTTTCATGATATTTTGACGACATACTATACTATGACATTTTAGATGGTATTTTGACGACATACTAAACTATGACGTTTTTGATGTTATTTCAACGACATACTATACTATGACGTTTTTGATGATATTTCGACGACATACTATACTATGACGTTTTTGATGATATTTCGACGACATACTATACTATGACGTTTTTGATTATATTTCGACGACATACTATACTATGACATTTTTGATGATATTGTAACAACATACTATACTATGACATTTTTGAAGCTATTTCGACGACATACTATACTATGACGTTTTTTTGTGATATTTTGACGACATACTATACTATGACGTTTTTTATGATATTTCGACGACATACTATACTATGACGTTTTTGATGATATTTCGAGGACATACTATACTATGACGTTTTTCATGATATTTCGAGGACATACTATATTATGACGTTTTTTTGTGATATTTTGACGACATACTATACTATGACGTTTTTGATGATATTTCAACGACATACTATACTATGACGTTTTTGATGATATTTTGACGACATACTATACTATGACGTTTTTTCGTGATATTTTGACGACATACTATACTATGACGTTTTTTTGTGATATTTTGACGACATACTATACTATGACGTTTTCGATGATATGTTGACGACATACTATACGATGACGTTTTTGATGATACTTCAATGACATACTATACTATGACATTTTTGATGGTATTTTGACGACATACTACACTATGACATTTTTGATGTTATGTTGACGACATACTATACTATGACATTTTTGATGATATTTCGACGACATACTATACTATGACGTTTTTTATGATATTTTGACAACATACTATACTATGACGTTTTTGATGATATTTCGACGACATACTATACTATGACGTTTTTTATGATATTTTAACGACATACTATACTATGACATTTTTGATGATATTTCGACGACATACTATACTATGACGTTTTTTATGATATTTTAACGACATACTATACTATGACATTTTTTATGATATTTTGACGACATACTATACTATGACGTTTTTGTTGATATTTCGACGACATACTATACCATGACATTTTTTATGATATTTTGACGACATAGTATACTATGACGTTTTTGATGATATTTCAACGACATACTATACTATGACGTTTTTGATGATATTTCGACGACATACTATACTATGACTTTTTTGATGGTATTTTGACGACATACTATACTATGACGTTTTTGATGATATTTCAACGACATACTATACTATGACGTTTTTTGTGATATTTTGACGAAATACTATACTATGACGTTTTTCATGATATTTCAACGACATACTATACTATGACCTTTTTGTTGATATTTCAACGACATACTATACTATGACATTTTTGATGGTATTTTGACGACATACTATACTATGACCTTTTTGATGATATTTCAACGACATACTATACTATGACATTTTTGATAATATTTCGACGACATGTTATACTATGACATTTTTGATAATATTTCGACGACATGTTATACTATGACATTTTTGGTGATATTTTGACATCATACTATACTATGACGTTTTTGATGATATTTTAACGACATACTATACTATGACGTTTTTTTATGATATTTCGACGACATACTATACTATGAATTTTTTTATGATATTTTGACGACATACTATACTATGACGTTTTTGAGGATATTTCAACGACATACTATACAATGACATTTTTTGTGATATTTTGATATCATAACATTCTATGACGTTTTTCATGATATTTCGACGACATACTATACTATGACGTTTCTGATGATATTTCGACGACATGTTATACTATGACATTTTTTGTGATATTTTGACATCATACTATACTATGACGTTTTTGATGATATTTTAACGACATACTATAATATGACATTTTTTTTATGATATTTCGACGACATACTATACTATGACATTTTTGATGATATTTTGACGACATACTATACTATGACATTTTTGTTGATATTTCGACGACATACTATACTATGACGTTTTTGATGATATTTTAACGACATACTATACTATGACGTTTTTGATGATATTTCAACGACATACTATACTATGACGTTTCTGATGATATTTCGACGACATGTTATACTATGACATTTTTTGTGATATTTTGACATACTATACTATGACGTTTTCGATGATATTTTGATGACATACTATACTATGACATTTTTTATGATATTTCGACGACATACTATACTATGACATTTTTTTATGATATTTTGACGACATACTATAATATGACGTTTTTTTTATGATATTTCGACGATATACTATACTATGACATTTTTTATGATATTTTGACGACATACTATACTATGACATTTTTGATGGTATTTTGACGACATACTATACTATGACATTTTTTATGATATTTTGACGACATACTATAATATGACGTTTTTTTTATGATATTTCGACGACATACTATACTATGACATTTTTTATGATATTTTGACGACATACTATACTATGACATTTTTGATGGTATTTTGACGACATACTATACTATGACGTTTCTGATGATATTTCGACGACATGTTATACTATGACATTTTTTATATTTTGACGACATACTATACTATGACATTTTTTATGATATTTTGACGACATACTATAATATGACGTTTTTTTTTATGATATTTCGACGACATACTATACTATGACATTTTTTATGATATTTTGACGACATACTACACTATGACATTTTTTATGATATTTCGACGACATACTATAATATGACGTTTTTTTTATGATATTTCGACGACATACTATACTATGACGTTTTTTTATGATATTTTGACGACATACTACACTATGACATTTTTTATGATATTTCGACGACATACTATAATATGACGTTTTTTTTATGATATTTCGACGACATACTATACTATGACGTTTTTTTATGATATTTTGACGACATACTACACTATGACATTTTTTATGATATTTCGACGACATACTATAATATGACGTTTTTTTTATGATATTTCGACGACATACTATACTATGACGTTTTTTTATGATATTTTGACGACATACTATACTATGACGTTTTTTATGATATTTTGACGACATACTATACTATGACGTTTTTTTATGATATTTTGACGACATACTATACTATGACATTTTTTGTGATATTTTGACGACATACTATAATATGACATTTTTTTCATGATATTTCGACGACATACTATAGTATGACATTTTTTATGATATTTTGACTACATACTATACTATGACATTTTTTATGATATTTTGACGACATACTATAATATGACGTTTTTTTTTATGGTATTTCGACGACATACTATACTATGACGTTTTTTTATGATATTTTGACGACATACTACACTATGACATTTTTTATATTTCGACGACATACTATACTATGACATTTTTTATGATATTTTGACGACATACTATAATATGACGTTTTTTTCATGATATTTCGACGACATACTATACTATGACATTTTTTATGATATTTTGACGACATACTATAATATGACGTTTTTGATGATATTTCGACATCATACTACACTATAAAATTTTTTGTGATATTTTGACGACATGCTATACTATGACATTTTTTGTGATATTTTGACGACATACTATACTATGACATTTTTTGTGATATTTTGACATCATACTATACTATGACATTTTTTGTGATATTTTGACATCATACTATACTATGACGTTTTTTGTGATATTTTGACGACATACTATACTATGACATTTTTTGTGATATTTCGACATCATACTATACTATGACGTTTTTTGTGATATTTTGATATCATACTATACTATGACGTTTTTTGTGATATTTTGACATCATACTATACTATGACGTTTTCAATGATATTTTGACGACATACTATACTATGACATTTTTGATGATTTTTTTGACGACACACTATACTATGACGTTTTTGATGATTTTTCGACATCATACTATACTATGACGTTTTTTGTGATATTTTGACATCATACCATATTATGACAGTTTTGGTGACAGTTTCACGACATACTGTTGTTACAGCCTGGCTCACTGGTTGCAACATAAAGGGAGACAGACACGAGGTGTTGGGCTACAGAACTTAATTTATTTAACAACAACAAAAGTAAATCAAGAGAATGAAGGGGAATTAGTGCATCAGTGGTGTAGTGCATGTCTGGATGCGTGTGGATGTGTGCGTGAAAGAAACAAAAGAATGTCATAACGGTCTCACGCTGCTGAGGTGTTGTCTGTTCCGGTGATGGCAGGAGAAGGAAGAGAGAACCAGACTGCAGGCTGAGGCAGCTATTTAAAGGTGAAGAGCACACCGGGCCCAGGTGTGGCCCATCCAGCTAACGACCCTCATGCAGACAGAGGAGAGAGCAGCAGCAGAGAGAACAAGAACTGTTGCAGGGAGGAGGGTTCGTCACACTATACTGACGCTTTTGATGATTTTTCGACATCATACTATACTATGACATTTTTGATGATATTTTGACGACATACTATACTATGACATTTTTTGTGATATTTCGACGACAAACTATACTATGACATTTTTTGTGATATTTCGACGACATACTATACTATGACATTTTTGATGTTATTTCGACATCATATTATACTATGACGTTTTTCATATTTTGACATCGTACTATACTATGACATGTTTGATGATATTTCGATGACATACTATACTATGACATTTTTTGTGATATTTTGACATCATACGATACTATGACGTTTTTGATGATATTTCAGCGATATCCTATACTATGACGTTTTTGATGATATTTCGACGACATACTACACTATGACGTTTTATGTGATATTTTGACGACATACTATACTATGACGTTTTTGATGATATTTCGACGACATACTATACTATGACATTTTTGATGGTATTTTGACGACATACTATACTATGACGTTTTTGATGATATTTCGACGACATACTATACTATGACGTTTTTCATGATATTTCGACGACATACTATACTATGACATTTTTGATGATATTTCGACGACATACTATACTATGACATTTTTGATGGTATTTTGACGACATACTATACTATGACGTTTCTGATGATATTTCGATGACATACTATACTATGACATTTTTTGTGATATTTTGACATCATACTATACTATGACATTTTTTATGATATTTCGACGACATACTATACTATGACGTTTTTGATGATATTTCAACGACATACTATACTATGACGTTTTTTGTGATATTTCGACGACATACTATACTATGACGTTTTTGATGATATTTCGACGACTTACTATACTATGACGTTTTTCAAGATATTTTGACGACATACTATACTATGACCTTTTTGATGATATTTCAACGACATACTATACCATGACGTTTTTGATATTTCGACGACATACTATACTATGACGTTTTTCATGATATTTCAACGACATACTATACTATGACGTTTTTGATGATATTTTGACATCATACTATACTATGACATTTTTGATGGTATTTCGACGACATACTATACTATGACGTTTCTGATGATATTTTGGCGACATACTATACTATGACGTTTTTGATGATATTTTGACGACATACTATACTATGACGTTTTTGTGATATTTTGACATCATACTATACTATGACGTTTTTGATGATATTTCGACGACATACTATACTATGACATTTTTGATGATATTTCGACGACATACTATACTATGACGTTTTTGATATTTCGACGACATACTATACTATGACGTTTTTGATGATATTTTAACGACATACTATACTATGACGTTTTTCGTGATATTTTGACGACATACTATACTATGACGTTTTTTGTGGTATTTTGACGACATACTATACTATGACGTTTTTGTGATATTTTGACATCATACTATACTATGACGTTTTTGATGATATTTCGACGACATACTATACTATGACGTTTTTGATGATATTTTGACGACATACTATACTATGACGTTTCTGATGATATTTCGACGACATACTATACTATCACATTTTTTGTGATATTTTGACATCATACTATACTATGACATTTTTCATGATATTTCGACGACATACTACACTATGACGTTTTTCGTGATATTTTGACGACATACTATACTATGACGTTTTTGATGATATTTCGACGACATACTATACTATGACATTTTTGATGGTATTTTGACGACATACTATACTATGACGTTTTTGATGATATTTCGACGACATACTATACTATGACATTTTTGATGATATTTCGACGACATACTATACTATGACGTTTTTGATGATATTTTAACGACATACTATACTATGACGTTTTTCGTGATATTTTGACGACATACTATACTATGACGTTTTTGTGATATTTTGACATCATACTATACTATGACGTTTTTGATGATATTTTGACGACATACTATACTATGACGTTTTTGATGATATTTCGACGACATACTATACTATGACGTTTTTGATGATATTTTGACGACATACTATACTATGACGTTTCTGATGATATTTTGACGACATACTATACTATCACATTTTTTGTGATATTTTGACATCATACTATACTATGACATTTTTCATGATATTTCGACGACATACTACACTATGACGTTTTTCGTGATATTTTGACGACATACTATACTATGACGTTTTTGATGATATTTTACGACATACTATACTATGACATTTTTGATGGTATTTTGACGACATACTATACTATGACGTTTTTGATATTTCGACGACATACTATACTATGACGTTTTTGATGATATTTCAACGACATACTATACTATGACGTTTTTGATGGTATTTTGACGACATACTATACTATGACGTTTTTGATGATATTTCGACGACATACTATACTATGACGTTTTTTGTGATATTTTGACGACATACTATACTATGACGTTTCTGATATTTCGACGACATACTATACTATGACATTTTTGATGATATTTTGACGACATACTATACTATGACGTTTTTCATGATATTTTGACGACATACTATACTATGACCTTTTTGATGATATTTCAACGACATACTATACTATGACGTTTTTGTGATATTTCGACATCATACTATACTATGACGTTTTTGATGATATTTTAACGACATACTATACTATGACATTTTTGATGATATTTCGACGACATACTATACTATGACATTTTTGATGATATTTCGACGACATACTATACTATGACGTTTTTGATGATATTTTGACGACATACTATACTATGACGTTTTTGATGATATTTTGACGACATACTATACTATGACATTTTTTGTGATATTTTGACGACATACTATACTATGACGTTTTTGATGATATTTTGACGACATACTATACTATGACGTTTTTGATGATATTTCGACGACATACTATACTATGACGTTTTTGATGATATTTTAACGACATACTATACTATGACATTTTTGATGATATTTCGACGACATACTATACTATGACGTTTCTGATGATATTTCGATGACATACTATACTATGACATTTTTTGTGATATTTTGACATCATACTATACTATGACATTTTTTATGATATTTCGACGACATACTATACTATGACGTTTTTGATGATATTTCAACGACATACTATACTATGACGTTTTTTGTGATATTTCGACGACATACTATACTATGACGTTTTTGATGATATTTCGACGACTTACTATACTATGACGTTTTTCAAGATATTTTGACGACATACTATACTATGACCTTTTTGATGATATTTCAACGACATACTATACCATGACGTTTTTGATATTTCGACGACATACTATACTATGACGTTTTTCATGATATTTCAACGACATACTATACTATGACGTTTTTGATGATATTTTGACATCATACTATACTATGACATTTTTGATGGTATTTCGACGACATACTATACTATGACGTTTCTGATGATATTTTGGCGACATACTATACTATGACGTTTTTGATGATATTTCGACGACATACTATACTATGACGTTTTTGTGATATTTTGACATCATACTATACTATGACGTTTTTGATGATATTTCGACGACATACTATACTATGACATTTTTGATGATATTTCGACGACATACTATACTATGACGTTTTTGATATTTCGACGACATACTATACTATGACGTTTTTGATGATATTTTAACGACATACTATACTATGACGTTTTTCGTGATATTTTGACGACATACTATACTATGACGTTTTTTGTGGTATTTTGACGACATACTATACTATGACGTTTTTGTGATATTTTGACATCATACTATACTATGACGTTTTTGATGATATTTCGACGACATACTATACTATGACGTTTTTGATGATATTTTGACGACATACTATACTATGACGTTTCTGATGATATTTCGACGACATACTATACTATCACATTTTTTGTGATATTTTGACATCATACTATACTATGACATTTTTCATGATATTTCGACGACATACTACACTATGACGTTTTTCGTGATATTTTGACGACATACTATACTATGACGTTTTTGATGATATTTCGACGACATACTATACTATGACATTTTTGATGGTATTTTGACGACATACTATACTATGACGTTTTTGATGATATTTCGACGACATACTATACTATGACATTTTTGATGATATTTCGACGACATACTATACTATGACGTTTTTGATGATATTTTAACGACATACTATACTATGACGTTTTTCGTGATATTTTGACGACATACTATACTATGACGTTTTTGTGATATTTTGACATCATACTATACTATGACGTTTTTGATGATATTTTGACGACATACTATACTATGACGTTTTTGATGATATTTCGACGACATACTATACTATGACGTTTTTGATGATATTTTGACGACATACTATACTATGACGTTTTTGATGATATTTTGACGACATACTATACTATCACATTTTTTGTGATATTTTGACATCATACTATACTATGACATTTTTCATGATATTTCGACGACATACTACACTATGACGTTTTTCGTGATATTTTGACGACATACTATACTATGACGTTTTTGATGATATTTTACGACATACTATACTATGACATTTTTGATGGTATTTTGACGACATACTATACTATGACGTTTTTGATATTTCGACGACATACTATACTATGACGTTTTTGATGATATTTCAACGACATACTATACTATGACGTTTTTGATGGTATTTTGACGACATACTATACTATGACGTTTTTGATGATATTTCGACGACATACTATACTATGACGTTTTTTGTGATATTTTGACGACATACTATACTATGACGTTTCTGATATTTCGACGACATACTATACTATGACATTTTTGATGATATTTTGACGACATACTATACTATGACGTTTTTCATGATATTTTGACGACATACTATACTATGACCTTTTTGATGATATTTCAACGACATACTATACTATGACGTTTTTGTGATATTTCGACATCATACTATACTATGACGTTTTTGATGATATTTTAACGACATACTATACTATGACATTTTTGATGATATTTCGACGACATACTATACTATGACATTTTTGATGATATTTCGACGACATACTATACTATGACGTTTTTGATGATATTTTGACGACATACTATACTATGACGTTTTTGATGATATTTTGACGACATACTATACTATGACATTTTTTGTGATATTTTGACGACATACTATACTATGACGTTTTTGATGATATTTTGACGACATACTATACTATGACGTTTTTGATGATATTTCGACGACATACTATACTATGACGTTTTTGATGATATTTTAACGACATACTATACTATGACATTTTTGATGATATTTCGACGACATACTATACTATGACGTTTTTGATGATATTTTGACGACATACTATACTATGACGTTTTTGATGATATTTTGACGACATACTATACTATGACATTTTTTGTGATATTTTGACGACATACTATACTATGACGTTTTTGATGATATTTCGACGACATACTATACTATGACATTTTTTGTGATATTTTGACATCATACGATACTATGACGTTTTTTTATGATATTTTGCCAACACACATTACCATGGGGGTTCATGACTTTCAGATCACACAGGTACAATCAAACCATCAAAGAATGTATTCAACTCAGTTCTTTAAATGAAGTGAGATAACGTCAAGTGCATAAAAATACATTTGACTTTGTACCAACACATTCATAAAAGAAGTTTAAGGACACAGAAGGAGAAACAACAGAAACAAACAGATTAGCTTTGTACTGCGCTGTTATTTAAATACAAAGAAAACTGCTCAGAGCAATTAAAGTAGCTTTGAGTATATTTATGTGACACATGTGAACCCTGATTACCACAGTGCTGCATAGTATCGTCCCCAACAACTTCTGAATCTATTTTTAAAGAAGCATCAGAATTATATTTATTGCAGGAAACAGCTTTTAATCAATTCATTCAATCCTTAAGCAGTCCTGGTGATATGAAGTGAATCTGATATTAAAATAGTAGTCTATGAGTTACAATACAGTGTGTTTGGTTTCTTTTTTCCATATTTTTATCACAAAAGTATACATTAAAAATATGTCATGCCAATTAGAAAGTCATGTGTTAAGTGTGTATGGCACTTGTATAAGGCTGACTTGTTAATAAAAGGTACAGTAAAATATCAACACCACAGTAGATAAGGTTGTTAAACATGGCCAAACATACACATTTAAAAAAGGGAAGAAACGAAATATTGGGTGCAATATGCTCCCAACAAACAAGTCACACACAGGTTTTGGATCACACAAGACATGAAATAAGAACATCTCTTCTGACATAAGCTTATTGAGTACAGAAAAAGCAAACAGAGAATACATTCACGACTGAAAAGCACTACAATAATTGTGCTTTTGCTTCACATTGATAGAAGTTCCTCTTGAGACACAGTCTGACTGCCAAAAATACTACAACAATTATCTTGTAGCAGTGTCTGCGAAGCTTAATTCAACATTAGAAAATTCTCAGATGCATCTTTGTGTAAAACAGGTCTTTGTAGTTATTAAAACATCCCAGAACCAGAAGCTGTCACCACACGTGACTTGCAGACAGTGCCTCGGTCTGTCGTGACACAAGGCTGAGGTCAGGTACCGGTGTGGGGGAGGGGTCAGTGTCGCGCAGATTTACAGATTTTGTCGTAAACCTCTGGGAAGGCATCCTTACAGCCTAGTTCCTCTCTCAGTCTGTGATACAACTGTCCATCAAACATCTCCCAAAACTCTTCCCGGTCCATGTAAACATCTGCGTACAGCATCTGGAACCTGCAGGTGGCAGACGGCAAATGTACATCTAAATACAATGTCGTATGCTCCAGTGAAGACGCACTGGGTGGGTGTGATGTCATCACTATCATTATAAAGACATCACTTCAGTTTCACGTGTTATTTGAGACCTACCCGTGCACATCTCTAACAAACTTCTCCAGCTGCCGCGTTGACGCTTTAGCTTCAAAGTGTTTGACCTTGGGCTCTCCATAAGCACCGATATCCACATACAGCTCCTCCTCTTGACCTTTGGGGTGGACCATGCCTCTGCCCGGTTGCAGCAGGAAGGGACACAGCCACAGAGGGTAAACCTGAAATAACACAAGACATGCAGGAGTTCAAACATGAGTACTGTATGTATGATAGTGTGTGTATTTATTGGCTTCATTCCCAGCTGAGTCTCACATCGATGTCCTGGTGGAAGCGCATGATGGCGTCCTGCAGATTCTTCATGGGCACCAGCATGTCCTGGACCACGTGGTGCTGCTCATACAGCCGTCTGATGGTCTCTCCCTGGGTGAGCTTCAGCAGTGAGATCTTAGGAGGAACCATCCATCCAAAGAGCCAGCGGAATATTGGGTTGTTGCCGAAGGGAATAATATCCTGAAGAAGGGACACAAATATACACAGAGATATAAACAGGTTAAAAGAGGACGACAGGGTGCCTCTTTGTGATGCATTGTGCTGGAACTTGTGCTGAAACACTGAGTCGTTTAGCACAACAATTACACTGATCAATGGTTTATTTAATTTATTAAACAATGAAACTGTTTTGTTTCTCAAATATGAACATATGCTGTCTTTCTCTGTTTTATATGACCAAAAATCAAACATTTTTGTACTGTTGGTCAGACCTCAAAAGCACAATCAATATGTCGTGTTTGCCTCGGGAAATTTGTGACGGATATTTTATTTCCTATTTTCCTCATGTTTCCTACATTACTTGATGATGACAGTAATCTCTATTTACAGACCTGAGACGGAGTTAAATATGTGTACGGAAGCAAAGAAAAGATGGAATAGTTTATATTTTATTAGCAACTGAATAAAAAAACTGTGAAAATTATTCAATACTTATTGTTCAAATTCATATACCACTAAATATATTTATAGCATTGAAATATTTTTCTTTGAAAATTATCTATCTAAATATATGTGACTTGAATTTCCCTCTTCAAAATTAAAACAAAAAAAAAATCGAGTGGTGCCATGTAAAAAAAAAAAGAAGTTAATTAGTAAAATAAAAAAGACATTCAATTTTATCTTTTTCATCCTAAATTTTAGTGCCTGAATCACTCCAAAGTGAGAAACATAGATTTAATGATCTTGAATAGTATTTTCAAAAATTTGTAATAAAATAAAATAAAATAAAGAAAAATTAAATAAAATGAAAATAAAGTAAGGTAAAATAAAATAAAATCAAATAAAACAAAGTAAAATAAAGCAAAATAAAATAAAATAAAATCTTTTTTTTATTTAAAGATGAGGAGGGTTCAAAGAAAATGTTAATAATACTGTGCAGGTCCTGACTTCTTATAAAATGAAATGTAAGACGTAGCCCTTCTCTCCACTCAAATAGTTTCATACAGTCGTTTAATATGTAATATCACAATCACATGAATCAAAAGAGCTTTTCTATCATTATATGATTTTGAATTTCTATAGGAGTATATAATTTGTCATGTCAGCTCCAGTATAACGTAGATAAATCAGATTTATTCCAGTTGCACTCCTCTTATGTTCCAGCAGAGGGCAGCCACAACCTTCCAACCAGCACCAAAACTCTCTCATCTCTACGTCCAACACATCAGCGCTGTCTATCACAAACTGCCGATGTAATCAAAGTGTCCGTCAGCCCCGTTTCTATCTGACTTTCCTCTGCACCGTCTACAAAGCTAAATCCTTTCAGGAACAGAGAGCGCCCAAAGGCCCCGAGCCAGCGCCTGCAGGTATCTGTCAAACCAATACTATGCATAATTCATCACGCCATTTACTGTTACAGAAAACAGAGGATGCCAAGCCCTTCTCACTAATGGCTAATGGTGCGTGTGTGTGTGTGTGTGAGTACAAAGTTTGTGTGTGTGACAGAGCATTAGAGTCTAATAAAGAGAAGAGGGCTGACAAGATGATGACGAGCTGATATCTGGTGGATACGTGCAGTACATTAATGTGATCCTAAAGTTCATGGAAACGGCCTCTGTATATATGCGTGCGTGCGTGTGTGTGTGTGTGTGTGTGTGTGTGTGTGTGTGTGTGTACCTGAAGCTCCCAGAAGATGCTGCGTGTGTGTCTGTGATAGTACTGTCTCAGAGGGATGTATTCGACCCCAGTGTTGCTGTTCTTCAGGTATCCCTCCACGTGTTTAAAGAACCAGGGTTTGAAGTGCAGGCCGATTCTGTTAATCTGACGTCAGAGCAGAGAGACGAAGGTTAACAGTGATCAAACACGAGAAAACAAGTTGAATACATCTCACGAACATCTTACCTTATCAGGCTCAGCGTGGTCAGTCATCGTTCCCGTCATGATGACAGCAGTGTCGCGGGTGTACTGCAGGCCCTCCACAAATGTGTTCTGCTTGTTCTCCGATGCTTCAGTGAAGCGTCTGCAGATGTTCTCCAGCCCTCTGACCGGCTCATAGCGCAGTTTCACCCAGGGTTTCGCCGGGACTATTTTGATCTCAGCTGCAACCAGGAATCCCAGAGTTCCACAGGACCAGGGGACGGCGTGGAACAGGTCCGAGTTCTCCTCCTGAGTGAAAATAAATTGTCTGTTTAAAGAAGAACAAACTGTTCACATGTCCACAGCACATTTGCAGTGATGAATGTGGTCTCAGCCTTCTTGGTTTCTAACATTCTGCGATTTGTCTTGCATGTTGGCTTTGGCAGCCAAACCATTAACAAACCTCACAGCATCAACAACTTCATCTTCTCCCTGAGGAGACCAGTCTTACTGCTTTACTTTGTGTGACAAACACGCAGCATGTTACTGCTGCTCTGGGGCCTACGTCACAAGTTCAACTCAGTCTGGCTCTCTGTTGGAGAGTTATTAGTGGGGGAGGTGGGGTCAGAAAAGGGGGGGGTGACATGGCGTACATGTCACCCCCCCCCCCGAATCGCATACATTTTCTTTTTACATTTAGTAGGTGCTGCAGCTGTCCTTAAAAAGTATGTACTGTTGCATGCAGTGTGCACACAATCAGGACATACTATATCCTCCTAATGTTACACCCTGAACTTTGACCTTCATACTCATATATCTGTTACCATGGAGATAAAACAAAATGCCGTTCACCGAGCTCGCCAGAGACGGAGATCAACCTGGACAGCTTTGATATTCCTTTATTACCAATCGACTGGACCAGATGTCGTAGAACATCCTGGTATTTTTGGCACACTGCATTTGACGTACTACATATTGGGACATACAAAAACTTTTTCTGGCGTACTATATAGTATGGTAGTATTGGACGGTTTCTTGTCCGTACCTTGAGGAAATTTCAGTATACTTTTCCAAGGCCCACCACAAGTTTCTAAAGATCAGGGGACCCTTTAATGAACATATCAAGAGGGAGTGGTGACACCCTGGGAACTAATCGTATCAGACTACATTTCAGTCCCTCCAGGATCTCGCGGCAAAAACCTTGAATCTGTGGCCAATTTTGTCAAAAATTGAGATAAGAATTGCTGCATTTTTTATGTGATTTTTTTTGCGGGAAATTGCGGCTAATGACAAAAATTGCAAGTCAGGAGAAAAAAATATGATTTTTTTTTTTAAACTACCACCTCCAAAAAATAAGTCATGTAATGACTTGCTATAATAATCATAGTGAATATTACAATAACAGCTGCAAATGTTTCAGCTCTCTTCTTTAGTTTTATTTCATTTGTTTCAAAACATGGACTCCAATAATGTTTTAAAAAATCCTGAGTGAATTTTGCAGCTCTCAAACCAGACAATGTGACTGTAAAACCATCACATGCGTGAAGACTTCCGGTCAGCTGGAAAATGCGGAAAAATTGCGGGACTTTTGAAAAATTGCAAGCCCCAGCAAATATTGCCGATTTTCGTTGAATTTGTGTTAATTATTGCGATTACAAGATCGTGATTTTCTGAAGGGACTGAAATTTTACTGTATTGTGCTTTGGTCCAGCACGGTTTATTTTTTAAGGTTCTAAGTATCTTAAGTACTAGTGTTAAAAACTGCAGCATAATGCACATATTCATTTCTATTTTATTTTATCTTATTGCGTTATATTTATGTACTTCTATTTCATACTCTTATTCTTACCTCTTATTATGCTCTATTCTTTGAAATCAGAGTGACTGTGACAAATCAAAATTTGCCCTCAGGGATCAATAAAATATTTCTGATTCTGACATTTGATTACTTTTTTAGCAAATGTCTTAAACTGGGCGATAAAGTAAAAAAAAAAAAAAAAAGTCCTATAAACATACATTTAAACCAAGCAGTGTAAACCTCACAGCTGTGGTGAATACCGATTACTGTCAAACTTATATGGAATGTTATATATAAGTAAGGAAATTTGTGTTTGGTAGATTATTTCTTTGTCGTAACAATGCTTCTTGGCAATAAATCTTACACAGTTGGAAAGCCTGTTTATGTCCCTTTTAAATGGTGCCACATTTGTAAGGAACGTGCATTTGTGGGATGAGCAGCAGAGCTGAGTATGTGGGTTGCGCCCATGAAAAATTTGCCAAATCTTCTCTGCTGATGCCAAACAGCTTTTTTTGCTGTTGTTATTGACTCCTGTTTTAAGCTTGTGGTGCCCCCAGGTGTTGACAATCAGGTGCCTGACTGGCACGTCTTAATAACTGTCACAGATTACAGTTACATTTATTTTGCAGTTTAAATATATATATCTCTGTTAGATGTAACTAGTTACTTCCCAACACTGCACATAGATATAATATAATGCATGTTTAGCCTGATCCATCCTGAGCTCCTAATGGGTGAAGCTACAACATAACAGAGCTGAAGCCTGTGACCTCATTCAGGATAATAACTGTTTATTTTGTAGCTCTGGTTCAAAAATAGAAAACAATTGGAATGTTTCTGTAAACAGGAAGTGCCATTTGATAAGATTACAACCAATTTGGCCATGAGCATTTTAAGCTTCATTCCAGGGTTGGGTTAAGAGATTAGGAAGGAGAGTGTTGCAGTGTTTTCAAGGGGAGGATCTATGGCAAGATTGAATAACCATGGAGAGGTCTTGTTTAAACATAAGGTCACCACAGCAACGAGCACGTTCACGTTACAGAGGAGGAGCTCTTATGGAGTACTTATGTTGTAAATATGAGATGAAATGGTGATAGCCCTGAGGGAAATCAGGTCGCTGAAGCAGAAAAAGTGATACTCAGTGAGGTGAAGTAAATGCAGTGTAATCACTAGAACAGAAGAGGAAGACATACAGACCATGGGAATAACAGCCACATACTGAAACTAAGACTAAGGTTGCTTTCACACCTGCCCTGTTTGGTTCGTTTCAATCAAACTCAAGTTCATTTGCCCCCTAAGTGCGGTTCGTTTGGGCAGGTGTGAACACACCAAAACAACCAGACTGAGACCTTCTTGAAGAGGTGGTCTCAGTCTGGTTACAAACGAACTCTGGTGCGGTTCATTTGTGGTGAGAACGTGTTCCGACCTGGATCTGAAGCAACTGCAGTCACATGACACATTGTTTGGGTTAAACATGAGCATGTTACAGTCCTGGAGGATTATTAATGTGCGCCTCCTCCTGTACTGCCTTAATATGCACATTCAGCACATCCAATGCATCAAAACATTGTTTTCTAGTTGGAGCCGCGCCTCGTTTTCAAACTGTATGCTTTGACTCAAATGAACAATGACAGCAATATAGTCCACGATGAGCAGCGCTGAAATCAACCTGCGTAGTTGTCCCTCCATTGTGACATTAGAAAGTGTCACATTTATCTTGACAGTGTACTCTTCTTCAATGTTTTGTTTACTTCCTGGATTTTTCCCACATGGAAATTCTGACCAATCAAGAGCAGTTTCCCCACACAAGGCATTTGATCTGGTCCGCTCGTAAATGCTGCCGTGAGAACACGAACCAACTCTAGGCAATTATACAACTTTGTAAAAAAAATGAGTCCCTGATTCAGACCAAAGGAGACAACTCTAGGTCTGAAAGCACCCTAAGCCCTAACCCTAAGATGTCTAAAGTGAATGTTGAGGATGATATTTTGGTTATTTTTTGCCACAATAAATCAACTTTTATGACTAAAAACAGTTCAAAGTAACAGGCAGAGACGTCTGAGGTGATGGTGGTGTTGCCATGGTGATTCCTGGTTAAATGTGAGCCAACTTTGTGGCAGCAGAAAAACCTGAGACCTGGACTCACACACACACACACACACACACACACACACACACACACACTCAATACTCACCTCAGTGCAGCGTACTAAGCTGCCATCAGCCAGAACCAGCTCATAGGCCACACAGATGTGCTGAAACAACCCGTAAATGTGAGAGGACGACTCGATGCCTGTACCCATCACCAAACCACCTGAGAGACGAGACAGAATAAAAGATTCACTCTGAGTAATTCAGTATCTGCCCAGGTGAGACCAACAGCAGGCAAACACACGCAGAGAGCAGCATTCGCCTGCTGGGGGTGAGTATGTACAATGTGTGCCCGCTTCGACATCAGGATAAATGAATGTACCGCGGCCTGCTGGGAAAACATTAGATTGTTGATGCGCAGTTTATGGCATCAGGAAATCCATTACGAAACCTGATCCAGGGGTGCTTCCAACACTGCAGCCATTTCCTCCCAGTTTCGTCTTTTGAGCTACAACATCAATCCTCTAACACAATTAGAGAAGTCACTGGTGCTCTAAACAGGAAGCAGTGATTGATGGAGGCGATGCAGGATCTGCCTCATTGAACAATGAGCTCTCTATTTCTAGAAACCCAAGAGACGATGATGATGCTACTCTGTGATGATCCACAGTAATACGGATAGTAATACGCACCCACGGTGAGGTCATCGAGCTCGGGCAGCACTGGCAGCGTCCAGCCAATAGAGTTGAGGAGGGCGGTCACCTGACCCATGTTGGCCAGCGGCTCAACTCTCACCACCTAAAAAAGAAACAGAGATTATTCTGAGTAAAGATCAACCATCAGGCTGACGAGACAAAATCCAGTCAGGGACATTTTAATGAGCCGTGCTCTGAAAATAGATTAATCATTAATTAGTGGGGTGAGCCCAAAAAGCTGAAACCTTATTGTTTGTGTTGATTTATTCCTAATCTGCTTCAGAAATGTTTTTGCTAATTCCTGTAAGACGGTAGATGACAGACACAAGAACTCTTGTGTGCAAATGCTGCTAAATAAATATGACCCCAATCTGCCTGATGGCAGCGCTGTAATTAAAGGTCAAAACTACAAACATTGAGAAGTCATAACTCCTAATCTGTAGGTCAGATTTACACAAAACATGGTAAAGATGTCCATCTATATTCACTCTACAAATTTGCCCCAAGAACCACTGAAGTCCACCTGACTAGATTTTTAACATCTTCTCCTGTACTAAACTGAAGGTCTATTAGCTTGTTTGCATTCATGTGACTAATATGATTCACGAAATACAGATGAGGGCAGGAGGTGATAAATCCCTGTACTCCGTGAATTGGAAATAGAGGAACATGACAATGTAAAGAGGTTGGGTGAACCTGGAGGAAGCAGGTATTGTCTGAAAATTGAAACTCATGTTGGATTTGACCCATTGACACGAATGTCTTTACAAGATTTTAAAGCTAGTGAAGGTGTACAAAAGTCTATCAGACTATAACTATTTTGTGTGTTGTTCGCTCCATGACTGTATGACTGCAGTCTTGTTTTAAACCGGGTAAATAAATATACTTGAGTATAACTGTATTTTATATTTCAGCTGTGTACATAGATGCACTGTTGTCAGGCTAGCTAGCAAACGTTAGCTGGTAAAGTTAGCCTATCTTACTGGGTTTTTAAGACATTGACCAATAAATTTAATCATCAAGAAACGTGCAGGATATGGCCACGTAAGTACTTGAAACATAGCCTTAAAGTTTTATTCAAATTGACCTTTAGGGGGCGCCACAAATGCAAAAATTGGCGTGTCATAACAAATTAGACCAAATTGTTTGACAAATCATCACAAAACTTTCAGGATATGTTTCATACCAATTTTAAATTATGCGTTTAAGATTATTTTAAAATTGCTCGACAGGGGGCACCACCAGTTCCAAATGTGCATTGCCCTTGTGCAAAATTTGGCCATAAATCAGTGACAGTTTGTCCGAACATCACCAAACTCAGTGGATATTTTTTATTAAGCTATTGATGCACGTCCTCAAATTGTTTTTGAAACTGACCCAGAGGAGGTGACGACAGTGCAGAAGAAGAGCGTGGTGTGGCGCAGACTTGGATGAAATGAATGATCGGCTGTTTGATCATCTCAAAACCTGTTAGGTATTGTAAACACAGGTGTCAGAAATACCCAAAAGTCTTGATTCTTAATGGCGCTCAACTTCTAACGGTCCATGTTGACTTTCACCGCATGATCACTGCTTGCAGCCATATTTATTTTTGTCATTTTGTCATAATTTATTTTGGTTATTAATAACACCAGTATCTCGGTGAGATCTGGAAACACAGTGTCACTGTGTAACAGAAGTCTAATGTGGACAGAAACAGAGGCAGTCGGATGTTCACACAGGTTTCAAACAAACTTCCAGGTAAACCTAATGTATGTGGAAGAAAAAGCTAGTAAACTGTGAAATCATGAAGCAAAGTGTCAAATAAAGTGGTTTAAATAGGCTGTAGGCTGGTTTACAACCTGATCTTCTGACTCCTTGTCTTTATTGCTCTGTTAAAACACTGTGTCTCTTTATAATCTCTGCAGTGTCTTTAGAGATTACGATGTTATCATAAGCAAAGTAAATGACAGAACTGTAAAAGACGACTAGACACTTTGACAGAGTGCACTGAGTTCTTCAAGTCGAAAAAACTTCAACTTAGAGCAGAAAAGTGCCCCACGTCATCTCCGCTTTTTCCCACTGTCCATTCAGATGATTTGAGGGCAGGCCTACAGTGGCCCTAACCCTAAGCCCTAACTGTGCCTGCTACGTCAAAGCCCACGGACACGATATTTCAAATTGTTGACATATGATGTCATACTGTTACCCATGGCAACAACAAGCATGGCTGAAAGCGAGATTATTACTGACTCTGAGTGGTTCCAAAAAGAGGGGCAGCTTCAGTAGTGTGGAATAAACTGTGGCGTCCTGAATGTTTTATGAACTTCTCAGACTCTTTTAGCGACTTAGTGCTCAGAGGGAACTCATTCAGCGGCTCCTCTGGCAG
Organism: Cephalopholis sonnerati; assembly: GCA_019142605.1. Classification (NCBI taxonomy): domain Eukaryota; kingdom Metazoa; phylum Chordata; class Actinopteri; order Perciformes; family Serranidae; genus Cephalopholis; species Cephalopholis sonnerati. Next base: position 9,324,244 of record JAGQAX010000006.1, read on the forward strand.
CAGCACAGCGTCTCTTCCTCTCCTCTCTCGCCGTGTGCACACGGGAGTCAGTGGCGTCAAGTGATTTTATCTTAAACCTTTGTTACAGTAAACCTATGAGACGCTCGCAGCTCGACAAAAACCTATATATATGTGAATGTAGGACAGTTATTGTAGCAGAACAGCCTGTCACAGGTTACAGCGGTTACATCTGTGTTGTTTATTGTAATTAGTTTGTCCAGATACCGTTGGTTGGCATTGCGATTAAATTTCTCCCAGTAGGCTCACTTTTCTTTCCCCTTCTCCGTCAGGTTTGACCGATGAAACCTTTTTGTGAGCAGATATCCACCATCACAGTCACGGCTAACAGAGCGTGTTAGTCACAAGACTATACCTAGTGTGTGTTGAATCGTCCCACCTGCCTCTTTGTGTCCACCTCCAGGATGTCCATCATGTTGATCATGATGTTCTTGTGAGTCTTCTTGTATTTCCCCACTCTGAGAGACACAGTGAGCCAGCCGGGTCGACCCGTGCACATGTAGGTCTTACTGCCATCCTTCCTCCACTCGCGCACCTGAAATGTGTCACATGATACACAGAGGAAGGCGTGATTATCTCTAAAGGACAGGGGACACACAGCACATCTGACTGTTCACCTCCTCAGCCATCACCAAGGCTTTCTTAGTGAGACTGGAGACAGGGTTGGAGGTTAAAAGCCTTAGCAGCTCATTTTCCCTTCATCATCATTCCCTTAAAGTCCACGTGTTTGGCTACATCTCTCTCTCGGGCCTGTGGCCAGTTTGATTCACCTCTACTTCATGTCAGATTCCTCTCCTCTGACCAAATCCTTTCAGGAATCAAGGTATTAGGTGTCTGCTCTCAAACCAACCTGCTCCCAGTGCTCTCCCTCTCTGACACAGTCAGAATGTCAAGCTATAATGATAGGACCATTGATACAGTACATAGATGGGCCTTTACATGCTCCCACTGGAAATACTGGGGATACTGGGATTGCTTTTCATAGCTGGGATGACTAGTTTCTATATTAGCTCATGATCTTTGCCCCATCTCTGAACTGATTCAGCACACTACTAACCAACATGTATCAGGAGTGATTTCCACTGAACACTGTATGATGTCATGTGACTGCTCTGATTAATGTGCTCTGCTGAACGCCACAATAATAATTAGTTTGACTGGAAAAGTAGCTGCTTGAGTAAATTACAGTGGACATGAACTTGTAAGACCCGAATTAATCCAAATCCGAAGAAGTCAGTGGGCGTTTAATCAGCCCATCATTACCAGTCACACATCACGAACAATTCTCAACAAAACGACCATCAGATATTAAAATGTTAAGACCCTTAATGATGATGTAATACTTGTATGACAGAAACGGCTTTAACTTGTTACTGAGACAACGATCATGGCGACATCGGGGTTGAAACAAAGAAATTAACTGCACATGTGTTCTAACAAAATGTTAGTCATTGTGAACACGTAATGTAAAAGATCCTCCAGTTACATAAAAAGCAGGTAAATAATTAATTATATAAAACATTTATGTAATAACTGCTGAATGATTGATTGATTAGACAACAAAGACAAATCAACAGCACCAATATTTCAATTCTAACATCACAATGCACTGATAACAAAGCCACTCTGACACACACACACACTCACACACACACACACACGGCCGCTGTGAGATTTTCACTACCCAAGATTCCTTGCAAAACACATGTAACATGTCACTCCTCATTCTGCTCATGCCAACGACACTCTGAGCCTCAGTTAACAAAATACAGTCAATAATCCTCAGAACTCTTCAGTTCAACACTGACTCTTCACCTCTTATATAACTTTACTTACTGTTTCAAAACTGTTTATGCATCTATCTATCTATCTGTCTATCTATAGAGAGAGAGAGAGAGAGATATTTATGCATACACATTTACTACATTTCTGTTTACGTTTAGTTTAGAAATTGCAAATAGTGTGAAATTATTATTAATTTATTTAGGCCTAATATTTTATTTATTCAATATTTTATCCCTTATTTTAACTAACAGATCTTTTATTTATTTATTTTTTTTATTACACATGTATCTAAATTCAGAGTTTCTTTGCCAACGTCTGCTTCTCTGTATGAGCTGCATATGTCAAATAAAGACCTTGATTTACTGCACATCAATACTGATTGGATATTTGATTTTGGATATTACATAAACCTTAAATAAAATTCTTAAAAATTCATTTCTGTTTACATTCAGTTTATAAATTGCAAATACTATGTAATTATTGATTAATTTATTTAGGCCTATTTATTCTATTTATTTAATATTTTATGCCTGATTTTAACTCGCACTATTTTTGCCTCTTTTTTTAAATTTAGATTGATTTATTTAGGCATTTAGATTCAGATTTTCTGCTTTGACTGCTTCTCTGTTTTGTAACAAATATATATATATGTATATATACACATTTACTACATTTCTGTTAACAGTCAGTCCATAAATTGCAAATATTATATACTGTGTATTAATTTAAATTAATTGTTTAATATCTTATCCCTTATTTTAAATTAACTTAACTTATTTTTGGTCTCTCTCTCTCTTTTTTTTCACACATATTTAGCATTTTTGGGAGGGAGCCTGAGACTTCAGGTTTTCTTTGCCCATAGCTGCTTCTCTGTATTAATTATGAATATACTAAATAAAGAACTTGAGCTATTGCTCATCAATACTGGTGTAGAATCTGGATATTACTTAAACCTTTAGTAAACCTGTAAGAATGACCATAGCACACCTAATCAGAGGAAGAATCAAACTGCACACACACACACACACACACACACACACACACACACACACACACACACACACACAGACACACACCTGTGCACACAGACCCTGTCAGACGATGGCGGCTCACCTGTCTCTGGATGTCTCGCACGCGCTGGTCGTGCAGTTTGGGCGCAGAGCACATCTTGAAGATGATCCATGCTCGCACATAATAATACACATCGAATATAACGGAGAGCGGCAGCAGGAAGAGACACACGAAGATCCACCTCTGGTGCACGATCACATAATCGAGACCTTTGACTCTGATCCACAGCAGGAACAGGACCACTGCTCCCGCCAAATACAGCAGAGGGTCCATCGTGTCAGGGCTGAGGGTGCACGAGCTCCAAACTCTAACTATCACACACAGTTTTTGGTGAAACTCCAGCTGAGTGTGGACACATTCATGCAGGGAAACCCCACACACACACTCCTGATCACCTCTTCACTGCGATAGGTGAGCGGGACTAGGTGGTCGGTCGGCTCCTCCTCTGCTGCGCGCTGATTGGTCAACACTGGCAGCAGGGCGGGACTAGGCGTCAAAGCTTTACGCTTATTGGTCAAACAAGGGACGTTGGGAATTCTAGAATAGTAGCCTTTCTGAACTTGAACCAATCATGAAGCAGAGAGGCTGTCACACCACGCGCACTGTCCCCGTGTCTCTGTTACAACACTGAGCTGCTATCAGCCAGGCAAGATTGATACTGACGTTACTCTGAACCTGCACTTCTGACTCACTGCATGAATACAGGCACATATACACACATTATTCCCATTATTCCCACTACCATGATCACTCAGTGAACACAGGCAGAAAAAGGCCTCCTGATGAACTGGTTTTACTCCACCATTACCAGAGCACTGATTAGAGTCAAGGACTGAAAAGTTTGCGACTGTTTTCATTCATTCTTTACCTTTGTTTTTGTAACTTGAGCACCTTTTTTGTGCTCAGATGTCTTAAACAAATAGACTATTTTTGCATCAGTGGACCATTTTGTGTCTCTCCAGCCCAGTTACATTAGCGTTCAGGTATCTCCACTGCCGACCTTTCTTAGCTCCTTTTTCCACCGCAGGAACTTTTATCATTTACCCGGGATTTTGAAAAATGTTGGTGCGTTTCCACCGAAATTACCCGGGAAAAAACTTTCCCTCAACCCCAAACTTTCCCTGAAAAAGTACCTAGTAGGGGGGTAGGACTTTTCAGATTCTTGAATTCTTGAGGGGCGGGGCTGTGTGCTGAGAACGCTGATTGGTGGAACACACACTTGCAGCGTTCCACACTTCCGTGCCAGTGTGGCTGCAAAAAATGGAGCAAAAGAAGAGAAGCTACGAGAAGTGGATGGACGACGAGGTCCAGGCTCTTTTGAGCGTATCTGGTGAAAAAAGAAATTCAGCACGACTTTGAGTCGGGGACTCAAAACAGCCGAGTCTATGGAAGAATAGCCGACAAGCTGGCGGAGCTAAATATAGGGCACACGCCGAAACACATTTGTGAAATGTTGAAGAAACGTAAGCACAATTATGTGAACACAACATTGTGATTTTTGAAGCCTAAATGAAATCGCCAGAATAAAAAAGTGATGTTAGGCTATAAACAAACTACATGGTCACTTGACTTAACGTCATCACCACAACAAAACTGTAAAGCCCTGTTCGATGTGATGACGTTCTGGAGGCTCAGTTAGCCTATTGTTAGCAACCGTTTTTTTTTTGTTGAATTTTCTGTGACAAGGAAAAAAACAATAAATGTAATGAAAATCAAACCACATTTACTTCCCCTATGCCCACCCACCCCTGGGTCCCTCCCTCAACCTCTGGCACCTGAGCAAAACAAAAAGAAAAGGGGGCAATCCACAGAGTTTGATGTAAATATCAAGAAGAAAAATGTGTTGCGAAACTTAACTATAGAGCAGTGAATGAATGAATATATGATTGGAGTAAATGGTCACGCCAAAACCATGAGTTCAGAGGCTTACATGTATCAAAGAAACCAAATAAACAATACAGTCTTTGGTGAGAGAGAAGAACTCACTAGGTCTCAAAGAAATTAAACAAGACCAGAAACTTGTTCCTTGTATATATAATTTTCTCCAGGTGCAAACAGCTCATCAGTTCTCTCCCCACTGAGTAAGTGCAGGGGGTTTCTGAAGACTGAGACATGAGGCCAATAATGTTGAAAAAGCAAGAACATTTCTTAGTTTTGTTGGTATTAAGGAGCCTCAAGGTAGAATACCGACGAGTGCAACAACAGGCCATGGGTCAGTATTTTTATTTGTGACAAAATCTTCATAATTCATGAGTGGGGTTGAGAGATGGGGTAGTCTTATCCACAACTGCAGGGTCTATTATAACACTAGTGTGGTGAAAACACTACAGGTGTCTTATTCATTTATTTGTTCATTGAAGTAGCTGATGAGTATATTATTTCCCTTTTTTGTTTTATTTGGTCTAATGGTAGAATTTAAATATACTGAATCCAAAAAGAAGAAAATATCTCTAAAATGCCTCCCGCAGCATTTTTCCATTGAAACGATGTTTATAAAACAACTAAAAATGACTTCTCCGACTATTTGTAGACGATGATTTAATGTTCACATTCAAACAATATCTTACCAGGATTTGCAATGGTGAGATTTTTCATCCTCTACAGCAGTGGTTCCCAACCTTTTTCTTGAGGGACCTATATTTTTACCATAGTAGACTTTGGTGATGTAGAATGTACAGATCCAAAACTGAAAATGTCCTGAAAGCTTCTTGCCGACGGCACACAGACTGTATAGTTCCATATTTATAACACTGAAATGTTTTTGTACACCACATTTCACCCACCAGTGCAACTTTAGAGAAATACCTTACACACAAATCAGTATTGTCAATCAATGCTGAAATCCTGGTTGGTGCTCACTGTTCTACATTGCAGAATGTAATGATGAGAGAATAGTAATCTATAGTATAGTATAGTATAGTATATAGTATATAGTATATAGTATATAGTATAGTATTATCTATAGTAATAATAATTATAATCTTTGTAATCCAGATTCAAATTTATATAACACAACATGACCTCAGTGTCCTCATTAGTAGCTAAATGTCCTGATTCATAGGCTTCAAGGCCAGGTCAATAGCTCTGTACTAATTAACCCTTTAATAAATTCTACAGGTTGTTATCTCATTTGGTCAGCAATAGGACCAAACTGTATTACATAACACTGCAGGGATGTTTCAGTTTCTAGTGATTGTTGAAGGATGTGCCTCCTTTATAAACTCAACTCTTAGACGATCATTTAACTCTTTATATTTGAGTATTGTAACCCGACACAATGAGGCTACAGCATCTTCTTTTGTCACAGGAAGTGGGCCTAAATTCCTCTCTGTTTCATGTCCAGTATGTCCATTTATGTTGCTGTCACACACACACACACACACACACACACACACACACACACACACACAGGGCTAAAGTGGTACCCTTCAGACACATTAGACAGAGGGAGGGTGGGGCGCCAGTAAAGATTTCTTAATGGGCTCTGCCGTCCTCTCGTCCATCTGCCTTGATGATAAACACTGCTGGTCCACTTTAGCCTGATGCGCATCAAAGCCCTTACCGTTTCATTTTTCTTTATTCAGCAAGAAACCAGTAATTTTACCACTTTTCCCCAGGAGCTGGAGATCTACAGAGAGAGGACTAACACTTGGACTTTATGATGAGCAGTCTTTTGACAGTATGGGAGAAATGATGGGAACAAATAAGATCCAATGAGCTCTTCTTTGTCGTAACACTTCTGTAACTGTGCATGAGTAAATTATTTGGATGCCTGGTCTGTGTCAGAGCGCATGGGGAGCGCACTCCGTGGGACTGTTAGTACGTGAGTGACACTATCCAGCCGGTCACAGCCTTCTCAGTAACCTCAGAAACAGTCCCAGTCCCAGAGGAGGATGCCTTCCCTGCACCACGGAGCAATCTTCATCGGAGCCTTCCTCATTGTGACCGGGGGCTCCACAGCCTTCCTGGCCTCGTACCAGAGCCGCATGCAGGCTTTCTCCCTCTGCTGCGTGGTGCTGGGGGTGGTCATGCTCATCCTGGGGTTATTCTGGGCGATGAACAGCAAAAGTGCCGCAAACTACAACCACCGAGAGTTCGACCCGGAGTGTCCACATTATCCCTACAACGACTCCCCCAACTTCGGCAGCCATGCCCTCTTCACACCCCCAGGAAGCCGCTTCCCAGAGTCCCAGTCAGTGTTTCTGCCCAGGTGGGTACAAAAAGGTTTTGATGTATTATATTTGACACAGTTTAATCTGTATTTGTAAATAATTTTACCCTGAAGCCAGAAATTAAGACTCTAACTATTGTTTTAAGTTTAATAAACTGATTTCTCTGCACTGCCCTGTATATTTAAAAACCAGTTTAGTTGACCCACAGAATTATAAAGGAACTACACACTGTTATTGTCCGCTTTGCCATGTTGTGTAATTCATTCTTCCTGTTGCAGCTCTACATTTCATGACATCAGAGGTTCAGTAATCAATTTTCAAGGTCCTTAAGAGACAGAGCTGTTCATAATTGTTCCAGAGGCCTGCACACACACTCCAGCAACTCCACTTTTTCAACAGAAATGCCCACTTTGATATCAATTCTCATAAATCTTGGTCAAATATAACATATGAGCCTTCAAACTAGGAAGGGATAAAAAGCCATCTTGTCTTCCGCAGGCCGCGGTCAACCCTGGATTACACAGTCATTTACTGATAGTAGGCCGAGGCCTGTCCCATTTAACACTGCCCACAGTCAAGATACGCAGTTATCGAAATTTTATCACGACAAAATAGAAAGTTTGAGAGACTGATTGACTTTTTACTTGTATTTGCTGGTGGAAAAAGTCCCCACTGCTCTTAATTCTGTATGCTAAATATGAATCTGGTGCCAGTTAGCTTAGCTTAGCATAAAGACCGAAAACAAGGGGAAACCTCGAGGATGTATAAAGAGAAGTGGATACAGCGTTGGAAACAGGGCCCCATTTATTTCTATGAAAGTTGCTCAGTGGTGCACAAAGCTACAAACGTTAAACTGCAGTGTATAAAACTACTCGGATGATCGGTGCTGCCTCTGCATCAGAGGGTCCATATCGCAGGCGCACTAGCTACTTCCGGTTTAGCACCCTGCTAACTTGAATGGGGCTAAAATGATTCAATCATGCAACTTTTCAAGACTGTTGAAACCTTATTGGACCTAATGCATGAAATTCTGATTTTGTGGGGGTTGTGACGCTCCATAAAATGTATCAGACATGTCTTTTGCCATGCAGGTCCATGGGGAAACCTTTTTGGGCCCAATAGTGTCATGCGACAGATGCAATTCTACTGTTTGGCCACTATGAAAAATGACTTCCAACCTTGGGGCACTTCTTGGGGGCATGGGGGAAACAGCTAGCCTGGCTCCATGGATGTATAAAAAGAACAAGATCTAGTGCTGGAGATAGCCCCCCTTTGATTCCTATGGAAGCTGCTGAGCGGCACATTGAGCCAAAAAAGCTCAAACAGCACGGATCCTAAAAAGCCATAATAATTTTTAGAAAAACAAATTACTTACACTAGAAACTCACAGCAGTCAAGCAGCTAACTTCCTGTTTAGCCCTCCTTTAACTTAAATGGGGATGAAAATAATTTACAGGTGCAGCTCTGCCAGATTTTCGCAATGTTATCGGACCAAATGGATAAAATCCCAGTGATGAAACAAATCATTTCAAGGGGGTTGTGATGCTCAAAAAAATGTGCTCACAGATGTACTGACGTCTCTTTCGGGCCCCTTAGCATCACATGCCAGACCCAAAGTTGTAATTCCACATTTGGCCACTACGTCAAATTTGCGCCAAAGCCCAGCACACTTACTGGGGTGATGCCTGGCTCACAGATAGTTCCTCACCTGGGACCAGTGACTTCCTAAAGTCTCCTCTAGTTCCCTGACTACCAGGTCTCACAACCCAAAAACCCTTGTAAGACATGATTTGCCGTTGTCACAATTAGTTTTTTGAACAGATTAAACTGATTTTTATGTGTTAATCAGTAAGGTTTGGAAATGCTGGTGGGCGAAGTTCAACCTTTGGACAGAACCAGGCCAGCTGTGTTCCCCTATTTCCAGTCTTTATGCTAAGCTAAGCTAACGGGCTGCTGATTGTAGTCTTCTATCTGGGACTCCATAAAAACATGAGGTTTTGCTCGGATAGACGTGATTTTGCAGGACGTAGCAGTACATTATGGTGAGCTCTGTAACAGTCTTAGCCCCTCTCAGCTCGTGCTCTGAGCACACATTTATGAATTTTCCAAGATGGAGGGTGAGTTATGTCAGTTTGTACAATTAATGTAGCTTACTACTTTTAATGTGCACCATCCAGTCATGCTAACATTAGAAAATCATAACATTAACACGTGTCATGAAAAGATTGGATCAAATTTACCGGCCAGCTAAAAACACGCATACATAGGATCAGTTTATTTGAGAATATACTTTTCATGTGCTCCTATAATTTGTATATTTGGTCTCATTCCTTTATCCTCCTGAGACCCTGTGTCCTCATTTGAGGACACCACATTTTGGGAGTTCATTAGGAAGTACTCATTTGAAGACATTGGGACTTTATTGTTGTCTCGTCTGAGGACATTTGGGACTTAATTATTGTTGACAATGTTATTTTTCTTTTAACTTATTAAAAATGCAACCAAAACAAAAGTTTGGGTCTCAGGAGGATATGTACATGGAAACGGATAGTCTGCCTTGTTTGGGTTGGAGATCTGTTGGGCCAAGAAACTACATACTTCTGTTATGTTGGAGATAATGTAGTCCATCTAAATGTCAGTATATTTAAGCATCATTTAGTTGTTCATATTTTTCCAGTATAACGTTATGGTGGTCAACTTGAGAATTTATCAGCAGCCAGGTTAAAGTCATTTAAAAATGTGCAGGGACTTTTTGTCGCAGTACAAGGAGCAAAAATCTAAGTGTATCTACGTCCATCCCTGTTTGAAATTTGAGTGAAATCTGAGGTCCCCTGTAGTTTTAATCTCGCGGTTAAGGCAAAGATTAGGTTGATAAACAACTTTTTAGGTCATGGTTTTGCTAGTTTATCCAAAGGGTGACATGATGAACCAAATAAGAGCGGATGAGAACACACATCAGGCCCCGCAGTAGTCTGTGTGACGCAGGAAGTAAGGCCCCGGACCAGGCTGAAACTTCATGTTTTTAGGGAGTCTCCTTTACATTTACAACACAAACATGACAATGGTATTGATCTTCTCATCTAACTCTCAGCAAAACAATAGATAAAGATCAAACTATTTCTTTAGCTCAGTCGGATTCAGGAGTTGGTGTTGTTGTAATCCAAAGACTGCAGGTTTTATTAAAACCCAAACATCTGAGTAGCTCCTGCTGTTTGGGTAAATGTGTGTATACATGGCTCATGTTTATGGCTGTAATTCAAAAGCTTTTTATCATCCTGCACAGCCCAGATGTCCATTATACCTTTGTGAAACCCAAATCCTGTATTTGGCAGGAAACACTACAGACAGAACATGACTCCGTCTGAGCTCTACAACCGCTGACACCTCAGAACTGCACTGCACATATCAATTTGTGTTTGTTCTGGCCTCATAAAATGTTTCCACATGATTTCTTACTGCCACTGTTTCCTCGAGTGCAGGACAATGGAACGCCACAGGCACGTCACTCGTGGGGAGGAATTCGACTACCCTCCCATGGAGCACGGCGGTTACAGTCCGTCGCCTCACCCACCTCCGTGGCAGGAACCCCCGCCTCCCTATGAGGTTGCCATCAAGACAACGTGCAGCTCTACACACCTGCGACGCGCATACTCAGACACACACCTGGCGACAGAGCCCCTGTTTGGACAGTCAAGGGAGATCAGCTTTGAGGTGTGACGCTCGACGATACGGACGTCCCAACCCCTCTGTACATGGAAAGATAATCAGCCATGAGCCTGGGGTTTTTACTCAGACTCTGCAATAGCTGTCTTCTGACAGCAATATTCTTTATCAAACATTTGACGCATGTTTCTTTCTGATGTTAAACGGTGGGTTCGCGCATGCTTTCCTTAAGTTTCTGTAATCACTGTGCAGGTGTAAATACGTATCTAAACTTGGTAAAATAAAAGGTAGATCGAACCGAATTCAGCCTCAGCAGACCAGAATACTTAGTTTTATGGGGGGTTACATGATGGGTTACTTTTTGGCAAGTTGCAGCAATTTCCAGCCGCGATCAGTTCTGCCCGACCCGGCAATTTTGTTCCATCACTGCAGATTTCCCGCATATTTCACCAAACTCACTTCCTTGTTTCTGGTTCTCAAGATGCAGACATGTGTGACAGGAACATCTCACAATTACCAACAAAACTTACTGCTGAAGACCGTGCAGGGCAACTCCCTGATGTTCTGCACAAAGTGGGGTGAACTCTTTTGCAACGAGTGCAACGTTGTTGTAGAACACAAACACTTTTCTAACACTAAACACACCCAGAGTATGGCTTATTTATTTAGCAAATTGAAAATTGATCAGGGCTGAGTTGTGGCTGGTTTTGAGGCTCATGTATAACCACTGTTTATACTGTGGAGAGTGGAGAGACCATTACTTTAGTTTTTATTGTCTCTCTTGGATGACACAGACTAGTCTTTACTTTTGGTTCCAAAGGTACCTTACCGAAAGTGTTTGGTGGAAATGGGGCTAATAGAGGCGTGTTTGCCTGTTTGCATGACAGTAAAAAGTCTTGAATAAAATGTTTAGCAAGAGGGTTGAATAAAGCTCTCACCTTGTTTAAAGTTACTTATAACACTCAGACCAGTGTCTTAGTTTTATTCTAACTGGAAGTTGCCTTTGTTTTTTAATGAATTATACAAAAAAATAATTAATAAATGCATAAAATAAAAGTAAATAAAAAAAAAAAAAGTAAATAAAAAATAAAATAAATGCAATTTTCACCTGCCGCCACAATTCAATTACAAAAAAATGGCAACATGCATCACAGTTTTTTAGAAAAGCTGTTGTTAAATCAGACATTACAGGCCGCATCAGTGCCCCCAAAAAGCCTACAAAATCCTGGAGGGACTGTTTTATGCTAAGCTAGGCTAACACAGAGCAGACACGTCAGGCTCAGGTCACGTCTACTCACACTGAAGACGAGCTGCAGTGTTCACTGACTCACAGCTGCAGAAAGAACAAAATAATGTTGGATGAGCCGTGTGACCTTTAAAAAAATGTTGGCGTTCTTCTGTTATATTTCCACCAGTGTCTAACCTTTAACATTTAAACACTAATGAGATTAAATTACTTTTAAAGTAATAACATCTTCTTTGCTTGGCAAGAAAGTTCGCTATTTCTAGAAAGTATAATATATTTCTTTACAGGCAGTCAATCATGCTACTCTGATGGTGACTCACTCGCTTCAAATGGTGGAAACTACAGGCCTGCTCTCAAATTATTTTATTAACTGTAGTTAATTGTGTTTAAAATACATAAAAGAATAATATTTGCTAATAATGTTTATTTTCTAGAGCAGACACTAACATGCTTTGTAAAGGCTTTAAACTGATGCTGATTCCAATCTGAGCTGTATATTAAGTTGGTGTTCCTGACTTTGGTAAAAGCAGATTTTCACCTGCAGCAGGGCATCAGTTGCCATGGTGACAGAAGCACACAGGAAATCCAGGATTTCCTTTGATTTCAGCTCCACAAATCTGGGTAATCCTCCTCTCTGGGATCCCCCTGCTGACTGCAGAGAGCAGTTTGACATTTTGTCGTCTCTTCTATCAAACGACGCAGTGATCCTTTGTTTTTCTGGGAACATCCGAACGTCGTTCTGAATAAATATTTCCCCATCGGGATTCACACGCTTCACCACATAATGGACATGATGATAATTCACTTTGGGAAACTCGCAGTCAGGCCAGTAGACATTTTTTTTAGTTTGTGTGCCACACGTAGTCGTCAGCTCGTTGAAAGCAGGGGAACGATGACTCATCTGACCATATGGGTTTTTCCACCGCTCATTAGACCACTGCAGCGAACTGGCAACACGGCCTGAGCTCTAAGGAACCATACAGTCCCTCCATCTTAAAGGATCATCTGTGTTTTTGCATATTTTAGTGAAAAAAGTGCATACCTGTAACACATTATATTCATACATTTGTAATGTTTTTTCTTCCTTTAAGACGTCTGTTGCGATCCATACATTTCTGTGTGATGTGCAAATCAGCCTGCAGAGAGCTTATACCTGTTTGGGTAAATAAAATCCATCACTAGTGTTGAAACTCCTTTGGTGTGAGAGATTCAGGTGCTGGTGGGAATCTCAGATGTAAAAATCCAACATGGAAATTGTGAATAAAAATCTCTCGAATCTTGTCCCAGCAGGGTGTTATTGGACCAATAGGGAAGAATTTTCAAAATCTAAATCCCTTCGACAGAAGCATGCACCAAATGAATATAAAGTAAAACATTCATTCATTTTACGTAACTGCTTAGCTTATTAGGGGTCGTGAGGGGGCTGGAGCCTATCCCAGCTGACATTGGGTGAGAGGTGGGGTACACCCTGAACAGGTTGCTAGACTATCACAGGGCTGATACATAGAGACAGACAACCAATTGCGCTCACATTCACACCTACGGACAATTAAGGGTGCTTTTCACACCTGCCGTGTTTGGTTTAGTTCAATAAAACTCAGGTTCCTTTGCCCCCTAAGTGCAGTTCTCAGCACTCAGGTGTGCACTAAAACAACCGGACCGAGACCGTCTTGAAGAGGTGGTCTCAGTCTGGTTACAAACGAACTCTGGTGCAGTTCATTTGTGGTGAGAACGTGTTCCGACCTGGATCTGAACCAACTGCAGTCACATGACACATTGTTTGGGTTAAACATGAGCATGTTACAGTCCTGGAGGATTATTAATGTGCGCCTCCTCCTGTACTGCCTTAATATGCACATTCAGCACATCCAATGCATCAAAACATTGTTTTCTAGTTGTAGCTGCGCCTCGTTTTCAAACTGTATGCTTTGACTCAAATGAACAATGACAGCAATATAGTCCACGATGAGCAGCGCTAAAATCAACCTGCGTAGTTGTCCCTCCATTGTGACATTAGAAAGTGTCACATTTATCTTGACAGTGTACTCTTCTTCAATGTTTTCTTTACTTCCTGGATTTTTCCCACATGGAAATTCTGACCAATCAAGAGCAGCTTTTTCACACAAGACATTTGATCTGGTCCGCTTGTAAATGCTGCCGTGAGAACACGAACCAACTCTAGGAAATTATACAACTTTGTAACAACATGAGTCCCTGATTCAGACCAAAGGAGACAACTCAACTCTAGTACCCAAAGTCACATGTCATCAAAAAAAAAAAAAGATTTGATATCACTGATGGTTTACCTAAATATTCACATCTGTGGTCTCTGCAGGTTGATCATGAAATTAATAACATATTATTAAAAAATAACAAAAACCTGTGTAATTGATTGTACGTTATGTAAAAGATGCAAAAACACACAAATCTTCCTTTAATTTTGGGGGAAACAACTGCCATGTATCAGACTGTGTTTCATTATTTTTCACAGTTATATAATTGTCACAAATGTATTCGATGACTATGTGTTACTGTCCGCCGTCACACACTGTTACACTGTATTATCTGTGTGAGGAGTCCCACAGCCTTCAGTGCCTCTGAAATAAGATGCTGCACTTAACTGATGACCACAAATGCACTGTTGTGATCTCTGACAGCACAAGGACGACTGGCTTCGGCTACTCTGATGAACCCACACACACACACACACACACACACTCATACTGGAGGTGAATGAATCACAGGATGAAGGATCCACCATGTTGTGTCAGACTGTTTCTTTTATACCTCTGAATATCTGCATGCTTCTGATACGCTTCACTCTTGGAGAAGGTAACTCAAGGGAAAATCTTGCAACATGTTTTTAATGTGTGTGTATTTAACTTTATTTAATAAATCAGTGATTAAGGACACAGTGTGTGACTCATTAACCAGCTGTGGTCAATGACCCCTGCCTGTCTTCTAATACTCACTGACAGTAATGGACGCAGGTACATTTGTGGTTTTAAAGGAGTGAAAGGAACCTGTTACTGAGTGAAAATGGATCCTACAGTCAGGTTTAAAAGGCAGAAAGCACTCAGTCTTAGTCCTCACAGAAATACATTTCAACAGGGCTGCTAAAAAACATTCAGGTAAGGGTGATGGGGTGATCAGTATTTTGTAGGGATGTCCTAATCGGATCTCAAAGATTAGGATCAGGGCGGATCAAGACATTTTTTAACTTTTTAACTAGATGATCTGATCCTTTGTTTAACGCTGAGGTGCAGCCATCTCTCAACTCAGCTGAGCTTCTGTGCCGTGCCCGATTGTTTTCACACTGAGTGTGGATAACATAATTCACACATGTAAAGTCAATGTAAAAATACAAGTAGACGTGAATTGCTGCCAGGCGGTACGATGGACGTAACACAAATGACGCAAAATACGCAAATTAAGTGGCGCAATGAAGGGAGTACCGCAATTTGTGTCATAGGCTTATTCGCGAGAGTTCAGAAATCTAAACTTCAGCAACCAATTTGTGGACACATGGAAGACGTACCAGCCGAAGTTCAATCATCGATTCAGCGATTTCATGCGTGTATGACGAAAGTTATTTGCACCTATGAAGCAAGTCAACACAAAATATTCTAATGTTCAAACTCACGCAAGTAACGTGATGTGAAAATTTGCATAGCGTTTGGTGTGAACACAGTGTAAGAGCAGGGGCTGAGCCCTGACTGCAGCAAAACACAACATGCCATAACCGAAAGCGAATGCAGTTTGAGACTATTTATTTGTTTTTTTTACCAAAATTACGAGCACTCCTTTCATTTCAGCTCAGTGTGAAAGTCTTGTGCGTTCATGGTGCATGATGTTTTATCCACATGGGGAGGAGAGACGAACAGAAAACAGTGGTGCCAACCACCATCACCACGCCACTGCAAAGTGCAACAAAAGCCCCATGAGCAAAAAGCACATAAGAGTTTATTATTAATGTGTCCTGATCAGTGCAAAAGATGTGCAGGCGATGAAACTAAACGCTGAATGAAATACTGTTCGGTCAGGGAACTCAGGCGAAGGCTGCACTGGACCGACAAACACTGGAGAACAGGCTCTTAAAGGGACAGAGACATTCACTCGACACATCAA
Organism: Cephalopholis sonnerati; assembly: GCA_019142605.1. Lineage (NCBI taxonomy): Eukaryota > Metazoa > Chordata > Actinopteri > Perciformes > Serranidae > Cephalopholis > Cephalopholis sonnerati. The sequence continues at coordinate 9,340,327 of JAGQAX010000006.1, forward strand.
CAAGGCCCAGAAGATTAAAGGGAGGGTTTGTTATTTTAGACCTATTTACTGATTTTGTAATAAATAAATAAACAATAAGGAGCAGTTTTGATGCAGGCGAACTTTTCAGTTGTCAAGTATATACACTGGGCAATGTACTGTGCAGCTGCATTATTTAGAAAAATAAAAGTATCAGATCGGGACTCCGTGTCAGCAGACGCTCGATATTAAATGACTGGGATTTGGGGCAAAAAAACTTGATCGGACATCCCTAATATTCTGATTCATTCCCTGAATGATCGGAATCAGTCAGTCACATTATTTATTTATTTCCTTACAAGTCAATGCACGTCAAAGTGCTTTGCAAGTGACTGACAAAAAGTTTCAGAGGCTTAATGGCTCAAAGCAGCATCACCAAATGCACAGCTCAAAGAGAACAATGTGACGGCCCCCCTGATTCACCAAATGAAGCACTGCGCTTGTTTATGCTGGATATGGAGGTCATACACCCCAGCTGTAATCAGCCCGCTGACTGAATCATTGTTTCTAATCAGTCACACACCAATCACAGCCTTTCTCACAAGACGGTCAGTGTGACTTCCTACTAACCGATCCCTGCTACATCAACACTGCCACGCTCTACTAACAAGACATCTTAGGTCAAAATGGTATTTAATCTCTTGCTCTGGGCACACTCTCATTCATGTGTAGTTCTGAGGTGACAATCTGAATCATATGCATGGCCCCCTCCCCACCCCATGGGCCCCAATGCGGGACTCCCAAACCAGTGGGACATGTACTCATACACATACGTAGTTCTTATTCTACCTAACCTTATACCCTTCTTTTTTAGGTTCACTTTGAGCAAAGTTATGGATATGTGGGCTCTTGGTGACGGCCCAGACAATGCATACAACCTCACAGCTGTCCCTCAAAATAAAAAAAGATGCTGTCTTCAGTGAGTGTGATAGTGTTGGGTCAGATGTAGACGATGAGGGGGAGACAGGCTTTTGAATGCATATGCTCTATACCCTCCAGCTTGTTCTCACTCCTAAGTAGTTGAATATTGCCACTTTTAGGCCGAAAGCCACTTTTAATGGCAGTATGTATGCAGCCGGATCTGCTAACTTTGATAGTTTTATATCTGGGAACATTTTGGATTAAACGGGTTCATGCACATGAAATGTGTGTATGGAAACATACTAAAGTGAATATATAGTATTATGTGGAGTAACATTGAGCGGCACGGTGGTATAGTGGTTAGCACTGTTGCCTCACAGCAAGAGGGTTCGCGATTAATCCCAGGAGGGAAACCTTCTGTGCGGAGTTTGCATGTTCTCCCTGTGTCAGCGTGGGTTTTCTCCTGGTACTCCAGCTTCCTCCCACAGTCCAAAGACATGCAGGTTAATTGGTGACTCTAAATTGTCCGTAGGTGTGAATGGTTGTCTGTCTCTATGTGTCAGCCCTGTGATAGTCCAGGGTGTACCCCGCCTCTCTCCCAATGTCAGCTGGGATAGGCTCCAGCCCCCCCGCGACCCTCAAGAGGATAAGCGGTTACAAAAATGAATGGATGGATGGATGGTGTAATATTACAATAATGGAGCATCATCAAGTAATCACAGCAAAATTTAGCTCCAATCTGGCAGTTATTTACCAAATTAAGTCATGAAAAGGTGTATATTTTAATTGTTGAATTACTGGGAGCTGTTTTGTTTTGTTATTTTGTTAGGTGTTATATGTGAGTTGTTTTGTGTTCTGGACCTCGGGAAGAACAGCTGCTGCAGTGCAGTCACTAATAGGGATCCTAATAAACTAAACTAACCCAATAATGTCACATATGGAGAGATCAGCTGCCAGTAAAGGCTCATGATAACTGATCCGAGACTGAACCTCTCCATCTTCTTCATAATCACTCAGTCCTCCCTCTGAATGTAGGCTACAGTGAGGATCATCCTGCTCCACCCCCAGCAGAGCAGCTCCACCTCAGCTCAAAAACAAACTGGCTTTATCGGCTCATAGAGACCTGGGACTATAATTCTCTCCTTGTGCAAACAGCTTGCCCAAACAGAGGCAAAGTGACAATGTTCAGAGCGCGCGCCCGCCCTGCCCTCCATTCCTCCTCGTCACTGGAAACCCTTCCTCATACAACAACACTTCCTCACACAGCGAGGCTCCGCTGCTGCTGCTGCTGCCACATGAAAAGCACACAGAGCCCGGCCAACATGCGACACCAACTCCTCTCCTACAGATTTTCGGTGCCGTAATCACTCCAAACCCGGATATGCTCGTTGTGCGGGGAGAAAAGGCGAAGCGGCAGAGGAGCACAGAATGAGAGAGGCGCGGCGGAGCAGGAGGACCAGGATCAGGATCAGGATCAGGATCAGGACTGAAGAAGCTGTTTGCTGCCAGTTTTCAGGACGACACACGGACGTGATGAGCGGAGTGAAAGTTGATGAAGAGGAGAAAAGAAATGGTTAAGCTTCCAGGCCACGCATCTGCTGAGCAGCTCCTCACCGCGACTTCCTATCAGGTACACACAGGGTCGATGTTTATCACACACACGCGCTGGGATGATTTACGTGTTGCATATATCCGTGTTATTCCCCTGGTGTCAGCTTTCTTCTGCTTCTGCTCGCCTCTTCCTCTGTCTGTTATTACTACACACACACACACACACACACACACATTCCCAGTAGTAGTCTTGATGCAGTGTATCTGAGCCCTCTCCTCTCTCTGTCCTGCAGACTGGCTGCTGCCTCTGAGGTGGAGGTGCAGCTGTAGCTGGAAGAGGTCACTTCCCACAGGGCAGGGGTGCTCCGGAGATGCCGCTCCCTCAGGGCATGCTGCTCTGCTTGGGCATGCTGCTGATGACCGGTGGCGGGGTCATAGTCCTGTGCTTGGGCCTGCCCCAGCAGTCTGCCCCACTGTTTGGGGTCGGGCTGTTCCTGGGCCTGGGGGGCGTAGCCCTGCTGGTCAGCGGGCTCTGCATGGCCATGAAGAATCTCCAGGTGGCAGTGCCCGGACACTTCCTCCTGCATCCTCGCACGGGCACACGCTTCAGTCCGCAGCAGGCCCTGGCGATACAAAGGTAGGCTACCCAGGCAGAGACGAACGACAGAAGACGAAGGGTGGACAGACCCACAGTGCTTGATACGCGGATGTTCTGGGGTTTATTTTCTCGGAAAAATGTGTGACATAGCACGCAGTGGTTCCCAACCAGGGGTCAGGACCCCTCAATGGGGTCAGAGGGATCAAAAAAGGGCGCTGACACACTAAGATGACAGTCGGCTTTCGGTCAGTGTTTGGTCGTAGGTGAGCATCTGTCGCCCCAGTGTGTAGTCGTCCCTTGTTGGCTTTTTTTGGCCGATTGACCATCCTGTATCGGCATCGAAGACACCATAGCCCATCAGTGAATGAAATCCCTCTGATTTGCATTTAAGCTTCGTGCACGCAAAACGAAACGGAAAAAAGGAGAGCAAAAATAGGCGAAAGTCGAGGGCGTGAGATTGAAACAAACTTATTTTTTAGCCATTGAGTTCTTTAGCAAGAAACAATGCGTAATGATGTCATTGTTCGCCAGCGCACCGTAAATATTCATTGTTTTTTCAACATCGGGTTGCGTTGCTGAAGTGCTAATTGGCTAACTAGCGTCTTGAATCCGTCCAGTTGGTCTTCGGGATTGGCTTTTTGAATGAAGAATACAGACTACTGCCGCCTGCTGGTGTGGAGAGTTATGTCTTCTCATTTAGACACAGGATGTTTGTGCTAGTTGGCTCTTGGTGTGCCCAAGTGCAACTTTTCAGCCAAGACACGGATAACGTGGAGCGACACAACAGCCTTCATCGCTGCTACTTCTGATATTGGTTTGGTGTGTCTGAGCCTAAAGGGCCTACAAGGCAACTGATGGTGGTGCTAGAAGAAAAGTCATGGGATCACCAAAGAAAGACGGATTTGTCCTCTGGGTACTATGAACCAAATTTCAGGGCAATACATTCCCATCTGGACCCACTGACTGGCCAGCTGATATTGCCATGCCGCTAACACGGCTAAAGGGTTGGAAACCCCTGGCACAGAGGACGACCAGCGTAGAAAAGCCCTTTTTCTCTATAAACAAACTCTGCTCTCTTAAACATTGGAAGTGAAAGACATTTCCAGGCTTCCCTCGTGTTGTTCAATATAAATAAAAGCACATACATACAAATACCAGAGCACACCATCCAGGCACTGAGCTGACAAACGGTCTTGTTGTTGAACAGATCTCTTGGACACATCACCGCACATTAGTTCTAGTGCACAGTTTGGCAAAGAGCAGTGAACCGCATTAGGAAGTTGAAAACACTGGACTTGTGACACTGAGAAATTGGACTGCAACAGATTTTCTGATTATGGACTGATTATAGAAGTAGGTCATGGAGAAAACAGCAGACACACATGCATGTGGCTGACAGACTCCCCCTGGCATTGTTTGAGGTGATGATAGTCGGCAAAATTAAACAAGACATGCTCTGCTCATTGTCCGGCACCGAGGAAGAGAGGCGCCAGGAGCACCATTCGTCATAAATGCTTTTTCTGGTTCCAGACAGTGACAAAACTCAGTGATCAGTATCTCTAAACCTGAACCATCTGATAGCTGAGATCCAAACTGTGTACTATTACATATTTGTCATTGGAGAGCGATGAAATAAAACATCACAGGAGAATAAGGTGCAAACAACAGGATGCATTTTTAGAAGGAAATGTGGTGTGATTGCTCAGAGCTGAAATATATTACTGGAAAAGATTAAAGTTAAGGAACAGCTGAAGGAGTATGAGCTGTAGGATGACTAAGGGTGCTCTTAAGTAATGGAAGGAGCAAAGAAATTCAACTGAGATAAGTGTCAGAACTGAAAGCAGTTGAATTCGAAAGGAGCTGTCAGGAACTATCAGTAAAGACCCAGACACACCCAACCAACACCAAAGAACCAGCAGGGATGAAGGCCAACTGTTGTGTCGCCTCACGTCACTTGAGCCTCGACCAAAAAGTTGCACTTGAGCACACCGCAAACACTACAGCCAAGGGCTAGCTTCTCCTGAACTCCTGAACTTCTCCTGAACAATGGGACGGATTCAAGATGCTGCGTAGCCAGTTAGCATGTTAACAACACAACCCAATGTTAAAAGAGTAAAACAGTACTTACCATGTGCTTTCATACAATAACACAAACAAACTGTTTCTGTGAATGAGCTCAATGGCGAAAAAATAGTTGTACATACACAACTTTGTTGCGATCTCACACCCACTTCGCTGTAGCTATTTGTTTGCTTTCCTCTCTTCCATTTCTCTTCTCTTGTACAGAGCTAAACCGCCATTCAGAGTGATTTTACTCACTGTTGGGCTCTAGCGTTTCTTTCGCCAATTCAACTTTTAGAATCGGCCAAAAAGCTGCCAACTGGGGCCGACTAGTGCTAATGGCGTGGGACACACTGCAACATCTAGGGTTAGAGACGCTCACCGACGGCCTGACATCGATCAACAGTTCACTTGGTGTGTCAGGGCCTTTAAAGTGAAAGTGCTGAAAGAAGTTGACTGTTTTAGTTGAATTGCAAAAGCAGAAAGGCATTGAAGTATTCAGTAAAAGAAGTTGACAATCAGTTCAAGTGCAAGCATTGAAAGGAGATGAAGTGTAAGATAAAGTTTGTTTGTTGAAAGAAGTTTACTGTTAGTTGAAGTGTTGCTGCTGAAATGAGTTGAAGTGCAACTAAAAGTCTGATCCAGAAATAAAAGAGTGACGACTGACACTGGGAAAACAGTTAGTACTTCTAGCAGGTTTTCCCACGTTAAAAAAAAACCTATACATATACATGAACTTTGGAGGAAGACAGGTAGAAGACATATTGTAGTCACTGAAAGGATTTGACTGCTGGTTGAAGTATAAGTATCGATAGAAGGTATAATGTTATGTGCAATGTAAACACTGAAAAGAGTTGAGGTTTCAGTCGAAGTATAAGCAAAAACAGTACGTATACTTCTCACTGCCTCTCTTACTCTCTCTCATTCTTCAGGAGGTTGGACAGAATTCGTCGAGAGATGTCAGAGGACTCTGTCAGCAGGGCACCAGATCCTGAACCCTCTCTTCCGTCCACCCCACCGCCCTGGACTATGGAGCCGCCTCCGTCCTATGACACAGTGATGAAGAGCCAGGAGAACAGCGAGCAGCTTAACCTCACGCTCTAGTGGACATCTTTACTCTGTGTTTGTGCCTTTTGTCTTCGGTTCCCAGCGGGAACCTCGAATGAGCAGTTGGTGCTGTTGATGAACTCGCTGCGAGGGGCCTCTTCTGTGCCTTAAGACAGCCGCCCTGAACCCAAACCCAAGCACAAGCACAAGCCAAGAGGCAGGAAGAGACTGCAGCTGGTTAAAGACTTAATATTTGTACAGACTAAGCCCCAATGTGGCCTCTGTGTCTACTAAACGTGTGTGTCGTGATTGATTGTGAAAGGAATTGAAATGATCACTGCAGCTGCTCTGCTCTCTACACTAAGGGCCTTTATTGAGACCAGGATTATGTAACTTTTACAAGAGGGTTAAGGGATTCATGTCAGCAGTTTGGCTGCAATCCTCCTGTAGACACCTGATTAAGATATTTTATCGGCCTGCTTGAATTTATGTGACCTACTACTGTGGCTGCGCAGCACTCCTCTTCAAACACGATAAGGACTTTCCTCACGGCTTCACAGCTCCTCTTTGTATCTGCACTCTCTTCTGTCATAACTTTGCTCAAGGTTCATTGACAGCTTACTACAATGCAAAGTGCCTTAACCAGTGACGGCAGAATGTTAACAGCTTTGTATCCTGTGTTTGCAGAATGTCCACTGTTACTTCTATGTTGTGATGTTACTATAAACTAAAGTTAATGAATAGTTCCTGAGCTCTCTGTGGGTGGTGGTGCATTTAGAAATAATGGGTTGTTTATTTAAAGGAACAGTGTGTGCGATTTAGGGGGGGTTACAGGTATCTAGTGGTGAGGACTGCAAATTGCAGCCACCTGCCAACGTGCGATAACCTTTTTTCTCTGATAACTTAAGATCCAGACATTTAGGTTTTCACTGTGAGCCGAACTATCCCCAGAGGTCTCAATCCATCCATCCGTTGTCATCTGCTTATCTGGGGCCGGGTCAAGGGGAACAAGGGTGAGAAAAATACTCCAGACATTCCTCTCCCCAACAATGCTTTCCAGCTCCTCCTGGGGAATCCCGAGGCATTCCAAGGCCAGATGAGATATATAACTCCTTTCGCATGTTCTGGGTGTACCACAGGCCCGTCTACCAGTTGGATGTGATAACTGACAAGTGATAACTTAAGATCCAGACATGTAGGTGGTTTTTACTGTGAGCCAAACTATCCCCAGAGGTCTCAATCCATCCATCCATTGTCATCCATTTATCTGGGGCCGGGTCAAGGGGAACAAGGGTGAGCAAAGCACTCCAGACATCCCTCTCCCCAGCAATGCTTTCCAGCTCCTCCTGGGGGACCCGGAGGCGTTCCCAGGCCAGTTTAAATATATAATCCCTCCCTTGAGTTCTGGGTGTCCCACAGGGCCGTCCACCAGTTGGATGTGCTCAGACAACCTCTAATTGAAGGTACTCCAGAGGCATCCTGATCAGATGCCTGAACCACCTCAACTGCTTCCTCTAGATGTTTGAGCACCTCAGCCTGTCTCTGAGGTTAAGCACAGCTACCCTATAGGGACAACTTATTTCGGCAGCTTGTATCTGGGATCTCACTCTTTCAGTCACAACCTAAAACTCAGAACCGTAGGTGAGGGCTGAGACGTAGATAGACCTCTCCAAAACAAATGGACCCGGTGATTTAAAACAATAAAAACACTTAACTAAGCAGGTTAATGGTTTTAAAAAAACTTGTTTTTTGGATGCTCTTGTCACAGAGGGGCTGCTAACTATGGTGGCCGACACAAAACGCGATGGCCCTATCTAGAGCCAGTGATTGGTTTGCCTGCTCTAAACTATTGTAGAAACATGGCGGTGCAACCTGGAGATCTTCATGGACAAGGACCCGCGCCCTATGCAAATATAAATGGCTCACTCTAAGATAACAACAACACAGTTCTGATTTTCAGGCTTTTATACACTAAAGAAAACATACTTATTATATTCTATTTCTGCAAATATATCCCCCTAAATGCTGCACACTGGACCTTAAAAGAAGGTGAAGATAAAAAAGACATTTAAAATCATGTCCTAACCGAGCACACATGAACACTCACCAGGCTCAATACTGTTCAAACTCTCAGTTGCAAGCCTCCTTGTTGTCAGCAGCATGAAGCAAGGTGACCTATCAGGTACACACCTGCAATTTTATACCTGACCTGACCAGGCTGTCTGCAGGCTGTAATAACCAGCAGAGTGGAACCCTAACTGTGCCTCCTCCTGCCTCACCTTCAAGCCCTGACACTGAACAACACTAAACCTTTCCTAACTTTACGACAGGTGCTTGAGTTTTACACACAAATAAGAGCTTTATTAGCCGGCAGAGGCTGCGGCGATGGTCGAGGGGAAACCGTATCGATACGGGCTGATAGCTGCGGGGCTGTGTGTGGCGGCAGTCGGCCTCTTCATCATGACTCAGGAGCAGCCACACATCTACGCCGCAATGTGCGCACTGGGCGTCACCATGGTGTGTGTTGGGACAGCGTGGAGCCTCTGCCAGTGCTATCCAAAGGTAGACTGTGTGTGTGTGTGTGTGTGTGTGTTGCGGAGAGAAGACAGGAAATAAAGTGTGATTGTTATCACGCAGAAATGGATTTGGTAATAGCAAGTGTGTGTTTGTTAGGTGATTTTGGCTCCTGAGATTCAGGAGAAAAGTCTAGAGGATGTGGTGTGCACTGCAGCTGGACTAAGGTACTGTCTCACACACACACATTAGCACACACACACATAATGCCCTAATGGCTCACAGACAAGTGGGTGTTCATTCAGGCCTTAATGATTCCCTGTGGTCTGTCTGTGTATCTCAGGATGCTAAGCGACCATAATCTAGTGGGCGAACATGGCGACAGCAGCAATGTAATGTGTCTGCAGGGGGGAGAGATCTGCACTAATACACTGTGGATACTAACTTTATTATCTTAAGAGGAAAATTAATGGTGATGTAATGGGGTGGCTGTGGCAGCAGAGCAAAGGAGGGAAGCACAAGAAAGGAAATGTGGGCTTGAAGAAAAAGGAGAGATTGTGGCTTGAAGGTTTTGACTGAAAGGATAAGTTGGAAACATGAGGGTGGAGAGTGAGTAATGCCCCCCCCCCTCCCCCCCCCCCTTAACAAGGACCATTAATGTTCCCTTGATTAAAGCACTCGAGCCTCAGTCAGTATCGTGGCCAGCGGGTGAAAAAACGAGGTTGTACTGCGCAGCTCCTGCATGAGAGTGTTTGTAATATTCCGAATGTTCAGCAGCCAGATAAAGACATGCACGCTCAGCAAAACCCTCCCTCGGATTAAAAAAAAGTAAGAAAATGAGGACAAAACACTCGAACCAGACTTCTATTTCTGTCTCTTCCCCCTCCTCCCAAACCCTTTTGATTTAATTTTAGGCATGCTGAGGCTCTGCCAGGTTTCTGTGGCCAAAAGTCGAGCAGCAGCAGACTTCTTCCTGAAGCCCTGAAGAGCCACAGCTGTCCTACGCTGCACCTGGTCTGAAGCAGGGGCTCCATCATCAGAGGACTCTTCATCGGGCCAATTAAAACACTACACCACACTACACTCAGGACAGTGAAGAGATCTTATGCTGCATTTTTATGACCTTTAACAGCTGTACAAATGTTGTTTTTTGCTTTTTTATAAAGTGATTTTATGTCAGTGTGAAGTCTAAATAAAGTTGACAATGTACTGCACCATAGATCCAGAAGATGGCACTATTTACTGCATGAAAGAAAGAGACTGTGTGTGTTTAGTACACTTGAGGGACAGTGAGTGACACTGAGTTGGCCTACATTAACTCCACTAAGGCACATTTTTGCCCCCTAATGTGATTAAAGGGCTCCTCAAGCAACTTAGTGTTGCTTCTTCTTAAAGGGACAGTTCACCCCGAACTTAAGTCTACATATTTTTCCTTTTACCTGTTGTGCTTTTTATCAGTCTAAACTGTTTTGGTGTGAGTTGCTGAATGTTGGAGATACTGGCTGTAGAGATGTCCGCCTTCTCTTGAATATAATGGAACTAGATGGCACTCAGTTTGTGGCACTCAAAGCGCCAAAAAATACATTTGATAAACTCAACAGCAATGTCTCTTTCCAGAAATCATGACCCGGATACTCAAGATAATCCACAGACCTTGTTGTGAGCAGTTTCATGTAGGAACTACTTTCTTCCCACTGAACTACATCCGCCAACCGTATCATTGCACAGAAGGATGCATGGACAAGGAGCTCCTACTTGTGACAGTGTAACATATAAGCATAAATGGCGTCCTCCTCACCTTGTTGTGAGCAGTTTCATGTAGGAACTATTTTCCTTCTTCCGAACTACACCCAGGGACATAATGGCGCAGGTGGAAGTGTGCATCAACACATGGACGAGAGGCTAATGCTTGCGACAGTGAGAGATGTAAACAAAAATGGCATCCACCATGGCAGAGCTGTAACGCCCTCTGTGCAGTGATAGAGTAGGTGGGTGTAGTTTGGTAAAAAGAAAATAGCTCCTACATGAAACTGCTCATGCAACACATTCTCACTCCCAACTCGTCAAATACCGGTGCTTCTCAAAATAAGCTTCCATTTTCACAGGACATCTACAGTTCATGCTCATTATATAAAACATATAATAAATAATAATAAACTTGATGATAGTAAAAAAAAAATAGTTTTTAGGTTTACTTCCTTTAGATTTAGGCAACAAAACATGGTTTGCCTTAAAATAGCTACACTTATTAGTAATGTAATCAAAAACCTTTGACAGGCAGCGATAATGTTCATACGATTATACCTTAATACTCAAAATATCAAGTGTACATACACAGTAAATACAATTAATGTCTGCTGAGTGGTCATTACGTTACTAGCATAGTACGGTACACAAACTAGCACACTACACAGATATCAAACAACTTGATTGACTTGGTTTCACACTGGACATGAACAGCAGGCTCCTGGGTGAAAGTCCTGAGCTTGTTTGACCCATCCACCTCCCCTCCCCGCCACCTAATGCAGACTTTCTTGCTATTTATACTACAGTAGTTGCCTGAAACATCAACACACACTGCCGCCCGGGTTGTCTCATACCTCTGCTGAAGTGAGCCTCCCTGTGTTGGTGTCTAACGCTGACAGGCCACTCCCCAAATGTCAGTATTTGATGCATTGGGAATGAGACTGGGTTGGCTCACATTAAGGTCTGTGGATTATCTTGAGTAACCGGGTCACAATTTCTAGAAATAGGCATTGCATTTTTGGTGCTTTGAGCACCACAAGCTGAGTGCCATCTAGTTCCATTATATTCAAGAGAAGACAGACATCTCCACAGCCGATATCTCCAACGCTTGGCAACTCACACGAAAATAAACCATGTTGATAAACACAGGTAAGAGGAAAAATTTGTAGTTTTGATTTTTGGGTGAACCGCCCCTTTAATGTTGTGGAGTTTGCAAGAGACAATGATCAACATTTTTAATCTTTTTAATCTCTTGTATGAAGCATGGCTCCAACGATGCTGGATCCTACAATTCCCATAATTCATATCATTATTATTAATATTATTCAAGCGGACAGAAACATGACCACCAGTGAAGGATGATGTCGCTCCCTGCTGCTGGCTGTGTAATAAAGCAACTGTTTGCAATCACATTTATCACAGAAACTTTTAAGGTGATAATATAACAGTGTTATTTTCACAGCCTGTTTCCAAGACACACCATATTAACTCTTCTATCATCCTCTACACAGTCATAACGCCTGTCTCCTGTCAGACAGAATGCCTGATGTGGATTTAACAAAGCCTTCAAGAGCCACAGAAGACAAACTGTGACTGTTTTCATGGGCTGATTGGTCCTGTGTGAATCTCACATTATTTTTCAAGTGAGCTGGACTGACACTGAGAGACACAAAGAGAAAGTGTGATAGAGATTTAGGAGATCTGCAGGTGCACTAACAGTTTGACAAAACAAAAATTAAAAGAAAAATAATGTAAATAAATAAATAAAAGGTAAATATGATCTCAGCACGGTCAGCCTCTCTGCACACACACACACACACCATGAGTTCATAAACAAGTACCTGCATGCAGAACTCTCAATGTTCACATTTAGTGCACACCTTGAACATCAACAGATCAACTTCAACTCAAAGGATCTGCTTTGGATTGACATGCAATAATTACAGGGTGTTTCAGGGGAGCATGAAACATGACTCCTCCACACTGAGAGGTGTTTTTAACGGAGGGAAATCATTCGATACAAAAGCGGTGGCGTGAGCCCCGGAGACGTCAGCAGTCCCCGCCTTGAATTATAAGAATCAATTGTTCGATTTTTTTTTTTTTTTCCAAAATGAGAATATTTGGTTGGAGGCGTTATCTGACTGTCACACATACACACACAGTGCGCGCGGCTATCAGAGGCACCAAAACATCTGGAGAAGTCAGACTGAAATAAAAACTCTCATCAGAGGATTTGTGTCACTGAACACTTCCTCTCATCATCTTTCTGGAGACGGTCCAAGAGGTCGGAAGAATGCGTCGCACCTCAGCCTGGTATGGCTGGACGCTGTGTTTGTGCGCATCTTTGGCCGCGAGCGCGCAGGACTACCCCGAGGACGACGAGATGATTGTGGATCTGATCCGTGAGGACGGGACTGAACCTGGACCCGGAGCCGAGCCCGCTGCGGAGTTCCTCAAGTGCAACAAGGTATTAATAATCATTGTGTCAGAGGCACTGAAGCGCATCTTCTACAGCCTGTAAACAGCCTGGTGTCATACCTGAAGCTGAACCTGACAACTTACAAGTCTCCATCATCTCGTTATTACGCAGAAATGATTTTAATATCATATACATGTACTATATGTTCTTATTTATCTCGATGCTTTGCAGCATGTTAGAAGGTACAGGGTGAAATCATCAGGAGACAGTCTTTGCTGCAGCTAAAACACAACCATCACAATGTGATTTACTGTTCATTACAAAGTGTTAAGTGACATTTATAAAAACTTTGTGTGCGCATGCCTCATGTCTCCTGTACCGTGCATTGGGACAGAGCACCTGTACTTTGTGTTCTGTGCGCTGTGCTCCAGGCAGCTTGGCGCATGCCCGGTCAGTACCTGGTTGTTCTGCGTCAGGGGGCGCACGACTCTCAAGTGCAGAGGACCATCAGGAGGCTGAAAGCCAAAGCAGCCAGGAGAGGTTACCTGCTGGAGATCCTGCAGACGTACTCCGGAGCTCTGCACGGCTTCCTGGTCAAGATGAGCAGTGACGTCCTTCACCTGGTAACTGCCTCACTGGCTGTCAGCATGCTGCATGTGGTGGTGGATGAATAAAGGTGTGGGTTAACTATCAGAAAAGAAATCTATTCATTTACATTAACATCAGTTTACATTAAAATACATAGTTGGTTTAACTTGAAGTTGAATTGCTTCACCTCTTTGAATCACAGCAGATGTAGTGAGGCTTATTTGACACTGATCAACAACAAGAACTCTCCAATGTCAATGTAAATCATGCTTTACCTATGCAGTTATTACAAGGCTGTAACCATGGAGTCAACATTAAAGAGGGCCAAAGCCCCGCCCCCAGAAAACAAATACAAAAATTGAGAATCAAAGCTTGTTCTGTCAACATAAATTACACATAGCGCAGCATAAATGATAAATGCTTTACTCAGACTTCATGTGGGCCATCTGACAAATATCATGTTATAGACATTTTTGTTAGTTGAATACACCAGTGAGCACTGCTGTTGGTCGCTGGGTGAATGTGAGGCTGCTGGTAACGTAGCTCTGACAGCTGATAGTTGGTTGATTAGCACTCGTAATTCAGCCCATTTTCATTAAAAACATTTGATTCCACTCCAGTTACGGACACTTTTTTAGCAAAACATAATTTCAGTCAGGAACACTTTAGTCAAAGAAAACTTTATTTCCATTTGCTTTATTATATTTGGCAGTATGGCTCTGTTCTGGGGCCTCTCTGCCTTTCCCAAGCCTGTGAGCACACCTCCCTGCCCTTCCACGCGCCTACATGGAAAGCCAAAGGCAGGGAGAGCAGATTATTCAGTTCAATTTTATTTATAAAGCCCAATATCAAAAATCACAATTTGTCTCAGGGGGCTTTATGGCATATGCCATCTCTCTGTCCTTGGACCCTCACAATGGATATGAAAACACTCCCTGCAAAAACCCCTTTAACAGGGAAAGTAAAAAATGATGAGAATCTATGAGGAAGTTACGATGATTTTCAATTTGGAGTCATTCATTAGGAGGACATATTTGGACATGCAGATAAAGGAAGACATGTCAGTAGTGCAAAGCTTCATCAGAGCATACAGTTGTATGTGAACTGGGTGTCAGTGGACGTCTATATTATGTCTGCAGGTGATACACCTCAAGGTTAGCATGTAGATGAAGAATAATAGGGGACCCAGGATAGACCCCTGAGGGACGCCAGCAAAATAAGAGGGTTATGAGAGGAGGAGGGATTTTTTGCCACAAGAGAGAAGAACCTGATGGACAGTTCAGAATCAAACAAATTTAGAGACACTGAGAACTTTACTCTACTTTGATTACTATAAAAAAAATCAAAATTACATCCACTGTGATTCAAATATAAAAAGATAAATTAATAAAACAGCCTAAGAGGTTTCAATAGCAGATGGGCAGTGTCATCAACTTCCTGTACAGGTGGGTTTTTTTGTTGTTGTAGACTCACAGTAAAATTTAATTGCGTTTCTACCAGGCACTGAAGCTCCCTCATGTTCACTACATCGAAGAGGACTCGTCCATCTTTGCTCAGAGCGCCCCCTGGAACCTCCAGAGGTTACTGCAGCCTCATGGTGGGACCCCTGAAAACGGAACATACAGGCCACCCAGTGAGTCCGCCTCTGTGTCTGTCTCTTAAACACACACACACACACACACACACACACACACACACACACACACACACACCTGTAGTAATCATTATCACATATCCACTCACCCTCTGTCCTCTGCAGACGATGGAGGGATGGCGGAGGTGTATCTGATGGATGGCAGTGTTCAGAGCGCTCACAGAGAGGTTGAAGGACGAGTGCTCATCACAGACTTCAACAGCGTCCCTGAGGAGGATGGAGTCAGAGTTCACAGACAGGTTACACACACTCAAAGGAAATAACCTGTGTGTTTGTCAGTGTGGCTCAATAACAAAGCTTCAGTTTCACTGGTATGTCAAACATTCTCTCCTCCACAGCCCAGTCAGTGTGACAGTCACGGCACGCACGTGGCGGGGGTTGTGAGTGGGTCGGACTCTGGTGTTGCTCGAGGCGCCACTGTTAACCTGGTCCGTGTGCTCAACTGCCAGGGGAAAGGGACCGTGTCAGGAGCTCTGGCTGGTAGGACTCCCGTGGTTCTGTTGTACTACAGAGAAAATGTGTTATGACCAGTGTCGCTCAGCACTGTCCACTGGTCGTCCTTCATTAGGCACAGCAGCTTTTTGCTTGTGTTTTACAGCCTGCTGGATCACTTTAGGACAATTCACAGTACAGTTTGTACTGAAAAGCAGCTGGAAATGAAGTTGCTGTTGCATGCAACCATTTTGTATAAACACATTCTCAAAGTGAAAGGAAGGGCAACTACCTCTGCAGCATCAGGGTGCATATACATATATATTTTTCTAAATTAAGTGCATTTTTTTCTTTTTCTGAACATGTCTCTTCTGTCCCCTCTCAGGTATGGAGTATATCCGAGCGACTCTACAGGCCCGTCCTGTGGATGCTGTGCTTGTTTTGCTGCCTTTCATCGGTGGTTTCAGCCGTTCATTAAACGCAGCTTGTCGGGACATGGTGGCCAACGGAGCTGTGGTCATTGCAGCTGCAGGGAACTACAGAGACGACGCCTGCCTCTACTCACCTGCCTCAGAGCCAGAGGTTACACAACCCTTACTTTAAAGGGACAGTTCACCCCAGAATCAAAAACACATATTTTTTCACTTACCTGTGGTGCTGTTTATCGGTCTGGATTGTTTTGGTGTGAGTTGCAGAGTGTTGGAGATATCACTCGTAGAGATGTCTCCTTTCTTTTGAATGTAATGGAACTAGATGGCACTCAGCTTGTGGTGCTCAAAACGCCAAAAACATATATTTGAAAAACTCAACAGCAGTGTCTCTTTACAGAAATCATGACCCAGTTACTCAAGATAATCCACAGACCTTGTTGTGAGCAGTTTCATGTAGGAACTACTTTCTTCCTACCGAACTACATCTGCCAACCGTATCACTGCACATAAGGAAGCGTGGACAAGAGGCTCCTACTTATGATAGTGTAACATATAAACATTAATGGCGTCTCAGCTGAGCTGTAATGTTAGCTAGCTCAGTGGTGCTAGGTGAGCTAGCAGTAGATGCACTCTTCCCTCTGTGCAGGGATACTGTTGTTGGTGTAATTTGCTAAAAAAAAGAGAAAATAGTTCCTATATGTAACTGCTCACAACAAGGTCTGTGGATTATCTTGAGTAACCAGGTCATGGTTTCTGGACAGAGACTGCTGTTGAATTTTTCAGATGGATTTTTTGGCACTTTTAGCACCAAGAGCCGAGTGCCATCTAGTTCCATGATATGTGAGAGAAGGCAGACATCTCTACAGCTGATATCTCCAACACTCGGCACCTCACACCGAAATAAAACAGGCTGATAAACAGCACCACAGGTAAGAGGAACAATATGTATTTTTGATTTGGGGTGAACTGTCCCTTTACCTCCTTGTGTGCAGGTCATCACAGTGGGGGCCGTTAACTCAGCAGACCAGCTCATGTCACAGGGAGCAGGCGGCACCAACTTCGGCCGCTGCGTTGATCTGTTTGCACCTGGCGATGACATCATCAGTGCCAGTAGTGACTGCAGCACCTGTTTTACCTCAAAGAGTGGAACGTCACAGGCTGCTGCACATGCTGCTGGTGTGTGCACACATCTAAAATGACACTAGAACATGAGCTGAAATAATCTGTGTAGCTGCAGTATAATTGCTTTACATACTGGTTTGTGTACTTGTAGGTATAGCAGCAGTGATCCTGTCGTCCAATCAGAAGGCGTCACCGGTGCAGGTCCTGCAGATGATGCTGCATCATTCCATCAGCAACACCATCAACCTCCTCTCTCTGTCTGACACGCATCGGCTCGTCACTCCAAACCTGGTAGCAGCTATGCCTCCTGCCAACAGCACAAGTCAGTGAAGCACAACACTTAATCTCTCTCTCACACACACTCACACACACACACGCAGCATCAGCTTGGCTAACACTTTATGTGTGTTTGTGTGTGCAGACAGGGAGCTTCTGTGTCGGTCAGTGTGGTCAGAGAGGTCAGGCGTCACACACACTGACAGGGCTGTCAGCCGCTGTCGTCAGGGGGAGGAGATGCTGAGCTGCAGCAGCTACACTCCTGACGGCGTCCACGTGGGAGAAACCATCACTGTGAGTTTACACTGATTTCTCCTTTTCACTAAAAACCCTTCAGTGTGAGGTCGAGTGTTTAAACACCTGTCACTCTGCGTTCACAGGTGAACAGAGGGCGGATGGAGTGTGTTGCCTCTAACGCTGCGGGGGGCTCAGGTGTGTATGCTGTGGCACGTTGCTGTGTGATAAGTGGTCTGCAGTGCCAGGTCCATGCCAGTCCTGAGCCCGGACGAGATGCTGAGTGTGTCGGCCCGCAGCACCACCTGACCGGTAAGTAACAACTACAAGACTGCTTTGCTTTCCTGCAGAGAGTTCGATAAGAGGATCGATACCATCTTAATGTCTGTCCATTAAAGTTAAAGCCAGCAGACAGTTAGGGACTGTAAGAAAATTACTGGGGTGGAGAGAGGGGAGAACTTAGACTTAAAAAAATAGCAAAAAAAAAAAAGCGTGATTAAGGGTTATTAAATTTAACTTTTCAACTCAAACCTGATTTTAAGCCTAAAATGCCTATCCCAGCTGACATTTGGTGAGAGGCAGGGTTCACCCTGGACAGGTCACCAGACTATCACAGGGCTGACACATAGAGACAGACAACCATTCACACTCACACCTACGGACAATTTAGAGTCACCAATTAACCTGCATGTCTTTGGACTGTGGGAGGAAGCTGGAGTACCCAGAGAAAACCCACGCTGACACGGGGAGAACATGCAAACTCCACACAGAAGAGCTCCCTCCTGGGATTGAACCAGGAACCATCTTGCTCTGAGGTTGAGGTGATAAGATCCTCTCCTCCTTTCCTACCCAAAAAATCAGACTACCCTCCCTTCAGCAAAGAGAATAGTCTTCCTCTTTTGTGACATTACCCTCCCGTACCCCCCCTTAACAATTTACAAACAGTCACTTAGTGTAGGTCAGCATAGACTGGAAATACAGGAAAATGTTGCATTTTTAGACTTCAGTTAATTAATGTGTGGGCAGCTTTGAATAGAACCAGACTAAAAGTATCCCACCACCAACTTTATGTTTATAGAATACGTCAGCCTCCAAATGATTGTTTGTTTGTTAATAACTCACCCCATGTTACGTTGAATTTGCATGCCTCCATAGTAAATGAAGAATCCAAAAATGGAGAAAATTCTTCATGAACTTAAGTCATAGGCGACCACATTTAACAGCAAAACTATATCAGAACATCCGTTTATAACCTGACAGACAGACTCAAGGCTCATTTATGCTCCCTTTATGTGCGAGAACAGACGCGTCCATTTCAAACATAAACGTCACCCCCCTCATACGTCTATGTGTTGTTTATGATGGCACAGATACAGCCAACACATGGCACTTGAAGGCAGAGTCAAAAGTTTTACACATCATCAAATGAGGCGACAGTGGAGTAGGAGTGTACCTTTATTACATTATTACTGTGCTGTAGCCATGATATACATCTCAACATGTCGGCAGGGGAATTCTTTTCACAGATTTCACTATAAAAAAGATATTTTATATGTATATATTATATAATACACAAAGAATTTTCTTTTTTTAATAACAATGTATATTACCGATTCCCTCAATTCTGCCATTATTTAAATTTCTTCATCGTCTCCTATGGTTGTATCTTGCTTGAACTACACTGCCTCCATGATCTCCAGTGGTGCTGCTCTGTTTTGTCTGTTTCCGTAAGCTTTCAGAAACATTGCAGATCAGCTGCACTCAGGATTTCCTGGTAAGTAGACTATGATACTGTGCTTGTTATGGCTACTCAGACGCAACCTGTCTCCACGCTCTTGAGAGCTGGCACAGAGTAGCCACAAGAGTCGCACACAGCACCTCGACCCTTGCGTTTTCCAGGAGGTTAAAGACACAGCATGTGTGCGGCCCCTAAAGCTGCTGATTTTGTCAATGTAGTCCGGCTTTGAAGAGAGCACAGATAAGTTTTGCTTTCAGTTTAGTCCCTGGATAAATGAGACTGATTATACTGTGTGAGCTGTGTGAGTTTGTCAACGGATGTTTTGATCTAGTTTCGCTGTTGTTAAACGTGGACCCCTATCACTTCAATTCATCAAGAATTTTTCTCCTGTTTTGGAGTTTTCATTCACCTCAGTTAAGTTTTCCTTACAAATTCAACATAACGCAGGATGAGTAACTGATACACAGATGGTTATTTCAGGGATGAAATATTCCTTTAATGGAGAGATAAGAGACTGGTATCAATCCTCTTTTGTAGTACTCAGCAAGAAAGTAAACATGCCCTCAAACGTCACCCTGTTTTTTCAGTCAAACTTGCAACTCAGGCTCTATACTGTACTCAAACTCCCCTTTCCACCGAGCGTGAGCTTTTGATGTGTCTGCATTTAGAACACCTTGGTCAATTATGCCAGTTACCATGGCAATCACCCTGAAAGGAAAATGTACTCCCTGCCAACATAAATACCAGCTTTGTGTGCAGTACGAAGCACAGGGCTGTCAGCCGCCGTAACACCTGGACGGTCTGTGAATTTACATTTTTACATTCTGTACCTCGTTCATTTCATTCATGATGAGTCCAGTGTGAGCAGAGGGTCGGGGCTCGTCTGAGAGTCACTCATGGACAAAACCTGAAGACAATAAAGAAGGAGGGCTGCTGGGTCTTTGGTGATCACACACAGATGCTGTTTTGATACTTCACGTGTACTGTGCTTATTCTATATTGTGACAGGCTCATTGAAAGGTTGGAATATAGTTTCAAAGATCATATCAACACATCCAATGAGCCCCTCAAAAGATAAAATAAGCACTTTCAGAAGTTTTGGCCTGTTTGGGCTCATTTACACACGCAGCTTGTCTCTCTTCAGGCTGCACATCTTGGTCCACTGCCAAGATGTCCTCTGGCTCTCGTCCACATCACGGTGATCGCAAGCGTTGTGTTGTGAAAGACGGGGTGACATCGCATGCCGTGTGCTGCCACGCTCCATCCTTAGAGTGCCGCCTGTTGGAGAACACAGCAGCTGTCAAACACCAGGTAAATATTTGAAACAAATGTCTCTGATGATCACATCCCAAACTTTCCCCTCAGGCCCTCACCTGTTGCTGCTGTTGTGTTGCAGGTGGAGGTGTCCTGTCCCTCCGGCTGGACTCTGACAGACTGTAGCGCCGTCTCTCTTGGCTCGGCTATCTTTGGGCCAGTTGCTAAGGGCAACAGTTGCCGTGTCCACAGTGCCACAGGAGCCGAGGGGGCAGCTGGCATCGCTGTGTGCTGTCGCGTCAGACCACCAGAGCAGCCCGCCACAGCTCACTGAGCCGCTCTCACAACACTTTGATGTCAAACACCTTGAAAACAGCTTTGATTTTTCTCTAACGTCGTCATCTCGTCTTTTCTTCAGTGACTGTGAGCTCGTCTGTGACGCTGTCTGTGTTTCAGTTTTAGGATTAGGTCCAAATATGCTCCAGTGTTGTGTTAATGTCTCAGAGTTACATATGTTGCCTCATCTGGTACTGTCTTGTCTTGTTTGCTATTTTTAAACCATACAGTTTGTAACCAAATATTTTTGTATCTTTTACAATACGATATGATAAAAAGAGCTTTCACACACAAATCATTGAGTTGTTGTTTTTCTTTAGATATTTACCTAGTTGTATTTACCTGACATAGTGTCCATATGCTCTTTACAAAATGAATACATTTGACTTAATGATTAATAAGTAAGTTAATATAGTTTTTTTAAAGGGACAGTTTACCTCCAAACCAAAAGTACGTATTTTTCTTCTTTCCTGTAGTGTTATTTCTCAACCTAGATTGCTTTGGTGTGAGTTCCCGAGTGTTGGAGATATTAACACTCGGCTTGTGGTGCTCAAAGTGCCGAAAGAAAAAAGTTCATTTGGAAGCTGCTCTGAACAAGGTCTGTGGATTATCTTGAGAGCCAGGTCATGATTCCTGGAGGAAAGATTGCATGTTGAGTTTTTCAGATGTATTTTTTGGTGCTTTGAGCACCACAAGCCGAGTGCCAACTAGCTTTAATAACTCACACTAGAACAATCTAAGCCCTGTTTCCACCAAGCAGTTTTTTTTTTTTTTTCTGTTCCCACTGTGAAAAGTTGTGGATGGTACCAATAGAACCGTTCCATACCGTCCCCATGTTTGGTCCCCCCTCTGTTGGGGTACCTAGCACACAGATCTGGTACTAAAAGGTGGAGCTGTGAACACTGCAGTCTGATTGGTCAGTAGAGGACGGTCACTCTGCTCAGGGCTGAGTTGTGTCTGGTTTTGAGGCTCATGTAACCACTGTTCATACTGTGGAGAGTTTTATTAGTAAACTGGAACTATAAAATGAAAGGATGTTTTGCTGCCTCTCACAGCAGCTGGAGACTGAGAAAAAATAACTTCATTCACTGGGCCGACTGCCGGCAACTTTTAAGGTGGAACGTTTACTTACTCAATGTATGAGTTGACGACGTGAATGCATCAACACACCTTAAATTTCACTGTGACAACTTTGACCATCACTTTAGTTTTTATATGACATACACTTTTAGTGATGAGTGGATCTTCAAGTGTTTATACATATATATTAATTTCGACCAGATAATGTGAACGGTACATATTCTAATCATTACTCAGAGAAAAAAAAAAGCATTGCGGAGCGTTGTTCCTGTGGGCTGCTCTTGCCTTACAAAGACTAAATGTACAAACCCGCTATTACTTAGTAAAGAGTGGATCTTCAAGCGTTTATACATGTTAAATTTAGTCAGGTTATGTGAACGTCATATATTCTAAGCCTCACTCAGAGAAAAAAAAAAGCGTTGTGGAGCCTAGTTCCTGTGGGCTACAGCAACACTAAACCCCTGAGCTTGCCTGAGAAGGACTAAATGCACAAACCCGCTAATTTAAATATCCCATGGAGAGAGACTCTCACTGCAGCCTGTTTTATTTTGTTCTGAAAATGTCGGTGTGCAGCCTCGTTCTGTGGATGATAAACGAGGTGCAGACTTCCATCTGTGTCACCCGTAAAGAGGAAATACAGTGAGTGCTGGATGGAGCAGTGAGTGACAACAACCCCGCCCACATTTAAGAGTACTGTTTGAAAACGTTAGAGTCTAGGTACCATGTCTGAAGGGTTACTTTTGATTCCACATTGAAAGTGTTTGGTGGAAGTGGGGCTCTAGACTGATCAATAGCACCACAGGTAAGAGGAAATTATGTACATTTGATTTTGGAGAAACCTGTCCCTTTAAGACTCAGGGTAGGTCTGTGGACATGTAAAGGCAGTGCACAGTTTTAAACCAATGGGTATCCAAATAATCAGCCTTTTTTTAAAGCAGACATTAACTACAACTCTGTTATATTCCAGGGTGCCTCTAAGTCGTGACAGTGTGACAGTGAGCCAACATGCACAATACTAGGACCCTGAAACTAGAGCAGCTAAATGGAATTCAGCCTTCATTAATGCCATTGTTTACATCAGTGTTTTTCCCACTGTGACATATCAGTGTGTGATGAAGGACATTGAGGAGTTGACACACAGGACAGTCAGCAGCTGAAACACCCATCAGAGCACACACAACTCACCACAGACGTTTTCCTGACTGCAGGTGGAGAACCAGTCGGCGGCAGCAGCAGCAGCAGCAGCAGCAGCAGCACTGTGGGTAACCTGCCTGATTAGCAGCTTGATTAATAAGCCAGTTATCGTCAGCTTACTTTGTTTTGCATGTCGCCTGGAACAGTCGGCGCACACAGAACAAAACCACTTCACTTTATGCCTGAATAAAACACATTGGTCTGACCTGAGCAGTGACCTGCTTTTACTGTATGTGACAGGTAACTGGAGTGAAAAACACGATGCCATTTAAACCGAGCACACTCAGAGGACTGAAGTCCTGATTGTTACTGATTCAGACAGAAGGACCTCAGCATGGAGAGCACCACGCTGCAGCTTAGGAGCACTGATGAGCGCACTGAGGGTTGATTGGCAGAGGAAAATCTGACATCATTACTGCTAAAGTGATTCAACCCTTCAGTGAGAGTCGTGTCATCAGTGTAAGGACGACTCTCAGCAAAGAACATCAGCCATGACATGAGGGTGAGGGTGATGTGTCTACTCACCTAATTATTCACCAACAGGCCTTTTTTTTACAGCGAACATTAGGAAAAGCACAGGTGTTACTGATAGAGTCATATCAGTGGCTTTGTTTGATTCAAGTGACCCATAACAGAGTGACAGTGAGCCACAAGAGGACCTTAAACTGAAGAAGCTAAATGGAACTCAGCCATCAATAATTTAGTTAATTACACCTGTGCTTTTCCTGCTTGAAATGTCTTCGATGGAAAACACACATCAGATGAGTTATAACAGGAATACTTCACCCACCAAATGAATGCTAAATGGACTGCACTTGTGTAGCATCTTTCTAGGCTACATGTCACACTCACCCATTCTCAGACACATTCACACACTGGTGGCCGAGGCTGTCAGACAAGGTGCCACCTGCTACTCAGTAACCATTCACACTCTCTCACACACTGATGTAGCAGCCACCAGGAGCAATTTGAGGTTCTGTATCTCGCCCAAGGATACTTTGACACATGGGCTGGAGGAGCTGTGGAACAAGCTGCCAATCTTCCAGTTAGTGAGTGACCTGCCCTGCCTCTACACCACAGCTGCCCTTCAGTGACCATTTGTATATCAATAACATACCCCATGTTTCGTTGAATTCATGGAGAACAATTGTTTCTCTCACATGCCTCCACAGTGAACAGAGAATCCAAAAATGGAGAAAACTCCTGATGAATTGATGTCATAGGGGGCCGCAAAGCTACACCAAAACATCTGTTTACAAATTCTCTTAAATAGTCTTATTTATCCAGTCAAGAGTACTTCCCAAACAGACAGCCCTCTCTGACGTTGGACTGAACTGGAAAGTGAAGCGTATCTACGCTCTATTCAAAGCCAGACTCCATTGACAAAAATGGTAATTTTACCTCACTCAACACGGGAGCTGTTGGTCTACCACTGCCTCGATCAGCTACTTAGGTTGTGTTAATGTGTGCAGTGTTGCCAGATCTTGGGAGAGAAACAAGCAACCAGCGCCTTTGAATCGTGCCCCTCTTGAAGTCGAATCTTTTAAACCTCTCTTTCTACAAATCTTTATTGTATTGTTTCCATATTTTGCCCGCTTGATAGAGAAATAGTTAAAGAACCTCCATTAATCGCACGATTTAAATGCGAAAAGTCTCACTGACTGACCGTCACCTGTGTGTATGCGGAGAGGGGCGGAGGGAGCGGAGCTGTGTCCGACATACTATCATGCGTTTAGATAACTTATTAGACGGATATATATAGAGAGACCCACAAAGACCAATATTTGTAAGCGACTTCACAAAAAAAAACAAGCCCAAAGTCGCGGCTTATAAGCAGACCTGGCAACCCTGATTGTGTTGTTTGGCATATTAAATGGTTAGTTCAAATTCACCAAAGTCACACAGTAACACAAACAAATTAAATGATGGAGGCAGCGGTAGACCAGCAGCTCCTGTGTTCAGCGGGGTAAATTTACAGTTTTTGTCAGTGGAGTCTGGCTTTACCCAAAGCATAGGTACTCTTGTATTCTTTTGTTTGAACACTGTAAATAGAACACTTTTAGAGCAGTTTTAGTAAGAGTGAGAAGCCCTTTTTTGTTTCCTTTGTTTTGATGGTAGGAGCTTAGGTTAGAAAAATAGTCATTTGTTTTACTAAGTAAGTTCAGGGACCATGAGTATATTTTTTATCTGCTTACTTTGTTGAAGAACTAAAATATTGTGTAACTGGCCGTCCTTGGGAGCGAGAGGAGCGGGGAGTCGAATCATGTTAAGTCTAGGTTACTCTAGATCAGGGACATAACAGGAAGCACTGAGCGTACAACAGGATAAATGAGACTTAGATTGTACTGGACGAGTTGTGTGAGAGTTTGTAAACAGATGTCTGGATATAGTTTTGCTGTTGTTAAACGTGGACCCCTATGACTCCAATTTATGAAGACTTTTCTCCATTTTTGGATTCTTTGTTTACCATGGAGGCATGCGAGAAAAATAAAGTTTTTGTTACAAATTCAACCGAACACAGGAAGAGAAACTGATATACAAATGTTCATCCGGGGGGTGAAGTGTTCCTTTAAGAAGAAATCAACATGAAAAACATAAGAATGAAGGTGCACCAACATTTTGTAAAGTGACAACGTGTAAACATACATAAAAACAATGTTTACAAAAGGTTGTGCATTCCAGTTTATTTTATATCAAATTTCCCCTTAATCAAACTCTGATGTACAAATTAAAACTGAGTTTTAACATGCATTACAGAATCCTGCGATGGCAGAAGTGAGTTCTCAAAATTGAATGACAGTAAAAACCCGTACAGATGCCAATCCCTACCCACGCACTTCCCCATCCCTCCCTGCATCCCAGGATTAAAACTAAAGATTGTTTTGAAGTCGCTGTTTGTTTGAAGTAGTTGTGGTGATGTAGCAGTGGGGCGAACCTAGGAGAGACTCTCGGGCTGAATGACACTCATGTCGCCATGGCCGTGTATCACTTGGCACAGACTGCATGCAGCTCCATCAGATAGCACGTAGCCAGCCACAGAGAGGGGGCGTGTGTTTGTGACAGTGAGTGCTAATGACCAAATTACACAGCAAACAACACGGAGGGGAGGGGGGGGGGGCTGTTTTTTTTTGTTTTTTTTATCTCTGTCACACCGAAAAGACAAACTTCACCACCACTTACTGCCACACATGCAAACGTGCCGCACAGCACGACGTGACATTCACATCTAGTGAGATAGAGAGGGAAATGGGCTGGGTGTGAGAGATGTGTGTGTGTGTGTATGTGTGTGTGTGTGTGTGTGTGTGGAGGGGCTTTGAGGACGCAGAGGAGCCTCAGTGGAGCAGTGGA
Source organism: Cephalopholis sonnerati (assembly GCA_019142605.1). Taxonomy (NCBI): domain Eukaryota; kingdom Metazoa; phylum Chordata; class Actinopteri; order Perciformes; family Serranidae; genus Cephalopholis; species Cephalopholis sonnerati. The sequence continues at coordinate 9,366,829 of JAGQAX010000006.1, forward strand.
GTGATCACATGATGACTCCCAACAGAAAACCGTTTTTGCATGATAGGTTCTCACACTGTAAACATTGACCTGTTAAAGCTGAGAGCTAATCGGCTAAGCTAGTTTAGGCTCATGTTGTCACAACGTCTGAGTGAAGAGTGTGGCTTCCTTAAAACTATCTAGCATAAGTCAGTATCTACAAAGTGTCTCTGCTTGAGCGCAGAGTGAAAAGAAGCAGCATTTTTACCATCACCAAAACCCTGTCCTGTCACTTACACCCTGTTTTATTAGGGTAAACTTACACCCCCCCTCCCCTCCCACATACACACAGAATCAACAACCAACAGTTACATTCCTACAATCCTTTGTCACGACACACAGAGGACATTTTCCCTGTACTGTTTCAGGTCTAATGGGGATGAAGAAGCCCTGTTGCACTCCTACAGCGAGACTATTTGACCACAGGAGACACTAGTTTGGTGTCACGGTGAGGACAGGTGGAGTTAACCCACGTGTCGGAGGTGGAGTGGGAAGGAGAGATCGGGAGGTTAAGGCACTTCAAGTCTCCCGATGATTGGGGTTAGGGATGATGGATGCACGGGTGTTGTCCTCGTGTCAAACTAGAGCTACATTTGGGTTCAGCTCCTCTGTGTGTGTTTCCAAAGGTCGACAAAAGCAAAAAAGGCAAAGCAAAAAGAAAAAAAAACCTGATAAAGCAGAGGTAACAGTGAGGCGAGGAGGACTTGTTGTTTGCGAGCAAAGTGAATGAGTGACACACGCTTGCATGTTCTTCACAAGTTCTATCATCATGTATCTGTGTGTGTGTGTGTGTGTGTGTGTGTGTGTGTTTGTGTGTGTAACCTTGGCACCTAAAAATAAAACATGCTCCTGAGCTCCCCCTCAGTCGGCACTGACGGCCCACCGCGACTGATCTGTGCACTTCCAGATCAGCTTTTCTTGCATAAGGCTTGAGTCCCTAAACATCCTCTACAATATTCAATTCATCCAGAGTCAAAAAAAAAAGTGGCAAAGAAAATAAAACACAGCGATGAAGAGAATAAAAATCCAGCACACGAGGCTGCCTGACAGCGACAAGAAGAGTCGAGGGCGAGTGCTGACCATGGCACTGCTTGCTTCGGATTGCTGCGGGCCGGGACTTGTCCTGTTTACGGGACAGGGCCTGCCCTGTACTGCGTCCCCGTGGCTACACTGCGGTCACCAGGGCGAAAGTTAAAGTCACAGGCAGAGTGGCTTGCTATCAGGGCTTCCATGTGTCTGCATAAGTGGCACTGAAAATATAAAAGCAAAAGGAGGAGAGGACGCGCTGGCGAGGAGGCTCTAGAGGAACTGACCAGTGCTGCTGTACGTCACAATAGACTGGGCTGGACTATAAAGTGCATACTTAACCCCACCCCTCCCAAGTGCTCGTGTGTGGAGGTGTTCCTGTACAAGTGCACGCGCGTGTGTGAGTTCCTCTAGAGCGGCTAGAGCGACCTCTCGCTGTTTGCATGGCTGTGGAGAAGAGCACAGGAGACTTTAAAATATTATCTTACACTGGAAATTACATCTATGGAACAAATCTTTACAATATGAATATGTCTATGTAGATACATTGGCAAATATGAGCAGAAAATTGTTAAAACACAACCCAAACCCATCCTCCACCTTGCTGTCATTCTGAGTGAATGAATGAATAAAAGGATAAACTGAAGTCATCCGTGATTGAGGAAGGTTTTTTTTTTTTTTGTACTTCCCACCGTAATCAACTCTGCTGCCCTTAATGATAATGCATCTCCATCATCGCCTTGGCTGCTCTGAAAGGAAGTAATTTATGATTTATTCATAGCTCCTTCGTTGCCGTAGCGACCAAGAGAATACGTGTTCTGATTGGCTTGTTGTGGAGTCCTAAATGTCCTGACCAATCAGAGGCAAAGTGCAGCCCTTTCAGTCGGCTGCCCGGAGCTGTGCCGCCTCTCCTTCGGAAGGATCCTGCCGGCTGGAGGAGCTAGGGGTCCACATCCTCTAGATCACTCTTTGAATCGCCGAGCATCATGGGAGACTCCGACCCCTGGGAGAGACGCACACAGTAACTGTTAACACTCAGAAATGTTTTTTAGCAGGAAAAAGAGCAGATGGTGAAACATGCCTGTGCTCAGCAGTGACAGAGGGATTATGACTTCTATACAGCGCACTGATTATCTAGAACAAGTCTGACGGTCTTGTGCTGTGTGGGCATCCTGTCAGGCACAGCAGGAGTCAGAGAAGAATGGAGCAGTTTTTAAATCCACCGCTAATAACAACCGTGGGAGGTAACAAACTGCCTGCACAGCTTCTGACAGAAGCTGCTGAGATGTTCCATTTTAGCTCCATTCTTCTCTTTTTGGCTGCGCGTACAGAGCGTGAGTCACACAAGACGCCCGCTGCGCTGAGGGGCTACCTGTCGGAGGCTGCGGTCGGCGTTTTCATTCGCCGGGCTGCCGTCGGAGCCGTTGCTGCTGCCAGACTGCTCCTTCTCGTTTAACAGCGCCGTGGCGTAGGCCAAGGTGTCCTGCGGAGTTTTATAAACGCACAGTGAAACAAAAGTGAGTTGGGAGAAGAGGAGAAAAATAAACATCAAGAGCAAGTGACAGCGTGTGTGTTTGTGTAGAACTAGAGGGGGTCACATCACGCTGATAAACTATGTGTGTGTACCTGCGCAGAGATGGTGCGCTGGAAGGTTTTGTTGGTGGATGTCTCGTTGGAGACGTTGCTCTGCGGAGTCCAGTAATGCTCTGTCATCTGAGGGAAGAGGGAAAACACACAATCAGCATACAGGATCATTACAAAGTACTTAATCACAGTGCTTAAAATGAATTCATCTGGGTACGTGTAAAGATTCTGGAGAACGTCAGCTAATTCAAGAGCATAGAAATTATGATAGTAAAAGAAAAGTACACATAATGAGTCAGCTGCAACACCTGAACACTTCGTGTTGTGTTAGTTAAAAGTTATGAGTGAACAGTCGATGTGCTTCAAATTCATGTATAAATAGTTACGTCAGATATAAGGGGTTGGGATTAGGAACTGCTGCTCTACAGGTTTAAGGCACTGACCATGAAGGCATATGGTTTGTTTTTAATCCGTCATCCTTCTTGTCATCATCATCACCTGAATATAACGGTCTGACCTGTTGAAAGCAGGCTATCTGGGTTATGATATGATACTGTGTGCACTGTTCCTCTCCCTTGCTGCAGCTGTAGCTACGTGTCCTGCAGGTAACGCCACATTTTCGTAATTGTTCTGTGGTAAAACAACTTTTCAAAGACTTTTGACGGATGCAAAAGATCACGCAGAAAATCAAACCATCCATCCATTTTTATTCGCTTATCTGAAGCTGGGTCAAGGGGCAGCAGGCCAAGTAAAGCACCCCAGACGTCCCTTTCCCCAGCAACACTTTCCAGCTCCTCCTGGGGGACCTCAAGGCGTTCCCAGGCCATGAGATGAGATATGTAATCCCTTAAGCGTGTTCTGGGTCTGCCCCGGAGCCTCCTACCAGTGTTACATGCCTCAAACACCTCTAACAAGAGGTGCCCAGGAGGATCCAGATCAGATCCTTGAACCACCTCAACTGACCCCTTTCGACGTGAAGGAGCAGCGGCTCTACTCCGAGCTCCCTCCAGATGTCAGAGCTCCTCACCCTATCTCTAAGGCTGAGCCCAGCCACCCTACAGAGGAAGCTCATTTTGGCTGCTTGTATCAGCGACCTCGTTTTCTTGGTCACTAGCCAGAGCTCATGACCATAGGTGAGAGTTGGGACGTAGATGGACCAGTAAATTTGCCCTCTGGCTGAGCTCTCTCTTCACACACTGCACCACTGGTCTTGTTCATAAGTGAGGGTAAAATGGAGCGTGAGAAAATGTAACCTGTTTCAAGTTTCTGGAGTCAGTGTGTAAACGTGATTGTCACAATGTGAGGTCTAGGGTTGCAGCAGTATACCGGTTCCAAGGTGTATCCTGATACATAAGCTGACGGCTATCATGCTGTGTTCATTTGCTTATTGACGATATTGGAAAAAAAAGCAACTGGATGCTGAATCTCCCCTTTATCTTGGTCACGTTGCATATCATGCCCAATCGTGCTCCCTGTTTCCTGTCAGCTACCTACTGTTACTCTCTGTTTAGGTAAAAATTAAAGTAAAATAAATATATTTCTGTAGTGTATGTGGTGACACAGTAATTTTGAATCTTGCCTTTTTCTGCAGCCACTGTACGGCCCAGCTCCAGTGACCTGACAGCTCCTTGAAGTAATCCTTGGCTGCAGAACACCTGGCGGGAATAATAAGAGGAAGCTCAGAATTATGTCCAGCAGTTTCTCTGCCAAAAAAATCATCTAAGTATCATCATGCTCAATAAAGTACATCTAAGGAGAATTATCACTCCTGGACAACTCTTAACCTTCGACCCTTAGATGAACTCACTTCTGGGCTAATGTGACCAGGAACTTCACACACTGGTAGCAGCGTCTGCTGTCCAGGTTGTTGCTCTGGTGCATCAAAGCTGAGAAGAAAAAGCTCTCAGTTAGGTTTTTATACCTTCAATAAATCCTTTCAATACACACACACAAACTGAAGATGCTGCCAAGAGGCATGGCAGGCTACCAACAATGTTGATAAGAGAAATATTAATTGTAGAAGACTGTACAAAGCTGATTTGCTGCCAACTGTGGGCATCAGAGCGAAACAACAGAAGCACTGTGACGCACCTAAAAGGCCTTTGTCTGACTCAAAAGCGTACTTGAGTCTCTGGGTTTGCAGATGGTCCTCCATTACCTGACGTAAGAGAGTTAACTAATGTTAGAAAATCTGAAAACAGCAACCACATTTTACAAAGTGACAGAGTAATGAGTGAAGGGTCACAGAGTCAACTGATGTCTGTCACTCACCAGCAGCTCCTGCAGCATCTGAAAAATGTTCTTCAGTTCATGAGGTGGAGCCGTCTCCAGCTGAGTCTGCGAGACACAAAGTATTTAGATTATTTTAAAACAAAGAACACCCGTTATTGACTAAATGTCTGTCAGCTCTGGCCGTTGTCTCTCTGGGGTTTTGTGAAGCTTCTGTTACCTTGAGCAGCTGCAGCACACCCAGAGAGAAGGGCTCGTTACAGTACGCAATGTAGGTCACCATCTCTATCAGGAGGGACAGCGGCCCTGACAACTCACGCATGGCAAACATCACCTGGAAATGACAAACCATATAGACTGTGTGATTATCTTGATGAAAAGAACAGCTGTTGGTGTCATTAGTCTGGATCAAAGGCAAAAACAAATCTGGAAAAGTTTAACATCTTGAGAGTTGTCGGTTTCTTTGATACCTCTAGAAGGTAGGGCTGCCCCTCTGGAGTGAAGAGTGAGGCCAGGATGTCGGTGTGTAGTGGGAGGAGTGGGCTGGAGGATGGGACACAGCTCACGCGCAGTTTAAAGCCTGTAGGAGCTGCGCAGGACGACAGGTGAGAAACGAAAAGTGTCAGACTGAGAGCTGAACTGTACAAAGGCATCAACCCTGTGAACGTCATGATTTAAGTGTCTCACCCTGTGTCCGCTGGGAGTTGAGGTCAGAGTGCAGAGTGATGAGGGCCAGAGTGTTGTGGAGGTGGAGGAACTCCCGAGCCTGAGCTGGACTCCACCGTCGGTTCTGTGGAGACACACAGACGAATATCTGATTAACTGCACTCACCAAAATTAGGTACAGTTTGATGGACTGGATCATAAAAGCTATTTATTTGTTACTCTCTTACCTTAAATCAACAATTTGCTTGTTTCAAACGCAGGCCATATTCAAAATGTGTTAAAATAATTGACAACTCAAAACAGCATTTACATCTTAAGCATTTGGTGGACGCTTATTTCCTAACGTACAAGGCTGTATCTTAAACTCAGTGCAAAGCCACAAACAACACAACTGTCACTGCTAGTTTCAGACCGACGCAGCTGTCAATTTTCCACAGCCAGCGCCCATGTTGGAGAATTAGCAAACACACTTGCGCCCATCTGTGCGCCCATGGCCATGTAGATCTTAAAATGAGGTGCAGTCAGGCTCATTGTTGGTGCTTTGCTACTTAAAGGCAGCAGAGAGCGATTGTGCCACTGAACAAAATCCTGGTCTAAAGTCAATATCGCAGTATTTTCCTGCTCTCTAAAGTGCACATTACTCCAAAGGTAAGATGCAGCTACATAGTTGGGTTCAAAACCTGCATACACTCTGCTAGTTACACACACATGGTTTTGTGCGGATTGGTTGCAAGTGGGTGAGGTAACACATTGTTAAGGAGGGAAATAGAAAATCTGTTTTCTACAATGTGAATGTAGCAGAGAGCAGAGCAGAGCTGCACTCCAGCTTCCCGTTAATAGAAATGCTGTGCGCTTTATACACAATGAACAGTGTATTCTCACTATTCTAGAGGCTAAAAGTTTGGTTCTGTTTCCCCCATCAAGTTTATAACCACAGTTTCTGGCTCACCTGGTAGAGCAGGCACCTGTCCTTACTGCAGCGGCCGTGGATTTGATTTCAACTCTGGCCCTTTGCTGCATGTCATCCCCTCTCTCTTGCGCCCCATTCACACTAGACTTTAACTAATAAAAGGCAAAATGCCAAAAAATAATCTTAACCAAAAAAACGTTTTGCGAGTGGAGTCAAAAGACAAACGGAAACCCATTTGTTGGTATTTGCTTGGTGAAATTACTTGTTCATTTCTTACACTGTAAATAAAACACACTCATAGTATTTCCTTGTTTCAGTTTAACATAATTTCAACATTTCCTTGTTGGAGTTTAATGTCGTTTTAATAGATCGTTCAATCAGTCAAGTCCCTGGAAAAGACGCCTACTTGGTACGATAGGGTCACAGATCATTTTCTTGAAAAGGAACGGAGGGCAGAATTTACGTATGAATAAATTGACAAATTTTATGATGTAAGCCGACAACGAGCTTCCCCTCTTTGAAAGACCAGCAGCCGCCACTGATGCCTCATAACATTTGCTGCAGTGACATCACTGCATTAGTGTCAGCGGAAAACAGCTTGCTTCTCAAATTTGCAGAATCTGCCATTTAAATTTAAACCTTTTATGTCATCTCCTATTCCCTTTTAAAGGGAATAGGAGATGACACTCTGATTGGTTGAATTAATATCAAGCCCAAAACACACTTATGATCTCTTAAGCGAGTAAAAGGAGCCACTCTACTGCTTGTGCCGTACTTTGCGCCCAGGTTACATGCTCTAAGTATGCTTGCACCGAGCAAAAAAGTACAGGGGTCACAGTGAACGTATCATTGCATCTCAAATCAAAAAACACCCACTACACCCTGTATCTTATGAAGCTCTACCTGGTTGTTTTGCCGGTTGGGTCCCAACAGGAAGATGAGCATCCGGCGATAAGCAGAGTGTTTCAACAACAGCTGACAAGGACTGCCCCCCTGAGACACGACAGAAAAACAAAACACATCATCATCTGAATCAATGTTTGTACTTTGAACACTAAAGTCTGAATCTACTTATTTACAGACGGGTCATTACCCTCTGAGCGAAGTTACTGAAGAGGCCGAAGTACTGCGCACAGTTTTTCACATTCTCAGGAACGTCTTTGTCCAGTAAGGACAGCAGGGTGTCCGTCAGGCTGTCCAGTCCGGGGTCTCCAAAGTGAAGCGCGCTCTCCAGAGTCTTTTCAAGGATGGATGCGACCACCACCCTCACCTCCCTCACACTGCACTCCAACAGACAAACCCTGAGGAGGAGATGTAACGATAATCAATATCTGTACTGTTAACGATGAGCAGAGTGAATTTAACCTGTGATACAGGAAACAAAACATGTGACGCTGATGTAGAAACATCCTCAGTGTTTTCTGAGAGAGCATGAGGCTGAGAAACAGGGAGAGCTTTTATTTAACACCACTTGTGTGAGATAAAACACTTTAGCCTTGAGACACAGCTGAGTGCGACACTGTGTGTTTCCTTTCTGTGGGAAGGGGCGTGTGTATGTATGTAAAGGGGGCCGGGGTGTATTGTTGTACGATGTGTGACAACCAATCATGTCTGAGGGCCATATGATCACCCCATGCCTGACCACAGAGCAGTGTAAGACAAGACCTTTCCTCAAAACACACACTTTGGGAAATATCCTCTGGCTTTAAATGTTTACATTCCACAGTGATGGTGACCTGCTCCTTCAGCCATTCAGCATCCAGTCAGTGAACAACACACACGCGCACACACACACAGGTGTTTTTAATACTCCCGCTGTCACTGCAGATGCAAATAAAAGCTTCTTCAAAGCTACTCCACAGGCTCAGATAGTGTGTGTGTGTGAACTAAACACACTATAGAGATCTAAGGACACTATTCAAGTATGTGTACTTGAGAGCGAGTGAGTGAAGCTTTTCAGGCTGCAGCAGCATTACTGAGTGGAATCATTTGACCGAGGTCAGCGAGTTCAACGTGCATTGATTAGAATGGAGGAGCTGCCAAGTCTGTGGTATCACATATCACTAGGACAGCTACAAAAATGCTGCAGTGATTAAACCCAGACTGAGGCCCTGCAAAGAAATAAAAACACCCCAACAAACATTCAGTATACCCAAGCTCAGTGTTTCTGGAGCCGCATAAAGATGAAGTGAGTGTGCTCTGATATTTTGGCCCCAGAGCTCAAACACAGCCACTAATACTCTGAAAAATTTCTTGAGGCCAAAGCTTCTCTGAATCACTTTCTGGAGCAGGTGGACAGAAAACTACACTTTATTTCACTTCATCTGCCCCCTTTTCACCCTCAAATCTATTTAGCTATTGCCAAAATTTATGTTAAAAATCCGTTTTAAAGAGTTTCCCCTTTATTCTGAAGCATCCTACCGCCGCGAGTCCATGAATGAGGCAGTTGTCTGTGGTTAGTTCTCTTCAGTAATAGCAGCAGGACAGTCAAGTGCCTGCTATCTAAAGTGCCAAAGTCACTTGAACAAGTGAAGTGAAGATAACGATGTCGGAGTTAATAGACGAGCCAGCACGCTGAGCTACACCAGAGAATGTATTTGTGTCTGTTTTGCCCTCACTGTTCTCTGTGCCGTGGTAAACAGGCGAAGCAGTTTAAAAGGCGACCTTTAAATTATGCTTTGCTGAATTTTGTGTCTTATTTATAAACGTTACAACGAAGGATGTTCACATTAAACATGGCAAAGTTTTAAATAACGGGGCAAACGTATGTAGATGTAATCCTTGTGAGTAAAAACCTCAAGCTCCCAACTATTCTGAATACTCCAAATTTCTGTTTTTTTTTTTCTTCCTCTGGCAACAAGCTGACATCATAGTGTGATGGATTTCTTTATATAGTCATCTGCTCCAGGCACGCTACTGCAAGTGTTTAGCCTACACAAGTGGTTCCCAACTGGTGGGTCACTGGTCAAAAAAGTTGTGGGCACAAACTGAATGGACCACATGTGACTTGCAAATGTGTCAAGTTTGTAAAAGAACACACTGGATTTTTAAGTACAGTAACTTTCAAGCACAGGGCTTTTATTTTGAAATGCTGTTTTCTGCTGTAGAGTGAGAGACTAACCTTCAGCTACATGACAGAGACAGAAAACTAGCTCAACAACATGGCCAAATCCAAGTAACACGCTAAATGTGGGACCTCTAACTAATGACTAAGGAAAACGACCCTGTGGCTGGACCAGTTAAGCAGCCGGCCAACCAGCACTGACCTGGTGATCTCTCGTCCCTCTTGTCCAACCAGGTACTGCACCATCCACTGACACGCTTCACGACTCTTCGACAGCAACACCTCCACTGTCGCCATCCACTCCTCTGTGTCCACCCTGCAGGCAGGAGACACAGATATAACACAGGTATTAAACTGCTGCTTTTTAAGTATTTCGTGATCAACAGGAGTGGATGTGTGTGTGTACATACCGCAGTTTCTTTTTGGTGTGAAGGTAGGTGTGAAAGAGGAAGTGAACTGCCAGCTGAAGACTCTCTTTGGCCATGGGCTGGTAGTCTGGATGCTTCAGCTTTGTCTGTAACACACACACACACACATGAAAGCCACTGATTGCTGCTACCTAATGTTTCTATAATAAATAATTGTGTAGTTTAGTTACACTGCTGTAATTAATGTTGTATTCAATTTCCCTGGTGGTCCCACTGTGCTGCTTTAATTACACATCCACCACTCACAATGATTAAATGACCAACATGCACTTATATAATCAAAGTGAGATGGAAAAACAGCCATTTATGGTAGGAAAAAAAGCCAATGGAAACATTACATACATGGTCTGAGGAAAAACAAACTTCCTGTTGTATTGCTGTATCAAACTAGCAAAGTAAAAACATTGTCAGTGTTTGAGTTTTGTAAATAAAGACCATAAAAAGAGCTAAAATAAGATGGTTTGAGTGAAAAGATTTATGAGGAGAATGTGTTTATGTAGGAGAAAATGTTTACTTACTGAGAACTGAGAAAAATAGTCATGAGTAATGATCACTACATTTACTGTGTAAGTCTAGCAAGCTCTACTTTGTACGTATACGCAAACAGAAACTCAAACAGCAGGAGCACGTACTGCATTGACGGAGGCCAGGGAGAGGGTGAAGTTGAAGTAGTCGCTGTTGTAGACGTCTCTGTTCCTCATGAACTTGAGATTCTCGTCTCTCACCATCTACACAAAAACACAAACGAGGGAATCAGATGAGCCTGAACATACGAGCTGATAACAAACAGGATAAATATTGGCCTGCGTGTAACTTCCTGATCCTTCCTGTCACTTTACCTGATAGATGCTGGCGGGCATCTTCTCCACAAACAGGCCCTTCTTCTCTCCCTTCCGGACCAGGCGAGTAAGCAGGGTGAGACGGTCGTTGTTGGCTCTGGGGGGGCGAGGGGAGGACTGTGGCGAAACATCAGGAGAGGACGGGGCAGAGCTGGAAAACACAGAGCCACAGGCAGGATGGTAAAAGGTCGTGAACTGTTGATGTTTCTGGATGTTCCTAAACGCTGATTGTGACAGTGTGTGGGAATTACTCAGGACTCTATATTGGAGGGTAATTTCCTGTATCTTGGGGGCACTTTCTTTTATGTGGTGGGGAAGTTTCTTATATTGCTGAATCTGTTTTATGGGGAGCAATGTCTTTTACGAGTGCAGCTGTTTGTTGTGCACTGAGGTCAGAGCGTCGGTATGGTTTAAAAGTCTGTATATTCAGAAGGCTGGCAGAGAACACTTTGGTCTTCTCGCCATGCTGCATGTATTGAGGAGACTTGACTCCTCACTATGAGTCTGTCACTTTTTCAGAGGTGCTCTAAGTAGAGGGCAGATCTTCTCGAACTGACTGCAGCTGCTCAAGACAACGTACATGGCACAGCTGCGCCCGGTGGAACAGTCCCTCCCAGTTCCCTTACAGTCAGATGGTGGTGAAGACAACAAAAAACTTTTTTTTTATCCCACATCTCAAATCGTGCTTAACTTAGTAGATAATAACACATCAGGTATAAGATTAATCTGCAGATGGTCCAGGTCAAAATGACACCAAACTTTTCTATGGATGTCAGTTTTTGAGCCACGACGAAGGCCGAAATGTGACCTGCTGCAGACAGCTCTTGTTTTAAGCCCAGACTATTTCTGGAAATACCGTGTGCTAGAGGTGTGCCATATCACCTTGTTCACTATAATACCAGTATAATTCTTAATATCATATAAAAATACATATCGTAATACTCGTGATATTTCAACTTGTCATCATATTGACGTCATACTGTTACCCACGGCAACAACAAGCATGGCTAAAGGCGAAATTATTAGCGACTCCACGGTGGTTCCAAAAACAGGAGCAGCTTCAGTAGTGTGGAATAAACTGTGGGATCCTAAATGTTTTATGAACAGCCCCGGACTTCTCAGACTCTTTTAGCGAGTTACCGCTCAGAGGGCACTCATTCAGCGGCTCCTCTGGCAGCAGCACAGTGTCTCTCCCTCTCCTCTCTTGCTGTGCGAACATGGGAGTTGGTGTCAAGTGATTTTGATGTCAAGTGATATGTGATTATGTGGGATAGTTGTGGTATCATAACAGCCTGTCACAGGTTACAGCGTGATGATTAGAGGAGAAATGGCAGAGCATAAAGGTCCAGGTGGAAAAAAAACAACTCAATCATTTAGGATTTTACTAAAAGAAGGAAATCACCTGTTGATTTTTATGTATAGATCCCAGGGGACATTTGGGAGCTGTTTAAATGTGTAATTTGGGTAGATTTTATTCTGTTGAACTTTTAATATTGTATACAGAACCACAACTAAAGAAATGAGAGATAATTTTGTTTAGTTTTTACTGAATATTTGAAGGCAAACTGTAAAACCAGATCACTAATTTAGTTGCAATTCTATTTTCTTAAATTAACAATATATCTATTTATTTTTTACTAAAGTGTCATATCGTTAATACAATCATTATCGCAAAAATATCCAGAAATATTGTGATATTATTTCAGGGCCATATCGCCAACCCCTACCGTTTGCTTTATATTTTTACTATGTGATTTTGTTGAGGTCTTGCGCCCCCTGTAGGCTGGGGATAGGAGTGAGGAGTCAGCAGGCGATGATGGTATAAAACAGATGATAAAACAGGTTTTTCAACAACTGTGAATCACTGCAGCCACAAGAGGTCCTTGAGCATACAGTCATAAATGTGCACACAAAATATTACAGTCATTGGTCCAGTAGTTTGCAAGATGAGCTGTGGACAGATGGATACACACACACACACACACCCACGACCAAACACATGATCCCCTCCAGGCTTACGTCTGGTGAAGACATTATATAACTGTATTCCTCCACACATGTATTGAAATGTAAATGTGTGTTTGAAGGCTGCGATGTTTCATGAACTGTTCTGCCTTCTGTCCACATGTATTAAACTCTCTTGGCTCTATACGCCATCAGACAGGAGCTATCAGTGTCAGATGGATGACCTACAGCGCTATTATTCTGCTGACTGCTGCACACTGCTGATACATTATGAATGACGTGATGAGAATGTTTATGAGGTGAGTGTAGTGTATAACAGGAGGTTCACTCACAGTGTAAGGTCCTCGGCCTCCTGCCTCATGATGCTGACTCGGCTCTTTTTGGGCAGGACGGGCGAGTTCTGGTCACTTATCTTCTGATAGAACAACATGTAGGCGTTCCAGTACCTCCTCCGCACGTCAGGGTACGGGTTGGCTGCACACACACAAATCAAAGTTTAAGTGTGTGTATGAGAAAACATGAGCAGTGGTTGAGTTTCATATATTTTTAAAGTCCCCTTAACTCAAAGATGTGCTGCGCTTATAGCTGGATGTTCGACCTTCACTGTGCAGTGATGTATGTGCAGAGTCTAACAAGAGAAGGCTGTTCTCTTTTTCATCTTCTCAGGGAGGGAAGTTTCTCTGTGCAGACTCTACTTGTCGTAGACTTGGTTTAGTACGCAATTTACATGAGTGTGATGTAGAAAGAAAGCCTCCATGTACGTTAAGAATGGACAGTAAAGTAGGAGACATCTTGTGTCTCTTGGATCAAAAAATATTTTAATATTTGTGAATGTTTCGGATGTAATTTTTTACTAAGTAAGTGAACTTTTTTTTAAAGTTTATTTATTAAACAGACTTCAAATAATAGACAGCACAGGTACTGACTGCAAAACAAAAGTCTGACAGTTTTCTGGAGTGTAAAATTAAGGGTTAAAGAAGAGAATAAAATAAATAAATAAACAAATTAATTAATTAAAAAAAATTAAATTAAATTAAATAGAATGCAATCAAATCAAATCATATTAAATTAAATTAAATTAAATTAAATTAAATTAAATGTCTAGTTAGAGAGTTAATACAGGAGAGAAAGGGGCCTCAACTTTTGTGGAATCTTTTTACAAATCTTGATTTTTTTCTAGGTGGAGAAAAGACATTAAATCCTTTAACCAAGAAGTTGTGCCACAGAGTTTAGGGCTCTTCCACTATAACAGTGTGCTCTGTTTGGCTATAAGAACAATATGCGCCATTTGGCTATGAGGAGGAAACTGAAAGTAGAGTCTCATCATGTCTTCAAACATGTCTAAATCGAATCTTAATGTTTTTCTACTCAAATGCACCTTGCTGCAAAGACGTCAGAATTTTTACATATCACTTACATTGGTCGTAAACTTTGGGACGATACTCTCCACCAAAGCACTCGTACTCCAAAGTTTCATCGTTCATATCAAACTCCTCCACCATGTTGTCGTTAAACTTGTACCAACGTCCTCGAGCGCTGCCACTGAGAGATAACGACAAACAAAGATGGCGGGAGGGCAGAGGGGGCACAAAGAAAATGTCAGATTAGATTCAGATTTATAACAATTTTCTACTTAACAACTGGAACCTCTGGGTGTGCTTGAATAAATAATAAACAATAAAAAAACAAAAACATATACACAATGTTCTGATCTGTTGCAGATGGGGTAAAAACAGCATCTTTTCTCCCACCAGGTTTAACCATTTCTGGAGCCTATCCTTGCTGACACTGGATGTGAGGTGGGGTACACCCTGGAAAAGGACAATCACAGGGCTGACACATAGAGACGGACAACCATTCACACTTATATTCACACCCACAGACATTTTAGAGTCACCAGTTAACCTGCATGTCTTTGGACTGTGGGAGGAAGCCAGAGAACTCGGATAAAACCCACGCTGACCTTCATCAAGAGTCCAGGAGGACCGAAACATTAGTGTTACTAATGAAATGCAAAGCTGAGCAAGTGCAGTGTGTGGAATTTTCTGTTCAAAGACTCAAGAAAATGAGTCAGAATTCTCTGATTCCAGCTTCTTAAATGAGAATATTTTCTGCTTTCTTTACTCCTCTGTGACAGTAAATTGAATATCTTTGAGCTGTCGACAAAAAAGACATTTGACAGCATCACTATGGGCTTTGGGAAACACTGATATTTTTTACAACTTCATGGACCAAACAACTAACAGATTATTGGTGATTGAAATCATCATTAGCTGCAGCCCTAAATTCCTGGAAAGAGATTATCATCCTGAGAACAAACTTTATGGTCGTCTTAAGCGAGGATAGGAACAAACGAGTGAGCAAGCAAAGGGTGCCAAATATTAGCTCCTGTGGTCTCTTTATGTTCCACTTCTCCAGTGAGCAATCCTGCCTTCCAGAGCCAGACATCTGGAGATGCTTACAAACTAAACCAGGACAGCCCACACAAAGTCTGATGCTGCATTCATGTGCCCCAAGGAGGTCCTGGAAAACTAAAGCAACAGATTACCGTGCTCCACTAATCACTAGTTATGCGAGTCTTATGTAAAGAAGGAGAAGGAGCTGGAAAATACAGTCGGGGAGCTCTGCAGCATGTTGCTCTGACAAGAGAATGAAAACAAAAATGCTTCTAGCTTTCAGAGCACATTAGTCCTTTAAATAACGGAGGGGTGGAGGGACTCATGACTACAGTGCCTCTTACCGTCTATCTTTGATGAAGGAGTAATAGTGACCCGCGTGAGCCTGACCGCTGTGGACGACAACACCCACGAGTTCATAGTTCTCTGAGATGGTGACTTTCTTCCTGGGTGACCCTCCTGAAGTCCCGTCACCTCGGCCTTCTCCGCCCTCTCCACTGCAGTCTTGACGAGCCATTCCAGAGACGGTGTAAGGCTCCATATTCAGCACCCAGGGGAACTGTGCACCAACAACACAGAGTTCATATAAATCATATTCATGGGATTTGAGGGGTTCCAATAAAACCATAATGTGTATCCTAGTGACTGGAGACGCTTCATACCCTGATCTGTTCATCATACTTGATGGAGCGTCCGCTTTCCCAGTCGAAGCCGAAGCGCATGAGGTGAATACAGAGAACGCTGGGCAGGGATTTGATACATGTCCTCTTCACAGTAGTTCTCTGTGCAGACGGACAAATTGTGAGAACACATAATGTCGGTGTTGTAGAATAAGAGCATGCAGAGCGCTATACACACCTTCTCCTTGCACTTCTCACAGTAGTAGGCGTTGCTGCCCTCCAGCACCTCTCCTCTCACAAACTGGTCCAAAGAGATCTCCAGGCTTTGACAAGATGTCACTCCGAGGTTCAGAGCCATGAATGTTTCTTCACGCTCGTACCTGTGATATGAAAAGTCACACATCAGCTGTGGCGTGTCTCAAAATGAAACAGTAGGGTTGTAGTTTGATGGAAAATGTTCTCACCGGTGAGGACAGTCTTTACAAATCTTCTGGTCGGAGAAGATTCCCTGAAATGTGTTTTTGAAGATCTGTTCTCGACCCATTTTCTGATGGAAGAGAGTCTCGTCATTAATAGTACCATAATAACCAATTAGGTATTAGTACTTTTCTACAAGTGCTTTTTTTAAAGATGTGTGTGGTGCACGTGAGTTTTACTTTGAGATGTTCATCGAGCTGATCCACGAGGCTAGTGAAGAACTCATAGGCATCCTGCTGCTCTCTTACGTACAGCTCTTTGTTCCACATCTTAAAGATCTGCAACAGACATAAAACATTTTAACATGGATAACAGTGGATGTTTTTGTGATTAGTATACTTTCTATCTGATTGATCTTAATGGTGAAAAAGAGAGAAATTTTAATGTTTAAAAAAAAGCTGAGGAAGTTTGTGAATGTGTTGTGCAGATCTTGCAGTTATTATGTGCATCACATCATCATTAACATTCTGCTCAGTTTCCTCAAGAGGACTAACCCACTTATCTCTTAATACAAACGATGGAGGATTTCTTTGTTCACTGTGTTCTTACTTTGAATCTAAAAAGGTTAAAGTACTTTTATTGTCATTTTTCCTTACAGGCAGGACAAAAAAAAAACTCCGGGCACTGGGTTGAACTACTCCGCTAAGTCTGAGAGTACTTTCACACCCACATTTTGGTAGACTTTGTAGGATTCTGGGATGAAGGTGCAACATTTTTGCAGATTTCATTTGGTCTCGGTTAGCGTTAACACCGCACTTTGTCAAATGTACCAGACATAATCAAATCAAATGTCAAGCTGTGGAAACGGTCACTTGGCTACTGGACAGAATATTCAAAGAACAATCGCTGACACTTAATGGTTACAAAAATAATAGAGCAACACCAAATATATGCAGTTTTGGGTTTTGTGGTTTTGGTGTCTCTAATTTAGAAGAAGCCAAACAATATCGGCAGCTGACAAGAGAGTGTGTTGTCAAGGATTTTATTTTTTGAATGAGACAGTACTAAAGGCGCGCCTTGGATAAGAAAGATTAGAGAAGTTATGATGTGTTAACCTTGTCACACAGATTACAGAGAGGTATTGTCATAATCAGTGATGGATTATTCACTTCCTACATTTTGGCCCTATTGTGCTCTCACTGAAAGTAAACCGAACTTGGAGGTAAAGAGAACGTGAGACACATGTTTTCAGGCAGAGCAGAGTTCAGCTGTCTGATCTGCACTGGAGTTCAAATAATCCACAACAACCCAATCCAACTGGATGAAACGCTCCATGGTTTGATTAAAACGGAGCGAACAGCTCAGGTGTGACAGCACCCCTTAGTCTGGCAGTTCAGCATCCAGACAGCCTGGGGAAAGAAGCTATTTTTGAGTCTGGTGGTGTTGGACTGGATGCTGCGCAGCCTTCTGCCAAAAGGTAGGGGGTCCAACAGTCTTGTTGATAACAAACTTATAAGACTGAGTACAGTCAGAGTACACTGAAGTCTTACCTTCCAGAAGTTCTCAGGTACGTAGTACTGCAGCTTGCTCTCCATCAGGTGGCCAAACAAAGACTGGACCTGGTAGAAGACGCTCTCTTCTGGCTGATCTGTGTCGTCCTCGATGGACAGGAAAGCCTTCGAACCAAACACACAGACTCTATGATACTGGATTCACTGTGTGAACAGTGACAGCACAAAGAGCAGATGCCCTCTGGTGAATACAGAAGGTAAACAGCACATAGAGAACATGTTTACCTCTGGCAGGCCTGGCTGCATGTAGAGCTGCTGAAACACAGCATTCATGTAACACGTGGCTCCGCCGTTCTTCAATCCAACGAAACCTGAGACTGAGCGGCTCTCGACAGGAGGCAGATACTGAGAGAGACACAGAGAGTTCGAAAATCAAACCGTATATAATAACAAATATTATTATAAGAAAGATAATTTAAATCTGTGTCTTACATCAAACTCCTTGCAGAGGGAAGGATCAGACTGGTGGTGCATGGACATGAGCTCTCTCGTGATGAGGCGGAGGTTTGGGAGAGAGCTGTCTGCCAGCATCACCAGCACCTCGTAGGCTGCCAGCCTGCTGCTGGCTGTGCTGCACCTGAACACACCGTGACAAAGGATTAACGTAGGGGTTCAAAATGTTTTTTTTAATGATTTCACAGGACAAAAATAAATGTGACTGATCATGTACAGGATTAACATGTCATACTTGGGGTGGAAGTCATGACTGGGCGCCGGGGAGGGTGTGGGGTTCGAACTGTTGATGATAATGCGTGAGGCTCGAAACAAGAAGTCGTCCAACAACTGCTGGATCAAAGATGGACCTGGAGAGAAGAGTTCTCACATTACATATTAGTGTTCTCAGCTTCATAAACCTCCACCATGTGTTTAATGAGCGCAGATACGGATGCATGTGTCCTTGTGTGTGCTCACCGAGATGCTCCTTCTCATTGCCACAGAGTGAGAGCAGGGTCTTGATGAGTCTGAGGTGTCCTGCCAAGAGGATGTTGTCAGCCTCGCTGGTCTCCATCTCAGAGCTCCAACTAGGCTCAAAGTTGTCGAGCCAAGAGATCTCGTCCTCCAGCATGGTGGCTGCACTCACTTTTAACACCTCCATCTCTGATGCTGGAGGAGGTAGAGAGAAGGGAGACAACAAACAATGTAGCGGAGGAAAGACAGAAGGAGTTTTGATGACACACTGATTTTTAAAGGCTAAAACAGGCGGCTGCAACCTCTTTATTAAATCAGTTCTTACATCTGGGACAAGACTTCATATCTAGGTATTGATAAAAGCAGCTAAAAAAAGAAGTGATCAGCTTACTGGTTAGGTCGTCCAGAAGCTGACATCTTAAGTCGAAGTACTCCGTGCACTGGGACAGTAACCTGAGAAGAAAAGCAACGTCAACACAAGACCTCTGCCAGAGTCTTCAGGATGTATATCTTGGGTGTTTCTTGCTAAGTACCTCTGGTTGACCCCTCTCATGATGGACGTTGGACTCCATAACGGCAGCTGAGCAGTGAGAATGACTGAGAGGAGAAACAAGTTGGGTTTCTGGACATCAGCGAAGGCCGAAGTGTCAGACTGGCTCAGAGTGTAGAGCTGGTCACAAGCTACACGGCGGATCTGATAGAGGAAGGACAGAGACCGCACTTGTAAACACACACACTGCAGTGTTAGGGATTTGTTTCTTCTGTGTGCAGTCTATTAAACAAAAAGAGGGTGTTGTTTACCTCTCCGCTGGGAGATCCCAGCAGAATATCAATGATGAAATCATTGACAGAGGGAAGGTTGTAAAAAGAAGCTGGAGAGAGAAACCAAATGTGGGTTTTAGTTTCACTGTACAAGTCTGGCAAAAAACCTACATACTAAAGGAAATGTACAGCCTACAGTATT
Source organism: Cephalopholis sonnerati (assembly GCA_019142605.1). Taxonomy (NCBI): domain Eukaryota; kingdom Metazoa; phylum Chordata; class Actinopteri; order Perciformes; family Serranidae; genus Cephalopholis; species Cephalopholis sonnerati. The sequence goes on from JAGQAX010000006.1 coordinate 9,386,435, forward strand.
ATTCTATTTCGGGGTGAAACGGTACAAAGAAGTCAAAGTTTGGGTCAGCGAAAAAAACAACAACATATGCATAAGGATATGTTTCTTTTTATTTTCATTTAAAAGACAGACAAAATCCTTTTGCTGGGGACTTAAGTAGCATTTTGGCGACTGGCAACTTTGACAATGTTTCAAATTCCTGTTTATTACCAGGGGTGCAAACTCATCAGGGGTTAAAAGGTGACAAAAATGCCTACTCTAGAATTACAGTGTATGAGCACTGAGCAAACACTTCCCAAAAAGCAGCAGGTCACAAGAGGGTATAAAACTGACAGCATCTATGATTATATAAAACTGAAAATGCTAAATAAACACAATAATTAAAACTAACATTTGTGCATCAGGAGGAGTGTTACGATTAATTCCACCCTTGCGATTTGCCAACGTAAATGGTAATTGCTTTGGTATTTGTTTTTATCCCACTCTGTTTTTGTGTCTAAATCAGTGGCTCCCAACTGGTCCAGCCACAGGGTCCAGACTTCCCCTTAGTCATTAGTTAAAGGTCCACACAGTTTAATATGTTCAGCGTCATACTTGCATTTGGCCATGTCATCGAGCTAGTTTGCTGTCTTTGTCAAGAATCTACCCGTTATTCACTCATTCTATAGCAGGAAACTGCACTTCAAAAAAAACCCTCTGTTAAAATAAAGTGTGTTTTTTCAACAAACTCGACTCCACTTTTGTGACTGTCTCGCACGCTTATCCACCTGTTGTGCTAACCTCGGCACATGTTGCTTACTGCATACAGCTAAAAGTTTCTGGGTGGGACTTATACTTGTGAACTTTAACTACACATTACGTGCATCAATCTACATACTGTGTATTCTGCATGTGGCTGCGTGCATCATGACCCCCTACTGTGACGATTTGGTACAGATACATGAAGACCACAGTCCAGTGTACAGGGGACTCATGGCAATGTACGGTATTTGTCAACAAAAGTGAGTGTGTACGCTTGTGGTGTGTCTTACACAGCTGCTGACAGCGTAACTGCAGACAGGTGACCAGCAGTGACAGAGCCTCGCGGGCAATGATGGCGTCTTTGATGGAGACACTCTGCTGTCTGACACATATCCCTGCGTGCAACGCTGTTGGCGTGGTCTCGCCCTCGCTGCTGGAGCTGCAGTTACTTCCTGTAAACAAACACAAGACATGTTTTACTTTCCTTTCTTTAGCTTTTGTTTTGAGCGCCGGACATGCTTCGACCATGAGCTGTTGACAACAAACATTACAAAATGCATATAAGGAATGAAGTTGTGCAGGATGTTTACCACACCTACTGACAGCAAACATCCAGTTGACACCACAACAAGCTGTCTACTTCTATTTACAGCTCTCTGTGAAGATTGACAAGAGCTAGTATCCACAATAACGATGAAAGTTTGTTGTCACCTGTACTGCTGACTCTGGTGCGGACGCCCTGTGGAAGAAGGGAGCTGTGGGTCTCTCTGATTGGCTGCGGGCTGCCAACTAGATCTAATCGGCCTGCTGCAGCTGCCCAGGTCAGACGCATGAAACAGGCCACGGTGGAGGTGAAGTCACCCACCTCCATGGTCTAGAAAGGAGAAGGAACAAACAAGTATTCAATATAAATCTGGGCGATGAATCAAAGGTAGATCTGTCATTCAAACTGCCTGACACTGAGACTGCAAGTGTGTTTCACCTGAATCGCTACGCGAGCAGCCGGTATGATCTCCTCCACTCTTATGGAGGAGCGCTCAGACAGAGACATCTGTCTGTACGAGGACTTCTCTGGAGTTCCACATAGAGACAGCTGTCGGCCGGTCCGACCAGCGTTACGAAAGGGACGAGATGACAGTGCCTCACCATCCCTGATGACATCATCATCCAGCGCTGCAGGCATGCTCTGCCCAACAAGAAGGAACCTGCAAACACATCCAATTGAGTATTAAGTCCAACTTTGTAAGTAGCCCAGATTATTAACCCCAGTGTGTGTGTGTGTGTGTGTGTGTGTGTGTGTGTGTGTTCGTGAGTCGTTACGCACCTGGCCAACTGAAGGCAGATGGAGTAAACTCCTTGTCTGGTCTCATAGTCCACCTCTGATGGGATGGAATCTCTCTGCATTACATTCACCACCAGACTGCGAGGAAACAGAGACATACTCCTGTCAGAACTCAAAATAAAAACATACGCTAAGTGGCATGTGTGTGCCAGGAGTGCTGAACACCAGACAGTCACGGCAGGTTTCTCTAACAGGTCTGTTCTGCTCTGTTACCTGAGGCCTCCTGCTTTAAGGAAGTTCTCACAGAAGGACTTGCTGCTGGTTTTGGCCATCTCATCATCTGATGTGGGCATGAGCTTTGAACTCAACACCTGACAGACAGAAAGGAGGGATAAAAAAGATGTTTATGTCAGTAATCTACCTTCAAAGTTTGAAAGCAGGTGTTTTGCATTGGAAAATGATGCACTGCATTAAATGCTGCATACCTCCAGGTTGTATAACACTCTGAAGGTGGACATGCCCGGGGCAGAGGATCTGAAAAGGGACTCTAAGATGGATGCAGCGCTGGGCTGGTGCTGCTGCTTAGAGGCCATAGATGGAGAACGAGAGCCTGTGCCCTGGAAGAGTGTTTTCTACAGAAAAGAGACACAAAGAAGGACGTTTATAAAATAATAGAGACACATAAAGAAGAAGAGAATGTGCAAACCAGAGATATGGCATGTTGCCTTCCTACAAAAAAGCTGCTCAGACCAAAAGCTTCAAATACGAATAGAAAGGTAGAGAACTGAGAGCTTCAGCCATGACAGATGCCACTTGATCTGAATGCATCACAGACAGTCTGACGCACCTGGTGGCTCCAGACGCTGGATTCTTTGGGAACAAAGTTGTCGAGCGCATCCTGCACTTCTGGATCTGTTGGAATCAGCAGCAGCAGCTTCCTCACACGAAGAGTGATCCTGGAGATTAAAATATACCCACTGATTAATATACACTTGCTCATATGTGATATGTCAGATCTGATTTTTTGATTAGTAACAGAAGTCCTAAATCAAATACAGGTCTGATTTTTTGCATTGAGACCTCAGTTTGAATTTACATGTCACTCTAGATCTACATTTGTCACAACTGTGCACTGGCAGGAGTCACTCTGTGAATACAAATGTGTAAAAGCAAACAGATGTAATTAAAAGCAACCCCTAACATCCTAAAATTTGGATGAAATCTGTTTGAGTGAAGCCATTTACGTCACAATTCCACAACTCCTGGCTCCGACTCTGCATCCACACACACCTCTTTGTGCTCCGCAAAGAGCCATAATTAAAAATTTGGCTCTCTTTCTGTTCATCCTCGTTATCATCTGCTCACAAATTAGCTGCTGCCGCTGCATGTCAACTTATTAATTAAACTGTAATTGTCGACTTCTGTGGCCTCAATTTGTACTTTTTACTCCAACTGTACTTTTTAATGCATGTGACAAAAAACTTGAAAACTTCCCTGTGACATCAACTTCCTCCATGACATCTTTTTGTTATTGTTTTTTGGCACATGCGCGTCAGTTCAGAAGCATGACCAGTTAAAGGGATACTTCACCTAATGTCGACCAGCTGTGTACTATGATGATGTGGTGATAAATGAACTGTGTTTAACTACTAACCAGTGCCTAGATCTTCCTGCTCCCCTGCTGGCTCTTCGGCTGTTGCTTGAGCTGTTGCTACAACTACAGTCGTCCACATTTTTGGATTGTCTGCCACCCATACCACGGACACAAAGTGTATAAAAGTGGCTCAAGAGACAGATCGTCCCCCTCTCTCTGAAACTCAGACCAAACTCTGACTCAAACTGTAAAACTAGACAGTGCTGATAGAATATAAACTAAGATTATGTTACTGAAGTGCCCATTTCATGTCTAAAATGTTTTGAGAAACATATTTTAGTGCGCTGTTTAGCTGTAATAGTGAGAGTTTGTGAAAAGGAAGTGGGCGCCATACTGTTTCCTGCATAGTGTAAACAGAGGCTAAAAAAACTGAGATCAACTGATAAAACTGAGCAGCGCAGATCAAATATAAACCAAGATTCTGTGACTGTGTTACTTATTTCTCACCTAAAATGTTTTCAGAAACATATTTCAGCTCACTGTTAAACTGAGACCATTTGATACCAGCTGGCCGCCACTGTGTCAAATGAACAAGTTTGCATTCTGTTACCCACCAGTGGGAGCTTTTATTGGTCTGGTGCGGCACTGTGTATTCTTGCAGTTGTAGGTTTTCTACCTTTTGAGCAAAAGCGAATTCTACCGCCCTTTATCTATATTTTCTCTAGTCATGTAGCACCAATTTCAAAAGTAACTGCATCTTTCTACCCCATGGACAGCTCAGTTTTATGAAAAGACCATCCTTCCAGCAAAGAAATACCTCTTTGAAACTGGAATCTGATATTGGTCACATATAAAAAATAATGTGAGCAGCAAAACAAATAAAAATGGGTGTAAGCAATGAATCAAAATTAAGCATGAAGGCTTGCAGTGTGAATGAACCATCTTACCTGGTTTCATCAAGGTTAGCCAGCTGGTAAAGCATCTCAAACACATTACACACCAAAGCCATCACCACACCGGGCAGGGATTTCTCCTGGACACAGAGAAACACACGCACAGTCTGTCAGAACCGATGTAAGCTCGAGCGTGACCACTGTTTTGTTAGTACACAGTCATGTCTGAGCTGGTACCTGCTCCAAGGCGTAGGCAGAGTTGAAGACAGCGGAGCTGGAACTGCTGGAGGCAGAGGCCGAGGATTCGGAGCTGCCAGAGGGAGTGCCAGTGCCTGAGCTCTTCACAGTCAGGCTCTGCTCATCGCTGAAGCCAAGCTGGGACAGCAGCTTCTGGTCCCGATTCATGGTCAACTAACACATGGTGGAGGAGCAGTGAAGGGATGTCGTGAGAGAAAAACAGGGATGGAGGTTGTTCAAGATTGTGTTTCCCCTGCCACACAACAGATGTAGCAAAACAACCCACCACCAAAGAGGAGGTGGCACCCTGCCTACTAGGATTTACTGTGCACTGATTTATAGTTTGTAGTGTGTGCTGGCTTCAGGGGAAACACGTGATTGGGAAAGGAGTAAAATACTTTGATGAGGAAATGATAGATGCAACTGTATTTTAAAGCAACAGGAAAACAGAGTCCGGTCACTTACAGAGTCATTAACACTTACCACACTGTCATTGGCAAAGATCTGGACATTATCCACTGGACAGCTCAAGTGCTCAGATATCTTCCACCGGATACTTCCTATTGTCTCATTACTGTGGGTCTGCAGGACACACACACACACACACAGACACATAGAGCGGGGTAATTTCCTCTGTAGATGTAACTCTACACTATAAAGGTGTATTACACAACACTGAAGTCACATCCACTCTAATATGTTTTCATTTTGAAAGCGCATTTTAAAACAACAGGAAACAGATTGTCTATTAAGCGGTTGGTTGCTTAGTTACAGAAAATATTACGGAGATGGGGAAAAGTAAAACCATAGATATCTTTTGCTTGGACCGCCAACGAGGTGGAAGTGCTACTGAAAGTAAGACATGAGTACAGGGCGTTCAAGGCACCTGAAAATAGATATTTTAAGGAAATAAGGCGACATATCAGAGCTGTACCAGGAGCATTACTCATTTCCGAGAAAGCCATGACAATAGGAAAGGAGTACCCAATCACAAAAGGCACGTAGCCCTAGCTATCATGTTTTGACTTGACAAGCTGTGGAGCCTACGTGAATGTCTGCATCATCAAGTTTTACAGGTCTTCGACCATCCAGCCTAAAACGCAACCCTAGAGTTTCCACACTTAATTTCAAACAGGTTCAGCAGCATTTTCAACAGTCTTCCTTTTAGGGTTGCCAAAATGCTAGAATAGTGAGGACACTAGCCACAAATAGTAGTGCTGTACACGCCAGGATGTACTTTGAGGTTCTCAGACAGCGACCTTTTGTTGGTTCCAGAGGCCCGGCTGAAAACTAACAGGGACAGAGTGTTTGCTGTCAGGGCCCCGAGGCTCTGAGACAGTCTGCCCGAGGAAATCAGGTCGGCCGAGGCAGTGATCTCTTTTAAATCCCTACTTAAAACACACTTTTATCCGAAGGATTTTCCTGATTTTACTTGAGTTTTAAGTTCATTTAACCAGTCTTATATTTCCTCTGTCTTTATAGACTAAAGTGTTTTTACCAGTTCTTTTGAAAGTTGCTGTTTTCATGTCTTGTCTGACCTAATTATTGGCGTGTAAAGCAGTTTGTAACTCTGTTTTGAAAGCGCTTTATTAATAAAGATTGTTATATAGTAATTGTAAAGCGTTTATTCTAAGAAAAGTCTTACCTCTAAGGTGAAAGTGTCTTTGGTTGACTCATAGGTGATGTGAAGAGTGATAGGGTGTCCATTGAACGAGGCCCCGTGAGGTAGAATAGTGCGAGGAACTGAGTACATATCCTGCACAGAAACACACACACACACACACACACACACACACACACACAAATGAAATAATGCTCCATGTTAAAACACAAAAACACCCTTACAGTAAAGGAGGCGGGGCTTACCTCTATAGTGATGACGTAGCGTTCAGCCAGTAGCAGCAGTCTTTCGATTATCACCAGCTTAGTGGACCTAAAGAGGAACATTAACAGAGGAGTTTTAACAAGACTGACAAAGTGTTTTACCTGTGTGTGTTCCACAGTCGTCAAGTATAAATTGAGTCTCTGTGACGATTAGAAACATTCAACAGAAAAATGTGTGTTTAATAGGTTTAGTAACTATGCTCTTACCCAAACCCCCCTCTGTACCTGGATGGTGATTGTACAGATGTGGCCACAGTCGGCATGGCAGTGGCCGTCAGCATCTTGGTTGCCCTAGTAACAGCATGTGTCAAAGTAGGCCCACCCAGGGCCGAGCTGGCTGCCTGAGAAACAGAGAAACAGAAATGAGATTTCAGGCGTTGATATCTGTGAAATGGCACAATCACTGCTAACAGTAACATGTGTCTCTGCTCACCTCCAGTCGCTTGTAACAATCAGCAATGAACTTCTTGTGCAAAGACACAGAATCCTGTACGGAAGTAAGAGTTGATATTTAAGACAAATTCACCCAAACATGTTTACACTGTGATTGCTCTGGAAACAAAAATATTCCTGTGAATCACTTAAATCAAAGCAAAATGACGGCTTTAAACAAGATGGCAGCATCTTTAATGGGACCCATTATGCTCATTTACAGGCTCGTACTTGTATTTTGGGTTTCTACTGGAACATGTTTTCATGTTGTAATGTTCAAAAAACACTTCATTCTCCTCATACTGTCTGTGCTGAAACACCTATATTCTCCCTCTGTCTTAAACGCTTCATTTTAGCACCGCACTCTTTAAGCACCCTAGTCTGCTCTGACTGGCCACAGTTTATGGGTCTTCCGCGTCATCATTACAGCTGAAGGAATGACTGTGACTGAGTACAGTGGCACTTTCTACTGTGAAAAATCACCAGTAAAAACTTCTAAACCAAAATCTTCACAACTGGGCATGCTCCAGGAGGAATTTGATCCAAAACTGGGGAGAAATTAGGAACATCGACCACCAGAATTACATGTTTCTCTATCCTTAACATGAACATACACGTAGTAGTGTATGTCAGGAAAGGAGGGGAGACAGACAAGGAACGACATGCAGCTAGAGCCCAGTATACACCGGGCAATTTTGGGCTGTCCCACACAAACGATGACAAACGTGAAAGAAACAAGCAGGTATCTTCAGTAGTGGCTCGACATCACAAAATGAGAGAGGTTCAAGAATGACCTTTGTTACGGTCTTGCGATCAAAGACGGCCCGGGATAAAATTCTGACAGTGTCAGAAATCTGAGATGACCATCTCCCTGTGTGACACTGCTAAATGCTCGTAGATGCTAATGAATACTTTGAGCTCTCATTGCCAAATTGGCATGCGAGGGCTCGATTCATGTTTGTTTTAATTTTCCTCTCACAACTACGGCGGCGTAGAAGGATGACACATGCTGATGATATTTTGTTCTTGCGTATATATGTTGATGAACGTACACTGTAGCCTGTAATTCAGTGGGCGTTGTCATCGATCAGTCTGCAAACATCAAACTTGATGTCATACCAAAGTCTATTATATCCATGCCGCACAGTGTAGCTTGAACTGAACTTAATCCTTTGCTAAAATCTTACAGGCTGTCGGAGGCATAAGGGACATGGGTTGAAACCAAACCCTGGCTGCTGCTGAGGACTCAGCTCTACCATGGTGCCCCACAGGGGATTACTTTTACATAAGTTGACCAAATAGTTTAAAATGAAAAGCATAATAGCTCCCCTTTAAGTTACAGTTATTCTCAGATAGTGAGACACATGAGGGGACTGCTGGCAGAGGTATGTGTGCAGACTTATGTACTCACCTTCTTCATCTTGGGATTGAGGTTGGTGTAGCTATATGTGATAATTAGTTGGATTGCTTCATTGGCTATCTCTTCATCAGGGGTTTCCATGGCGATACGCCAGATAAAGTCCATCCCTGCCAGGTCAAGGCGCTCCACACACTGAAATCAGACCACATGATACATTAAATACAAATGTTAACCATGTGTTTTATCTCTGTACAAATTATCAATGCTTTCCAGCTTTCACTGACGACAAAATCAGCTGTGCACATCATTGGTAAAAAACCAAACACTAAATAGTAGAGAGACATGAATGACAACTGACCAGCTGAGTTCCCTGGCGTTTGAGGCGATGGTCACACAGATTAACGTTCTCAAAGAACGTCTTAAACAGATTGAAACCTGGGAGACACATAAAAGATGTTAACTGCTGCATCACAGACATATTCATAAACTAATCCTGCAAGGCTGTACTGTTGTCAATACTGCATCCCCTTGCAGACTCTCACCATTCATGGTGATCTCATAGGGCTCCAGTTTTAGGATCTTCTCCTTGAAGAGCTGCTGCTGAACGTCACTCTCGAGGTCATGTTGTCCTTTGGTGAACCACTCAAAACACATCTGTACACATGAAAACATAAAATGTTTAAGGTTGGTGAACTGAATCTTGAATACAGGTCTTGTGTGTTTTCCAGAGGGTCATCTGCGTATTTTTCTTTGTTTAGAAAACAGCAGCTGGTGCATTAGATGCTACTTTTAGTCACTCAGTTAAAATGTCAACATGTACAATCAACTATACAAAGACCAGATATCCACACTGAGGCAGAGATAAGAAATGAAATGTACAGCAAACACTCGAAACAGCAGGTAACAAAACAACAAATGCAGGGGCAGTGTACTTATATAGATAAGAGGGTCATAAAAAGATGTTGAATGGTTAAAGCAGTAAAAAGGAATTTTTACAGGTTATAAAAGAGTCTCAATTTAATACTCACGCCTCCATATGACCTACATAAGCAAACGCGAACATCAGCGAGTACTATTTCTATATAGTAATTATTCTTAAGGTCTGATTCCCTGCCAAATCATACAAAACGATTTACAGCACACAGACAGAAAGAGCCTCTCTTTATATAAGAGCATTGAGTATTACATTAGCCAGGTAAAAGAAAGCAGGAGGAGAGTGTCTTCAGATTGTTTTATTTCATTATTTTAAAGTTCATTTTGGGGGCTTTTTTCTGTCTTTTATAAAAGAGCAGCTGAAGATAGACAGGATAGAACAGAGAAGGGAAACATGCAGCTAAGGTGGGGTCAAAATTGAACCCAGGCCATTTCTAAGGACCGGGTGAGGTAGGTACCAAGGACAAGGAAGCTCGAGAAGTATTTCAGAAAGGGGCCCCACACCTTGTTGAAATTTTTATGAGTTACAAATTGAGTAGCGAATCTTTTCAAGACTGAGGCAGGACATAATGTCCCTCAGCCACTGGGCATGAGTGGGCGGGGCAGCATCCCTCCATCTGATTAGAACTGCCCGTCTGGCCAGCCAAGAGACATAAGACAGTGTACGGCATTGGATCAGAGTCAGGGATACATCATTCTCTCCAGTGGTGCCAAGTAGGGCAACTGGAGGGTTGGGTTGCAGGTCAAAGTTGAGGACTGAGGATAAGGTTTGGACTGTACCATATGAAAGATGACCAACGTCGTTCCATTATTTTTCAAGGCTCGGATACATCCAGTACATGTGAGTTAGAGACATCTCACCTCTTAAGCATTTGTCACAACGGGGGTTCACATCTGGGTGAATATGTGAAAGTCTGACTTAAGACAAATGGGCTCTGTACACGACCTTAAACTGTAATGGACAATGGCGGGCACAGACAGGTGACGTTACCCAGTTTGAAGATAGCGTTCCGCACACTGTCCAACAATGAAGTGTTTAAATCTTGTTCCCAGGCATATTTGATTTTGTCACAAGGGGCACGTCTGATCTTTGCTAACATGTCATAGATAACAGATACCGAACGTTTAAGCAAAGAATAGCATCAGCAGTGTTCGTATCAGGTGTCTCAGGGGAGCTTGGTGTCTGAGCATGAAAAAATTTTCTGATTTGGATGTTTGGTATGTTGAATGATGTTATATAATGCATCCTGCAAACAGCTATCTCTTTTAAAAAAGAAAAAAAACTGTATTAAAACTAAGTTACATCTTTCTTTGACTCACTTCCAAAATAAATCAAGAGCAAGACAAACATTTTTACGACACATGGAGGTGGTGTTCATGGACACACTACCGCTTTGGTCCACAGGGGGTGCCAAAATCAACACAAAAGAAAAGTTCCTTGTAGTTACATTTATCAAAACTTTTAAAGACTCACTTGTTAGCTCTTTGTTACTGTTGTATTGAGGGGTGTTGTAAATTAACCTTGGATTATTTAGACAAAAAAATGTAAAACTAAAGTTTGATGGTTGATGTTATTTCGCCCCCTTACTTACGCATTGTTTCTGAGACAATGTCATGAACCACGTTCCAAAACCAACAAGGAATCCTTTAAAATGTGCCAAAGAAAATTCTACTTATCTTAATGTTTGTCTCTGCACCTGTCTTAAACACTGTTTTAAAATAAAGAGTGTGGAGCGAGTGGCTGATGTGTGCAGCACCTCAGTTCCTCAAGAGCAGTCATTCAGAGAGCGGTGGTGGCAAACACAAACAACTGGACAAGGACAAAGGTTTCATTTGCATAACCGCTTTCATACCTCACGGTCAAGTTCACAGACATCCGGCCCCGACACCAGGCACTCCCACAGCTCCTTGGCCCTGTTCCAGACCAGGTAGAGGCTGGCCTCCTGGAGGAAGAAGGCCAGGAAGCGCAGGTGGCTGTCCAGATACTAAAAGGAGATTCACAGAGATACATATCAACATACAATGTGCTACTCAAGTGTTATTATTTTCTGTTTAAACCTACAATACTCATATCAATGTCAAGTTATAAATTTTAACATCAAACGTTGGTACGAGCTGCAGTACAGTTCCATAGAACCATAAAAGTGATCAATAAATGACACAGGAAATAAAATTAAAAACAAAATAAATATAGTCCTCCTGACTCCAAAAGAGCCGATGAGAGAAATCAAACGAACCTCCTGGTAGGTGTATCGTCCGTCCACCAGAGTCGAGCCTGAGAGGCCATTATTCCCAGCAGCGGTCACAGCCAGTCGATGGCAGCACACGAGGGATCCTGTGATCAGTTTGACGATCTCAAAGTTCTTCTTCAAGTCCTGGATGATGCTCTGTGGGGAGGCAGGGAAAGGTTACCACGGCAACACTGCACCAACTGTACAACCGCTTCGACTGTGTGTTTGGACGCGCTACCTTGTCTTGTTTCTGATAGGTCTGCTTGATGAAAGAACGGGTTATCTCGTGCAGCTGACGGAGGGCGGGGACAACCCAGACGGCCTGAGGACTGCTCTGCTGAGACGCCTGTTGAGACACACACACACCAGACAATGATACACACTGAAGCACACACACATTTCGTAATAAGATTTTGTAATGAGACTGCTTTGTCATCCCAGACCCAGTATATTCATAGTCAGGTAAAAGTGAGAAAGCAAACCAGAGCCAGGGATGTGAAACACCGAACAAACTTTGACTGTTTCAAGTTTAAATTTGTTCTCTTACAACTGCTTTTAAAGTCCAAATCACACATCAAACATGTCCTTCTTTACATCACCGAGGCTCTGATTAGATTCCTCTTCGTATGAGTATATGTGCTAGCACTTCCACCAAAGCTGAGCATTCATCCAGCGGCTAAATCACTCATTTAATGCAGCCAGCTCTCACCCAGGACAGGATCAACACCACTGTGTAATCATTCGTCAGTGCCAAAGCCCTCTCAGTGAGGCGAGCAGCAGATTAACACACACCTGGTCAAACTGCCTCCTGTTACAATCAAGTGTGAAATTATCAACCTGTGACCAATAAAACCCCTTTGTGGTCAAGCCCTCCTCCACGATTGGTTGGCAGGCGTGAAGCAGCGAGACTGGGTACAGCTTTTTCAGAGGAATTGTAAATTAAATGGGCTTTTTCTCTTACTTTGGCCAAAGAGTTAGCTTTCTTCTTGCCCCAAGTGCCAGTAAGAAATGAGCTTTGAGTGTCGCTGCCTTTAGAGTCCTCCTGGGTGTGATTTTACAAACATACATTTCATTTAAATCTGCACAGGTACAGCACATTCTACTGGTCCATGTTTTCCTATATGTAAATATAAAGTACACATTCATTCCTTCCATAGGCTTTTATTTCTAACCTTAATAATTTCAGTATCAATAAATAAATAAAGACTATTTGGTGACACCTTACTTTAAGTCCCTCTATTCATCATAAAGCTGCGGAGGGAAACTTCTATAATAAATATCCTTTATCATATTTGCTGTCACTTTATTCACACAGCGCTAAACAAGACAGAAAACCTGTGGAAAAAAATCACATTCATCTTGCTCCTCTACTGCCTTGCAGCGCTTCTACTTCTCTTACTGCATCAGAATAAAAACAACCAATCAGAGCTGAGGAGTCTCTAACGCAGCTGTCAGTCATGTCAACCACTGCTCCTGAACTGAGGTCAAACTGTCAAACTAGGCAGCGCTCATCAAATATGAATGGAGGTGTTTTAGTGTACTGCTTAGCTGTAACCGGGCAGTGGACGGTGCTTGGTATTCCGCAGACTGTATCCAACATGGCGGCTGGGTCACAAACTCTTATTTTACAGCTTGAGGTGAGACATATGTGATGCTACAACAGAATCTTTAATAATGTTTGATCAGCACTACCTTGTGTGCAAGATTGAAAAGTTCATGAGCAGTGGTTGACATGATTGACAGCAGGGCTGGGCGCTATGGACAAAAATTCATATCTCAGTATTTTCTATGAAATGGGCTACATATTTTCACTTGCAAGTCAAAGCCACATTTGAGATGTCACAATCACTTTTATAAAAACAGAGTGTGATCAAAATAAAATGCAAAGACAGTTTTTTTTCCCTGTTTGAAAATATACAGCTGCACAAATTGTAAGTGAAATATGATATAAAATAAATATGGGGCCTACACAGCTTCTGGAGCTACAGAGGTTTTAAGTATAAAGGTATCAAGTAGGCCTGAATTCACTGTAGTTCAGAACTACTAAAAATCTTTGTGGGGGGAGTTAAGAAGTCGTTTTCCATCTGTTGGTCTTTGAAATGAATCTAGTGCTGGAAAACGATTTAAATATTTTCATCTATTTAGGCTATTAATCTTATTTATGCACATCAGCAGAGAGGCCGAGGGAGGGAAATAGTGAGACACTTTGTCCTTGTTACATACGTCTTGTCGATGAAACGCTTGTGTTGTTGCTGGATTTTTCCAAACGTCAAAAAAATAGACTACAACTACGAAGAGGAAAACCTACGCTCTATGATCTACCTCACACACAAACTAGCAAGCAGCGCTGGATTGCACATGTGCTGAGGTCATTTAATTCATCTCACAGACTGATGTAGCGTAGCACGTGCAACATACAGACTGATGTCACACTCTACACTCATTAACAGACAGATTAAACAGAGGAGCAGCTCTGTGTCTCTCTGAGTGTTGCCGGAGAACTTGAAAGTGAGTGAGTGAGTGAGTGGGGCTGAGCTGTACAGAGTGCGAGAGGAGAGACTGGTATGCGTTATGTGATGCAACTTGCCCCTATATAGATACAAACAGTGCTGTCTAAACTAATATCTTGCTTGAAAATATATTGATATATCATACATAGTCGTTATATCGCCCAGCTCTACTTATGAATTAATTATGGAAATTACTGACTCCAGTAAAAACTGAGGCAGAGCTCAGGAAGAAGGACCATGAAGAAAGAAGAGAGTAAAAAGGGAGAGATTTGGTGACATCAGCCTCTGTAGTGTCACAATATTTCTGGCACAGTCAGAGGGATCAGGGGAATGAACCATGAGAGGAAGTTAGACATTTTTCTTGACTTTCAAAAGAGATTTAACATAAGTAATGAACTCGTGACAGACACTTGTTGTTTTAAAGAGAGACAGAGAGTGGCCCCATCTCCATAACAGCTCCACTGAATGTTGACTTAGATGGAAGAGATGTAAACAAACTGAAGGGCAGCACTAACAAGGACGTGCTAACTTCAAAACACAACTGTCACAGCAGGCAGAGACGTGTAAGGGCCCAGTGCAGAGTTCCCTCTAAACATGTTAAGCTGCATTTCTGAGCTGCACAGTGTTTTCATTCATGTAAACACAACATAAACAACTAATATAATTACTCTTGGAGCTGATCCTGGAATGACCTTGTAAAACACTTCACTGCAATAAACACTCGCCCCCACATCCTCAGGGACAATACGAGGCATCGGTAGCGTGTCTGTCTCACCTTCTTAATGTCCTCAATACATTTAATGATGTAACTGCGCTTCACAGTCTCCTTGACAGCGTAGGCATCGCTCAGAATCCCCAGGTGCTCCTCCAACGCCTGCTGAACTAGACTGGTAGGCAGGGTGGGGAGGTGAGCCAACTCCCACAGCACCTCAAGCACCTAAACAGACACACACACACAATATGCTTCTGTCTTCACTTTCATAATGGAGCCTAACATTCAGCAGATTTCCACATCTATTTTTCCCATTTTCTTCTCAATGTTTTTGGCCCCGATGCACCAACACACCTTTCCTGTTGTAGTTTCAGAGCGAGCCTCTCTGCCGATCCTCCCGATCAGACTGAGAAGCTTCTGCCTCACGCGGTCGCTCTCGATCTCCCAGCTCTGAACAACATGCAAACAGATTATTAGAACTATACGCAGACTTACAAACCACTTTTCAAAATGTCACAGAGACGGCACTGACCTTCTGAATGAGGACGAAGAGGTGGGTGAGTTGATCGAAACTGAACTTCACAGCAGCAGCAGCAATGATTGTATGAATGTTTTCTATCACAGTTGATGATTGGCCCGCCTGAAACAGCCACACACACATTAAAAGATCCAACAAGAGCGGGGGCATTTGTCTTTCTCAACATTTGACACATGAACACATTCAGTATCAGCAATATGTCTGCGTATATAACATACACTAACAGTTGTGTTCAAAGGTTAGCAGTTACAAATGGTACAACCTGTTCAACATGCTTAAAGGCATACTACGCAGGATTGCTGGTTATTGATTGTAAACACACTTGCTAGTGAAAGGGAAAGTAAAAGCAAACCCCAGACTCTCTCCTTTGGCATTTCGCCTCTCTTGGATGCCTGCTGCTTACAGTCTGGCACCTGGTTGCTACCTTTTTATAAAGCCCCGACCTTGCGAGTGCTGTGGGTGTACATGTTCAATGTCCCAAACACAGAAAATAATAAAGAAAAAGGAGAGTCTCTGCAGATAAATACAGCACCACACCTCCAGAGGGTCATAAGTGATGATTGAGAGGGATTATGAGTCTATACATTGTGTTTCAGGACAATCCTGTGTAGTATATCTTCAGTGAAAATATTGTGGTGTGTGCACTGATGCTGACCTGTATCCTCCAGATCTTGGAGAGTTCGTCCAGCGACAGTTTACTCCCCAGCAACTCAATGATTCCCTTAATTCTCTCACAGTACTGAGCCTGGTCAATGTTACCTGAGACATAAAAATATTCAATGATCACAGTGTAAAGAGCCAACTTCACACTGAAAGCCTGATCATTGTAATGGTTTCCATGTTGTTTGTAAGAGGTTATAAAGTTCAATTGTTTGTCCAAGTGTTGCGCTGTGTAACAGGAAGTGATGGATTTCCTTACCCTCCAGTGCTATTGATAGGACTGAGTTCTCTACCAGCCAGTCCAAAAGTTTATCTGTGTCAATGGCATTTTTCACCGTCTTTGCCACTGTACTCTCCTCTATCAACTTTGTCACCTGAGAGGGAAAGATACACAAAGACAGCGTGACTTTAGATCAAGAACACCCAGAAACAGTATTTTTTCTTAGCGCTTTTCTTAGCGTTGACAGTTCAGATCCTGTAAAAGCTAACCTCTTTGAGGGAGTTCATCTTGGTAGAGAAGTGAGGGGTTTTGAGCATGCGCAGCAGCGTGTCCAGCCGCAGGTCATCCACCACAGTGACCAGCTCCCTCTGGAACCTCATACACAGCAGCTTGATGGCCGACAGCAGGTCTGGGATGCTCACCAGACGCTATGGTGACAGACAAATGAGGAACAACTAAGTTATAAATCTTGGTTGGATCAAAATCAACATTCACAAGTTCTCACACATAGAGTAAATAAATAATTCATCCTCTAAGTTCTAATCCTGTGTCCCTAATGTAAGTGTTGATTATCTCCTGCATGTCAGAGAGTGTTTTTATAATAAAATCCCTCTCCATTTTCCTCCTGTGATACTTCAAATCATCTTGAGCTTGAGAGCATAGACATACATGTATTGAATTAAGTGTAATTTGGGGTGACAGGCTAACCCCGCCCTTGTCAGTCGTACTAGCTAGAGGAACTTCATTTACATTTTCAAAACACAATGATTTTACTCCAACAAGTTCATTATTCCCTCTTTTTTCTTCTTCAAATCTTACAATAACTGTGAGCTCCACCTTACCAAGCCAAAATCTCAAGGCACACCTGTACTTATATTTGTGCACAATAGCATCTATAACTTGTGTTATCACTCTTATCCGAACATAAATGTTTGTTTTTATTTACTAATATCAAATAAAGATTGACAATAAACTATTAGTCATGAAATATTTCACAAAATGATCCAAGAATTAATTTTTGACTTTTAAAATTGCATTACAGCACCAATACCACGTCCATTTGAACAGGAAATAATGTTTCTGGGCGGACATTTTTCAATTGCAAAGTAACTTATATAGCAAACAGTTAGTCCCTGACTGTCTCACTGTGATACTGGGCTGCTATGATTACTCTTTGACTCTTCCCCCAGCGTTACAGCAAGCTCTTATGTTTGGGTCATTCTGCGAGAATGGAAATCTGCCTCCTCATCTTGCTTTACAAAATGGCTAAATGACATGGTTTCTTCTCTACATGTTGAAGACATGTTCACTCTAACTCCCTCATCAAGTTTTCTAAAATTTGAGGACCTTTAATTGAACACATCAAAAGGATGAGACCTAACCACATCGGACTCCTCCCTTACACTGGACTGTACACTGTGCTTTGATCTACCAGGACACTATGTCTCTGTTGGACTTTCCCTGACCACTTATTGTCTTTATCCTATGGATGCGATCGCTCTGCCTCAACCTTCCTGTGGACACATTATGAACTGGTGTGTAATTATACTGCTTTTTTTTTCCTTTAGCTGGCAGTTTGGTTGTTTTTTTGTTTTTGTTTGTCCTGTATTTCGTATGTCTGCCTTTTTGTATTATTTGTGTTAAAACTGAAAGTAACATCTATATTAAAAAAAATATATATAGATAAAATAATGCAAGATAACGTGATGTGTCATACACTTGTAATTCCCAAACAGACGGCTTTAATAGGTTCCCGGTGGAGTCTTTTTCAATTTAATTAAATGTTATTTTTTAGGTAGAGTTTGCCTCTTTATTAGAAAATGGGTGCGCACAACATATTGACACAGTCAATTAAAAATTCATTTATAAGTTTGTGTATAGCCCCAGTTGAATACTGCAATAATTATGTGTGGTTATCACAAAATCCCTCAGCACAACTGGATTTGCATCAGGGCACACCATTTGAGAACCACTGACTTATCACAGCTGTGTCTCTCTACAGCTCTCAGTTCAACTGTATTTGCCTGGCGCCCACTGTTGAGTGATCCCAGAGATCTGAAGGACTTGATTTAAATCCCTCTTGTCACTAAACTACACCCATATACTTTGTTTCACAATGACAGATTCACACTACGCCCCAGATTCATCTGTGCAAGTGCCCTGACCAGCCAGCAGGAGTCACAACAAGGACGCAATCCCTCACTGGCTTCCCAACCTGAATGTGCCAACGAGTTGGACCACTCCCAGGTACTAAACACAAGTGTTTTTGTCCCCTCTCTCTTTTAATGTAGGTGATGAAAGGGTGACAAATAAGTGCTACCTTGTCTTTAAGGTCCTTCTCCTCCAGGTTCTGCACATATGTGATCATCTTATGGATGACTGGATCGAGCATGGGCTGGGGAAAGACAATATGAAACTTTGTTGGCCACTGCAGCAGCAAAACAGTAAGAGGATACAGCAAATAAAAATAGAATATAAATCTGAATGGTGTCCAAGGGTCATAGAAACAAACACATGTGATAGTTTTAACACTGGAAAAAGTTTAGACAGAAAAACAAATTAACAGGATGTAAACTTCAACATAAGGAGAAACAGGGGGAGCGTAAACATACACAGTAGCAGCAGTTGAACTAACTGAAAAACAGAAAGGGTCCACAAACAACAAGATCTGGGTCAGTATACCACTATGAGTCTGTATGTGTGCACATGAGATAGCTCACCTGGACGAGGCTGGAGTTTAGGTATTCAGCACCAACTCCAAGAGGCTGGACCAGAGCTGACACACACTGTGTAGGCAGAGGGGGGAAGGGACAGAATAACTCAGGCATGACACAAACCAAAAAGGAAATCATTTTATCAAAACCAGCTGAGTATGAGTAGCTATGATAAGAACTGTTTATTGCATCTCTCCGTTTTTTTTTTTTTTAGGGTGCGTCAGCATAATCGTTCTTGCATAGCTGTGGGAATGGGATGCATCTGTGGGTGTCACTTTTGACGGCTTATTAGAGAGGACATAAACAACAACAGCACTCCGCCACTCCTCTCAAATTAAAGGCCACAGGTCACATTGTGTTTAAACTGATACTGTGTTTTCACTGGTGCATGTGTGCATGTGAGTGAGCGTAAACAGATGTGTGGGTGACTTTCCAATACCGGAGCCCAGCTGTCATTTGTCATTCAGTGCTAAATCACAGGAGCTTAATGAATGGTTCCCGTGTTCCTGTCTTTTTTTATCTGGCTATCTTCCATCGCTGCTTCTGGGCTCCCTCCGAGCTGCTCCCGACTCCCCCACCTTCCTCCTCTATTCACTCAGTGCTCCCCCCCCTCCTTGCACTTGACTTCCTGTTCAAAGCAGACAAATGAATGACTCAGCCCTGGGAGTCAGTCGAGTAGGGAGCTCTCCTCCCATTATCTTTTCTCCTTTCGCTTTCAGTCTCTTCCTCCTGTGCTTGGAGTATGTTAGGTATCTGACAGCTTACACACTCTGCCGAGCTCCCACTGCCACTGAAGAGTGGTCTGTGCCCGGTCCCTTCCGTATTAATATGCTAATGGTTGGAGGGAGTGTGTGTGTGCTCGCACACACTGAATCAATGGCTGTGCACTGCTGTGGTTCCGGCCAGGTTCCCAGAAGGAAGCATCAGTACAAGGATGCCTCAGAACACATAACACAACAGAGCATTTCAACCATCACACAGTGGGAGGATGAGAGAGTGTGTCTGTGTGTAAGTGAGTATTAGTGGGAAGGGGAAAGAGAGAGACATTCAGTACCCTGCAGCTGAGAGCGGTGGGGGTAAACATGACGACCTTTCGCCTGCATAGGCTGTCTCAGAGTCTGTCTACAGTGTTTCTCTACATCCATCACCACGGCTGGAACTATCCCATTACTCTTTACATACGTCAGACTGTTTGTACGGAAGGCAAAAAGATCAAAGTAAGGACGGTTATTCTTACAGCAATCTCAATTTCGTCTGTGTTGAGCTTCGTCTGGATGGCGGTGAATCCTCCCAACTCTCCAAACTTCACAAAAAAAAGAGTAGCAGAGGAGAAATATGAGGCAAAACTGACCCAACTGTGGCATGTGGACATGAAGCCAACATCTGTGTGACCGCTCATTACTCACCCGATTCACCAAATCAACCAGCCAACCATGAGGCTCCTGAAAGAGATAATTATGTTTCAGTTCTTCAGCAATGACACTGCAAATTATTGCGAGACACACAGACACACATAGAACTTTTCTGACAGCTGTTGGGTGTCAGTCACACATGTTCGGCTGAGCCCCTGTGGCTCAGTTACACAACAACGGGGATGAAGAACTCGTTTGTCTGCCCCTGATCATGACTATGAAGAGTAAATAAAGGCTAATAAGGACGTGTGTATATTAACAGCTTCACATCCATCTGGGTAAATAGTGCACATGAGGTCCAGACACACGAGGTAGCCCTTACTTTCTGATAGGCGTTGCTAGGAGAGACTGCAAACTGGTTGGCCTCTTCTCCAAAAACTTCAGCCCAGTTCCTCTGACAGGCCTTCATCCGGTTCTTGAAATGGTACTCGTTGTCAGGGTTGAAGGCCTGTACACAACAACAAAGACACAGAATGTAAATAGATCTTTATGATACATTTCAACCACATCATATCACATGCCTGGTTTCCAAGAGACAGACAAAACAAGCCTTTGACAAACTGAATGACTGACATTTAGTACATTGGCATGATGCACACCAATATTCCCCTATTACTCCGAACATGACGATATTCTAGATTTTATACGGGTCATGTAAACAGCTTATTCTGTGTGAATATTTCGAAATAGGCCTTTTCCCAAATGGATCATTTTCTGATTAAGACATGTGGAATATGCCAGTATTATTCATGTTTTAATAGCATTCTTTGCACATGTATAAAGCTTATTTGTGTCTCAGTTTGGGTTTTTACCGTAATTTGGGACACACGGCCTCTTGCCCGTTTACAGTCAGCTCTGTGCGTTGTCATGGATACGCTGTACACAGACTAACTCACCAACAGTTTGCAAGGCTGTGGGGTTGAGATGCATGCCAAAAGAAAAGCCAACTTTTCTACTCTGAAGAAGAAACACACCTACTTTTAAATACAATAAAAGACTTGGATTTTAATGGGTTTTTGGATATGCATACACATTGAAGAGCTGGAATGAGAGAGGGAGGCTGTTTTGCACAGTCAACCAAGTTTGGTACAAAAGAATCCTGGCACAAGCGACAGCCGCACCACTTTTTCATTTTTGTCATGATAAACGACATGTTAGGACACGTTAATGGGAGTATGCACTGCTGCATGTGAACAGGATTATTATTGAAATATTCATTTTCATTATCCACGTAAAGAGCTTAGTAGGAATATGGTCTTTTTCGGAATGAGGGCAAAAAACTTAATAATTTGTGCATGTAAACTTAGTCAATCAATCTTCACACCACAGGCCAATTACTCACAGTGGCAGATCCAATTTTAAACACAGGCTCACTAAAAAAATCAGTCTTGGTAGAGCAATTTGCTGACTCAGAGCATGAGAATTATCGAGGAGCTTTATTATTAAAATAGCACCTTTGACACTAAGATTGCACATTTAAAGCACTTTCTTTAATTGATCATCTGCCACATAACAATAGCTGATTGATCATTTAAAGTAAAAATGTGTTGGTTATTTGTTTTCCAGGGTTAGGTTAATGTATTCATGCATTCATGCATTTTCTGTAACCGCTTAGGGGTCACATGGGGTGCTGGAGCCTATCCCAGCTGACACTGGGCGAGAGGCGGGGTAATCGTTGGACAGATCACCAGACTATCACAGGGCTGACACATAGAGACAGACAACCATTCACACTCACATTAACACCTACGGACAATTTAGAGTCACCAATTAACCTGACAGGCATGTCTTTGGACTGTGGGAGGAAGCTGGAGTACCCAGAGAAAACCCACGCTGACACAAGGAGAACATGCAAACTCCGCACAGAAGGGTTTCCCCACCCCAAGGAAGAGGAACCCTCTTGCTGTGAGGCTACAATGCTAACCACTGTACCACTGTGCCGCAAAGGGTCACGTCGAGTTAGGTATTATTTATATAGCAACAAATCACAACTTAAGTTACCGCATAGCACTATTCATATACAGCAGGCCTAGATCATACTCTTTAATTGGCAAAGACCTGACATTTCCGCCACAAGCTAACGCCTGGCAACAATGCTAAGAATATTTGATTTATTTTAAAAGGTAAAAAACATTTTAAAAAGACAGGAAATATATTAAAGAGAAACATTACAAGGGATAACACACCATAGTCAGGACCGCCATCAGGTTCACAGGTATGGGGTCCTGCTTCACCCTCTCTGCCACCAGCTCCACCAGCAACATGAGCATGTTGTAGATTCCCTCGTGAATCTCCGTCCCCCATTTGTGCACAGCACTGCTGGTCAGCAACTGGTGATGGTGAACAAATCAGACAGAGAGGAAGAAAGTTAGGAAAATGTATGCATATTAATGAACAGCTACAGTCAACGTCTGGTCTCTTTTGTTTCTCACCTTTTTAAAGGCCTCCGGCATGCACCGATCCATGAACCGCTTGCAGTTCTCGTCAGCATCAGCAAGACCTGACAGAGAGGAACATTCACATATTTATCCCATATCTACACATGGTGAAAAAAAATAGCTGTGATGACGGAGTTACAGATTGAGCCGTGTGGCACAAAGGTCCAAAATAACAACATGTGATAAACACCCAACAGTCCAAAACAAAACATGTCGCCCACACGATAACACAGATGGAGAGCGTTTAGTTTATTGCAGACCTTCAAAACTATTTTCATCCCACACAATCATGGTCTTACCGTGCCGGGCGAGGCAGGTGGAAGCGATAAGACACTTGCCCAGAGACTCCTCTCTCTTGTAAGGTATGGACCAGTGGTCGGTGAAGACTCGACTCTCCAGCTCATACAGGTTGGTGGTGGGAAATTCCATGCTGCCCCCAGAGCAGTTCCCATTCTCATCATTGCTCCTCTGTAAACATACACATGCGTGACATCATTACAACATAATGCTATGTGTAACTGTATTTCCCAAAGCTCGTCCCTGCGTGGACCATTGTTTTAGGACACTGCAGCTGTCCTCTGTGCGAGGTTAATCCAAACGGCCTCTGGCGATGATAAAGTCAGAGAGGATGATGCTAGATTCTTTTTCTCCCTCTGGGGGAAGAGCGATAGCAGTCATTTGGAAAGCGTGTCCTCTCCTCAACAATCTGTCCTCCATCTCTACATCTTTTTGTCCATTCTATTTCCTCCCAAGAAGCTTAAACAAATCCAGACAGGTGCTTGTGTTTAAGTGTTTCACTGAGCGATACAGAAAAGGGTTGTGACGTGTAAGACAGGGTGTGAGCGCTGAAGTCAAACGTAATAAACACCCTGCCACATGACATGACACTGTCTTGTTATCAGAATGATGCTACCCACGATGACATATTTTCTCAGATCATATCTGAACAGTTGTGAAAGGCAAGCTAAAATTCAACTCACTCAAAGTCACCTTATATACTTTCTGCATTTATGGTGCAAAATGCTAAGACCAGGTTTAGCCCACTGTTGCAATTAAAACAAAATGGCCCGTGGCAGTAAAGTCTACGAGTCCATGTGGTGAAAGCAGACAAAGGATTATTGAATTATTTACATCATAAAGTTGTTTACATATTCATGAAGTCATCTGATTATTCATTATTAAATTGCAGAACACCCTCCTCTGAAATAGTGCTGCCTTGTGAAACATTTCAGAGCACATGTGCAACACTAAAGCATGTCACATCTGAATTCAACTAATGATTGCAGTTGCACTGTTACTGTGCAAAGCATTTAAGCACAGTAATCTGTAGAGGCTTTACCTGCTGTCTTCTTACAGAAGGTAGCTTAAAGGGACCGTTCACACCAAAATCAAAAATACATATTTCTCCTCTTACCTGTAGTGCTATTTATCAATGTGGACTGTTTTGTTGTGAGTTGCAGTGTGTTGGAGATACCGGCCGTAGAGATGTCTGCCTTCTCTCGTAAATAATAGAGCTAGATGACACTTGGCTTATGGTGCTCAAAGTGCCAAAAAATATACATCTTAAAAACTCAACAGCCATGTCTCTTTCCAGAAATCATGACGTAGTTACTCAAGATAATCCACAGACTTTGTTGTGAGTAGTTTCATGTAGGAACTATTTTCTTTCTACCAAACTACAACCAGCAGCTGTATTATCACACAGAAGGAGGCATGCATCTGATCATGGCTCGTGCTCGTGACAGGGAGATATAAACATTCATGGCGTCCTCCTCAGATGAGCTGTAATGTTTGTGCTAAGATTACCGGCTAACCTGTGGCACACTTCTTTCAGGCGACCCACAGAATCAGCATGCTCAGACCTGCTGACTGCATTTCTGCTGACCCCTCGCATGTTCTCAAAGGAGAATACCAACTTCTGCACTCCAAAGGGTGATTCAGAGTCAGTGTTTATACATCAGTCTATCCTGTTGCTAAACCAAAATCAGTGTGCTGCTAATTAAAGTCTGAACCTGAGGATATTACGTGATGTGCTCCACAGCCATGACTGTTTGGTGTGCTTTTATGGGGATGTGCTGTTTGTGTAATTGTATGTTGAATTTGTGTGTGAACTTCCTGAGCAGAGCTGTATGAGGACGCAAAATTAATTTCAGTTTGAAGTGACAATAAAGTTGTGGGTGAGCTAGCAGTACCTGTGCGGTGATATGGTTGGCAGATGTAGCTTGGTAGAGGGAAAATGGTTCCTACATGAAACTGCTCACAACAAGGTCTGTGGATTATCTTGAGTAACCAGGTCATGATTTCTGGAAGGCAACATTGCTGTTGAGTTTTTTAAATGTACTTTTTTTGCACTTTGAGCACCACAAGTTAAGTGTCATCTAGTTCCATTATACTGGAGAGAAGGCAGACATCTCTACGGCCCGTATCTCAGCTCACACCAAAACAGCCTAGACTGATAAATACCACTACAGGTAAGAGGAAAATATACATAATTTTGAGTTTGGGTTGAACTGTTCTTTGAACTAAGACTAAGCCCTGGGATTCAGCTCTCACTACATTATAAATGACCAAAGCTATTACAAACCATTGTCCATTTTTCCTGTGGGAACTGCGCAGTAGAAATATTAATACAGCAAAGTATAGTTAGGTCAAATCTTCCCATTGTGAATACATCTCCACATATTTGCATACATAATGGTCAACGTATTCAGTGCATGTTACACTGCGCTGCACACTGATACATATATAATATAAAGTGATGGACTGGACGGAAAGGAGAACAGGAGAGAGGGAAGGGGGGGGAGAAGGCAACAGAAGAGCATCATATTTCATCCTTTCCCTTTCTAGGAAAATTAGAAATGACAGATAGATGGACGAGAGGAAGGAAAAAGAGAGACTAACCTAACACCGGTCTTGGAAAACACTAGGTTGAAAGAGTAACCAAAAGGAAAAATTTTATTGCTGATCCAGAACTCAATGACAGTTTAACTTGAGCGTAAAAAATTAATCTTTTGATTTAATTAAAAAAATGACTGTATAGAGAAAAGAATAGCTTCCTGTAGTTGTATACAACATGCTGAACCTGTCACAAACAGTAATCAAACAGGGGAGCAAACATGCAAACAAACATGTAACTGAGCTGCAAAGCTCTCAGTGTTTCAAAGCCTTTAGGGGAAAGGTTCAGGTCTCAAAGCCAGCACAGCATACACATGTGTGTTCCTGTGCAAGACGATGAGGTAACTCAGCGCCGCGCTGTTACTATGCACCCTTCAACCCTCCTGGGACCCCCTGCAAAAACTGCAATGTGTTAGTGTGTGTGTTAGGGAGACTGCAGGGCTATATTTAGGAGCATAACATGGGGCCAAAGACCTGTGACATGCCTCTTAAGCACAAATACAGCAAACAGGGGAAGCGAAGAAAGGAAATAAAGCACTTTCATCCTCGAGGCTTATTCCCTATACTGCATGTTTCAGAACTTACCATGACACGTGGGAGTGACACCTGTTAATTTCTCCATTTCACGACAAATACGAGTTCTCTTAAACGTTTCAATAGTACACTTGAGCGTACAAAGCAATTACAATAATGGCTCAAACACGGATGAATCACTCATTAGACAAGCTAGTTCAAATAGGAAAAAAAGGCTCAAATTAGACTTCTTTGGCATGTGGGCATACATGAAAAATCTTTTTGGCAGCTCTTCGTGAAATTAAATGAACTCACAGAGTGAGTCACTTTGGGCTGAGTTAGTTTGTAACAATGCCACTCTTGGCATGTTGACATAAATAGGCTTATTATCCACAGTAACCTGCAAGTGTGTGCCATTTTCTGCATACTGTAAACACCAACTGTTGTTTGTACTACACTTACAATATCAGCCTGCATCACAGTGTGACAGCGGCGAGGGAGTACGAGCAGAAATTAAGATGGCCAACAGGTACTGGGACCAGAGTGGTTTATTTGTGCCTATTCTGCTGACCCATATTAATCACAGCAGCTCAGACAGCTATCAAAGGGATACAACAAGTGGTTGGGAAGTCTGAATCAATAATGATACCGTTGAAAGGATTTGTGACTTTCTAAGAAAGTGTTGCTCTCTTCTGACAGCACCTGCAGGGTTTAATAAGACACAAGAGAGCAACAGGCTCCAGGTCAGGTTACTGTGGACAAACTTTCTCCACCTCTTCAAGGTGCCAATTAAAGCATATCTTGCGTGGACAAGTATTTATGATCAGCCAACTGTTACAACACAACATTAACACTGCAAACTAGGACAACATGATACGACCTGCAGGTAAATCACTGACAACTGTCAGGGAACACAGAGCTGGCCTCACAGCATCAAATGCACACACAGATTATCTACAAATTACCACTGAGTGACACCAGAAACTGGCATTTTGACAGCTGAGAATGTGGACAGATGAATTATCAAAATGGCCACGTATGGTTAGGACATTGCGAAACCGCTTCTGAGCCCGGTTCGAGTGGACTGCAGCCTCGGTAGTAGCCGAGCACGGTTGACGCTGTCAGCCAGCCTGAAAGCTAACGTCGGCTAACCTCTGCAAAGCAGCTGCAAAGCGGACTGAATGATCCAGCCAGCTGTCCGCGGGCTAACTGATAGCACTGATTACCCGCTACCCGAGTCACATTACTCCCAGTTAAAATCTGTGATTGCAATCCTCCAGTGGTGCCTCTGTGCTGCTGTACCTGGTGCTGCTACTGGCGCGTTCAACTCCCAACTAACGTTAGCTAGCCTGCTAACGCCTGCTACTAGCTAGCTGGGTTAGCTTGTAAGTTTAAAATAGCGATTTAGGTTTGTTTTATCTTTTAAGTGTCTGAGCTTCATGTTAGCAGACAGTTCTCCAGTCACTATGAGCTACTGGCAAGCCCTGTCCCGTAAGACAGGAGAGTATTTCACGTCCTGCTCTGACAGCTCACGTTGGGCTCGGTGCACCGACGCTGCTAAGTTTAGCTAGTTAAATGGGCGAGTCCACTATTCCCCAGTAAGTTACAATTAGCCCAGTTCTCCTCCCTCGTTCCTCCAGTTGATGCTCGGTGAAACGCTGGTTGCTCTTACCTCGCTATCCACTACATCGTGGTATGCAGGCGGGGGATCAAACCCTCCAGTCCCGGTCCGCCCGCTGTTTTCCCCGTCTCCACTCGAGCCCACGCCGGGGGCAGGCCCGCTCTCCATCGGCTCGTATCCATACCCGAGTCCGGGGCTTTCGTTTGTCAGGAGCGCCACTGCCTCGTTTATGTCGTTCTTTGCCAGCCGAAGCGCTTTCCGTATCACGTCGGGGTCCGGGAAACCCATGCAGAGGAGCGTCGGTTATGTGCTGCTCCTCTTCGGTCTCCATTTTTGGGGGTGTCTCAGTCTCTCGGACTAATAGTAACGGGGTGTTCGGCACAGCCCTGTAGCTGTGCACGCCGCCATGTTTACAGTCCGGCGATACTAGCCTGTCACGATCTGGCTCCCCCTACAACAGCGCCGACACAGGCTGCCAAGAGCTGCATGCCTCTCGCGGGAACGCGCACGGTGGAAAATCCTACACGGTAATGGCCTCTAGTAACGGTATTTGTTACTGTCCGGGGAAATCAGGGATGTATGGAAGTCCATTTCACCAGGGAAAAAAATATATATGTATTAGTACAATTTTTTAAATCGAAAAACACGAAAAGTCCTACATGTGGTAATGGTTTCTAAGATTTATGTTCAATAACAGTATATTTTTACTGTCCAGGGAATCGAGCACGTATGGAAGTCCATTTTCACCATAAAAAATAGTAAAAAAAAAAAAATATATATATATATTTAATAATTTCTTTTGATTTATCATGTCATCATTTATTAATGCATATTTAATCATGTGTAAACTTTTCAGCATTTTTTCCCCTGCCAGACTTTGGCCCCTGAAATCATGATGGGCCCTATAGTTAATAAAGCCCATCCTCTTATTTCAGTCAAGGTAAATGTTATCACACTGAGAGGATGGCCCAAAATGTGCAGGCCTTCTTAGTGAAATCAAGTTTCCATAGACAAGCATAAGAAGTGTTTTGGCAGAGCTGATTTAGCTGCCCAGAAAAGCCTCCCCTATTATTTTAAACAACTATCAAGAAACACAAATATTAAGATGAAATTGGTTATGGTATCTAATTCAGAATTTCGAATAAAATTACAAAAACAATTAACCTTAGTTAATTAAATTGTAAAAAAGAATATTATATTGGTATTATATTATTAAATATGCTTTAGCTGTTATTGAAAAACAAAGAAAGTAACCAAAGCATGCAAAGTGTGGTGATTTCTTGTAGCTGTAAAATAGATTTGTGTAGCTTTTGTTTTGTTTTTTTTAAATGGTGATAAAATACCAAGGAACAGGCTTCATTACATTTTTAGGTGGCACATTGCTTTCTCACCTTTAAATTGCAGAGACAACAACCTTGAACTTAAAGCAACTGCAAAATGAAAACAGTTACAGCAGGAAACATAATGAAAGACTCAAAATCTGGTTTCTTCCCGAGCAGGTATTCACATATAAGATGGTGATTTATTGCACAGACAAAAATATATAGAATGGAAAAAAATACAATAACAACATTGAAAATACTATTTAAAATATGTACAATGTAACTGTTTAAAATGAAATAGCAAGACAGGAATTGCCAAAACATATTCTATGGGATGTGCACAGGCTCACAATAATAATAACAACTTACATTTAAAATACTTTTTCTATTAGAAATTGCAGGTTATTCATTCTTAAATTCAATGATCTTTTTATTTATTTAAATTATGGTAAAAGTCATTATCTGTAATATTCTGGTGACACACTAAAGCCTCCATACAACATACTTACTCTCAGACAGCTATATTTTATTTGGACAGGTGTACTTTCTTCTTGCTTTTTTGTTTTAAGTGACTAATTAAATACTAATTTTAAGTCTGGTTATAACAAATCTAATTGTTACCAGTAGAATCTGGTGTAAAAAAGGAAAGATAAGAGCAGTTTTAAGTATTTCCGACTGTAATTAACCACTGATGGATCACAGTCCGGCCTCGAGCATCATCAGGGCGTGGCAATGCGCGCGAGTAGGGGTGGTGGTTGTGGTGGCGGGCGGACGTCACGTGAACACTTCGCTCATGTGACAAGGAAAAAGTGAAAACAGGAACAAAATGGCTGCAACTGGCGACGACGCCGCAGCAATGGACAGCATCTCCAGGGCACCAGCGGCCCATTTAGCGGCTCTGAACGCGGCAGCGAGCTCCAGCAGTCACACGGAGGGCCCGGAGGATGTGACAGAAAGCCCGGCGGTGGCTCCCAAAAAGCCCAGCACCAACAGTGAGTGATGATTCATTCAAGCTTCCGTAGCATGCTAATGCTAACTTAGCATCCAGTCACCAGATTGTTTTTGCTTTTCAGTGTGGGTTACATTGTTTACAATCATTGTCTATGTCCTAATGTTTTATATTTTTCCTATATTAGGGATTGTTGTTTATTTCCTCCCCACTTTGTATACCTTTATTGTTCAAACTGAACTGACAGGCTGAGTTCTGTGTTGTGATTATCCTGCTCCTGATTCTTTGATTCAGGTGACGGTGGTGTGGAGACAGCAGAGGAGGCTGTGGAGCCTGCAGAGCCTGATATCAACGAGTTGTGCACTGATATGTTTGAAAAGATGGCCATCTTCCTGCAAGGGGAACTAACAGGTGTTTTAACACACTGCACACTTCCTCATTTTCACTTCTTTTCTCTCTGCACAAAGGAAAAACTCTATTATTAGTCAGATCAGTGATTAACTGATGCTCTCTTTCTGTTTCTTACTTCCACATTTTCATTCATTTCATTCATTTATTTAGTCAGGAAAGGAAATAAAAGTAACATTGTGTGTTACTGTTAAAACTTTCAGCAGGTTCCTGTTCTGCAACAAAAACATAATACAATTCAGAATAAGAACAGAAACCACAAAACACGGGCAGCTACATAGACAATGCAGGGTAGTGGACTGAAGTGCAGTAAAATGTAATATGGGATTTAAATCAGTGGTTGCAGGTCTGTCCCTCCATCCAGTGTTTATATGTGTGTTTGAAATGTGTAGTAGAGGTTATTGCTCTAATGTAGTATGGGTTGTTGTTCCAGATCTTAGTGTAAGTGTGACAAAATGATCTCTGACCATAATTGTTTTTGTAAGGTGATACAGGAATAAGTGCATACGAAATTGATATAATGATGTGTCACTGTCTTGTGTTGTGACTTGGAAATAGAGCAGTGAGTGTAGGGTTGGAGTCGTTTAGGACCTGAAAATAGAATTTAATGGCTACATTATCAGTGTAGGTTTGAAATGTCAGGGTGTTAGGGTGTGAGAGTGCGGTGCAGTGATGAGTCCAAACGGGGAGGTTACCATCTTGTACGCCCTGTTGCATAGTCTTGCTATTGGTTCAATGGTTTCCTTTGTGGTGAGGGATCAAATTAGGAGACAGTAGATTATTGTCAAGAGAATGATTGCATGTAGGTATGTATATGAAACAGCAAGGGTGATCAGAAAGGAAAATTACAGTATCATCGGCATAAAAACTGGGTTTCAGCAGGTTAGCAGGTAGAGCGGAAACCATATTTACCTGTTTGTCCCTCCGTTTTCTTTTCACTTGTGCGTATTCGTTCTACGTCCTTACTTTACCAGGGACTTGCGAGGATTACCGTCTGTTGGAGAACATGAACAAGCTCACCAGTCTGAAGTACATGGAAATGAAGGACATCAGCATCAACATCAGCCGTAACCTGCAGGATCTCAACAACAAATGTGAGCGAGATACATTATCAGCACACACAAAAAGTCATTATTTCTGGTTCATATATTATTTCTACTACTGCAGCATGAACATCTGGCTGGTATGTGTGTCTGGTTTAGATGCTAGCCTACAGCCCTACTTGGACCAGATAAATCAGATCGAGGAGCAAGTGTCTTCACTTGAACAGGCTGCTTACAAACTGGACGCATACTCCAAGAAACTGGGTAAGACTCAAGTGCAGAAGTGTGCATGTATAATTTAGGTCCAGTGTGTCAGATACAGGGGGATATATTGGCAGAAATATAACATAATAAGCTTGTTTTCTTTGGTGTATATTCATTCTGTAACCGCTTATCCTGTTAGTGGTCGCTGGGGGTGCTGGAGCCTATCCCAGCTGACACTGGGCGAGAGGCGGGGTAATCGTTGGACAGATCACCAGACTATCACAGGGCTGACACATAGAGACAGACAACCATTCACACTCACATTCACACCTACGGATAATTTAGAGTCACCAATTAACCTGCATATCTTTGGACTTTTGGGAGGAATCCGGAGCACCCGGAGAAAACCACTGCCAACCATGCTGCCTCCATGGTGTACAGTCACCTGAAAATAAGAATCTTTGTTTTCGTTACTTTAGCATGAGCTGTTTATATCTACATTCTCATCTACGGAGTCCGCCATGTTGCACCACCATGTTTCCACAGTAGCCCAGAACCGACAAACCAAACACCAGCTCTAGATGGGGCCATTTGCAGCCCTTCAGCAACAAGCAGCAATGGAAAAACATGGATTTTTTAATATAGAACTGCTCTATTCAGTGTTTTTACTGGTTTGAATTACTGGTTCTGTTTGTTTTGGAGGGGAACAGACCTCTGCGAATAATTCGACTCCTGTTAAAAACCTACTTAACGTCTAGATCTGAAGTTATCAGAGAATAAAGTGAGCACACTATCAGCAGGTGCTGAACCAGCTGCCCGTCTCAGACGAGCCAAACATTGTTGGAAAAACACTGCTTTGTAATGTGAAGCTGCTTTATCCTGTGATTTTACTGTTTAAATCACCTGGTCTGTTTATATTGGAGAGGAGGAGACCTCTGTGGATAATTCAACTCCTTGTAAAAACCTCCTGAACAATAAACACTGAAGAAATTCTAACCAGGAGAAGCTTCAGCTGGTTGCAATCTGCAGTCTTCACCACTAGATACCTCTAAGTCCCCCTAAAACTTACACACTGGACCTTAAAGTCAAAAAATGTATTGAGTGAGAGTGATTATATTTGAATTAGTTGTAATCCATCACATAAATGTTATAAGTTAATTCCTGCAAGTTTAGTAACATTCTTACTAACTTGGTGGAAATAACAATAGTATTTGTGTAATTCCACAACTTGCTTCCTTTATTATGTTTGGTGAGTATCTGTTTTTCTTTGTCATTGAGAGCTCACACCCTGCATGACAGCAGAAACATGACAGCAGAAATATAACAGCCTCTTTCTGTGTTTGCTGGCTACTTTGTCTGGTATGTGTAGCTCAGACCAATAATAGTACAGCCACATGTATCAGCTCATGTTGCAAAGCACTATGAAGTCCACCAGCAGATGGCACTGTGACCTCACACATAATTCCTCATCTAACTATTTCCACATCACCCCTCACAAAGAGCCAAACGTCACCCAGTCGTGTTGTGTTTGGACTCAAGCAGTCATTAACTACAGAGTGATCACATCCCTGTCTTTTCTTATCCTCACAGAGGCCAGATTCAAAAAACTGGAGAAGCGATGAGAGGGAAGAAGAGGCAGACTCGAGAGTTATGGTGCCTTCTCACCTTCTTTAACCCTGCCTCGCCCTCCTCTCTCCCTGCCAGTGGAGCCAGGAGCTGCGGGGAGGATGTGAACTGAGACTGAAACAACAAACAGTCAGAGCCACTTTGACACCTAGAGAGGACCCGAGAGGAAGCAGCTGAAAGCACATGAATTAGTACTGCAGCGCTTGGCTTAGATTTAACTCTAGCATCACTGAGTTTGGCAGCAGTCGTGCAGCCAGGATGAAGGAGTGTGTGGCGTGTACCCACATTCTTGTGCAGATACACTTTATGTTAAATAAACCTGCTTAATTAGTAACATATCTTAATTAACTGGTGGATTGAAATAATACTAACTTACTACTAAACATAAAGAAACACAGCAGATTGGCAGAGACTTGTACCTTGTCATATGTAGATATTTATATGATGAAGCATGATCATAGATGTGTTTTAATGAAGCCCCAGCCTTTTAATTCTGATCATTTCAGGCAACTGACAGATAGATTCCCACTTAGTCGGCTGACATGTGCATCAGGACTCCTTGTTGTCACACATGTATTTGTCTGGGCTGTGTTAATAGTATCACAAACTATGGAGTTTGCTATAAAAGGTGACTGTGTAGAGCACAGAGCAGCTGGAATCACACTATCTCTGTAGAATGAGTTTAAAGTCTGCAGTTTAAAATAAAAGATATTTGATAAGTATGAATTATAGCTTGTTTATCTGGAGATTTTGACACTGAAAACTGGACTTTTTTAAATAATAAACCATGATGTGCATATCACTATGTGACTGTTTCCTGTTACTGACAGCAGATGGCAGACCTGCACCATGATAGACACCTGAATCGATAGTGTCAAATATTGTATAGCTCTGGAAAAACTGATCCACCGCCGAAGGAGCTTTGAGTTCAGCCTTCTTAGAAGAAGAAAAACTCCGGGAAGAGTAAGACCAACAGAGGGAAACAGATGAGACACGCTCGACAAGTTAAAGGAAAGGGTGAATGGGTGACTAAAGATGTGTGCGATGCCCTCTGCCTCCTTTGTTTCCTCTTTTATATTAGCTGTCCCAGAGCAGAACCCAGAACCCTTTTCGCCATGGGCAACAGATTATCTAAACTGACAGGACCTCCCTCCTGACAGTGTGTGGGTTTTTGTGTGTTGCACATGTACGCATGTGTATACATGTTTGTGCAGGACCTAATCTAAACCAGGTCTCTGTCATTAGTCCAGTTGAGGCCCAGGCACAGAGGGAGCTCATTATTCATACTGTAACATTATTTACTGTTGCGCTGTGATCCCTCCATCTCTCCCGTTCCCCTGCCTTTTTCCAGGGCCCTGGGGCATAAATTCAGCTCCACTCCCAAAGGCTCTCAAATCAGGTCTATTAAATGATTTTGGGGTTGTTTTCTAAAAGCTAAATGCGAGTGCCAGGAGGCAGTCAAGCATAGAAGAGAAGGTAACATAATAATCGTAGGTAAACCTTTTTTTAATGTTATTTAGTTTGGAAAGTACCACAAAACCGGACCATACTGTAGCAATATAGTGAGGGTGTGGGAATTTAATGTGTGTATTAGTGGCAAGAATGGGTATAGGCTACAGAATAAAAGTCAGGCCTGTACTCTTAGTATAACTCAACCGATGAATCGAAATACAGATACCATGAAGAAATAGCACTATCAGGTCGTCATCTCATGTTTACACCCCTCCATCTTAAAGAGTTCATCTTTTTACAGACAGGTGCTGTTATTCTAACGGGTGTTGCGTGCACAGAAAAGGAAGCAGCGAAACAAAAGACATATACATCAAAAAATGACGTAGCTACTTTGGTTGATGTAACATCAGTAATCTATGGAGAAATGATAGTTATCTCAACAGTGTTTCTTTATCTTCTTTTCCATTTATTTCCAGTTGAGACGTAATAAGAAAAGTGTTCCCACGTTCCACCTGTGTGTGCGTGTGGAGACTTAATGCAGAAGCATTATCCAACCGCCACAAGCATGTTTGGAACAAGTGAGCAGATGTGTAATAATTTCATGGTACTGATAACTGAAAATGTGTTCCACTGTTTGTGATTATGTGCTTGTGCACGTGTGTGTGTGTATAGTGTAGGGTAGTGGTTCCCTACTGGTCCAGCCATGAGGTCCAGGTTTCTCCTTAGTCATTAGCTCGAGGTCCCACAGTTTACCACAGTCAGCGTCATATTTGCGTTTGGCCATGTCGTTGAGCTACATCACTGTCTCTGTCAAGTAGTGTTTTTTTTTTACAAACTTGTAGGGCTGCCCCCGAAAAGTCAACCAAACTGTTAGTCGACCAGAAAGGTAATTAGTCAGCAAGATTTCACCGGTCTGCTTAGTTGCAGAAAAAAAAGTGAAATTCTATTGGGAGCTGCGCCTTATCACCCTATACGACTGGACCATGTGGCAATGTAAAAGGACAGACACAGGAAATGGCCACGCTCAGCAGTCAAACAGGAGTCACATTAATCTCCAGGGCTGGTACCTGCAGTTATTCCAAGGCTAGTTAATAACATGTGGGGCAGGAAATCCAAAGTGTGGGACCATTTTGAGAAGGTGAAGGACCAACCCAAGGTGATATGTGAACTCATCTTCATTGGTCGACTACAAACATGACGTATCATGTGAAACATGGAAGTAGCTACATGCCCATTAGCCCACAGCGTCATTAACAGGCGGCTCGCTCAGTGTGTGACGTGCACTTGGAGATAAAATATAGGCCTATATTAATGAAGGTTCATT
This sequence comes from Cephalopholis sonnerati, assembly GCA_019142605.1. NCBI lineage: Eukaryota > Metazoa > Chordata > Actinopteri > Perciformes > Serranidae > Cephalopholis > Cephalopholis sonnerati. Next base: position 9,422,562 of record JAGQAX010000006.1, read on the forward strand.
AGTACGGTTTGTATTTCTCTGTAATGTAGCACAGTGGTAACAATGTTACTGAGACTATTCTTTCTCACACCTTCAACTCAAACCCTTGAGTTGCTCCGCCCAAAATATATAATTAAACAATTAAATATTATAATATAATAATATCGTAAACATTTGGGTGACTAGTCGACTAATGGCCATAAAAATTTTTTTTACCTTTGGACTAAGCCAAGCTACCCGTTTCCCTGCTTACAGTCTTTGTGCTAGGTTAAGCTAACTGACTGCTGACTGTAGCTTCATATTTAGCATACAGACAAGAGATCATGGATGTATAAAGAGGGCCAGACACAGCATTGGACACGGGGTCCCTTCATTCTTATAAAAGATGCTCAGTGGTGCCTGCAGCCAAAAAAATTCAACTTCAAATTCAACTGTAAAAGTACCCGGATTTTTCACATCATTGGGCCAATTAGCAGTCACACTACAGACTTCTGCTATCTTTATTGGGTATAAAATTGTTTAGATTTAATTGCTCAGCTCTTCCAGACTTTCAAAATGTTAGCAGACTGAATGGATAGTGAAAATAGTCATTACGAGGGGGTTTTGGGGCTCAAAAAAAGGAATCCACTGATTTATAGTCTCTTTTCCAATGGAAGTCTATATAAAAAAAAAACAAGTTTTGGGGGACCCAATGACATCATGTGACAGACCTCGACATTGCAGTTACATGGTTTGGCCACTATGTGAAATTGACTTCAAAGCCTGGCGCATTTATCCAACTCTCAGTAAGATAGCAAAGCATATTTCCCAAAACCACCGGTCACTGGCAGTGTTCCTCAAGGTTCTGTTTTGGGTCCCTTTCTGTTCATCATCTACCACTTCCTCCTGGTTATGTCTTCTGTAAATTTAACATCCACTTCCATTGCTATGCAGATGACACCCAGCTCTATCTGTACACCAAATGTACCTCCACCCTCCCGCCCACTGCCCTCTCTGACTGCCTTCAGGAAATCAAATCCCGGTTCTCCTGCAACTTCCTCAATTAAACAGCGATAAAACTGAGTTACTCCTCTTTGGATTCAAATCCACCTCAGCAAATTGACGTTTCACACTCGATATTGATAGCTCCTCATCCTTGAAAGCACTCTGACATTCCAAGCTCACATCAGTAATGTCATCCGCCTCAAAACTCATCTCTTTCAAACTGCCTATTCAGTTTGACTCTGTCTAGCCACACACATCCACTATTTACACAGAATGTTATTCACTATAAACTTGCTTTGCTGATTATTTCTTTATGTTATTAGTATTTTTATTATTAATTTGTTATGTTACTTTATGTCCTCATCTCATTGACTTTATTGATCAGTTGTTATTTTCTCTATTTTCTTTGCCTGTAAGGTGACTTTGACTGTCATGAAAGGCGCCTATAAATAAAATGTATTTTATTGTACTATGATTAATATTAAAATGTCAAACAATGTCTTTATGGTTGCTTGTGGACGTATTGTAGAAAATTAACTTTCGCTCAAGTCTATTCTCACGTACCCATAACCCTTATTGTTTATGTGACAGTTAAGTGGGGGAGTATTCCAGCGAGAAAATTTTGTTAGACCTCACAGACTCATTAGTTACCACCTGGTTTATCACTTCAGGTTTTGTAGTGTTTCTCCATCCTCAGTAGTGTAACATGATCACGTTAGACTCAGTTCAGAATAAGGATCTCTCAGCTGCACTCAGTGACCACCAGGTCGGTTTTTTTCAGTCGATTACTGTAATAACAAGAAAATGCGTGCTTTCCTTCTGTTTCTCAGAACAGACGTCTCTCTTTTCACTCCCCTTTTCATTTCTGATCCCTACCCACAATGTAAAAGCTGATTCCCAGGGTTTAAATACACCACAAACAGCAGGGGACTCTGTGCAGACAATGACTCCTCTGCAAATATGCTCTAAAAATGATCTTGCAACCCTCGTTCCCCTTTCCAGTATCTACATATGCAGAGAGCAAAGGCTGAGACGATGCATAAATACATCTTAACACATGTCACTTACAATGCCAGGTTATATATCGGTTACATAGGAATTATTCTGATTGAATTAAAGACACTGTGGCTTCAACTTATAGATATAATCAACTTAAAATACAGATTACGCAAAATGAACCAAATAGGTCTAACTCAACAAAGAAATTATTGCAATTCAGATCTTTTGTAACGATACGGGCCTCAATTTGATTTGGTCTGACAGACCTCAGGAGATTCCCAGAAAGTATCAAACACATGTCCGTCATCAGCTTCAGCTAAGGAGCTGTTTTCTCCATAAGTCTAACGTGGAGCCGGGGCCAGTTAACAATAACAGGGCAGCATGCCACACCGCAGTGTTGTGTAACTGACAAGCAAGCACGAAGTTTTGGGGAAATTTCGGTGTTCATGAATGAGAGCGGACAAGGACACTCAAAAAGTCATTTTCAAACCACATTTGTTCTGTGTTTGCTCAAAGTTAGCATTTCACTTAATTGGGCAATGTCAACAAATTGAGTAGTATTGTGAAATCTCTCTCTATCCTTTTGTCTTTCACTCACTTTCACACACACAGACCGTGATGGGATAAACAGCCCTCTGTAATAGCAGGTTTTAATACCCTCCTATGCCCCTGTAAAGCAGTGACACTATAAAGACAGCCAAATGGCCTGAGATAAATGGCAAAGAGCTTCATGTTTACATCCATTTCAAAGCAGCCAATAGCTCTGGGAGGTATTTCAGTGCAAATATAAGCCACATGTGAGATCTGAGGGACTGAGTCAAACTTCAAATACCTTCCACGAGAAGGGCATGAAAAGCCACATGAGGTCAACGTTTGGCACCGCAATCATTCACTTCACTCCGCTGCTCACACCTTCATCATACACTGTGCACACATGTGAGGATGCAGGAACACGCTCAAAACCTACATGTCACATCTGACCCCTTTGAAACTCTAACCCAAAAGCCGGCGTCTGTCAGGTATGTAGTCCTTGGAACACTTTCACCAAACGCTAGATGAACGCAATCCATTTTGATTAGAGCAAAACGTCCACACCATCACTCCATTATTACAAATCTAAAATGAGACCAGATGGGATTGCGGCACAAAACCGTAGATGCAATGTTATTTTGGATTTGAGACAGAGCCCAGCCGTTCTCAGCAGGTTGGAGAGTCCGGGTGTCAGACTCTGGCTCCAGCCTCAGATCCAGCTCTGCTCCCGGGGTTAAAAAGCGAACTGAGGATCCTTCCTCTGCAGGAAGCCGTAACCAGCAACACCTGAGAACTGTCCTGTGTAATCCCTGTTCAAATGTGATATTGGTTTAGTCCTGGTGTGTCTCCCCATGTGCTGCTGTTGTTTGTGTTCCCATTTTGGGTTTCTGTGAGGAGTCTTGCTTTCATGTGCAGCGTGTCCAGCACCGTATCTAAATGGACTCAGCATCTCTCAGACCCCCCATTAGAACCACACTCAGACTCTTTGGCACCAGAGCCATCAGTCTAAGTGTCTGTCCCTGCATGTGTGTGCAGCAGACACTGTGACACTGAGCTAACTTCAAATCTGTGCAATAATGATGGGAGGGCTCCAGACTTTAACAGAAGGGGACTTAATAGGATATTTGAAAAACATGTCATTGGGCTAACAATCAGAGAACAACATGCATGTGTGAGCTGTCTGAACTCTTTTCAATGCTTTACAACACATGCATATCTGAGGAAACACATTTTGAGTGGATACATTCTTTCACTTTTGCAGATGCTGCCTTTAAACATGCACTTAGTTTTACAGCCCAAAACTTAACCATTTTGGTTCACATTGACTATGTTTACATGCTCACAATTACTCCACTGTTATTCTGAATATGACAATATTCTGAATTTGGTATGGATCATGCAAACAGCATATTCTGTTTGGATATTCCAAATGTAGGATTTTTCCCATTATACTCAGGTTAACAAAGTCCTGATTTCAACCTTCGTTCAAAATCTTTGTGGAGTTTATAGGCTATACTTTTTTGAAAAAGTTTAGTGTGTGACAAACCCCGAAAACAATGTCTCTGTGGTGGCCATCTTGGACTTTCAAAATGGCTGCCACACATAACCTGCAGGTCTGTTCCAATACCTATACTTTCTGTACTTATCGTACCTAGTTGGGGTACATAGGGCGTTCACATTACGATTGCGCCGAAAAATAAGTGTACCTAAAAGACCTGGATGTGTACTCATAACGGCCAAAATTGAGAGTGTGGAGCATTGTACACTTTTCGCACTCAACGGCCGCCATCTTAGCTACGTTGCGGAAGAGGCGGGACCAAAAACAGACATGCATGATAATTAAATTACACCCACTGCAGCATTCTCTGTCAGGAGAAGGAGGCGATAACGACTGCTGACGTCGGCGCACTCTCCACATCGCCGTTGTTAAGGGAGTCATTTGTAGGGGATTTGTAAAATTGTATAGAAGTGAAACTGTCCGTCCATCTGTTCCAGTTTTTTGGCGGGTGACGTCACTGACGAGTCGCAGCCGTAGTCGTGATCATAACATCCGGTGAGTGCGCCGTAGAATAATGAATCGGAACAGCACTTACTTGCTGAAATATGTGCACTTTGTAAGTGTGGACAGTGTACTGTGTGTAAGTGTACTTATGGCAGTATAGATTTCGGAACAGACAGCTGTTTTTAGCTGGATCCCTCATGGTAAATCAAATTGACTCTGAGTTTATAAGTTAATTGCATAACAAATGGGATCATTTCCAAAACATTAAAAATAGAACCTGATCTCATGCCTGCCTCTAATGTGTTTTGTATTGTGTAAATAATTGCTGCATCTCTTGTTATTGTATCTCTTATAACAAGTATTAAGACACGTGGGCTTTGAATATGTATAAAGTGCATTCAGAATATGTGTCTCAGATGGGGATTTTACCACAGTTTGCAGCACATGGCCTCTTGCATGTTTGCGGTCAGCGCTTTGCATTGTCATGGATACGCTGTACGCAACTCGCCAATGGTTTGCAAGGCTGGGGTAGGAGTGCATGCTCATTAGAAAAGCCTACATTTCTGGTTGGAAGGAGAAACACACCTGGTTTAAAACATTCTAAAAGATTGGGATATCAACAGGTTTTTGGACAAGTGCAAATATCACAACGCTAACCTTTTTCAAGACAGTAGCTGGAAGGAATGAAGGACAGAGGCTGTGTTTGCACAGTCGAATAATTCTGCCACTGATGGAAGACTTTGAGCAAAATGGCACAAGCGGCTCGAGCTGTTCTATTTTTGTATTTTGACGTGATAAACAACATGTTAGGGGCACATTAATCAGAGTATGCACTGCTGCATGTAATCAGTAATATTATTGGAATATTCATTTTCATTAGCCATGTAATCAGCTTAGTGGGAATGTTGTCTTTGTTGGAATGAGGGCAAAACCTAAAATATTTTGTGCATGTAAACATAGTCAGTGTTTCCAGATGCAACTGAAAGCTTTTTTTTTTTTTTTTGCAAACTAGATCCAATAAACCTAGTGTACACTACCTTATCAGCACTGTATAGTAGACAGACATAGTTAGTGACTAGCTAGTGAACAAAGTGGAGCATATACACTCACCGGCCATTTTATTAGGTACACCTGTTCAACTGCTTGTTAACACAAATGTGTAATCAGCCAATCACGTGGCAGCAACTCAATGCATTAAGGCATGTAGATATCGTCAAGATGACCTGCTGAAGTTCAAACTGAGCATCAGAATGGAGAAGAAAGGTGACTAAAGTGACTTTGAACGTGGCATGGTTGTTGGTGTCAGACGGGCTGGTCTGAGTATTTCAGAAACTGCTGATCTACTGGGATTTTCACACACAACCATCTCTAGGGATGTGAAAAAGTTGAATTTAGCGTTAGGGATTAATAAAGTATATAAAATCAAATTAAAGCAGTTTTGAAGGCAAAAGGGCATCCAACCCGTTACCAGCAAAGTGTACCTAATAAAGTGGCTGGTGAGTGTATCTGGTGTAACAAGCAGGCATCTGGGCCACAATTTCCTCTTCCTTGCACTGGTCATTCTGGCTAATCTCTCTGAACAGGTATCTGTGTATGAATGCAAATGCATATAGAAAAGCTAATAAAAAGCTAAATCATCGTCAGACGATAGCTGATGGGTTCCGAGATTGAATTTCGGCTGTTGTGTCCTGCCTCTCCTAACAAACTGTTCACCTGCTGCTCAGATGTGATCGATCAGTACTACTCTGACTACAGACAGACTCCATACATACTGTACACATACAGATATCTGTTCACAGAAATGACCAGAAACCAGACTCCAACTGAACGTTAGTGTCTGCCAGATGTTTAAATAGGCAACTGTTTGCTTGCACGTTTGCCATAACGACTATCTAAATCTAAAATAAGTCAATTTTGTGTTTGCAACTTATTCCCCTGCCTTAAATGGCCAAACAATTATCACTATAATTGAAGCTTTAAAAGGTCTTTGCTTATGTAAGAGGTGATTCATCTATTTATTATTGTAGCAATATGGAAAAACTCGTTTTGCTTCTTATAGGAATGCCAAATAATCCAAAAATGTTACAGTTCAGCAGCTATTACCTCATTATTTTGATTGAGACATCTAAGACCACCATGTTCGAGTAATAAAGGGGATTTCTGGCAGGGATGGTGGCTTTATTAACAAGTCACATCCTGTTTATCAGGACTAAAATGTCAGTAGTTCATAGTTAGCTCGCAATTTATAATTTTCTCCAAAAGGGCTTTTGTATGATGCACGGCGTGTGTGTGTGTGTGTGTGTGTGTGTGTGTGTGTGTGTGTGTGTGTGTGTGTGTGTGTGTGCGTGCTTGTGTTTTCCTTTCGGCATGTGCGCATTAGCTCATCCAAATGAGTAATAAGTGTCCGGAAGCCATAAAAGGACAAAGTTGACTCATCTTGGTATGAAGGCCCCTAAGGCTGTCCCAAAATGAGACCAACATTCAGAAACAGAAACACCATCTTAACTTGGTTCTCGATAGCGGCACACGCAGACATTCTTTCTGTCCAGCACAGGAACTCAAGTAAATGATGCATTTAATTCTCCTTATTTAGCAACATTTACTGATTTGGCAAATAGTGAAACTGCAACAACCGCTGTGTAACTTTGATCTCCACTGCACTGTCTGTTCCAGTTCCTCTCGTTCTCCATGGATAACAAATAGCATGCAAACTGCAGCTTGAACTGATGAATACTGACTGTGAAACGGCCTCAATGGCAGAGAACTAAAGTGGTACACAGATATTTCTGACAGAGCGTACAACCACAAGGACACATGAGCTGCTTAACCGTTTGAAGTGATAGCTAATTAAAAAGAAAGAGGTTTATTTTTCTAGACAGCTGACTTCTTGTTCCTGTTCCCATTCAGTAAAAGAATTATTGTACTTTTTGTCCACAGAATCACTGATATAATATCTAACATTACACCTGTATGTTTCCTGTGGTCAGAAAATTCTGTCCATCCTGCTCTGAGCCAACTCAAAGATGATTTCTTAAATTTTTATATTTTAAACTTGCAGCTGTTATTTGGGCTATTTATCAGTCTTTAAAATGGCTAAAGCCTACATTTAGTTGCAAACAGCTGTCTCTCACTTCCTGACAGATCTTCTCCCCATGCCCTCATGAAAATCCTCCTGAACATTAAAATATATATATATATATATCTATATATATATATATATATATATATATATATGTATATCTTTGACAGATTCCCATCAGGCTCATTCAAACTGCATTCAGAGACACTTGTTGCATGGACTCTGCTGATTGCTGCATTCTGTGTCTGCTTGATATTGTGCTGCATTTAGGTATGTCGGGAATTGTCCGATAATATGACTAAACTTTGACTTTTTTCACTACTTGGATTGCTAAAAAAATGAGAGAGTGGGCAACGTTTCAGAGGCTATTTAAGGAATTGCACATACATGATCTGACTGTTATGTCCCTTTGGATTAATGAATCACGTGTCATCATTCATAAATGGTGTGCCTCAGGGTTCAGTTCTCGGTCCCATGTTGTTCTTTGCATTCATGTCCCACCCAAACCCACAGTTTGTTATCATTGTTATTATAGATGTACAAAGACAACATCTGTATCTGTATTCAGATAAAATACCGGAAGTGGGTGTGGTTTATACTGGAAGTCACAGTGGATTAGGCAAATGTAATTTCTAACATAATATTAATTGGCAATGCGATTGTTTGGATTTCAAAGTACTAAATTAATTCAATATTCACATATAATAAGTTATTTAATATATTCTTACATTCTTATGTTGGACTTTTCATTTCTCTCTCTGTCCCTCTTGGCATTTTTATTTTTAACTCAACTTATTTTTATGAACTAAACAATCTACAACAATCAGAAGCAGAAAAAGATGTAAAAAGGTTTAATGAGTCGAAAGATTTGCACTGGAAATAGGAACTAATTACAGTAAAGATATACAGAAAGCTATCCTCCAGTTTAAGGGTTTGAGATATATATGCACACACACAATTTCCCAAGAATTCAGTCAACAAATTGGTTCAGATTGCTGTATATGAGCCCAAATGTCCTGCTTTGTCAAAATGTTTATTAGATTTTATCTTTTGATTCAATCATTTATTTTTATTGTCCTTATTAATTACTGCTGTCCCCACTCACCACAGTGAGGAGCAGATCAGCGCCTGCTCTCTGTGTTTAATATCAAAACTAAAAACTTAAGCCATTCCTGCACTTATACTGTTATACTTTCAGGTTAGTATGTTTCATTTTTCTACCCTGGCTCTCTTTTGTTTTCCTTTCTATTTGATCCCATTTATTATAATTCCTCTTTAATCCTCTTGGTAATGTCTCTTTCAGAAAGTGCTACATAATGTTTACTTGTTTACTTGTAACGCTATCAGTCCAAAGCTGTCCCCGTGTCTCAATGACACTGAAACCACTGAGGACATAAACATGTTCTGCTTTGTGTTACACTGAGTGCATGCGAGCCGTGTGTGAAAGAAATTCAACAGAACATTGAATTAGACATGCTTTTAGTTCCCTCTGCTTATGGAGAAAATGAGCAGGGTAGGTGGGACAAAGCCAAAGGACAGACTGTTCGAAGACACAGAGACCTGAGGACAGGATTTTAAAATATGTATGTCAGATGAAATAATTGAATCAATCGAGCATCGGGGTCATCTGAATGTCTTGTCCTTTTCTGTGTCAAAATGATCTGGACCAAACCAACTGGAGCTGTGTGATCTCTCTCTTTCTCAACTGGTCCCACTCTGTGTGAATGAGCTTTGGCCAGTTGTCCAAGCTAATCGCACCAGCAGAGCAGAGTCAAGGGCCGCAGGCTGCAATAATATTTGCTAAAATTACAGAGGGAACATAAACATAACTGCACCTGGCTCAGCTGGGCTACCTGGTCAGATCTGCTGTGTGTGTTGGTCTGTAGTCTTTAGCTGGTGGTGCTGCAGTAACCCTGAGCTCAGGTCGTAGTGGGGTCAGGCTGAGTCTGCCAAAAATATCAGGTGGTTCTTTTGTCTCTTTTTGGGCTCCAACACCAACTTTCTCAATGTATTTTTAATGATTTGGAAACTTCTTTTCATATTGGACAGTCATGTACCAGTGGGTGTGGGTGTGTATGACCAAAAAAACAAAAACAGTCTCTGTATGTGAGTCATTGTCATTCCAAGTGTGATCAAACGCTTGAGTCATTCTGACAGATGAAGTACAAATATCATAAATTCTGTAGAGTTGGGTCAGTCTCTGGTTTTGCCAGTCCGGTGCACGAGCTGAAACCATTTTGATTTTATGCAAACTGGCTGAACCAGCATTTATCATTACGCCACTTTCTGGCAGATTAAAAGTAGCCTACATCAGCAACCTGCGCTGATGGTGTCACGGTGATAAATCCAACTTGTATTACCTGACAGAGCGTGCACAATTTACTGCTGAGGAGATCGAATTTTAGCAGAGGTGGGAGAGGGAATATGCACAAAGCTTACATTGTGCTTGTTTACTTGAAAGTTCATGTGCTTTTTGGGGTGACGAGATGAGACATGAGCGCAGACCTCCACATAGCGGTCTGTGTGGGCCATCATGGCCAAGGGGTGGATGACCACATTTACGTCACAAGAACTTAAGTGGACCCTCGCAGGCAAGGAAAGTATACTGCTCAAAAAAATTAAGGGAACACTTAATGGTCACAGTCTAACACTGAGTCAGTTAAACTTCAGGGATATCAATCTGTCACCTGATTTTGTGCAAATGAAAGTGACAAAGATGCAATGAAGAGGCAAAAGCAAGACAACCCCCAAAAAGGGAATGGTTTTACAAGTGGTGTCCACAGACAGTTTCTCTGTCCTTATCCTTCCTGACTGATTCTTCTCTAGTTTTGTCTTCTGCTAGTGTCCTTGTCACTACTGGTAGCATGAGGCGGTACCTGCAGCTCAATCAGGTCGCACAGGTAGTCCAGCTCCTCCAGCTCCTCCAGCTCCTCCAGCTCCTCCAGGATGGCACATTCATACATGTGGTCACAAGAAGGTTTAATGTGTCTTCCAGCACAGTCTCAAGAGCATGGAGGAGACACCAGGAGACCGGCTGGACAGGGCCGTAGAGGGGCATCAACCCAGCAGCAGGACCGGTATCTGCTCCTTTGTACAAGAAAGGAACAGGTAGAGCATTGCCAGAGCCCTACAAAATGACCTCCAGAAGGCTACTGGTGTGCATGTTTCTGACCACACTGTCAGAAACAGACTCCATGTGGGTGGCATGAGAGCTCCAAATGGCATACAAATGGAAAAATGTGCCAAAAGTTGGATGAGCATTCCTTTGGATGCAGCATTAATAAGTCATAAATCTACTGAGCCCTCTGACAGGTGACACCATTCTTTAACCCTGACCTTGTGCCCTGAATCCTTCCCCCCACAAACAAAGAGCAGATACCCAGCTGCTTGACCGGATCTTATATCTACATTGTATCCATTTAGGCAATGCTATATCAGGTGGCCCCATCTGCTTGACAGACAGTTCTTCTGAAGGCCATGGCCCGCTCAGCTGTCCAGAAATCATCCCTGCTTATCTAGTTCCACTAGTCTTACAAATAGTCAAACTGTTCACACCATTCTCTGGGGTCCCAAAACACAGAGAGGGACGCCTGGTGTGGTAGATAGCTTTATTAGTCCTTTATGAAATTCAGTTTGGACTGCACAGCAATCCCCAAATAAATAAAACGGACAACTATAATAACGCAAAAACAACAACAACAGAGCGTCTCACCACTTTTATAGAACCATTCACCACATGTCATTAAAGTGCTCGACACATAGACTGCATATAAAGAGGAACAACATGGCTCCACTTCCTCCCACTGTACAAAAATACAGCCAAAATATCCTGGATACAGCCGCTGCCATCTTGTGCTTGTGACGCCATTTTGAGCCAGAGTCTGCGCAGCAGTGACTTCCATGGTATTGAGTTCCTGCTCACGCACCCGTCCGACCAATCGCGAGCACACCAAACCATCACACAGGTCCCATCCTATAAATATCTCAGTGTCTTGGCTGACAACTCACAAATCTGTAACACACATGTTGATAGTCTCCATAGCAGATCACAACAACGGTCGGGTTTTGTACGTCGTCTGAGAGTCCATGGTGTTGATCAAAGATTTATGTTAATTAATTTATCAGGCAGTCTTAGAGAGCCTAATCAGGTTCAGTGTCATAGCTTGGTTCAGTGACCTCTCTGTGCAGTTAACAACCAAACTGTTCTGATTGATCCATACTGCATGTAAAATAGTTGGTGTCACAGAGCACATTTTCATGCAGACTATTTTTAAACAGGCTACTCTAAGTCAAGCCAAATAGATCATTAATGACTCATCTTATGTTCTGCATATGGAGTACGAGCTCATACAATAAAGCCCAAGACAAATTACCCACTTTGAGGGACAAGAAAGTACATTTTTGATCTTGACCTTGGCACACATAGCTATCATGATGTCAACCCCCTTTTTTTATAGCATTAAAGAACTATTTCAAACCAAACTTAGCAGAAAAAAAACAACTGAACATATATCAGCAACCTAAAATGTCAAAAAACAACATTGGGAAAACATTGTTTAGCATGTACTTTGATTTTTTAGCTTGGCCCATGTCCCATCTGCTAACTTAGAGGGGGCCAGGTTTATGACCTACTCCGCAGCCAGCCACCAGGAGGTGATCCAGATGTTGTGGCTTCACTTTGGGGAGTTGTGATGTTGTCCGACTTAATAATACAGTCACTCTACATATCATAAGGTGCAGCATCCTCACACACGGGGGTGAGCACCACAGATCAGGCAGTCATCAAAGCGTCAACATCACCAAACACATGGCTGAACTGAATATGTCAAAAACATGGCTTTGTGTAATTTGACTGTGAGTTTGCATTTCAAAGTAACCATCTGCGAGTTCTCGTGTCCATTGAAGTGTGATCACAAGTGTCAGTCCTGTTTTACTCTCTCCTGCAGTGTGTAGCCGTTTATTACATTTTACACCCTCCCTCCCCGTCTCCAAACTTATCCAATCAGGGCTGAGTCTACTGTTACACAGAGGAACTGTCCACATATTGAATTACGACCAGTATGACCTTACATCTGGATCAATGAGAAAATGCTGTTAGCTCTGCACCACTTAAACACATGCGCCATGAATGTGTGTGTGTGTGATTTGCAGCAGCTCCACATTTTCCCCAGAAGCAGTTACATTGGCCTTTTCAAGTCATATGTAACTGAATCTCCTTATTTACCCTTCAGACTAGAGTCCAGCTTAGCCTGATTACCTCAGGTTACCCTGCTGACGATGACAGGTCCTTGCTATGATATAGAGCTTTGTGTACGACTATCCAGCATGCAGCTCCTCGCTTTGTTCTATTCTGAGTTGAAACAGGAAGAGCTTTAAAGCTTTAAATTCACTGTTACAGTAAACAAATAATATCTTTCCTCTCGTAACCTCCAGCGTCATGAGGAGAGAGAAAAAAGAGAGGCTGATTGATGGCTTGACCCCCTCTGGTTTTGAGATTCATACACTCTGTAACAGATCTAACGTACACCAGATGTCAGAGGTGTGTTCATGTGTTTTTGTGTGCAGATGCATGAGAGAAAGAGACTGACCTCCACTGTCCTGTCCTCATTTTCAGGTCAAGCAAAACTCTCTCAAGAATGAATATATAACTACTATCAATAGTTATCTGCAATAAATGGCAGTGATGTGGGCCTATTGAAGTAGTCTGTTTGTTTGGCTTGAGGTCACTCACATCACTGCACACACAGGCCCTGTTTATACCCGATATAAACATGTCTCAGGTAATCTGATCACAGGTGGACAGAGCCGAAGTACTGTACCCAATAACTGCTTATTCTCTTGGGGGTCGCAGGAGGGCTGGTATCCACCCTGGACAGGTCACCAGACTATCACAGGGCTGGCACATAGAGACAGACAACCATTCACACTCACATTCACACCTACGGACAATTTAGAGTCACCAATTAACCTGCATGTCTTTGGACTGTGGGAGGAAGCCGGAGCACCTGGAGAGAACCCACACTGACACAGGGGGAACATGCAAACTCTGCACAGAAGGGCTCCTGCACCCAGGATCAAACCAGGAACCCTCTTGCTGTGAGGCGACAGTGCTGACCACCACTATTTGTGAGTCCAGTGGGGCAGTGTGCCTCTCATAAGGGGCCAGGTTGGTGCGGGTTTTAAAAAACCCTGACCTAGACATGACTCATCGCCAGCTGTACTTACACAACCACTAACTAGTGAGCATGCTAGCAAGCAACTAACAAGAGTGTGGACGTAATACCAATGACAGGGCCCTCTGACCTTCTAGCGTAAGTGATGGAGGCAGCAACAAAATCTGAACGTAAGAGGTCAACTGGAGATGCATGATTTACACAGGGGTGAACGGCGATGTGTCTCGGCTGTCCACTTGTATTTGAAACACTGAAACACATGCTAACCAAGAATAAACCAAGGTGCAACCTCCAGTGCTGAAAAATGAAGCCAACACAGAACACGCGAAAAACTGCAGTTCTTTGAATGGCCACTTGAGGCTGGCTCCAGAAGCGAGTCAGTCCCCATAGACCTTCATGTTAAAATGCCACTTTACAGCAGAAATAAACACGTTTACAGCCTGGTGCAAAGAACTGTTTTTGGTCTCCGCAGCTAATTTCAACATTCATGACAACTGTACAGGGGAGTGAATTTTCATATTGCTCACACATTAACATTTTATTGAGGCTTAAAGTTACACATGATCAAGGGCGGAGTGCTTTGCGTCACATGCTGTCTGCTGATAGTGTCCTTAGTTTCTCAGTCAGATCCGTCCCTCGCTCATCCACCAACCAGTGGGTGAACTGATGTGTGATGTCACATGAGCTGCGTTTTCACAGTCTTTGGTAAAATCAGGCTCACAGTGAAGCAAATATGTTCGAAAGCAGCATCTGTAAAGTAATGACTTCAGACAGCTCTGTTCTATTCTATTGTATCCTCTGCCATCATTGTAGTCCATAACTATGTTTAGATGCAAAGGAAGTGGGTTGCTTAACTTGTTTGGTAAACACTTCCTGGAAACACAACAGTATCCTGTTTGAAGTGAGACATGCTGTAATGAATGTGCAGCTCATGTGAGCAATTAGACTACAACAAAATGCTTTATAATAACTTCCAGGTTAATATCTGCCAGTAATAAAGCCACATTATCTGACTGTGTCTGCTGAGAGGGAATTTATGTAATATTCCCTCTGTGTTACATCACCGTTTATCACGGGTTTATATGTGGATCAGGACAGAAAATCAAAACATCCCTTGATAAAACACAGTGGATTTCTTGTGGTTTCTGCCGAAGGAAAGAGAACGTGGATACACAACATCCTTATGATTCTAATATCAGCAAATAAGTAGGGAGACGAGGAAATGGCTATTTTGAGAGCGGCGCAGAAGGACCTTGACTGTGTTTATCAAACGTGTGTGTCTGTGTGAAATGAGCTTGTGAATGTGTATGTGTGAGACTGTTCCATAGGCGTGTCCGTCAGGCCACCGGTGACCCTCAGATTCCCTCCTGTGCGACGTCATGTCACTTCCCCCCTTTGTTTCCCCGCTCAAGAGGACCTTTCTAAAAATGACTTTTTGTTTAAAGGTTCTCAACAGCCCTTCTTCCTCCTTTGCTTAGCAGTGCCGTGTGTATGTGTGTGTGTGTGTGTGTGTGTGTGTGTGTGTGTGTGTGTGCTTGTACATTAGTGATACCCTATATAGTTGCTTCCAAAAACAGGAACTGTTGAGATGCACACGAGGATGCTGAAGGGTGTGTATTTTCCCTCTCCGGTTTGTACCTATATACAGTCAAGGATCCTGTTTCATAACACTCTCTGGATGTGGTGAGGTGCAGATGGTGGGGACCTGCATGTCACCACACACTTTATTTGGAGTGACATACTCCCTCTCAAACATAATGTACCTCCCAGGCTGTACTGTAGGATTCACCTCTGCACAGAGTAACCTCTACTCCTGGCCACAGCAGTGTTGGGACACAAAGCTTCTCCCGAGGTGCTTAAGAACTGCCAATTATACTCTGACAGGCATGATGTAACACTCTCCCTGGGACACCATGACTATGTTGAGGTGTTGCAGCAAGAACACGGTGTAATACTGCTATTATATTATGGGATTACTTCAGTAAAGACCTCCATATACACATGCTGAAAGTACACACAATCGCCTGCACACTTATTTGAAGTTGAAGGGAAGCACACATGTTTTTCTCCTCTGTGGAAAGTGGCTTTTGTCCAGGTAAATGAGTGACTTCCAGACTTTCAACACCTCCAAAGCTTTCCTCGCTGCAGCAACACAACAATATGAACCTGTAGTGGCCATTCAGAGGCTGAGGTATAGGATACACCAGGCGGGAGAGCTGATAAGCTGACCTCAGGGGACCAGTCCAGTCCAGCTTGGACCAGGTCCTGCCCATGGAACGGCAACCATGCAGGCAAAGGATAGTGATGATTATAAAAGCAGACGAGCTGTGTGTTGTGTGTAGATGTGTGTATGGTTTACGCATTTGTGTGTGTGTGTGTAGCATAGTTGTAAATAATCTGTTTTATATATAGGCATTGTTCAAAGACTTACAGAGTTCATTGACATCCAACACCTCATAGCAAAACAGGAAAAGAGGTTATTTGTTACTTGCTTCCAAAATGACCTCTACGACTGTTACAAAAATGACTCATACTTTTTTTCTGATCTGCAACACACTGAATCAAACAATGGCAGCATAATGCTGCCCCACTGTGTGATTTTCAGGTGCTTCCAGACCTATAGTTGTCTCCTTTGGTCTGTATCAGGGACTCATTTTGTTACTAAGTTGCGTAATTGCCTAGAGTTGGTTCGTGTTCTCACGGCAGCATTTACAAGCGGACCAGATCAAATGCCTTGAGTTAAAAAGCTGCTCTTGATTGGTCAGAATTTCCATGTGGGAAAAATCCATAAAGTAAAGAAAACGTTGAAGAAGAGTACACTGTCAAGATAAATGTGACACTTTCTAATGTCACAATGGAGGGACAACTACGCAGGTTGATTTTAGCGCTGCTCATCGTGGACTATATTGCTGTCATTGTTCATTTGAGTCAAAGCATACAGTTTGAAAACGAGGCGCGGCTCCAACTAGAAAACAATGTTTTGATGCATTGGATGTGCTGAATGTGCATATTAAGGCAGTACAGGAGGAGGCGCACATTAATAATCCTCCAGGACTGTAACATGCTCATGTTTAACCCAAACAATGTGTCATGTGACTGCAGTTGGTTCAGATCCAGGTCAGAACACGTTCTCACCACAAACGAACCACACCAGAGTTCGTTGTAACGGGACTGAGACCGGACCTTGGTTCGGTTGTTTTGGTGCACACCTGAGTGCGACTGCTGTATTCACACCTGTCCAAACGAACCGCAATTAGGAGGGAAACTTCTCCTGTGTACCAAGCATGTAGGAGAACTATGGTGGCTGACACAAAAACATAAATGGCCCTGTCTAGAGCCAGTGTTTGGTTTGTCCATTCTGGGCTACTGTCGAAAGAACATGGTGGACTCCGTGGATGAGGACCTGCTACTTATGGAGATAGGAACAGCTCATTCAAAGGTACTGATTCTTATTTTCGGGTGATTATACACTAAAGAAAATATAGTGTTGAATTTTTATATTCAATTTCTACCAAAATATCCCCCTAATCTGACACACAGGACCTTTAATAAACCTACTTTCAAGTACATTCAACAGCATCTAATTAGTCATCACCATTGAGTCCTTCACACTTATCACATCAACACTAACCACAAAGAAATCTGATTTCTGTTATGCCTATGAAAGTGACCTCTTTTAAAAATGTCTGTAACATTTCCGCCTTGACCAGGCTGCAAAGAAGGGGCTTAAATCTACATGGCTGACGTGAAAGATCCTGGCAACAGTCATCTGATCCTATCACCAGATAATAATCAATAACATTGGACCATTCTGTCCACATGCATAGAGGTAGGTAGGTCTGTTGTTGTTGTGTAAAAAAGGTCACTACATCTCTTGTTTACCTGTGTTTATTCTGTATTCTATAAAGCAACTTTATCAGACAGGAGGCAAAAGAACAGGCAAGACCCATTGCTTGTTTGATTAGTTCCCGGTATGAAACACTGTAGGCGTTGTAACCTCAGCAGACTTTCTTTACTCGCAAAATAATCTTTTAAATACAAGAACATCAAATGTGTATTTCACGGCACAGTTCAAACAGGATCATAAAATTTTTCATCTCTTGCCACTAAATACCATACATATTTCTTTCAAGGTAACATCCCATGGTGGTCCACTGGAAGGGGAAGAACTTCGCCCTTTTATCCACCAAGGCCACCTCCACACCCTGGCTTTCCGCCTTTTAACATAAAGAACATACTACTTCCTGTGCGGGCACTGAATGTTGGCACTGGACCTAGATCGTGGGAAGCGTTCAGTATGGACATAATACCTCTGGATAATGGGCTGGGTCAGTAAAACCAGTGTTGAGTGATGGTAGGAGACATGCAGTCTCCGAGTCAACACTTTGAACACCCAAACAACCTTCTCTGGACACAGGTCACTAGACAGGAAGACTTTGACAGAGAAGGTTTTGCATATTTGAACAACTGATCAATGTTGTAGATTTGTTCTGGTGAGGAGTCTCTTCTCACCAGTGACCATCATCGAAAAGTTACAGGTGTAATATTTTATATATTTCATCAGTTTCTGCCTTGAAGGAAAGATATCAAAAGGAAGACGTGCAACATACAGAAAAAGGACTATCAATAAAGACATTGTAACACTGTGTCTCCACTGTCATCGCCTCTTGTCCTCTTCTGTCTTTTCCTGTCCCTTTCTCTAACCCTTCATCAAGTCATTTCCATACACTCATCAGGGGGTCCTGTCTTAGATACCATCCGGAAACTCTATCCCCACCGAGCAGCTTTCCCCTCTCAGCATCTTAAAGGGCATCATAGCCCATTGCTCTATTTACAGATCTGTGAGTGTGTGTGTGTTTTCCGGTGTCACAGCTCTGAAATAGCTCCGTCAAAGAGAGCGCCAGGAGCCAAGGAGGCACCAGACGCCGCACTCTCACGGATGTCCACCTCAACACGGAGCAACAGTCCCACAAACGACGATCACACAGAATAGGGAATGAGATTTCCATATGCTCAGAAGTAGGAGATGAGAGGAAGGAGGAGGGACAGAGACAGTAGGAAAGGAAGAGGAGAAGGAAGCTGAAAATGAAGGGAAGTGGATGAAGGGCTAAAGGGCGAAGAGCTGTGTGGAGTCTTTGTGAGGTGGAGACTCCTTGGAGGTTTGGAGCACAGATAAAGGAGTTTGTTGTTTGAGGGTCTGTTTGAAAGACAATTTGACACGTCGTTGAGGCTTTGCTGCACTTGGCATTTTGATAAAATACCGAATCTCACGGTTGGAGCCCCGAGGCGCACTGACCAGCAAACTGACCCCTCGATGAAACCATTTACTACCACCCACTGAACTCAGATCAGTTACTTGAGACCCCCACTAGCCCTCCTTCAGCCAGTTAGGACTGTTTTATTCCCTGGCAATCTGCTGCTCTACACCTCAGTCCAAACTAAACACATTTCAAAAGCAGGAGCCTACACACACACACACACACACACACACACACACACACATGTACATGCACTGTTACACACCTAACACACACAAATACACATGCACACCCTCTTGTTTGTGTGCCTGGCTGTGGATCAGAGGACATCAGTGCTGCAGCACTAACACAAACCTTTGGAAAAAGCAGCATCCTGCGGGAGCATTGAGTCGAGTCCATCTATCCACAGCAGTGTGATAACACTGGGCCTGAACCCAGATGTGCACAAAAAGACACACAACATATTTGCACATAAACACACGTACACATAAAGCCCGCAACTGGCTACCATACCCCCCAACTCTCATAAATACACAGGGCCCCTGGGCTTTGATCATTCTTGGCCAACAAAAGACTGACTAATGACTTAACAACAGAAACATGCGTTAACAGCTTTTTCTCACTCTTCTCTAATGTTTGCCAGGTTCTCTTAGTCATTGTGCTTTTTTAAAGGGGGAAACGCAACTGGTAGACTCCTTGTGCAAGAAGATCTCTGTCCACAGTTGTGCCACACGCAACAGTATCTCAAAATGAAACAGAACAGAAATCGAAAATATATAGTGCTACAGGGACTTTGTTTCTTGCAGGCCATCACGGAAGTTGGCGTCGCCCTGGTTTCTTTGGCAAAAAGCCAATAGGATTTTTGCAGAAAATAAGCTCTGCAGCGAAAAAAACATATTTTGTTTGGCAAGAAAATCTTCACAAACAAACCCCACTTTTAATTTTTAAAGCTTAAATGCACTTGCCAGAAGTAAGCAGGATTTATACTAGTGCAGCAGAGCCTACGCCGAAATCTACGCATGTGGCCTGCGCCATTGTAAGCATTATATACCTTGTAGTGGTGTGTCTGTGTCACTCTGCAGTTACATCTCCAAACCACTAGTTGGTGCCAGGGTTTCTGTGAAGTGCTGTAAAGTTTATTTGATTCAAAACACACATTAAACACACATTAAACATGGCTTAATAGAGACAAATTTAAACACAAGTACACAAATCAGCCTCACTATAACTCGCAGCATTTACAGACAAACATTTGTCTTTATCCGGACACATTTTCTCCACAAATGCAACATGCTAATATTTTTAGCACAAGCCTATGGCATTTTACATTGTATAAATTAGCCTAGCGGCTAGCTGACTTTTCTTCTACTCATATGAAGCCAGGGACAACAGCAACATTTAACAAAGGTAATGTTACAAATGCGGCTCCATTACAACTCGAAAGGTTCACCGACAAAACAACTTGCTCCAGCTCCAACATGCTAACGTTATTAGCACAAGCCTATGGCATTTTACATTGTATAAAATTAGCCTAGCGAATGGCAGATTTCCTCTACCCATATGAAGCCAGGATAAATCACACACAAGATGTAAAATGGTACACAGGGACAAAAATGGGAAAAAAAATGGAACAGGGAGGCTAAAATGCTAACTCATTTCCAGATTTTAGGACTCATTCCTGTAGCATTTTAATATGACCTTCTGAGTATAACAGAGCAGCTGCTGCTCTTATCTCATACTTAAATGAAAGTGGAACTGCTTGTTTGGGAACTGTGTTGTCTGTGTTGTGACCCCTGCTATCAGGCTTCCATGGAAGGGAGGATTCCCAGTCGG
Organism: Cephalopholis sonnerati; assembly: GCA_019142605.1. NCBI lineage: Eukaryota > Metazoa > Chordata > Actinopteri > Perciformes > Serranidae > Cephalopholis > Cephalopholis sonnerati. Next base: position 9,443,400 of record JAGQAX010000006.1, read on the forward strand.
TGAGTGTGGTGGATGTGAGCGAAGAGGCCTCTGGGTTTGTGGGGGAAGTGTTTGCTTGTAAATGATACGGAAATCTGTGAGGAAGAAGGAGGCAGTATTTGCAGGAATCTGTTGGTTTGAATACGTTAAAGTGTTTATGCGTCATCTTTGGGTATGTGTGTGTAAATTCCTCTGGGATCTGAGTCACGATGTGGGGTCAGCTCACTCAAATCACTTGCTCTCCAGCCTGACAGGTGGTTTTAGTTTTATGAGCCCACATTTGGAGCAATCTGCTGGTTTGTTTCATTTGTGCTCTCCAAAAATGAACAAACTTAGCAACAATGTGACTTATCAGAAATGGCACATAGGATTAACTGGTGAATATTACACCCAGGAAACATGGGACTCCCTAAAAACTTCACACACAACATATTTGCACATAAACACACGTTCACATAAAGCCCACAACAAAAATAAAAACTCATCTCTGTTTGAAGTTACAGTTAGGTGTGAGGTCTACTGTGGGTTTAAGGCAAAGTTGAGGTCAATAAACAACTGTTTAGGTTAAAGTTTTGCCAAAAAGTGACGAGAAGACCCAATGTGAGCTCAAGAATGTGCGTCAGGCACACAACACTGTGTGATGCAGGATGTAAGGCACTGCCCCTAGTGGGAAAAAAAGAGAGTCCTCACTGAACATCAGCATGTTAGCATTGTTATCGTGAGCATGTTAGCACACTGAAGTTAGCATTGAATTTAAAGCAGCTGATATTGGGCGAGAGGCGGGGTACACCCTGGACAGGTCGCCAGACTATCACAGGGCTGACACATAGAGACAGACAACCATTCATGCTCACATTCACACCTACGGCCAGTTAACCTGCATGTCTTTGGTCTGTGGGAGGAAGCCGGAGAAAACCCACGCTGACATGCTAACTTCACACAGAGGGGCTCCCCCACCCCGGGGTTAGAAAGAGGAGCCCTCTTGCTGTGAGGCAACAATGCTAATTTGTAAATTAGTGGATACATTTTTTACATTTACATTTTTTTTAGCATAACAACCCCCACAGAATGATTAGTTTCACTATGGGGATTTGATCCATTTGGTTTGATAATGTTCAGAAAATCTAGGAAAAACGCATGAATACCTTTTTATCCCCATTCAAGTTAGCAGAGCGCTGAACCCAAAGTAGCCAGCAGAAGTCTCCAGTGAGCCTGCCCTGGGCCCACTGATGCTGAAACACTGCCGATCATTCAGGTAATTTTATATGCCACAGTTGAACATTTTTGGCTTCATGCGTGACTCAGCAGCTTTCATAAAAATGACCAGGGCCCAGCCTCCATCACTGTATCCAGTTCTCTTTATAGTGTGCTACAGGAGTGAGTCCTAAAACCTCGGAATGAGTTAGAATTTTTGCACTTCTGGTTCCCTCTTCTCAAAGTCAGTAGTTTTTGAATGGGATTTTGGTTAGATGCCTGAAATAAGGTCTGTGGTCAATACAAGCTGAAGAGACTTTCACATTTTGTACATGCTGTGGTGGTGAAGTTAAATCATGCGACCATGGTGTAGTTTGTTTACAACTTAATGTTAGCCTGTTACCGCTGGCAATTGCATTTGGGCGTCAAATATCATAGAAGTGGTGTTCATTGTAAAGTTTGTCTTGCTAAATACAACATGTAAGTTTCATAAACGTTTACCTTATTTTCTGCAATGATCCAAAATCCAATGGAAAAATCCCATTGGTATTTTGACAAGGGAAACAGGGGGATGCTAACTTCTCCATCGACCTAAAGAAAAACACAATTCCTGAAGCAACTTCACAGAGCTGCTAGCATGGCTATAGACTCTTAGTTTTGTTTTGTCATTTCTCTTTTGAAAACCACAAACACAACACACAATATCAAAATACAAAACAAAAGGAAAGTTAAAAAAATAGCAAAAAAAGGCTTTCAACAAAAAATATAACTATAACTAGCCAATATGTGTGTGTGTGTGTGTGTGTGTGTGTTCTTGCACATGCTACATAGTGAGGACCAAAAACTGTATTACAGCAACAAAGTGAGGACATTTTTGGAAAGTGAGGACATTTTGGTCGGTCCTCACTTTTTCATAGGCCTGTTTGAGGGTTAGGACTTGGTTTTAGGGTTCAGGTTAGAATTAGGTTTTGGTTAGGGTTAGGGTTGGGGGTTGGGGTTAGGCATTTAGTTGAGATGGTTAAGGTTAGGGTAAGGGACTAGGAAATGCATTATGACAATGAGGGTCCTCACAAAGATAGAAGTACACGAATGTGTGTGTGTGTGGCTGATGACTCTGGGGTCAGGAGTCTGACGTCACTCTCTTGCTGGTGTTTGACAGACAGGATTTCCTGCCAGCAGGTTGTTTACCTGGTGTCCTGTGTGTCTGAGGGGGGTCAGACCAGCACCTGACCCCTGGCTGTGATCACCCTGCGCAGGCCACCTGTTTCTGTTTGTCCCTGCTCTACAGCCACCAGGACAGAGCCCGCTGGATGATGGACTGTTTCTAGTCATGACTCTAAACACAGTCCGTACCGTCCGTGCTACTGTAATTTCCTCTCTGCTGCTCACGTATTGTCCTCTCCTCACTGTTCAGTAATGGCTGTCAGCGTAATCCTCAGTGAAGTCAGCAGGGTAAGGCTCGGATGGTAAACACATGGACAGGCACGTGTCCTGCTGGGAAGACTGAAGAAAGAAGAGAATACTAGCAGAAAGACTCCCCTCCATCAGCCCCATGGTACCAGAAACAGTTCAGGCCTGTCACTCAGCATAGGCAGGGGTCCTCCATGCACACAAACACATTCATGCCTCCCCCTTCTGCGCTCACACCGCACGCACCTGGTTTAGTTTTGTAGGGTCGGAGGTGAGACATAGATGGATCATTATCATAGGTCATACATGAGGCAGGCGCAGAGCGTAGATGTACGATACTTAACAGAAACACGCACAGCGGATCTCACAGCAGTGATTCTGGGCTTCAGGTTAGGCCACTCTTTTGATTGACACTACTCATTTGGCCGAGTCTCAGCGTGTATTTATTACTTTCCTATCATCAGCTGATAAGAGATCTCTCAGTGACGGGGGTGGAAAGCTGGTTCTTGGAAATATTACAGTATCGTAAGCATCACCATCCCCTCCCTGGTGACCAAACTGTTGGCTGCGAGTTTTCTCTGCTGGTGTGGGCACCAAAGTCTCCAGTTGGCACTGACATTACAACACGAATAGGCCATTGTAATCACACTTGAATGCACACACCCACATGGATTACCAAACATTATCACAGACTGTTGAGGGATGAGACTTGGAGCACATCGTCTTTTGGTTTGTTACATTTTATTTGTTCAAAGGTTTCTTGATTGATTAAAACATATTGTTGCCGCAGGAGCCCGACCTGCTCTGTGTCTTTGCTAAAAAAGTCTGGTTGGGTCTTTTCCATTCCCCGATTGCTGTGGGATGTTTCGGGTTACGCAGATCGGGCTGAGTGGATTAGCTCGTCAGTGTGACCTCATAAAGAAAGCACCATTTCACATTTCTGTGTTTATTAGGTTATGTAACGGCCATTGTTTTCTTCCTACTCCCTCTCCAGGCGCACACGTGTGTGACTTTTTTTGTCTGTGTATTATTGCAAACGTAACTTAACTCTACTACAGGGCTGAGGGATCTGTCCCCAGGTCTCTTCAATTCATCAGTTCCCATGTAAGAGCTAATGACAGCACCGCAGCACTCCATCATTGACTTGGCTCGTTCAGATGGTTGTCATTAGGGCAGAGAGCTATTGTAATGCTAATGATGAATCTGTTTGTATAGAATCACATGGGGCCACGTACGCTCTGCACAATACACACAGGTGAAAAACAAGTCCTGTTTTTTAATGATGCTGTCAGATGTGAACAAACTACTTCCAGACGTGTAACCAGAGAGGCGGCGCTGATGTGGGAGGGTCTGGATTCACTTACATGTGCATCCACATTTGCATCACATGTCACATATACCACTGGTTTCTGCTATTATAAATGTAAATGCAGTGATAGCTGAGGGCGTTTAGACCAAACAGCCCTGCTTTAAAACAATGCAAAGGGCTGCATCAGTGGGGGCGTGTTATTTCAGGTACTGGTGAAATAGGATTAGGAACAGCCGAGAAACAGACCCATAAGGCTTATCGGAAGCAGAGACATTGAAGTTTATGATTCTATGAGACAGGATTTTGCAACTCTAGAAATTTATCAGTGATGATCATTTCAATTTTGTCAGGACAATCTGCTGCCCCCGCAACCTGGTCTTGGATAAGGGGTTGAAAATGAATGGATGGATGGATATCTGAAATCTCTTTTACAGGATTCTGTGAGATTTGCTCTTCTCAAAAATCTTTTTTTTTTTTCTGCTTAATAAATGCCATGATGTCATCATCACTTTAATTAATGCGCCCCAGATTGCCATGTAAGGCTGCCTGTTCCACTCTTGTTCTCTTAGAAGTCCAGTGTGTAGTATTTGGGGGCACCTATTTGTCAGAGTGGGTACTTCGGACCTGCCATACACACCATCTTCTTGGCTCTCTCAGTACTTTTCCACTCATCCCGCTGCTCCACCACACCTACCTGCCAGCCTCTCACCTGTGCAAACATTTCCTGCTCCTGCCAGTCCGTCAAACCCATCTCATCAAGCTAATGCCGCTAACCGGTGGATCATTACTCCGTGCTACTAGAAAGACTCCTGCTTCACAGACCCTCATTGCCAGATTGTTCTTCATCATTCCTGCGCAAGACTCTCCAGCATTAATTCCCGAAATGTTTCCTTGTTGCCGACCCCCTCCTGCCTCTGACTCTCCTGCTTCGCCTGCTCCCCGATAAACCACTCAGCCTTCCTCTTTGACCAAGAGCTCTGCTTCTGCCTTCCTGGTTTCTGTTGTTTCATCAGTCTGCTAACTTCGTATTTATCAAAGTGGTGCATTAAAGTCTATTACAAACTGCTGCTCTTGGGTCCAACACTCACCTGTTACACTCCTGGCAGAGATGATATATTATATTTCTAACTATGTTTCATTTATAATCGGCGGATAAAAAGAATCATTGTGTTTTTGTTTCCTTACATTAAGGTGCTTATATCTACACACAGAGCGGGTCTGGAGGCTTTGGAGCTGGGCTGAGTGATATAATTAGAACACTGGGTCAATTTCGATCCAATTTGGGTCAATTGTCGTACCCAGTACTGGGACAATCAGGCACCTACCCATAACTGGGTAAAGTTCATCCAGTACTCATGAAAATTAAAACCATTGGGTAACCACTGACACCCAAAAATGTGTTATTTGACCCAGTTCTAAAACAAATCAGCTACCCATGTATGGGCTCAGCAAGGTCAGCTGTAGGAACATATCTGGGTCACTGTTCCCTCTGCATTGGAATATACTCCCTGAAACTAGGTTAGTAACCTGATTCAGTGTGTTTTAGGACATAACCACATCCACTTTTTTTTGTAATTAGTAATTTCATGGCATTTTCACTGAGTAATCAGTTAACAAGTGATTAATCACATTTTCAAGTAACTTGACCAGTATTGTGTGAATGCGAAAGACAAAATACTTCAGACAGAAAAACATACAAACGACCGTCCCGACACACTGACCCACTGACCTTTGACCTCCAGCTGGATCCAGTGTCCTGTCCAAATTATACCGACCTCATCCAGGGATTTCCATTCAGCCCTCATCCTGACCTCAGGCCTCCCCGTGGTCGAGGGTCTTATCTCATGTTTATAGGTTCTCTTCATTTTACATTTATCAGTCGCCTGCAGGCATTATTACATGACAGGATTATGTTACCGAGACCACTGCGGAGGAACAGCAGTGTGTATTTATGTTTGCGTGTGTGAGTGTGTGTGTGTGTGTGTGTGTGAGTGGGTGTGTGTGTACCAACTGGATGGATGGATACACGGGAGATGAGCGTAAAGTAAATGAACAGCAGATGTGAGCTGTGCATGACAGCAGGGGTTACACACACACACACACACACACACACACACACACACTTCATGTGAAAAAAGTTCTACTTAAAACAGATATATCTTTCATGTGTCATACTCTCACCTCTGCATCTGAAAGCATTCCTTCCCTCTTCTTAGAACAAGTGCCCTCCATATAAATCTATAAAACAGGTGTGGGTGTGTAAAATGTGAGTGTTTGGCTTTTCTTAGTACATGGCACTTTTAGGAATGGGCAACAAGAGCGGAAAGATGGAGGAAACTGAGAAGAACATTGGACCAAAACTGGAGTAAATCACAGGAGAGAGGGGAAAGAAGGGATGTTAGGAACGGAAAAAAAGGGATGCGGAGAAACAGATGAGGAGGGAGGAATGTTGAGGGTGAGGAGGAGTGGGGCTGGCATCATTACAGGACACAGGTGTGTTTACATTACAAGGCAGTGTTTCAATGCGATTAGCCCACTTTGGCAAACTATATCACCAACAAAGCCCTTCACATCACTCACAGTGTTAACCCTGACACCTCCACTGGGACTCAACTGTCGAGAAATCAGAGTCCAAGACAATTGCTAAGCCCCTGAGCTGTGTGTGTGTGTGTGTGTGTGTGTGTGTGTGCTGAGATAAGAAGAAAAGACTACAGAACAACACATGAGCTCATCCTGACTCCCTCAGAGCCTGAAGCTCTCAGGAGGGAAGCTGCGAAGAAGGTAACACTTAGTTTGCTTTCCTCATTAATGTGACATATGAATAGGGCCATTACATTTAAATGCCTCAGTATGTGGTGTAAAAGATAAGGTAATGTGGGAGAGAGTGTGTGTGTGTGTGCTCTCATCTGACTGTGATTTTGTGTGTGTGGGTGTGTAGGCTGGTCTGTCACCATGCGGCATCGTGGTATTAAAATCCCAGGGCATTGTTGTAAAGGGCAGCATCTGATTATAGTTATGATAAACACATTCTTTCTCTTACATTTTCTGAAAGTTTAAACCTGTGCTCCAACAAGTCCTCAAAATTAAACTATAGAATATTTTGTTTGTACGTACCTTCTAGAACGACACATCTAACGCTCCTATTGGAAGGGCGACACCATTTGTTTGTGTCCTTCAAAACCCTTGCAAATCATTGCTGAAAAATGAAACAGTTTTATGATGTAACGACACTATGTTTATGGCAACCTCATCACTAGAGGAAATGTTGGCATTGTACGTTCATTTAAACCTTGAGTATATTACAGTTCCACATTATTATGTTGCAGGTACGTTAAAACTTCACATTACTTTATGTTTCAAGAACGCTGTGGTTAATGTAGTGAAGTTTAGGCATAAAAGCAACTTGGCTATGTTTAGGAAAAGATCACGTTTTTGTTTTAAAAACCTGCCTTTTATGACACAATCCTGGCAGGAAACGCAGTGACAGGTTGCTTAAACACAACCAGTTTGGTTGTTTTTTTTAATCCTGAACAGTGGTCTGCAGTTTGGCAGGCGCTTTGGCAGGCATCTTGCCTAGGTGTCACACCATCCAACATTTTCTTCTGGCAACTGGGCTGATAATGGTTTGGTTACATTTTGTCACAGGTGTGGTCTGAACCCAATAGCAGCACTGAAGACAGAGGGACAGTTTGTAATAGTCTTTAATAAAACCAGGTGCCAAACACAGAGTGAGCAGTGAAAAAACTAAGAGTCAGTGGCATCTGCTGGACACACACAACCAACGAGCAGTTAAAATGTGTGCAGCTGTACCTTGAGGGAGCTGACGGGAGACAATGTCAGAAGAGCACAGGGTTTCGTACCAGGTAAACACGCAAGGGAAGCCAACACACCTGTGAGGAGCCGGCTGTAGGTAGGCCAGAACCGGTGAGCCGCAGAACCAGCCACAGGAAACAGGCAAACAGAAACCAGGAACGTAGAAGCAGAGTTCTTAATTGAGGACAGAAGGCTGAGTGGTTTACCGGGGAACAGATGAAGAAGGAGAGTCAGAGACAGGTGAGGTTGGCAACAAGGAAGCAGTATGGGAATAAATGCAGGAACGGTTCATGGGTATGACAAAGAACAATCTGGCAAGGAGGGTCTGTGAAGCAGGAGTCTTTACAGTGGCAGGAGGTAATGATCCACAGGTGAAAGCGTTTGGCTTGATAAGGTGGGTGTGGTGGACCAACAGGAACAGGAGATGTGTGGACAGGTGACAGGCTGGCAGGTAGGTGAGGTGGAGAGACAGGGTGAATGGAACAAACAGCTGTCTCCCATGTTAAAGGAAAACAATATAGATTAAATGGCTTTTAATCTAGAATGGATGGCTTTTCTAGTCTTAGCATCTACTCAAAGCGCTTTACAACCCAAGCACCATTCACTCATTTACACATTCACACACACACATTCATTCACTGGTGATCAAGGCTGCCACACAAAGTGACACTTGCTTATCAGATAAACATTCATATGCACTCACACACTGACGGCACATACTGGGGTTCAGTATGCTGCACCAGAGTGCAGACTACACGGGCCAGAGATTAAACTTTCCAATTAGTATGTGCCCACTCTATCTCCTGAGCCTCAATCACCCCAAGATTGTACATAGTACTCATCTGCCTAAATTCTCCCTGGTCCCAGAAAAAAGTTTCCCATTGAATAGCATTGAGGAGAGGTGAACACTTAAAAAGTTATCCAGTTTTCTTGTACCCATCTGGGGGCTGATGGAAGTCCAAACACAAGTGTGTCTGCTGTTGCTAAATGAAGCATTTTTGGATTATTCTCCTGTCAAGGAATTTGCTATATGCATGCATGCAAGGGCAATGCTTTGTTTAGCAAGAATAATTGTGTGACAAGACAGACACTGCTGTCGGGGCTGTTCTAAATCCATGTTTTCTCAATATTCCCCTCATCATAGTTAGTTTGGACTTTGCTCCACTACACTTTTAAAAGAACAGACATACTATTCATCAGTGTGGACTTAAAATGATGGTAGATTCAGGCAGATATGTTGGTCTCTAGTGATTGGATAGGGGAAAAGTGAATCCCCCTCCCCCACGGAAATCGGTTGGAGTGGACTCAATGTCAGACTGAAGATGGAAACAGAGTATAACGAGTTGATGATTCTGTCTGATATCAGGCATCGTAAACATTTGTTGTTTCGGGGCACTAACTGAAACATCATTCTGTTGTTGCATTCATTTGTTGGGAAGTCTCGCTCCACTGCATTTTAGAGGCAAATATTGTATACTTTACTCCACCATGTTTATTTGACAACTGTACTGGTTACATTAAAGAATTAGCGGTTGTTTCCAACCTGGGGGTCTGTTTGGCCCCTGAGTTATAAGAGATAAAATAAGTGGTTGAAAATTATTTTTACTGGGGTAGAGAATAATGAAAAACACAAAATTCTGATTTTATTTTGGACTTTTCTCAAGTCTTTCTCCCCACACTGTGAAGTACTATTGGTTTTTACCTCTGAGAGGGGAAAATCACTTTTCAGCTGAGCTGCTCACAGCCTACATTCAACCTGTGATGACATCAGTGCTGATTCTGATGAGCTCATAAATTATCATGACATGACAGAGTTTCATTCAGCAACACAATGTGCAGCCCAGTATCCTTCAGAATATGTTGGTATGAATATGAAGGCAGTGTTTTGGACTAGCATGGCTTTGGAATTATGGGCTGTCAGAACAAAGGGGAGTCCCCGTTTCTAGGCTTTATGCTAAGCTAACTGGCTGCTGGCTGTAGCTTCATGTTTAACATGATTGCTATTTCCTATAATGTTAAACTTTTCCTTTAAAGATTGAAAGAATTATTTTTACTTTTACTCTGGTAACTTTGATAAAATGTTATGTTTATTTAAGCAGATGCCCTGGTGCACTACTGGCCCATGCTTGAGACTATTTTTGAGGAAGTGCTTAAAATACACTGCTCAAAAAATTTAAGGAAAGACTTCAATCGCACATCGGATCTTGATCAATGAAAAATTCAAGTTGAAAATCTTTACTGGTGTACACTGTATAATTTGTTGAGAACAAAATCACGTAACAACGGTCGATGGAAATCAAAATCATCGACCCACTGAGGGCTGGATTTAAAATCACACCAAAAATCTGAGTAAAAAATTGAAATCACAAGTTGATCCAACTTGCGTGGATTTTTATCACAGCAACTCATAATGTGACTTAGTTTTCAGTACAGCTGATTTAAGTCAGTGAGTTTAACAGTATTTGTTAGTTTTGATTACACACCTGCAAATGCAAAAGCACTTTAAAACTTTCAGTCTGGCAAATGATGATAAATAAAGATGAAAGAAGAGTTTGCAGTGGTCTCTGCCACACAGAGGGAGGCAGAGCGAGCAGGGAATACTTCTCCAGCTGTAGTTTTTACCTAACATATTTCTTTAACCACAAAGTTACCTTTGAAGTACAGCAGGAAACTTACAGGAAACATTCCCACTACTCGCAGAAAAACGTACAACACGGGGTTCCAGAGATCACGGAGTTCGCTTACAGAAATGATTTTACCATTGCGAAATACTCCTACTGATATAGGAATGTATCTGCCACAGAGAAAATTGACAGATAGGTAATTCATTTTGAAAGACTGGTACCTGGCAGCTCACTCTTCTAGAGAGGTTTGCAGTTGGGAAGGGCAGAAAAGAAGGCGACACAAGAGACCTGGCAGTGAACTCTGCATCCTGAGTTAAACTGTCAAGTCTTTTATTTTAACAACAGGAAAGCAACATGAGAGTGGGAGAGAGTCTGACCCACAGAGAGGGAGAACAGTCAGCAGTTTGTGTTAAGTATCAATGGAGAGTCTCTGTCTTTTCCACTCCCTCTCAGTACCCCCGAGGGCTGAGGATATGCTCTGTCTACACACCCCCGTTCTTCCTCTGAAGCTGGAGAACTTTTAAAAGTCAGAGTTGACTTTGAAGTCACAGAGTCACACACAAATGTTTACACATTGTTTTAATCCCGATTGTTTCATGCTCAGCAGTAAAATTGGGGAAGGTCTGGGTAACAGCTCCCAGCAGTCCTGCTGACTTTTGTCACGCCACGAATTTTACAGGCACTTCTTTTTCTTTTCTTTTGTCTCATAAGACAAATCTGTTACGCAGGAAAAATTAGTCATAATATATATATACTTCACCCATAAAATGACCATTTGTATATCAGTTACTCACCCTGTGTTACCTTGAATTTGTGAAGAAAATTTTGTTTTTCTTGCATAGCTCCATGGTGAACAAAGAATCTAAAAACGCCTAACATTTTTTAAGAATTTAAGTAAATAGGGATTGTGTTTAACAACAGCAAAACTATATCAAAACATCAGTTTACAAACTTTCACACAACTCGTGCAGTGTGATCCAAGTCTTATTATCTAGTCGTGTGCTCAGTACTTCCCAAACACATCCATTTTAAATAAAACCTGACTATTTAAAACACTTTCACATGAGTGTATGGCAGCTGGGCCCTGACGCTACTCACCCGTGCTTGAGACTGTTTTTGCGAAAGTGTTTAAAATAGCAAGATTTTAGTACAAATGCTTTTGGATTATACTCATAGACTGTATAAAGTAATGGATGTAGCTACCATGACATCACACATTGGCTTGTGGACTCCCATTTCAAAAGCCTGGGTTTGGCAATTCAGCAGATGTCATCTTGGTTTTTTAGTGCCAGAAGTGAGACCATGTTTGGATGGGAGTGTGGAGCTGCAGAGTGGCGAGAGGTGGATCGGACTCACAGACAGACACTCCAGTCCCCCCCTCCCAGTTGTCATGAATGTTGAAATTAGCTATAGAGACCAAAACCATTTTTGTACCAGGCTGTATTTCTGATGTAAAGTTAAGCATTTTAGCATGACTTACTTCTGGAGCCAGTCTCAGGTGGCCATTTGATGGAGTGCAATTTTTGACATTCATTTTTCAGCCCTGGAGGTTGCCGCTTGATTATACTGCACGAGTTGTGTGAGAGTTTGTAAACAAATGTTTTAATATAAAACTAAGCACAAAAACTAAGGAAATTTGGGTTTGGTAGATTATTTCTTTGTTGAAACAATACTTGGCAATAAATCGTATACCGTTGGAAAGCCTGTTTATTTCCCTTTTAAATGGTGCCACATTTGTAAGGAACATGCATTTGTGGGATGAGCAGCAGAGCTGAGTATGTGGGTTGCGGCCATGAAAAAGTTGCCAAATCTCCTCTGCCAATGCTGAACAACTTTTTTTTTTTTTTTGCTGTTGACTCTTGTTTGGTGTTGTTTGGTGGATTGGGTGGTTGAAGTCTGAAGAAACAAGACATATTGATTGGCACCTGATTGTCAGCACCTGGGGGTACCAGAAGCTCAAAACAAGATACAATAGCAACAGAAAAAAAAAAGCTGTTTGGCATTGGCACAGAGGATTTGGCAAATTTTTTATTGGCGCAACCCACACACTCAGCTCTGCTGCTCATCCCACAAATGCATGTTCCTTACAAATGTGGCACCATTTAAAAGGGAAATAAACAAGCTTTCCAAATGTATACGATTTATTGCCAAGAAGCATTGTTACAACAAAGAAATAATCTACCAAACCCAAATTTCCTTACTTTTTGTGTTTAGTTTTATATTAAAACATTTGTTTACAAACTCTCACACAACTCGTGCAGTATAATCAAGCGGCAACCTCCAGGGCTGAAAAGTGAATGTCAAAAATTGCAGTTCATCAAATGGCCACCTGAGACTGGCTCCAGAAGTAAGTCATGCTAAAATGCTCAACTTTACATCAGAAATACAGCCTGGTACAAAATTGGTCCCATTTGACTTCAGTTCATCAAGAATGTTTTCTGTTTTTGGATTCCAATACGATACGAATCGATACGATGCAGTGTGATGTACTTTATTATACTCATAGGGAAATTTGTTTTAGATTCAGGAGCTGCACAAGTATTGCTGCCATACAATAAGCATTTCCTCTACTGCATGAGTTGTATGAGAGTCTGTAGTTTAGAGTTTTATACATGTTTACAGTTTCTCTGTTGTTAAACGTGGCCCCCTTTGACTTCAGTTCATTAAGAATATTTCCTGTTTTGGATTCTGATACAATACAATACGATACGATGTACTTCATTGCCTCTATAGGGGAATTTGAAGCACAAGTATTGCTGCCTTACAATAAGCATTTGTTCCACTGCATGAGTTGTGTGAGAGTTTGTAGTTTATAGATTTATATATATGTTTATAGATTTGCTGTTGTTAAACACTGATCCCTTTGACTTTAGTTCATCAAGAATGTTTCCTCTTTTTGGATTCCAATCTGATCTGATCCAATCCAATCTGATACGATACGATACGATACCTATACTTAATTGTCCTTGTAGGGAAATTTGTCTTGGACTCAGGAGCTGCACAAGTATTGCTGCCTTACAATAAGCATTTCCTCTGTGTGTTCTGATGTGTGAGAGTTTGTCGTTCATAGTTTTATATAACTGTTTATAGTTCTGCTGTTGTTAAATGCAGCCTCCTTTGACTTCAGTTCATCAAGAATGTTTCCTGTTCCTGAATTCTTTATACATTGCTGAGGTATGCAAGAAAAACAAAGTTTTCTTCACAAATTCAATGTGACATAGGGTAAGTAACTGATACTCAGATGGTCATTTTGTGGGCGAAGTATTCCTTTAAAGACTTCACTGAAAGAATCCACAGCTGTAACCAACAGTATAACATGCTGCCTTCCTGAAATCTCTCTGAGTCACAGTCTATTGATACAATAATTGCTGTATACCAGACGGACATACAGTATTTCCTCTCATACACAACACTGTCTCTGTTGACGGTTATGTAATGAGCAGCTTGTTCTATAGGCTGGCCTCAACAGTAGCCGCTGTGTTATTCCTTTTGGGGTTACACTAGGGTTGACTTTCATACCCAGAGAAGCACATTCATACCACAGGATGTTTACGGTGTGTGTGTGTGTGTGCACTGTGCAGCAATCGATGTGTGAAAATCCAACTGACTTAGACGCTATTCACTACCTCCTAATCATGTGATGCAGTGGGCCTTTTTGTCCTGTCTGAGAGAAAGCAGCATGATGAGGTCATTACTGTTAGACCGGTCTGGGTTAAAGGGAAGGAGAGAGTTAACGTTGCTTAAACCTGGGATAAACTGTACTCCTCAGATCACTCACCTGAACATGTGCGCATAAAAATGTGTTCACCCCATACATGGATGCAGGCTCACACTCCTTTGGTCCATCTCCTCACAGACACATGTGCATAAAGGTGGATACACTCAAAATGCTCTACATGCACAACTCAAAACACTCACGTACAGTCCTGTGAGGCAGCAGGATAAGGCCTCTCCAGGTCTAAATCCTGTGCTGCTTTTCTTGGCACTGGACACAGCAACGCCTTCAGGGGGATATGCAGCAGCTCCGTGGTCAAACATAGCCGGCCCTGCCCCTCAGCACCAAACAACAAGGAATAAACACTTTTTAGACTATCGTCATCTCAGAAATGCTGAGACAAAACAGACACGGTGCTAATGTACGGTGGAGTATGATGAGGAAGGATGCTGCACAGTGATTGCCCAAGTCCACCCAAACTGTCCGGCCTGCACGCCCTTGTCTGTTGGCAGAGGTTAGTCCCGGTCCACATAACCGCTTGATGGTAGGAAACATATGGACAGTAGGACAATAGACAGTGGCAAAAGACTCACAGAGAAACGTGAGACTCTCCTCTGCTGCAGGAGGAACAGTCACCCTTCCTTTCTGTTTCCTCTTTGTGTGTTTAACTCCCCCTTCCTCTTATGGAGCCTATAAGTATTCTTTATACTGCACCCGCTTGTTTTTAATTTTCTCATTATTGCCCAAACCCTTTCTTCTATGTCATGTTTTCAACATCTCTTTGTCCACCTGTCTTATATTTTGTTTGCAGTGTTATTCCCATCTTCCTCTGCTTTAACAGCACCTCTGTCTTCTGTCATGTCTGCTGTGCATGGCACAGTGTATTTACAACTGAGGTTGTTTAAGTTTATCTGGGGCTGCCAGATGTCTGAGAGCGTCAGAGCATCAGTTTACTGTCAGGACCTTCTCTTCCCTGAGCATCTGCAAACCACAGAATGTGTGTGTATTATGTTTCCCTTATTAGTGCTGTCAGATGTGTGTGTGTGTGTGTATGTGTTATATTCTTAGGTTTGCAGTTGACTGTGGTTAACTGTGTCGATCCCTGAATAAGGCCTGCATACATGGCTGTGTGTGTATGTGCTGTGTTATGTGTCTGTTTCTGTGTGTGCATGCATGTACAGTGAGATTAAGTGCTGCTGCAGCAGATATGTATAGGCTATATTTAGTTTCTGGCGCAGACACACTGTTGCAGCCCATTTGATTTTTATCACTATTACAGTGTGTACAGTGTTGTGGCACGTGGCAGTGGTTTAGTCATTAATTGTAATAATATTTTAAATATACAGTGTAGTTTATTTTTAGCCATATTAGCAGTGTGGCTCTATAAATGGCAGTGACGTCCTGGTCTGTTTGATCCAGACTGAAACATCTCAAAAACTATTGAACATTCATGGTCCCAAGAAGATGAATCCCACTGACTCAAAGGTTCAAACTTCAGTTTGTCAAATACTTTGGTTAATGACCAAATGCCTGGAACACTAATAATGATGTTCCCATCAGCTATAGCTTTGCATTAAAAGGTAATGAGGTGTATTTTCAAAGAAACGGGACGTCGAAGCAATAGGCATCGGTTCTGTGGATAACAGGCTGTCAGAGAAATGGGCTTTTGGTACAGTGGGACATTTTTCAGACTAAAGGGACCTCGGAATTTGGAGCTGTCAGAACAACAGCATGGGACCACTCACGTTCATTAGTTGCATGCAGAAACATTCATGTCACCAGTCACCAAAAACATGGTTCCATTGGTTCCATCCACAACTTTTCACTGTGGAAACTGTGAACCAAACTGAGCTGAATTGTGCTGTACTGCTTGGTGGAAACAGAGCTTTTGTTTAAAGTGAAAACCCATCAATGCAGCCTGAAGCTAACTAGCACTAGCAGCACCAGCAGCAGTAAAATAGGTCAGACTTGTATATTTGGGTGTCTACAAAAACATTGTTTCCATTTCTCTAAATACTGTGGTTGCAGTTCAACCGGCTTAAATTTACATTTGAACTCTCGTTAAAATTCAAATCGAGTTCCCCAGATAATTTACTGCAGCCCAAACATCCTGTTTCATGCAGCAACACGTCAAAACATGGGTGGAAAAATTCACGAGTATTTCAAGGTTATTCTGGGGAGCGAAGACCTTGAGTGATTATGGCTGTGTCTGAAATCACTCATTATTCACTGTAGAATTAACTATACACAGTATTTTTTTTAGTGCAATAGGGGACTATCATACCTTACATCAAACCATTAGGAGCCCATATGTAGACCTACTTCTTTGACCTCACACACTCCCCCGTCACACAGTGTATGTGTTAACAGATGCTCGCTGTTATAACAATGAAGTGATTAATAGAAATGCAACAAGACATGAAAGCAGCTTCCACAATCCATCGTTCACTTCCCCTCTTTATCTATCAATGGAGATCAGAAGCTGCACAGACAGCTAAGTGATTGAGTTCTGAGGCTCTGACTTCACTGGCAACAGGTTACTTGGCATGCACGTCCAGACCGAACACAGACCCTCGACACAGGCTCGCTCAGCTGAAGGAAGCCTTTGAAGTGCTCGCCGTGGTTTGTAAATTGATGAAAACTTTAATGGCGGCAACGAAGCCAGCACAGAGCAAAACAAATGTGTGATTCATCTTCAAGGGCCCTGGAGTAATTGTTTCAGAATGCTTTGACCTTGAGCCAGTAAACTCAGGTTGAGCAGCTATAAAAGAGGCGAGGTCGTTGTGGAACAAACAAACAAGCGTGCGGGAAACATATGTCTCTTGATCATCTCCCAATTATTCCAACTGCAATACGTACCTTTGCGTATGACAAATCTAAATGCACCTTATGAAGGCACAGAAAATATTACATTTTTTAATATCTAAATTCCTTTAAGTTTGTTGGTGTGTGCTGTAATCCAGTGAGTGTGAGGCTGCAGCGCTTTTAATGACTAACAGGCCAGTGTAGCTCGTGGCCATCGAGAAAATGTTTATTTTGATGGATAAGCCAAGAGCGGACAGCTGGTTTGAGTTGGGAACAATACTGGAGATTCAGCCTGCATATGGTTTTGATTTTAGCCCTCCCTCCTCCTCCGATTCTCAATCCCCTTTCTCCATCATCCCCCCTCCCTCCCTCTCCACAGGCCACTACTGCCTGTATCTTCATTTCCTGGGAATCCTGCTATCCTTCTTATCCCTCACCTCACGATCACTCTTTTTTTTGTGGCTCTGTCACCCTTCCTCACTCCCCAACAAGCCCCTGATGATTGCAGCTGATAAAGTAATGAATGAGTCATAGGAGTGCATCATGTTTTATCGTTAAAGATTAATAGAACTGAAAAAGTTGGGTAATCCCTGAATTATTGGCCCCTCTGGTCTAGTGTGCGCTCGCTGGGAGAGCAGAGGTGCTTACTGGCCTCTGTAGCATATCAATCCTGGGCTTATCTGTATGGGAGCTAATGATACAGGGAAGAAAAAGTACCAGTGCACTTACAAAGACTTTGCACTCATTACAGCCCTGTTTCCACTGAGCACTTCAGTTCAGTTTGGTACGCTTTTTTTTGGTTTCCACTGTGAGAAGTTGTGGATGGTACCAATTGAACCGTTCTGTACCGTCCCCATGTTTGATCCCCCCTCTGTTGGGGTACCTAGCACACAGATCTGGTACTAAAAGGTGGAGCTGTGAACACTGCAGTCTGATTGGTCAGCAGAGGACAGTCACTGTGCTCTGTTCATACTGTGGAGAGTTTTATTAGTAAACTGTAACTATAAAATGAAAGACACACCTTAAATTTCACTGTGATAACTTTGACCATTATTTTAGTTTTTCTATGACAGACCCTTTTCGTGATGAGTGGATCTTCAAGCGTTTATATATATTAAATTCAGCTAGGTTATGTGAACTGCATATATTCTAATCCTCACTTGGAGAAAAGAAAGTGTTGTGGAGCGTTGTTCCTGTGGGCTCCAGCAACACTAAAACCCTGAGCTTGCCTGAGAAGGACTAAATGCACAAACCCACTATTTTTAGATATCCCATGGAGAGAGACTCTCACTGCAGCCTGCTTTATTTTGTTCTGAAAATGTGGGTGTGTAATTGTGTTCTGTGGACGATAAACGAGGTGCAGACTTCCATCTGTGTCACCGGTAATGAGGAAATACAGTGAGTGCTGGAAGAAGCAGTGAGTGACAACAACCCCGCCCACATTTAAGAGTACTGTTAGCAGTGGAAACACTAGGGTCTAGTTAGTTACCATGTCTGAAGGGTTACTTTTGGTTCCAAAGGAACTTTACCAAAAATGTTTGGTGGAAACAGGGCTTAAGAACAGCTTGTATCTGCACAGGCTGCTGTGTTTGATTGTGTGCAAACAGCAACAAGAGGGCATATGTCAGCCAGATGAGAGCAGTGCATGTGTGTCTGCATGCATGAGTACGTATGTGTGTATATGCATCAGACAGCCACGTTATCAATCTTGTTCTATGGATCTTTTGCCCCAGTACTGGTGACTGCTGGGTGCCTGGTCAGCTCAAACTTCTCCTGTTTCACCCTGCAGGCTGCGGTGGAGCTCCTCTCACTCTGTGGTCTGTCTGTGGTCAGTGGCCTCCACACACAGGATCTACTAAAGTGCTGTTTTTTTCCCCTCAGTTTCCTGTTTCAGACCTACAGTACATACACACGGGCACAAACATGGAAACACAAGCCCACATGCGGACATGCATGCAGGCAGTCACATATGGGATGTGAGGAAATTTGGTGCTGTGGTGAGCCCATTAGTTTTATGGAACGGCGTATATCAGACATTGTGGCGATGCCGGGGCATTTCCCTGGCACTGCGGCGTTCTCACTAATGGAGGCCCTCCAAGATTTTCACCCCTCTTATTTTGTTTTTGCATTTTTAGGCTGCAGCCAGTGTTCCTCTGTCCATCAGTGGGGCGGTCAGTCGGTTCACCACTTTGGTACAGACTCCAAAAACCTCAAAACAATTGCATAAATTCCTTTGAGACTTTGCATGGACCCAACATGATGAATCCTACTGACTTTGGTGATCCCCTGACTCATCTTCCAGCACCACACGCAGGTTCATATGTTTGTGATTTTAAGGGGCATGTCTCAAAAACTATTAGGCTGATGGACTGCCATAAAATACCAGCCATAAACAAAATCCAGAGTGATTTGCTTGTGGTGGGAACAGGGTCCACAGTGGATCTGACCCAATTACAAAGCACCTGGTGCAAGTGAGATGGACGATACCAAACTTTTTGAATCCAATGTGCTATGTCACAATTTTATTGAAAAAGTCGGACATTTGAAACGTTATTCTGAGACCGCTCAATCAGCTGAGCTTGCTTCAAGTTGAGCAGTCATTCTTATTTGTTTTGTTTCGGTTTTTTGGCTTGACAGTGTGCAGTGTACTTCTAAGGATGTTTTGAGTATCATGCTACTCTTTGGTACAGACAGCTGTATGACATGATGCAATGGCACAGAGGAGGAGAAGCTTTCCATCGTAAGGCCCTGAGATAACATTATCTTCTCTGTTCTGCTTGGAAGTGGTGAATTTACAGCTCACAGGAACTTAATACGACACAGTCTCTGGCTTTTGTTTGATATCTGGTGTCGGCAAAAAATATTGTTGCACATTTCCGATCCGTCATTAGCGCAGTTAGCTTGTTTACTATATGCCACTGTCACACTAAATGTCCTGCTGAGCCCTGTCCGAACTTCGAGACTTTATATGGTTTAAAAAAAAAGGAATCATCGAACATTCATATTTAATGGCTGAATCTGACTCGACTGAGATAATTCTGATTTGGGTACAGCCCAACCTTTAATCAAAATCTTATCAGTTCATTGCTGAGTCAAAGTGGACGTCTTTGGCAAATCTGAAAAAGATCCCTCATGGCGTTCTTGAGATATCGCGTTCACAAGAAGGTGGCAGATGCAAGGTCATCATGACCCTGACCTTTGGCACCAAAATCCAATAATTTCATCATTGAGTCTAAGTGGATGTTTGTGCCAAATTTGAAGCAATTCCCTCAAGGTGTTCTCAAGATATCCCATGTACAAGGATGGGATGGATGTAAGTACATATGACGTATGCACACACAGGCCAAGGCTGTTGCTGGCACGGAGGCATAAATATATTATAAATTAAAAATATTGTTGGAATTTAAATCCTATAATATTATTCAAAACTGAAGACAGCGTGCTCTTGTGCATGCACAGATTCTTTTCTTACCAAGGAACAAATCCCAGATAAGAAAACATTGGTAAATGTCAGAAATTTCCTCTCAAGATTGATCGGTATCCGAGGCCAAATGAGCTGTTTCTTCTCACCTGTCAAAAAAGAGCCTCGCCAGGCGGCCACTACGTTAGTGAATGATCACGCTACTTCCTTCCTCTTTCTGTACAAACTCTCCACCAACCAGCAGGAGTCACTAACACAGCAACAAGGACGCCACCCTCAGCTGGCCGGTTACAGATCTTCTGCCCAGAACGCTGGTGGGATCCATAATTGCGCAACACTGAGGTTTGCCATTAAAGTTTGTGTTGACTGATACTTTTTGACAGTTACATGTTGAGCAGAAAAAACTCTGGCACATTTGCCCCGTAATCTTCTGCACACACTCGTATGTGTGTGTGTGACTGTAAACACGGCGCTGAAGGTTCGACTCAACCGTACTGTTACCTTAGGGATTAGAGAATTAAGTTTCACTGGAGCCATATTTGTGTCCTGAAATGATTGTTTGAATGTTTTGAATTAAATTACATTTTGGGTCAGAGTCATGATAGAGTGAAGTCAGACAAACAGCCCTTGGGTCCTCACTGCACACACACACACACATACACACACACACACACACACACACACACACACACACACACATACACACACACACACACACACACACACACACACACACACACACACAAAAAGTGTAAAAAATAAAAGTAAAGTATGTCATGTTGCTCAATCTGTGTTGAATTAGGTGAGCATTCATTACTCAATCAAGAGTCAAAATGAGAGCGAGTAGGTTTGGAGAGGGAAGAAAATGCGGAGGGAGAGGGGTGAGTACACCTCTGGTAATGGCGGTGGGCTATTTCGTGACAACTTATTATTTCACAGAAAAAAAAATACAACATCAACCTCTCCAGAATTTGTTTATTTTCTTGGCGATGTCTTGAAACTTTACTAAGCCAACTTCAATACTTTGTCCCAACAAAGATAGCACTCTCGCACAAACACATGCACACGCACGCACAAGTTCTTTCTTTAAACACATGACTAAGTCTATTAATAATCAATCAGATGGCGGTTTGATTCAGTCTCTCTCGGTGCGCAAACAAACAAGAGTTTGATTCTGATTGGATCCAGATCCCATGTGGCTCTCATTCCTCTGACAAATATCTTCCAATAATGTTTCCCATTCTGTGGCTTTCATTACAATACTGAGCAAGATATCAAAGTGCAGTTGAATAAAGCAGAACATCTGTGAAACATGCGCTGCGCCCTCCATAACATACATGATGAGAATAAAGCAATAAAATATCAAGGATGGCTCCTTCAAACAGCTTTTGACCATCATCGCAGCTGAAACATCATCCATTTCTGAACAAACACAATAAAATCACTGTAAACATTCTGTTAATCATTCCCTTATTCCACATTATACAACTCAGCTATTTATGTTTACGTGTTTATCTGTGTCCTGAGTGCTAATGTGTTTATGTGCTAGCTGAGGCACGAGCGTTCAATTAAGACTCTTAGTGGTTCACATATAAAGTAAGTGCAGTTGGTGCATGCTTGGCCTCTATATGGAGATCACACACGATGTAGGCAGCAGTAAAATACCAGCTAAATTAATTCCACTGGAATTTTTAACAATCTAAATTCCCTGCTTCTTAAAATTGTTCACATTTACTACATAAGCTTTGTTTTTCTGCCTGTTTGGTTGTGTAACAATGTAAGTTTTCCAAGACGTCTGCACGTATACAAACATGTGCAACTTATATTGCATTTGTTTGCTAAAAGTGATAAAATACCAGGATTTACTGGGACAGCACATAAAATTTAACATTTTGGGAAACTTATTAGCTTTCCTGCTGAGAGTGCTATACCACTCTTATGTCTGCACTCCAGCTCGTAACCCTCCATGAAACCACAAGCTGTTGTTTTCATAATAAAAGAAACATTTCCCCCCAAAATAGATAATACATATTATCTTATGCCCTGTTCAGACCAAAGATTCACGACGAGATGAGTTGAAACAGGCAACTACTTCCAATGCAACTAGACGAGATGGTGTATCATCTCTATGCAACAACTCTCTGTACTTCCGTTCTGATTTGCAGCTTTTCAGGTTTATTTTGTGGCTGAATATAATTTGTAGCTTCTTAAAATATGAATGAGGATAGTGACAGTGAGATACTGGCTACAGCTGCATTTGTAGTAGTGATGAAAGGGTGAAAAACAGAAACAAAACGAGCATCAGATGGACTGTATTCATGATAAATACAGCACAATAATATTAACAACTAGCGCCAATTAATCAATCAATGAGAATGTACGTGTAGGGGGACGTAAGAACATTTAGCGAGCACCAGCCCACCTTGAGGATGAAAAAGAGGGCTCAGTAGGGATGGAGCACCCGCTACTGACCCGTGGACTTTACTACAAGCCAATTGGCTGTTGAAACAGGTGACAATCTTTTCATTTTAAAACCAGCCACCAGTGATTTGACCAGCTGAGTTGCATGTAACACCATCAGCCAGCTTTAGTCAAGCTCAGACGCACCGCTGCAACTTTTCTCTGCAACGTTCTAAAACGGTTTTGTCTCATCACAAATCTTTGGTCTGAACCGGGCTTTACCTGCAGTGCTATTTATCAATCTAGATGTTTTGCTGTGTGTTGCCGAGCATTGGAGATATCAGCCGTAGAGATGTCTGCCATCTCTTTAATATAATGGAACTGGATGGCAGATGGAAGTGTGCATCTACTCACGGACGTAAGGTTCGTGCTCATGACAGCACAGGATGACAATTAACAACACTGATTTTGTAACTAATAGTTTGATACTGCAAGCTCTCTTAAGTTAGCCAACATTACAACTCAGCCGAGGAGGACAGAATTATTGTTTTTATCTTGTGCTGTCATAAGCATGAGCCTCTGATCCATGAGTAGATGCACGTTTCCTTTTGCACCGTAATGCAATGGGCCAGTAAGATCATATTAACAAGTAGAAAGAAGGAAAAGGCTGTAAGTTTGCAGCATTCAGCATTCATTGACACTTATAATGTAACACTGGTAGCGAAACATGTTCATTAGTGAGCTTCAGAGGTGCTGGTAGGTGGTATTTTGTTACCCTTGTCTCTAGTCTTTGCGCTAAGCTACGCTAACTATGAAGCTGGCTGTAGTTTAATATTCAGTGTTATGCTGATATCTGTCTTTCATTTTTGTTTTACAGTCAAAATATGTTTCAGGGACAAGAAGAACACTGACACTGTGGCCTCCACCTCACCAGTGATCTTGAAGCCATTGCTCTGCTTTCAATCAGGCAAGCTCTGCACCTGCACGGATCTCTTTCTCTCCGTCTGACCCTCTCTGTTTTGTTCTCCGCTCATCACTTTTGCCCTTTTGTCTCGGTCTCTGGTGTGTGTTGAGAAAGTTGAGCTGAACAGTAACAGGACAGAACGTTCCTGATAGTCCTGCCAGCTCTCATACAGGCCCCGCAGCTCTCTGTGGGGCCACAGTTTGTGATTTGTGAACCAGGGTGTCTTTTTTTTTAGCTATATGTATGAATGTACCCAAGTTTTGTTTTTATTACCGAGGTGCACTATCTGTGATCTTTGTGTGAGTGTTGAACATTCCTGACGTGGCTAAAGCTGAAACACTGCCCAAATCATTCTGAGCCTTTTCTTCAGCCCGTATAAATCAGAGGGTGGGGTTTATTGCTCCAGGGCAAGTGTGTTCAGGTGCCAGTGGTCAATCACAATAACACACACTAAATTGAAAACTTAAAACATCACAGTGATTATTTAAATGCTCAGGGATTCATGGGAGTCATTTGGGCCTTCCACACCCATTAAAAAGGCCAGATGATATTTTGAAAAATGTTGTAGTGCTATTTCACCCAGATCGAGTGGCTTTCTTGGAATCCAGGGTAAAGTGAACTTATCCAAAACACTCCATTAATCTATGGCTATTTGTTGGACAGGGAACGCAGGGTTTATACGTGAATAAAAATAAATGTGATGTGAATTACATTAAAATTCCCACTAATGAGTAAAGCCTAATAAAATAAGTCAACATGGGAAGTCAAGTGCACAGGGAATCAAAAATAAGGACCACATTTGCCCTCGAGGTTGAGTAAGAAACATGAGCAGAGTGTACGCACTCCTAATCTGTCCGTTTGGTAAATGTTCAGGGTTAAATCAAATTTAGTGCCTTTGCTGGGGTCTGGATGAAGACGCTTTGCTGGGGGCCACCATAGTGTTAGTTTCATGTTGGGAAAGCAACTTTCTGAGACTTTGTTTTCGCAGTGTCGCCTCAAAATAGAAAACACACCCTTGCACTGCAATCCATTAGCTTTTTTTTGGTTATATAGTAGATGAACCTTTCAAAGTCTCTGCCATTCTTGCTCACTGTCTCCTTCTGCTGAACTAAACACAATGTTTGGACAGTTCAGATGAAGCTGTGTTTCAAATCTGTTGGGGGATCAGTGAGAAGATGATGTATCTGAGCTGAGAGTCTTTGGGCTCAGAACGGTCGTAACCCAGTGATGAAAAATAATTCTGTTGAGAGGTAAAGTAGGGAGGCAATGAAACACTGCGGCTGTGGGACGCCAAGCACCCTGGAGAGGTAGTTCCAGAAAGACAGAGTGGGAAGAGAATGAAACAGGACGGGAGTGGTGGATCTGAGACGTGGTGAAACATTAACTCACATACTGACTATCTAGAGGTTACTCTTCAGTTTCTTCTATCATCTGAAGTAATGCTGGCCTCACACCGAATGACTTTTCAAGGGATTTCACTGTCACAGACAAATTTTCAGTGTCGGAATAAAAATCACAAGAGTTTGGCTGGAGGTTGGACAGGCTCCAGTGATCTCGCACACTGCACTGAGTTAAGACAAAGCAGTCTTAACTCAGTTTGAGCTGTCTTAAGGTGCTGTCAGACCTAGAGTTGTCTCGCTTTGGTCTGAATCAGGGACTAATTTTGTTACAAAGCGGACCAGATCAAATGCCTTGTGCGAGAAAGCTGCTCTTGATTGGTCAGAATTTCCATGCGGGAAAAATCCAGGAAGTAAAGAAAACGTTGAAGAAGAGTACACTGTCAAGATAAATGTGACACTTTCTAATGTCACAATGGAGGGACAACTACGCAGGTTGATTTTAGCGCTGCTCATCGTGGACTATATTGCTGTCATTGTTCATTTGAGTCAAAGCATACAGTTTGAAAACGAGGCGCGGCTCCAACTAGAAAACAATGTTTTGATGCATTGGATGTGCTGAATGTGCATATTAAGGCAGTACAGGAGGAGGCGCACATTAATAATCCTCCAGGACTGTAACATGCTCATGTTTAACCCAAACAATGTGTCACGTGACTGCAGTTGGTTCAGATCCAGGTTGGAACACGTTCTCACTGCAAACGAACCGCACCAGAGTTCGTTTGTAACTGACCTCTTCAAGAAGGTCTCGGTCTGGTTGTTTTGGTGCGCACCAGAGTGCAAACGCTGTGTTCACACCTGCTTAAATGAACGACACTTTGAGGGCATATGAACTTGAGTTCGATTGGCAGGTTTAACAGCACCCTTAGTCTTTTTCTTGTACTGACCTTTTAATAAAATCAAACATGTTTGATATAATAATACCTTTTTAGTCTTAGCTCATACAAATACTTAAGTTCAATGAGGTGAACATTGTCGACAACCAATAACTGTGCTCTCTCCAGAACCAAACAGGAAGCAGCAAACCAGGTACACAGTAAACATGGAGGGGACTTTGTGGAGGTGCAAAAACACGAACACATCTTAGCTCTCTTAGGGATAGTTAGATTTTTTTAAGTGGGGTTGTATGAGGTACGGGCGGCACAGGTGGTGTGGTGGTTAGCACTGTCGCCTCACAGCAAGCGGGTTCCTGGTTCGATCCCAGGTGCGAGAGCCCTTTTGTGCAGAGTCTGCATGTTCTCCCTGTGTCAGTGTGGGTTTCTCTCGGGTACTCCAGCTTCCTCCCACAGTCCAAAGACATGCAGGTTAATTGGTGACTCTAAATTGTCCGTAGGTGTGAATGTGAGTGTGAATGGTTGTCTGTCTCTATGTGTCAGCCCTGCGATAGTCTGGTGACCTGTCCAGGGTGTACCCTGCCTCTCGCCCCAGTGTCAGCTGGGATAGGCTCCAGCCGCCCCCGTGACCCTCAAGAGGAGAAGCGGTTAGAAAATGGATGGATGTATGAGGTACTTATCCATAGTCAGTGTATTACCTTCAGTAGATCACGGTCGGCATGACCCCCAGGTTGCAGAGTACCAACACAGAAGCTCAGCAATGTCCCGCTGTGGACAGAGGTTAGCAGCAAAATGTCTTTTGGCCACCTAAAACAAAAACAAAAACAAAAAAAATCAGTATCAATCAAAGTATACTTTATTAAGAATATTTTACCCCTTCACATTGTCGTCATATAGGCCCTTTCCTTTGGCACTACTTTTTCCTCAACAATAGAAGGGTGATGGATGGGGCTACTGCTGACCCCCGTCCACAGCTGCACATAGCTCAGCCTCAGTGGTGGTACTTCTGTCTGCTTCTCCAAACTGGGAGCATACCACCTATATGACTTCTGCGACTGTAGAAAAATACGTCATACAACTTCACTTCCTCGCTTTTGTGATCCACAAAGCAGCCCTTGTTTTAGTGACAAATCTTAATGTTCAAAAACAAATTTTTGCCTCTCATTCCAGTGGTGTCCTCCAACTAAAATAGTGCAGCAAACCAAAGGAGGCTGGCAGAGAGCTGAGGCAACAAAATCCAAAAAGTCTTGTAATGTATGGCAGATATAAGACGATATTTTAGTGAAAGATTATAGTCATTGTTTGTAAGCTGAGTGTCAGCAGGACCATCCAAATAAACCTATACATCTGCACACACATTTAAAAACTCAACATGTACCACGAGTTCTTTATTTATTCTACCAACTGCTTTATTTTTTGCTGCAGTATTTAGTGTGGGGCAAACGTTTGCTTCTTTTGGTGGCTGCATCATGCCAACAGTTTCTGTAGCTTTGGGCTGCATGACTGTTCTCTGATCAAAGCCTGCTCCACAGTGATCACACTGGACTGAGTCCCATTCTCAGTCTCCCATGAACCACATAAGCCTGCAGGGGACAATAATCACACTCATGTGTAAATATTTGAAAAATCAATAAAGAAAATGGCAAAAGGGATGAAACCTAAAGCATTTGTATAATCTTTGTACATGTTTAATTTTGACCCCCGTCAGAGTGATTGTTTTGTACCTTACTACTTGTTTGCGCAGCCTGGTTGTGTTGTCATTCCTGCAAAATACCATGACAGAGTATAGCTTTGTTTTTAAGACAGCAAGGTTAATCCAATTTAAATAAAGCACGCTGCGATTGACAGGAAACAATTAGAGCAAAAACTTAAAGCTTAAACCTTGTGAATTTATAACAGATTACAAAGCAGACAATCGAGCTGAGTTTCCACAGGAAAATACTGCGAGTACTAAGAAAAAAATGAGTGCAGTGCTCCCACCCACACGCTGAGACACAGCTCATTTCTGCATAAACCAAAGCAGATCTTTGTCTCCTCGCTGCACTTCAAATGTTGTCAGCTCTAATCAGCTCCACCATGCATCCTGCAGATTGCCCGGCTTAGTCTCGGATGGTACAGTAATTGTGCCAGGTTTGAACCATGACATGACTTTTCTGTCTTTCCCAAGGTTCTCAACTTCTTGGCCTTGAGAGGACCTTCAGCAGAACCATTTTTCTCAACTCTATGTGATTCGAGCCACCTTCGACCTCTCACCTCTTTACTCTCTCTCTGCTGAAATTAGGTCACTCCCACAAAAGAAAAAGCTCCTCGAGCCAGCTGACTTTTATCACACACATTTCTACATCCCCTTTGACCGACCAACTCTGGCTTCACACATGACGCTCACAAAAACCTTTTCAAAACTCATTAATTCTCTTTTCTTTATCGCCTTCTGCTCCTCTCTCTATTGCTTTCTTCACGCTTTGTGATCAACAGAGAGAAAGCTCCACTGGAGAAATAAAACATAGATCGTAAACCTGCTGAACTTATATTGAGCAAGTGCTGCTCACACCCACAGGGACCATACGAAGATACATGCATGCAAGAAGGCAGAGTCATGAACACACTCAGTGTGCACTCACACTATTTCAAAACTATTATACTGAAACTCAGGGCCTTTTCACACATGAAAGTCTGAACCAAGGTTCACATTAATTTTTACATTGTGTGCTTTTATTTAATCTGAGGACTGTGCGTGATACACCTACTTCCTGTCCTAATCACCAACATGAGCTGTGTCTCCCCATATTTCAAACTGACTGGTTTGTAGAGATAGGGTAAGGAGCTCGGACATCCGGAGAGAGCTTTGAGTAGAGCTGCAGCCCCTTTGCGTCAGAAGGGGTCAGTTGAGGTGGTTCGGGCATCTGATCAGGATCCCGTTGGAGGTTTTCCAGGCATGTCCCAATGGTAAGAGGCCCCGGGGCAGACCCAGAACACACTGGAGGGATTACATATCTCTTCTGGCCCGGGAACACCTCGGTCCCCCCGGAGGAGCTGGAAAGTGTTGCTGGGGAGAGGGACATCTCGAATGCTTTGCTCGGCCTGCTGCCACCGCGACCCAGCTTCGGATAAGTGGTTGAAAATGGATGGACGGTTTGTAGATGGGCTCTCCCGTCCATTTGTATCCTCTCTTTCTCATCCTCTCGGAACATAACTGAAAAGTGTCGGAGTTCTCTCCAACGGACTCTTTATGAGGACGTCTCTTCCACTCCCTGTGTGCTACCGCTACGTGGACAAACTGAAACGTACAACGTGCATTTACTACTTGACAACTTAGCCACTACTTTCCACCCCGATCACAAACAGCTGTCTGCTCTGAGCGCCAGCTTCGTCACTCTCTCTGACGCTAACACTTCATTTCCACTTACGTACGTGTACGAAGGTCCATTCATTCCTATGATATCCTGTGATATCCGATGTGGCTGCGAAACTCCTCCCCTCCTTGATATTTCGTTCCTGATTTGCATCAAGTATGTTCCAAAAATTTAACTTTGACAGTGTGCAAGCTTAGCTAACTGGCTGCTTCAGTTCAGTCACCTGTGTTGATTGTCAAGTGAGTTTGTATGATTAAAAAGAACTTGTTTACCTAGTTTGAACCCAATCTTGAGTAATGTAATTCTGCTAAAATATAGATCCTCAGTATGACTCGTTCAGCCGTTCATACATCTTTTTAATTAAATATTTCACAAAACACGCCACGTCCCTGGCAGGTCTTGTATTCGTCACGGTAATGTTTCAAGCACATATTCCAACCTGTAATTGGTCTGAAAGTCTGAACCATTCACACCAGAAACAAACTGAACCATGGTTCAGTTTGATCCAGCTGAGACCACCTCTTTTCATTGGACCAGAGTTCCACTGTTTGATCCAGATCCTGGTCTGTGTGGGTTTCACAGCTGCAAATTTGGTCCAGATCAAACTAAAAAGTCCAAAATTGTGGACCAAACAAAGAGGTGAGAAAGAGTCTTCAGTTATATTGACTACTTTGTAATTTGTTATACGGTATGTGCACTCGCACCATCTCACATCACTGCATTAGAGGAATACTTCATTTGGATACCAAACTGCTACAGTCTGGCTTCTTTCTGGCAATTGTCAGTGTTTTAATACTATAATTTAGAGTTAAATCTTTGCACATCTGTATGACAAGACAGGTGCATAAAAAAACCTGGAAGTAAATGAAAAAGCATCATGTTCACACGCATATGGTCCAGTTATTCAAAGCTACATTTCAGCATGTTTTAGACACAGTCTGATTTAAAGTCAACAACCACATGACCTCAAAGTCAAATCAACAGCAAGAAAAACTTTCTCATGAAATCCTTTGGGTCTTTGAGCCGACTTCCTAAAACTACAACTAGAATAATCCAGCACCTCAGGCTCAATTAAACAGTTAGATCCCTGTTAGTCTGCTTCTGCTGCTGTGGGAAAAGGGATGTGAGGCAATGATCCATGGTCTATGTATTACTCTGTGTGTGTGTGTGTGTGTGTGTGTGTGTGTGTGCATTAGAGAGAGACAGACAGAGAGAGTTGTGACTAAAGTGGGTGACAAACACTCATTTTCCGCCCTGATAGCCAGAGCAGTGGGAACTTCCTGTGGGCAGCACACTCACAGAGCAGCTAAAGCCGAGAGCCGGGCGTCATACGAGGCCACTCAGCGGCAGTGTAACAACATACGGCAGCAACTTTGCAATTACATAACACGTCACTCATGTATATGTAACAGCTTTACAGATATGATGTGCCAACATGAAACATTCACCTTCTGATTCAAACAGTGTACAATAACAGCCATGCCTCTACCAGAACAAGCTTTTTCAGATAACAATGAACAGAACAGGCATTTGACATCTTTTTGGCCGTATTCTGGAGCCCATTATTTTTTTGCTTGGTATAGCCCAGGGGTGTCAAACACACAGACAGAACCGGCCCACCACAGGGTTCAATCCGGTCCATTGGATGAATCTGCACACATAATTTCCCCTTGGGGATCAATAAAGTATTTCTGATTCTGATTCTGATTCTGATAATATTGATGCACTTGTGAAGGCAAAGAGGTGCTTCAGATTCTTCTTCACCCTGACCAGAATACATTTCTCTGAAAAAAACAATAAATACCTATTGTGGCCATATTTAAAGACATTCAAATTTGTGCAAATATTGTCAGTTAGCAGCATTAGTACAAGAAGTACAAGAATCTGTATCAGCCCTGTATCTTAAAACAATACGGGTGAGACCCTGTTGATAAGGCACTGCCAAAACCTTTGATTATAAATGGTTTGTAAGGCAGGCAACATTTTAATCTGCATCCTCAGCAGCTTCTACTTCAGTTTGGTGTGGTGATGCCAGAATTACGTCTGACCGATGTATGGAAAAAATGGAAATGTATGGGAAAATGCACAGTGAGTACTAGACTGCCTGAATGTGGAAAGACTGAGACATGCAGTTGAAACTGCACTTATTTTTCTTCAGACTTCTCAGGCTGTCTATTATCTGTTCTGTAAATGTGTTGTTCAATAATTATGAACGTTTTCAGAATGCACTTGTATTTCTTTAAAATAAAAGAAAGGGAAACATTTGGAGGTGTTATTTATAGGGCATTATGCAATGAGTTTACAGATCTGGCTCACATGAGGTCAAATTGGGCTACATGTGGCCCATGAGCTAAAATGAGATTGACATCCTTGAAAAAGCCTGATTTCAGGTCAAGTTTTTACACGTAATTAAATGTAACATTAAAAATTGTGACTTTAAATAACAAAATACACATCAGGAAAGTTGCCGTCTTGGTCCATTGTGTTTTACAATGAAATAATTCTAATGATTATATTATTAGTAATAGTATTAATATGAATTGCATTCACTGGATGGATACCTGTACCCTGAAAGCTGAGCTGTAGACTCGTCCGCCAAAGCACAAGTGGCATGAAAAAACAAATAGACCAGCCACAAAAAAATAATGTTGAGCAGCATGGTGCCTGTGTGGGCAAGTGCAGCTTCCATGGTCAGTGTAGCAGCTTCAGTTAATTATAATAGATGCACTCTGCTGCTGCAGATGTGCTGCGTATTTAGGCCTTTAGACCTGAAAGCAAAAATATCAGAATGTCTAAAGTAGTGACCTGGTAAATTTTGGAACAGGAAAAAACAGATAAGACGGTGATAGGCAGGCCGTGCTGCACATCTTGAATTACTATGTCAGGCCTCTGCATTGAAAAGACAGTTTACTCATCATACTGGACTCAGCCTGTGAAAAGCGGTTGTAATATGGCTCAGGAGGGAGCTGTCATCTGGAGTGATGTCATCAGGATGTTATCTGGCTTGTAAACTACAAATTCATAACAGAGAGTTTGTGTTACAACTAACTGGGAGCATGAAAATACATTTTACAGAGAGTTATAGAGAGTGACTAACAAAAAAGAAGCTGTAGAGTAGCATTATGGGAAATGTATTTTTAAAGCTTGGCCTATACTAGACAATATGCTTTATATAGCCATCTCTCCTGCACCAATTTTGTACTAAATTATCAGAATCAGAATCAGAATCAGCAATACTTTATTGATCCCCAGGGGAAATTGTTTTTGTTACAGGTGCTCCTTACAAGTGTAAAAGAAGAAGATATAGTGCAAACAGAAGTAAAAATATAAGAAATATAAGAAGATAATTTACAAAATATATATGTAGAGACCACACAGCATAATTTAGAACTACTGCCCTGCAGTTGTTTGCCTCCACCAACCAGTCAAGTTACAGTTTACATCCATGTCTCTCCAGACTCGTGTAGCCATGACAGTTGACGATGCTTTGAATATGGATATTGCTGCAAAGAAGATACAAATTCTAAAACATGGATGCTTCGCACAAATCTTCAAACTGGCCAAGATTAGTGTCACCAATAAGGTATCTGCCCCTTCTGTTCCTGAGTTATGACATTGAATAATATCCAGAAAAGTGTTTTTGCAGAGCATTATGATGTCACAGTGATGTTGACCTTTGACCTTTTGGATATATCATCACTTCAGCATGTGATCTTATTAGACACTTGGGTTATGGCCAAAAACATGTGGACATGGAGTGGACATTTGAGCCAACACTATGGAAATGCCCCCAAAGTTCTCATGAGATATCACACTCATGACAATAAGATAGACCCAAAGTCACAGTGACCTTGACCTTTGTCCACCAAAATCTAATCAGTTAATAAATGAGTCTAAGTGGACAATGATGCCAAATTTAAGGGAATTTCCTCAAGGCTTTGTTGAGATATTGCGTCCACAAGAATGCAATGGACCAGGTCACAGTGACTTTGACCTTTGACGACCAAAATATAATCACTTCATCACTGAGTAGATGTTTGTACCAAATTAAAGAAATTCTGTTGAGGCATTCTTAAGATATCATGTTCACAAGAATGAGATGGACAGATGTAAGTACGTCCGTCCCTTTTGCAACCCTCTATCTTTATAAAAGTGCAATACTAAATCATAACAGTACCCCTTTGCAGCTATTTTTACAGCTTCATAAAGACAAAGTTGCGGCACTTTAATGTTCAGCCCCCAGAGAAGCAGAAGACGTAAATCTGGAGTTGCAATTTGTTTATACAAACTTGTTAATTGACTTGGACTTTCTTGGACAAGACCTCATACATGACTCTGACTTGTTCTAATTGAACAGAGACTTGACTCAGACTTGTCCCAAAAGACTTCAAAGCAGAGCTGCTAACAAGAGCGTGAAAAACAACTCGACACGGTTAACCCGAGCCTCCTGAGCCTCTGAGAAAAAGAAGGTAAAAGGGGCCAAAGTTACCAAATCATGTGTAATTCCCAAAACACTTAACTGTCTGAATTGCTGTGGACAGTGTTTTGTAAGCTTGACTGGAGCGAGACACTGTAGGAGCACATGGTGACATTATATCATGAGCTGTCAGTGGTGGGTGGTGATGCCATTCCTGGTGTAGACAGGCGGGTTGAGAAAGGACGGTAATCAGACCCCGCTGTGTCAAACTGGAATCACTGTGTCTAAAGAACTAAAAATACATCAATAAATAAAATATAAAACCTGGCTCGGATATAATCTTTCCTGTGAAATGAGCTATTTACCACACATAAACACACACACACACAGAGTTGCAAAGCCTTGCTCGTAAATGTTCCAGCTCCATGGGAGTGAATCGGGGTAAATCACTGTCAACTCGTGATGATGACCAGCTTCCATGTCGTCCCATGTAAGGGCTCGCTGCTGGCTTTCTGATATTCCCCACTGTCTCTCACACAGTTTGAGAGTTTCCAACTCTGCTTAGGTGACATCATACAGTTACACACATCTATCAAGTTGTTGTGAATCCATAGAAACAATGGAGGAACACAGTAAGGTATGGAAAAACTCTCCAACATGACAGCAAACTTCATGTGAGTCAACAGAAATGAAGAAGCCATTCAAAACAAATGTTGCTGAATTCAGTGCCGTCGGTGCACCAGTCCAATTAACATTGTGCCAGAAAACAAAAGAAGGAAGAAGAAACTAGCAAGATATCAACATATGTTCCACTCTGCTTTGTTTATCCACACACAAACTGTAAACATAAAAAGTGTAAGATGATTAAGTTGTGCTGTTACAGCGATTCTGGAGCTTTGATTCTCTGCCCAAACCTGATTGGACCTGACCTGACCTTCTGGGTTCAAGCAGGTCGTAATTTATCAACATTCCCCTTTGCTTAAATTGAGTTCATGCTGGTTTCCCTATTCATACACGATTTTCTTTTGCTGTGCTTGGCACTCAGCTGCTCCATCTCCTCCAGCAGAGTCCTCTGTTGCTGGTGCTCTGAATACCTGGACAATATATTCCAACAGTGCTTGGAGCAACTGTTTACGAATGCACCCCATGTCACAAATGTCTGTTACCACTTAAAAGACTGCAGTTGGATTCAGTCTGTAAATATGATTTTGTATGGTGGAATTTCGGGTTTTAAATTGGGCTCAGGCCAAAACCTGCTGCTTTAGTTTGGGCTCAGGCCTGGACAGAAACTACGCAGGTTCATGTAGGGTCAACACATTCTCACTCTGACCTCATCGCATCAGTTTTTGGTCATGGACTTTCCATGTCGAGATATGACACATGGTACAAGGTACCCAGGGTGCATTGGTTGTTGACGTTCTGGGACACTGTACCATCTTTTGTCTGTTACATGCATTGTCTGATTTCAAAATACACTTCTGTTTTCACAGGAAATGTACAGTTTGCATATAGTCTTATTGAAAATGAACGAACTATGTCAGTACAACACCACATAACAACAAACACACGTGGTTGAGTTTAGGCAACAAAAGCATGTGGTTGGGTTTAGAAAAAAAAGAACAGGGTTTGGCTTTACGATACGATACGATATTGTCCCTGTAGGAAAATTTGTCTTGGAGTCAGGAGCTGCACAAGAAATAATGCCTTACAGTTACAGTCCAGAAGAAATGAAAAACATACACTATGAAAAAAACATACTACACATAACAGTATGGCACATAACACCAACACAACCCCTAAGCATTAAGCAATGTTATGCTTTGGCATTGTGTTGTGCTTTGCTTCTAGTGCTCTGTTGTGTGCTGGTGTTATGTGCAATACTGTTATGTGTAGTATTACAATCTTATGGGAAGCAAACACTGGCTTTTCAGGTGAAAGTCAGTGGTTGTTGGACCCATCCACCACCCCTCCTGCCCGCCCTACTCGGACTTCTGCCCCTTAACTTCAGTTGTTGTACCACTGCATGTCCCCTGATGCTGCCGGGCGCTGTTAAATAATAACGGCAACTGGCTGCGTATCATGCAAACGTGAAAGGACAGCTTTTTTTGTCAGTGTCTGGTGCCCAAAGTCACTGACTATTGACTAGTCAGGCCTGACTTTTTGGGCCCAATCAAAACTCTACAGATCATGTTTGGGGCTATTTATTAGGCGGTGACCTCTATATGTTTTAATTTAATGACTTTTGAGTTGCAGATTCTGTTAAATTCAGACAGAGCCAGGCTAGATGTTTCCCCCTGTTTACGCTCTCTATGCTAAGCTAAGCTAATGTTTGCTGGCTAAAATTCTTCCTACCAGTGTCAGAGAGGTATCAATCTTCTCATCTAACCCTCAGCAGTGTATTTTCCAAAATGTCAAACTGTTTCTCTCAATGTGCTGTTAAGATGTCTTTCGATTGGTTGATTCAATTCTCATTCTTGAATTGGTTTGAAAAGTTTGGTACCAGTTCCTGCCCAGTAGTTATGCATGGGTTGACCCATAGTTGTGGGGGTGATTGGGTAAGCCTGGTAGAATATAGAACAGGTTTTGGGCAGGCAGGTCATTAAGCGACAAAGCAGCATTCTTCGTAAGTCATTAACAACTTACAGAATCATTGCACAATAGTCCACCTTCCACCCTCTCTCCTCCTCTCTGTTTCTCTTTCTGTCTCTAGCAATACACACGCAGCAAGCAGCTTTATCATCAGCTCTGCCACCCTCAGGGATTCTGTTATCCGGTCTAACCTGTTAAAGTCCGACATATTTAAATCCCTCTGGTCATAAAGTCCATTAAAAAATATTTTGCTTTGAAAAAATGTCAGCCTAACATTGTGTCCAAACAGCAAGCACCGTAAATTTGTTAAATATGCACTGTTATATCATGTAAACAAACCCCGTAGGATATTAGCTTTGCACTCATGATCACACTTCAGACATAACCACCTAAAATGTAGATGATTACTTGCTGTCTTCCTATGTTTGTACAATGGAAAACACTGTAAATGGCAAACAATGCAGCCAACAGCAAGTGGGATGTTATTAGCAATTATCATCATCAGAAACTTAAAGCTCTTTAAGTGCTGTTTCCTGCTGTAGAGTGACTAAAGACAGCAAACTTAGCTTGATGACATACACAAGTATGATGCTTAATATTTTAAACTGTATGGACCTTGAACTGATGAGTAAGGGGGAAATCTGGACCCCATGGCTGGAGCAGCTGGGAACCACTGGATGAACGCGTATATTGCAGGTCAGGTGGGGCGGATTGGCTCTCATAACTGGTTGGGTTGGTGCAGCTTTTGGCACAGTTAGGTCTCTTTTGTAACATTTCTGACATAATCACGCTGTTCTCTGTGTATGACTTTGCCTCACTCATTATTTATTAACAGAAAGTTCTTTCTTCCATGGATTTCATCCCTCCAGGACAGACGTGCTGCTGCTGCTGAATCACCAGTTGTTCCTCTGGTCCCAGATTCTCCACTCCTCCTGCAGTCCTCCAGCTCTCTAAGGGAAACTCACAGCCTTATATATTATACCTGCATCTATATGACTGCACTGGGAGCCATGTTCCCTTTCCAAAACGCACAGACACTCAGACGCTCCTCTGTCAGACTGGGCTCTGGTTCTGTACTCCGCACCACTGGGACCAAAGTCTGTATTTCTGAGTGTGTGTGTGTGTGTGTGTGTGTGTGTGTGTGTGTGTGTGTGTGTGTGTGTGTGTGTGTGTGTGTGTGTGTGCATTCATTGTTATTTAGGCCAAAGTTTGCCACATTCTTTCCATCATCTTTGGTGCACACACACACACACACACACACACACACACACACACACACACACACACACACACACACACACACACACAGACACACACACACACAGACACACACACACACACACACAAACATAAAGTAAAAGAGATGTGTGTTTGAGGGGGAAGAGTTTGGAGAGGCTTACTGGGACATGGTAAGTCCATCATTGGTGTTTTTAAAAGCAGCCGCGTGTGTTTCTTCATATAAGGTGCTCTCATACTCCACACACACACACTCTCACACACACACACACACACACACACACACACACACACGCCAGTCCAAAAAATGGGAAGTTTTTTTGTTGTGGAGAGAGTTGCAGGTATTTTCCACTCCAGCTGCAGACAGATCCAGCTCTGTCTCTTGGATGGCCTGATAAAAGCACTGTGACCCAGTTAGAAATAACTGATGGCAAACAGGCTCCATGTCACTGCAGTCCCTGACTCCGTGCCTACTACACAGTACAAACACTGTAGCTGCAAATTCTCGGGATGCCCATAATTATTCTGGCAGGCATCGCTGTCTTGCTCGGTCTGAATGTAATGTGGCCGAGGTCTTGAATTAGCAGTTTCGTAATCAAACCACCGACTCTTCTCGATGAGAGGACCACCTGCTGCTGGTTAAACTTAGCTGCCACACTTCTTGCCAAACATGACCAGAACACACTCTATTATTTTATATTATAACTAAAATTTGAGGAGATCGTGTTTGGCTCAGTCACATTTTGGAACATTCTGAGAACTGTAGCTGTTTAACAACCAGGAAATTACTGCTATTTTGTTTATTTTTACAGAGCTTGAACGGATATGATTCACAAGCTAGTGTCACTTTTATTCTGGTGCAACACTCACCAGTTATAGCCTATAGTTATATAACCCACAGGCTATTATGGGTTAGTTTTGCCAGTAGATGGGAAGACTGATAAAAAAAATGTCAAACTATTGCTTTCAGATCTCTTTTTTCCACAAATTTTTTGTGCTAAATTTGATGAAAACTCCCTCAAGGCCTTCTTAAGATAGCACATTCATGAGAATGTGGTGGATGCAAGGCCACATTGACCTTGACCTTTGACCATTAATTACCAAATGTAATCAATTCAATGTTTAGTCCAAGTGGACAAATTTAAAGGAATTCCCTCAGGCATTCTTGAGATATCGTATCATATTATAGAATGAGATAGATAAGGTCACAGTGACCTTGACCGTTAATCTCTGACCACCAAAATCAAATCACTTCATCATTCAGTCTCAGCGGATGTTTGTGTCAGATTTAAAGGAATTCCCTCAGGCTTTGGTCCTCTACCAGAGGCCTGGGAGTTCGAGGATCCTGCCACAGTATCTTAGCTGTTCCTAGGACTGCTCTCTTCTGGACAGAGACCTCAGATGTACCTGGAATCTGCTGGAGCCACTTTTCCAGTTTGGGGATCGCATCCCCGAGTGCTGTGATTACCACTGGCACCACTGTTGCCTTTACTCCCCAAGTCTTCTAGCTCCTCTTTCAGCCTTTGGTATTTTACGAGCTTCTCGTGTTCCTTCTTCCTGATGTTGCTGTCCTTGGGATTGCTACATCTATCATGTCTGCCTTCTTCTGTTTGGCGTTCAACATGATGTCTGGTTGGTTCGCCATCACCAGTTTGTCAGTCTGGATCTGGAAGTCCCACAGGATCTTAGCTTGGTCATTCTCAACCACCTTAGGAGGTGTCTTCCATTGTGACCTTGGGACTTCCAGCCCATACTCAGTGCAGATGTTCCTGTACACTTGAATATGGTGCTCCATGTACGCTCTTCCTGCCTGCATCTTACACCCTGCTGTATCTTTGCACAGCCTGCACCTGCAGTCCTGTCTGCTGTGGTAGACCCCTGCCTCTATTGATCTCGTACTAAGTGCCTGTTCCTGTGCTGCCATGATTAGTGCTTCTGTGCTGTCTTTCAGTGCAGCCTTTTCCAGCCACTGGTAGGGTTTCTTGATGTGGCCACTTCTTCAATCT
The DNA here is from genome assembly GCA_019142605.1 of Cephalopholis sonnerati. NCBI lineage: Eukaryota > Metazoa > Chordata > Actinopteri > Perciformes > Serranidae > Cephalopholis > Cephalopholis sonnerati. The sequence goes on from JAGQAX010000006.1 coordinate 9,482,865, forward strand.
GTCTGTGGTACATGCCGTGCAGGGGCTTGTCCTTCCATGATGGTGCGCCCTCCTCCTCTGCTGCCTGAGGTATTCACTTAGCAGCTCATCTTTGGTGACCATCTTCCTGATGTATTCCTTGTTACACTTAGTACAGTCTAGGGTGCTGAACCCTCCATGCATTGTATGAAGCTCCCTTGCCTTGATATCAGAGGCCTCTATCTCCTCAAAAAACCCTGCTTTGCTGTCTCCTGTGTCTTTGGAGTTTGGAGTCTGTACTCACACTGTCTCACATTTACACTCTAAACATTTGCTTTGCAGCAGGTTAAAACTGAGGATGTTTTTCTCACTCTCTGAGGATTAAACGAACACATGGCGTCTTCTGTTACTTTCACAGATTTTTCCTCCTCAATTCCTCTCTTGTTCTCCAATTTGGAAGCAAACAGTGTTTGGAGGTAATGTCAGTGCAAGCAGAGTAAACAGCACTGCTGGCTTGAAATTTACAATCTCTGGATGTCTGAGGTCTGAGCCGGGGCCATCCTCTGACCAATATATACTGGAGCTGTGTTAATTTGCCAGATTCATTGCCTTAATGAATACCCCACATAGCTCCCTTGATTGGCCAAATGTGACTGAGCCTAAAATTAACACCCCCACACACATGAACGCACAAGAAATAACTCGGCGTCCCCGGAGATGAATACCTATCTAGTCATCCACCTCGTCTTTCCAAACAATTTAGACAAGAATACCAGCTCTGTTTCTGTTTTAGTGTCCAGTGCTGGAGAGGAGAGAGCTGTGCAAAATCATAACTCATGACCACCCCGGTCACAGAGCCACAGAGGAGCACTTATATCACTGCTGAGACATACCTTAGGAAATGTGATTTAGAGTTATTAGTTAACGTCTATCATGGGACGCGAAAATGTGCTACGCAGTGAGTCAAGCGGGGTTATAAGTAGAAAAATCACATGGAGCAGGGTGTCATAGAGTTAGGGGAAGTCCAGCTCCTTCCCCTCTTTTTTTCAGCATCCACAGCTTAGAGTTACAGCCTGGCAAAATATTTTCAGAAGAGTCAGATGTAAGTTTTCATGCGCTAAGCAGTCTGGTGTGTGTGGGTTTCACTGTACAGCTCCCACCTGCAGGCCCGGGAACACTTTGTTGTCCAAGTTACTGTAATGTGCCTTTTCCTAACAGGAGAGCAGAGGGGTGAAGTCATTACATGCGGCTGGTGGTCACTGTGTGAAGTCAGGCCCTGAGAGGAAATATCAGCACCTCCGTATTTCTCTTACACACACACACACACACTTGTACCGCACTTTGAAGAACTGCCTGTGCGAGCCCCGCGGAGGAAAGTCTCACATCTTTATGACCTTCGAAGATTACAGTCGGAGCTTTGGTCAGTCAGCTGTGTGTGTGAGAGAAAGAGAAAGAATTGGAGGATAAACACAGGAGGGGAGATAAAGCTTCAGGGTGTAAGGGAAACCGCTTACTCAGCAGTCTTCCAAACTTCAATCCCACACTCTCATCCTGACCCTCCTTTATGAGTGATGTCCAGGAAGGAGCATTAGACACGGACCGGCGTGCACTTGTTATTGTGTATATATTAAATACACACACATATATGGACACACACTCGTACAGAGACACAGTGATTCAGGCTAATGGGAAAGATAACAGTCCTCAGGTCCAGAGTGAGAAAACAGACTTCTCTCTCTGGCAATGAGTTGCGTAATGGCACTCAATAACCCGGCGTGTGTAGGACGTCCAGTCCACTCGAGAAGTGGAACGAGATCAGCAATCATAAAAACATCTCTTAGGTATGATGTGGCGCTTCAGAAATATTTTTCCTCTCTCCTCTTCATTCTCCTCACAAAGCTTGTGTTTGTATCAGAGAGCGATCAGTGGATCCCGCTGTTTTGGGCCCATGTTCCCTCCTCCTCCCGCCAACACAACAATCCACACATTATTGAGCCATTAGCCACTGACCTCTGGCTTTATGGGCAGCCAGGACCTCTGATAGGCCCGAGGAGAGCTTAGAGAGATGAGAGACGAGAGACAGCACAGTGGGAGCTTTGTCAGATCAAACAAACCGCGTCCAATTAAAAATCAGTGGAGGGCCTTTGCTGCCGTCTCTCCTAAGTGGCTCTGGTAGTGTGCCAAATCAGTGCCATCCTGCGCTCAGAGACAGCCTGCTTCACTTTCCTGGGTATTATTCAAGAGTTTGGATGCTGTGCTGCCAGATTTCTTTGGTGTGTGTCACAGACATGACTCTCTTTCTTTCTTCTTATTGCCAATGAAATGAATCCCTCAGTTTGCCGGTTTAGACGTGTTGACAGAAAACAAAATGTCTAAAAGTGAGTGTGAGCTTCTAACGTAACTCTAATTAAATCTTTAGTAATTGCTGATGGTGTACTGCTCACTCTGGCCCTCAGCCCTTTGAGGGAAATAAACTAAACTAGTATTTCTTTGCCATGTGTCTATGCAGCCTCACACAAATACAAATGTTTCTAGTAGTAAAGGTTTTATGCCATGTGCTCGCTGATAAAGCTTCATTTTGAGTCTGGCAGGATTACAGACCTCCCTTTCTTTTGCATTTTGTGAGCTAAACAGACAAAAAACTGTATTTGTTAGATTAAACAGATGTTTTATCTAATATCTAATAAGTTTCTCCCTCAGGACATAATTTGCAGATTTAAAAAAAGAAAAAAGGTAATAAATTATAATATATCGCCATAGACCAAATCACTGTGACCTAATGCTATCACTTCCGGGTAGACAACTGGAAAATCTTCTGAATTTTGGAGATGTAAAATCAGCAAAATTGTTTTTTTCTGTCATCATTTTCAGCTGTAACTCTAACGTTTAAAGCTAAACACAGTGGTCTGACCTAGCTGAAGTTTCTGCTGTGTTTATTATATGAACTGTGCTGCTTTGTTGTCATCTTTAATAAACCAAATCTAATGGCACTGAAGCTAAAGAATGCACTGATGTGGACAGGGGCTGCAGCAAAACATATTTCAGCCATGTTAACAAGTCAATATGAGTTTGAGTGAACGTTATATTATCTCACACACTAACCAGCCAAGGGAGCGACAGACCAGCAGCTACTGTGTCCTCAAATTAATGTTTTTATCAGTGGGAAAAAAGCAGTGAAAATATTCTAAATACTGTGTACACTTAAAGTGATATTGTATTTTTTAGGTAGGCCTTTTTAAGATGGCTAAAAACGACTTAACTGAGGCAGCGTTTGCTCAGCACAGTTTCATTTTATGTCTCTGTGATGCAGACATTTTGATTCAGTCTATCTATGCTATCACAATACTCATCGCATATCGCAAACCATTTAAAGTGACAAAAATATTTTTTCTGCATGGTATTGTGGGCCCTCCAGTGATTCCCACCCCTCGTCTCCAGTGGTTGAGAGGGCGTTCAGGTCAGAGATGAAAGGTGATGAGGTCACAACCTGTGCTTTGGAAACTGCAGGAGCCCTCAGGCTGACTGGGTTAGTGTTTGATTTTTGTGTCTGAAAAGACAGGACAGAGGCAAAGTTCTTTTTTTTTCTATTTTATATTCCGAACTCGTCTCCTGACAGCAGCTGGATCAACCAATCGACTTGACACTCAGGTTTGTAAGATAACGTTTATGTGCATCTTCAGAGAACCGTAATTCAAGCCTGAAGCGTGCCTGGGTCCAGATCTTTGAATCAGACGATGATGAAACAGTGGTTTAAAATAAAAAACAGCCAGTGAGCACTGCTGGGGTCTTGATTAACGAATTAGCACCACAGGCGGGACTAAGGTTGCTTTCAAGCTGTTGCAAAATGTTGTCAACTGATGTACAGCAGTAATAACAAGTGGAAAAGACGAGCTAGATGAAGACGAGATGTCTCCTCAGTGTAGCCTGTTGTATTGTAGTTTGTTTTACTTCACTCTGCTTAACTCTCAAAACCTTGGCAAAACAAGTGTGTTGGCACGGCTAGGCATCCGTGTGGATTCAAAATGATGTTAGATTAAGACAGATACGTTGGTCTCTAATGACTGGTCGGGAAAATCAAATCCCCCCTTTGTGTATCGGTTAGCATGGACGTAATGTCAGATGGAAGATGGAAACAGAGTTAAACAAGCTGACAGTTCTGTCTGATTTTAGGTACGTCTAAAGCAGTAAGAGGGTCCAAAGCAATGAGTCAAAAATGGATCCACTGTGGCACGAAAAGAAGCTCAACCTATCATCCATCACTGTCGCTGACTCCCATTTATAACAATAAATCCATAAATCGCCTGCAGGATTTAGTTATTAATGAGCCTTGTGGTTTTCCACAGACCAAGGCCTTCACTGTATCGTCTGTGGGGATTTGAGCTGAAGTGATTTCATGCCAGCAGCGTCTCATGAAGTGTCCCTCTGCTTCAGCTCTGCAGGAATGCACTTGCAGCTCTGGCTTGGACACTCGAGAAGCAGATTGAGAAAGAAGTTTTCCAGAACTGATGGGACATTGGACTGCATTCCTGCATAAGTACGGCCTGCCACTCTGTTTACTTATTTTGCCTAAAAAGTTAAACTCTATTCCTCTTCTTGTACCTCGAGGAAACTGACTGCGGGAGTATTTGTGTCTGTGTGGGTTCACGAGTTTGTGTATTTGTGCGGTACGCCTCTGTCATCGCGTCAAGGAGGGTCGCATGCTTCTCTCCTGCTTTGTCAGCGTTTTATTCCCACAGGAGGGAATACAAGTGAGAAGCTGTCGAGGTGCTGATTCAGAATACTTCAGGCCGACCGGCACAGTCATGATGTCTCACTCTGCACATCAATGTTTCTCATTTTAATCATACAGGATTGGAAGGCTGTCAAAGGAGAGTTAATGAAGTTAGCTATAGTGACACATTTACTTTGAAGAGGCCAGTCAGGGTTAGCGGTCGGATGTGCTAAATACCCGCAGTGCTAAATGCATTAACACAACCAGTTCCAGCTCTTGTTAAAACAAACTGCACATATATTTACTGCAATAACTACAACTTGCACTTAAGAGCTGATTTAGCTGCAGCACTGACAATGAGCAGAACACCATACAGTCATCTCAGACTAACTGAACATACAGTAAGCAAGCTTTTGAGTTTCCCGGCTTTGATTTGGTTTATATACTCTGTGTTTTTGTGTTGGGAAATTGAGGGGAATATTTGTTTTTATAGTGTGAGTCACTGGGAAAAAAGGATAACCAAACACAAAACCTCAGCGAGGAAGTCTTAGGACGCAAATGAGACATTCCAGTGTAGGTTGTTTAATTGCACACTCTCATTTCGCTGCACTGCTGTTGCCAGATGTCCCGAGATGTTTGGCAACAACGATGATGGATTCCCCTGACCGACGGCTGGTGTTGCTGCTCCACGACTGTGTTTAGAAAGCAGAGTCATTGTGAAACTGGGAAAAATTCGGAACACAGCGTTGCCACAAACGTCTACAAGCACTGAAAAACCACACTAAGTCGAATTAAACCATTGCGCCGGCATGGTCATAACATTTCTGCACTGCCTTGGTGGTGCTTTTGCCCACAGGCATAGATTTTGGGGGGTCACAGAGGACACGTCTCCCTCAATATTTAGGACATGTGCATTTGTCTCCCCTTATGAAAACATGAAAGTACCAGAGGACTTTTATTTTGACAAACTTTTAGAGGTTTACACCATGAGCTGATGCAGAAAATGCACAAACTGGTGCCTAACATATCACCAGAATGCAGCAAAAAATGAAGTGCTTGACGCTAAACATTTTCTGAAAGAGGACCCCACAAATCATACGTGTCCCCTACAATGCTGAAATTAAACCTATGCTGTAGCTGTTTTAGTTTTGCATCCTTTCAATGTACTTAAACAGAAATAGACAAAACAGATCAGAACAAGGACAACAGAACTGTACAAATAAAGGAACTGTATAAACAGGACTATTCTTTCCACAAGTATTCCACAAGTATGTGGAAAAAATGTGTGTATATATATCAAAAGACTGATAACAGTCCTGGTTTGAACTCCACAAGGGTCGCATGGGGCCTTACCCGACATGAACTTCTTGAATTTCAGCATGATCGGTCACAGATTCCAGAGAAATAGAACTGATATGATCTCTAAACAGCCTAAGTATGTTTCAGATGTTCCTGTATATTGTTCCTATTTGTCAAACGCTTATTACTTTTGGCATTTCATGCGGACCAAGAAACCTTCCAAAAGATGTTGCTATCCCTTAACTTATTTAATTCACTAATGCCAGATGGCAGATCTGACAAATATTCCGCTTTATGTTATTAGGCAGTTTAAGTGATTTAACTTCTCTCTGGGTGAAAGAGGCCACAGATCATTTAAATATTCAAAGCTCTCATCTCTAAACTATGTCACAAACAAGCATCACACAGGAGTGTTCAAGCCAGACACATTAATGTTAGCACGACATGGAGGCATGGATCGATTACTGACCGGGCCAACAGGGCACAGGTCCAGGGTCGGGGGGGGATCCCCTGGCCTTCTCTCGCAAAATGTCAAATGTCATGTTAACACCTACTCAAAGTGACCACAAATAGGCACAAAAAAAACACAAAGAGATGCAAAGGAACTGCAAAGAGACACAAAATAACCACGAAACTGGCAAAACGAACACAAAGAGATGCAAAACAGCCACAGGGAGAAACAAAACAATTACAGAGACAAGAAACAATCACAAAACAATCACAGGGAGAAACAAAACAATTACAAGGAGAGACAAAACAACTAAATCACCTCAAAGAGACACAAAATAACCTTAACAAGACATAGAATTATTTTAGAGACCCAAAATGATGACAAAGAGACGCAAAACAACCACAAAGAGACACAAACTGACAAAAACAAGTCACAAAATTGCCTAAAAGAGACACACAACAACTACAGAGAGATACAAAGTCACCACAAAGAGACACGAAACAACCACAAGGGGGAAAAAACACAAAGAAGCACTAAACACTCACAAGTAGACACAAAAAACCACAAAGAGATGGAAAGGATGTGCAAAGACACACAATAACTACAAAAATGGGCAAAACAGCTACAAAGAGACACCAAACAACAACAAATTGACACAAAATGACCACAAAGAGAAACAAACTGACCAAAAAAGACACAAAATTACTTCAGAGACCCAAATGACAACAAGAGGACACAAAACAACCACAAGGAAAAACAAAATAAACACAAAGAGACACCAAACAACCACAGGCAGATACAAATGACCCCAAAGAGACACAAACTGACAAAAAAAATACAAAAAATGACCTTGAACACCCACAAAACAACTACAGAGAGACATAAAATCACCACAAAGAGACACAAAATTACCTCAGAGACCCAAACAACTACAAAAAGACATAAAACAACCACAAGGAGACACAAAATGACCACAAGGAGATGGAAAGGAAGTGCAAAGACACACAAAATAACTTCAAAAATGGGCAAAACAACTACAAAGAGACACCAAACAACCACAAATTGACACAAAATGAGCACAAAGAGACACCAAACAACCACAAGCAGATACAAAATGACTCCAAAGAGAAACAAACTTACCAAAAAAGACACAAAATTACCTCAGAGACCCAAACGACTACAAAAAGACACAAAACAACCACAAGGAAAAACAAAATAAACACAAAGAGACACCAAACAATCACAAGGAGACAAAAAATGACCAAAACAACTACAAAATCTGTCTCTTGCTGTTACGTAGGTGGAGGGGCCTCTTTGCATATCTGTCCAGGGGCCCTTTGTCTCATATTCCGCCCACGTACGGACGACATCAATACTAACGATTCTAACGTTATGTAAAGAACTTATCGATGTCCAATACCAAGACTAATGGACGGACTTAGTGTTTAAAGAGCCACTATACATTTATGAGGTTTCAATGAGGATGCAAAGCAAACTGCATTTTCAGCAGACACCGCACCCACTCACACACCACTGCTCCACTCATGCAGCTTCCTGTGCTCACTGACAGGTGCACACGCACATGCCTGACCAATACAGCAAGCTCAGCTGTCGCAGGCAGGCCTAAAGCAGACGCATGCCAGTCGACACAGTCTGCAGCCGAGCAGATTCAGGAAGGCATTCTAGTCCTCCAAGTCACTCTTGGATCGCTCTCCTCTGGGGTTTGACGCAGCTCAGCCCCTGAACTCCGTTCTGACCCAGGTGGAAGTGGATCATCAATAATCACAAATCCCCCCGTCACTGAGGGGGATCTAGGGTCCATGCATGCGTAATGAAGAGCGTCAGACACACCCATCTCCCTCATCTTTTCCCTCTGTGTAATGACTGTAATGGCAACAATTTGTGGCTGAATAGGAGGCGGGGCGCTGGACTCGGGGTCAGACCCAGCGGAGCAGAACCGTCTTAACTCCTCTGTGAGTCACCCCATGAAAAATCAGAGCATGACTCTTTTGTATGACGCATTATTGGAGTGTCTTTGCTCCACACGTTACGAACATATCTGCAGATCAGTGGCTGGTATTCAGAGGCTGATTTTAAAACCCGGTGTGACACTGTATCCAGGTGGATTGATTCTTACAGCAGTAAGCAGAGACAGTGCAGCTCCAGGATAGTCTGGACTGCGTGCGCCAGGCATGCATGCACACCTTCTCCTCTTACCGCTCGGCTCAGGTTCAATCACGCAGGCTATGCTTTGATCCTGGAACACGGTCCCTATAAATGATAGTGACAACGACTCCTCCAAATCCTGCCAGCCCTCGGCATTGGCTGGCGTAAGTGGTAACTACAGTAAGGCATCGCTATACACCTGTCTCCCTCTGCTCATTGACTGAAAGAGGATAATGCCTGCTGCAGTGTGGTTTCCAGCTGAAGGGCCAAACTTGGTAGCGTCTATTTTTAAGAAGGGAGAGACCAAGGATACGCAGAGGAAACCGAGAGGTTTGGATATTTAGAATCAGACGTACTGTATGTAGGACTGCAGACAGACTGGTATGTCTTCTCCCAGTATATTTGTATTCATGCAGGTACCTACAGAATGTTTGGTGCTTCGGGGATCATATATATAAAAATCACTGGGTAAAGTTAACCCAATATTGTACTGGTGCTATTTTGATCCAAACTGGGTCCATTTTTAACACACACATTTTTAGTGTGTGGTCTATGTCGTGCAAATGTCATAGACAGAGAGGTTTCTGGTTATTCAGTTAACTGCAGAAAATATTTTTGACTGGTTATGCAAGTGGGTCAGCAGGTTGATTTTGCTACTCTTCAGTTTACTGCACGACACACTACCTGGGTCTGGTGAAAAACAGAAAGCCAGATGGATGCGTTAACATGCCCACACCCTGGTCTCACTGGTAGCCTGGCTGCTCTGCATTGCACACTAGCTGGGTTCAGTGGGAGCGAGCTAGTGGCGCCGCTCATTACGCGACTACTGCTACTAACACTGTCCCAACCAATCACCAATGCACCCTTTTTTTTCACATTTTTAATGACTGTTAGCACTGTCAGCATGGCAATGGTGCTGACATAATGCTAAAGGGGTTTTGCGGCTCAAAATGAAGCCACTCATTCACCAGAGCTACCTGGGGGGAGACCGGAGGGTGACCGCCATGTTTGTGCAGCAACAACCTTTGGTCATCAGGACATTACCAGCCATAATCGGGAATTGTACAACTCCTCCCTCTGAGTTGCCCTTGGACTGTTTCAACACTATCACCAACTCATAATAAATTATTACATATTTATTCCTGAATAATCTGTGCAATAACTGACTACATTGTTCAGTCTGTATATAAGGTTCCTGTATATATTGTAAATTATGCTGTGTGGTCTCTACATATATATTTTGTAAATTATCTTCTTATATTTCTTATATTTTTACTTCTGTTTGCACTATATCTTCTTTCTACACTTGTTTGCACTATATCTTCTTCTTTTACACTTGTAAGGAGCACCTGTAACAAAAACAATTTCCCCTGGGGATCAATAAAGTATTGCTGATTCTGATTCTGATTCTGAATGAGCGGCACCTCCATTTAGCTCCCATCCTGACCAGTAAGGAATGCAGAGCGGCCGAGGCTAACATAAGTTGCTCAATTTTGAGCCACCAAACACCTGTAGCATTGTTAACTACCGTAAAACTTCTATTAGTCCCCATCAGTCCCTCCAGAAAATCACGATCTTGCAATTTGTGGGGGCTTGCAAGTTTTCAAAAGTCCCACAATTTTTATGCATTTTTCTGCATTTTCCATTTGACCGGAAGTTGTCACACATGCGACGCCCTTTGAAACGTCATCAGACACGTCATCAAATCGCACTAATGTCATCGCAGTATGGAGAAAGGCTCTGTATTGACATAAGAATTGTCACTTTGTTTAAATGCATACAATATGTGTTGAATTGATTCAAATGTTATGTTTACAGAGGATGTGGCTTACATGTTGTTTCACAGTCACATTGTCTGCTTTGAGAGCTACAATATTCACTCAGGATTTTTTTAAAAACATTATTGGAGTCCATGTTTTGAAACTAATTCAATAAAACTAAAGAAGAGAGCTGAAACATTTGCAGCTGTTTTTGTAATATTCACTATGATTATTATAGCAAGTCATTACATGACTTATTTTTGGAGGCAGTAGTTTAAAAAAAAATCACCTTTTTTTTTTTTTCCTAACTTGCAATTTTTGTCATTTGCAACAATTTCCTGCAAAAAAAAATCACATGAAAAAGCTGCAATTTTTAATCACAATTTTTTACAAAATTGGCTGCAAATTCAAGTTGTTGTTTTTTTGCCGCGAGATCCTGGAGGGACTGATTAATAGTCTGGGCTATTATTTGCTTAAATCACTGAAATCAACAGGCCTTTTATTTCTTTCACACAACACTGTTGCTCAGCAGAGATTGGGAAATGCAATCAAATTTTTTATCTAAACCATTTTGAATATTGTATAAAAAATTAGGCTTCAGATAATCAATTATGAGTCAAAATGCCACTGTCTATGTTTCCACATGTTGACGCAGCTACCTGGCTTTACATCACAAAACAATAACGTTTCACCTCCTCTAAATGGATAGAGCTTTGAAATGCAGAGCTAAAGCTCACTGAGTCAATGGAGTGTCAGTCTAAAAGGAAAGACCTCTTGTATTTCATATTGTTTTGCTTTTTTTACCAGTTAGTTACTGGTTAATAGGTGTCAGGCTATTAAAAGCAAAATAAACCGACCCTGACATCCCTAGCCACAGACAGACAAAGGCTGCCCAAACTCAAGCATCCTCAGTGCCCTCGTGATCGTTATGAGCACCTGGAAATCTCTGAGATTAGTTATCCATTTCTTTTTGGTAAATGGGAAGAGATACAGTAAACTGATCCAAGGTCTGTGTAAGAGCAACATTCGTCCTCAGCAGCGAGCCAAAGCACAGTATACGGCTCACTTTTCTCCTTAAGTTTATTTTATTTTGGCAACAAGGAGCTCTTATAAAACAGCACTTTCCCACTTAAGCACATTTACAGGCACTGTACCATATGCAAAGTGCAAACACAAGCACCATATGTGAATAAATGTGCTTCACCACAAAGTTTTACCACAAAAACATGAAAAGGTGAGAAGTCCATGACCCAGTTTTCCAGAATCAGGAGGAGAGGAGCACAGAGAAGCCAAAGATCTGAGTAAAGCCAAGTGAAAGTCATGCCTAAATTCCTCCAGCATGAAGTGGTCCAATTCTGAATCCAGCATGTGGATCGATTTCAATGCAGGCATCACAGATGTCATCATGTCTGCGATGTGCATCTGAATCGAGCCTGTCCGCTCATCCATCCATTATTAAACACCCATGCGTTCATCCCGGTCAGGGTCACCAGTCGAGCTGGAGCCAAACCCAGCATGCATTAGGTGACAGGCTGAGTACATTCAATCTGTCAGGAGATGAACACATAGGCAGACCCAGTGCTGGGCTACTCGGGTGCTCCAATCTCCTCCTACATGCAACTTTAGAGTGAACAAAACTCTAATATTTCCCATAGGTGTGAAAGTAAATATGAACAGGGGCCCCCACAGGTTAAATCCGATAGGTTGATCAAGGTCTATGGAGCATTTCTGAGAACTTAATACCATGATCTGATTTTCCCAAATATTAGTGACACACGTCAGCGGTGCGGCCTCCGTGAGGAAGCAACTCTGATTCCAGTAAGTGTTTTGAAACCACCTGCTGCTGCCAGATATTCTCCTTCCAGAGTCAGCGATGTGACTGTGTGTGTGTTTGCCCCTATCTGTTCATGTGTGCGTGCACGAATGTGCACTTGCGTGTGCCTTTCTTTATGCGTGTGTCAGAGCATCCAGCTCACGCATTCCTCTCGGATGGAGTCAGTGCTTTGGAGGAGACCCTGCTGCCTGGACTATTGAGTGTGTCAGGACTGTGAGGGAAACAAGAGAGGAGAAAGAGAAACTGAGCGAGGCTGGCTTTTAGAGGAACACTTGGTGTTACGCCACACACACACTCAGAAGTAATGCACCCCTGCAAAAAGTTTACTGGATCCTGAAGGCAATTTCCTCTTGTGGTTTATCCAGAAATCACTTAACAGAGACAGCAGTTGTTTGTCTATGACACATGTACAGGTGTACACCCCCACTGAGGACCCCCAGTCCTGAGCCCTGAGGACGTCTCTTGGAAGCTTCTTTCCGATCCCGGTTCTCCAACCAGCGTTGGTCTTCCTCTTGTCCAGAAAGCCTCTGCCTGGGAGGCCTGATTACACAGAGGCTCAGAGGAGGATAAAGAAGCTGGATCTCTGCTTTTACTGTGTGTGTGTGTGAGTGTGTGTGTGTACACACTGGTCTCCACATGCGCTCGTAATGAAAGATTCAGCTGGTTGTGCACCATTTCGTACGTCAAGATCACCATTTCTTGTTGTTATTATTTTCAGCTGACCTGGAAAAATTACATCCATCCTGAAGAAAGCCCAGCTGACTTAATCCAATCAGTGCTGCAGAGGAAAGTAGAGCCCGACCAGTACTGAGTGTTGTTGGTTTTTCAGCAAAAAAACTAACAGCAAATATGGTAAATATTAAAGGTAAAGTTCATTAGAAACTAAACAACAACAAAAGCTCATTAAAACTGAGATAAGAAAAATAGGGGGGCTGGAGCCTATCCCAGCTGACATTGGGCAAGAGGCAGGGTACACCCTGGACAGGTCACCAGACTATCACAAGGGCTGACACATAGAGACAGACAACCATTCACACTCACATTCACACCTACGGACAATTTAGAGTCACCAGTTAACCTGCATGTCTTTGGACTGTGGGAGGAAGCCGGAGTACCCTGAGAAAACCCTGATGATGATGATGATACTGATTTTTAGTTAGGGGGCCAAAATGTGTTTGCCTCCGTCCAAAGCAGTACATTCCTTAGCTTCAGTGGCGTTCTTCCTGCCTGCTTCACCAAACTTGGGGCGTGCCAATTGCCATCTACTGTAGATAACACATTGACTATACCTCATATAACCCTACTTTGAAAAATCTGAACTGTCCCTTTAAAATAGCCAATCATCAATGTCTCATCAATTATTTATACTTCATTTATTTGTACTTTAAAGTCAATAAGTAATAACGTAAAATATCAATACACTGGCTAATGTAGAGGCAATTGGGCTGTAGTAGAAACTCTGATCCTGCTCTCTGACTCCTCAGTGTTCTGCAGTGTTTAAACTGTACAGAGCAGCGTAGCCTGCTCCTGAACTCGGCAGCATCAGCATAATGTTGGACACTTTCAGCACATCTGAAAAGTCAACAGCGATTTTTCAACATAATGTGAACTTATGAACTCTTGTCATCTTAAGTTTGTTCCACAAAATTTTCTCTCCGTCTGCACCTCTCAAAACACACACACACACACACACACACACACACACACACACACACACACACACACACACACACCCACCCTCCCGTTCTGGCTTCCTACCTGGCGGTTGCCTCTCCGACATCAAACCCCACCAGTGAAACCACAGCACAGCAACAAATCCTCCTCCCAGGAGCGCTGGTCTTTGATCTCCATGTTGTCGCAGCTCACAGGGAACATACACGCAGACAGAACCCAGAGCAGGATTCTGCTTCATGTTTTTCTTTTTTACAGCCCAGAGAGACGTGATTCTTACAACACCGGGCTACAGACTTGCATAACTCTGCTATAAACTATATAACATGAAAGTGGATTGCAGTAAGGTTAGAGAACATCACATAAGACCTGCATGTTAAGGCACTACGTCATTATTTTACTATGTTATTTCACATATAAAGCCGGCCTGTCAGACACATCACTTCTATCTGCTTTTAGGCTTTTCATTGATTCAATGGAAGCTGTAAATCGGGGTAATTGGCGCATGTTGATTTTTTAACTGTACCACTACGGAGGACCCATGTGACCTTTGACCACGAAGCGGAGCCGAGCGGAGGAAGATGAATGGCGTCAAATGATACAGTCTGAATACTTTAAGTGCAGCTAAATGGTTCTAGGCTTGAGGTTCCTATGTTGTACATTACATCACCTAATTAATGTGAGCTAAACTATGCTGCGTGTTCGCTAATGTGACAGCTTGACGACTGTTTTCATGTGCGGGAGCCAAGTGGCACTGGGTGTGTCGGGTGGATGGGCTCCAGCTGAATCCACGTCCAGGGTAAAGAGAGCCTCGATGCAACAACTTATAGGATGTCATGAAACCAAGCAATGGTGCTAATGTTGTTATTGGTATGGGAGAGCTGCGCGAGTGTATAGTTTCATTTGAAAACGAAATAAAAAGCATGAGTATGCTAACCCAATAAAGAGCCGGAATTGTGACACTCACATCGGGGATTTTCACTTCAGATGATTTACGCCCTGAAATGTTTTCCAACGCTCATCCTAAACTTGCAGTCAAATTCAAAACAACTTCTTTTTGGATGGAAAACAGACTTGCTCTTCTTGGAAGTGAATTAAATGCTACCCCCTTCTCTCCAATATCCCTTTACCCCCTAAAACTCCGTCTTCTTGTACTCCATTTCTTTTGACTCCCATTTCCCCCTCTGCACCCCAGCGTTCTGTAAAGATTGCCACCATATGTTTCAGAGAGAGGGATCCTACAACATGTATGGCTCCGGGGCCTCTGGCTGAGATACATGCTGGGCCTCTCTGGGCTCAGTAACCTTGGCGACTCCCACTGCTCGGTACTTTACCTTTACATCAACATGGCAGCAGGCCCATCGCCTGGGGATCTCTGCTTTCTGTCTCTTCACCTCATCCATCCACCCCCCTCAGCCCATCGCTGATCCAAGTCTTCCTCTCGCAATACATTTTCACCTGAAACCTCCTCCCTCCGTCTCCGTGTCTCTCCCCCCACTGTGTTCATCCCTGCACAATAGGAAAAACCCCAAACTCCAAGTGATTCCAAATGTTTCTCATTTTCAAGTGTTGACCTTACAAGTTAACTGTACATTCTGACAGTAACAGGAGAGAAAACAATCCTGCGATTGGCTACGGTTACAGTAAATACACTTGTTCCAACTATAGCTGACAGGAGATAGGGTTGCGTTCATGGACGGGCCCCCGGGCAGAAGAGGGGGGACTTCTGTTTGTGGGCTCTCTTCCCAGTCACTGACTTATAGCACGAGTAGCATTGTTTATGAATACAGTGTAGAAATTTCCAAATGTATGATTTGGAAGACAAACTGAATCATAAAAATCTGGAACATAAAGTCTCAGTTTATGCCTCATAATATTACATAACGATAATAATACATTCCTGAAATACTATTTCACACTCAGTTTGAATTTTATCACTCTATTAAATAGACGTTAGCAATGATTGTCAGCATTATAGATGTAGGCTAGAAGTCCCCGACTACACTGACCAGTACGTAAAGGATGTTGTTATCAGCTTTTAAACTGCCGTTATGGGGTGACATGTGTATGAACTGACTTTGTCATCCTGAGCTTGAGGGGATGGTGGACGGCTTGATGTCAAGGCAAGATGGCTGCCAGGTAGCAGACCGCTGCAGACCAATTTTCAAGAGCAACAACACCTGTTGTTCATTGTTGATTATGTCTTGCACTGCGCTATTTTAGTTTAAATTCACCTATTGTTTTTCTTTAGTGTTTTATTTAAGTATTTTAATCATCCATTGCTCTTAAAGTTTATTCCCTCTTTCCCTCATGCCTGCCTGGTTGGTCAAACATTAGCTGTGTTTCATTAGAAAGACATTGAGGCATTTGCAGCTGCGTTTCTGTCCCTCCATGTGAGAAGTTTTCAGCGACCCCTGCATTTCCAGCGGGGATTGAGCCAACAAAAGCGGGTGTTCTTTACAGAGCCATAATAGCGGCAGTAGCTCAGTCCATAGGGACTTGGCTTGGGAACCGGAGGGTCGCCGGTTCAAGTCCCAGCCCGGACCCAGCCCGGACCAAAAATAAGGAGTGTGGACTGGTAGCTGGAGAGGTGCCAGTTCACCTCCTGGGCACTGCCGAGGCTGCCCTTGAGCAAGGCACCGAACCCCCCCAGCCGCTCGGGGCGCCTGTCCATGGGCAGCCCCCTCACTCTGACATCTCGCCATTTAATGCATGTATAGGTCCCGTTTGTGCATGTGTGTGTGTATTTCGGACCTGTGTGTATATGTAAAAAACAACAACAGAGTGTAAACATTGAATTTCCCCTTGAGGGATTAATAAAGTATATAAAATTAAAAAAAAAAAAAATTAAATTAAAAATAACTTCATCTTCAGCAGGGACTGTGCCCCCAAACATGGATGCTGTTCACGGAGCCATCACTGTGTTTTCAAGCAATGTAGATGCACAGCAGGTGTGCTCAAATGCCAGAGTGATGCCATCGTGACATGACGAGGACCAACCAATCACAGCCGGCAGATATCTTTCCCTTCATCCGTAAATATCAGCCTGTGATAAATATGGAGAGGAAGTTGATCATTTTAGTGCAGAGCTCCCAGAGCTTTACATCAGTCCCACGAACAGTTGGTCTACACACAAACATCACCTGGAATAAGATCAGCTCTGCACTCTGGATCTCAAAAAAATAGGCTATGATACGATTCTTGTTGAGGCTGCTTAGCAACCTCAGACGCAACCTGCCACCACGCTCTTGAAAGCTGGCTCAAAAAAGTAGCACCCGGCGTCTGACTTTGCGGTTAAGGATGCAGCACGTGTACGGCCCCTAACCTGTCAATGACTCCAAAGAAATAGATGAACACGTAAGATGATTTGCAAAAAGAAAAAAAAGCTTTTCTGCCTTAATGAGTGTGATTTGTCTCCATCAGACCGGCAAATGTATGAGATCATCATCAAGATGAAGCATCTTTGAAAGCTCCTTTCACTCAGGGAACTCTAAGACAAGCAAGACAAGAAAACATCGCAGCACAACAAAGGCCAACATCGACAGACATGACTGCAGGAACACTACAGTGCCACCAGAATGGACAGGAACAGGAAAACAACTGATGCAAAGTCCACTGCATGATACTAAATGTCTTTTACAATTTCTGCCTCACAGAATACAGCAATGTTTTTAATCAGTTAAAACATGTTAAATTTAATCTGTGGTCAATAAAAAAGAAACATAGGGTGTGATCTCAAGGGCTCCTTAATGGGGCCCCATGGGGAGTGTGGATCCTGCGTCGGCCACCTGCTATAAATCTCTGCTTTTGGTTGGAACCCTGACGGTGGAACAAGCTGGTGTGTATGAAGTATAGTAGACTGTAATAGACTCCTCATGTGGGACACACACATATGAGATCCACGTGCTGCCGAGAACATGCAGCAGAACATTTGTTGGGTTTTTTAAAAAATGTCATTTATATCATGATCTAAAAATACGACGTTAGGTAAGAGCAAAGAAAGTTTATTTTTTGTTGTTGGTGGATGCTGAAATAATGAAAACACTTAATGTATCTGGGCGACACATGGTCATCAGCTTTCATCATGTGTTTGTGCTTAAACATATTTTCCTTTCTATTCTTTGGACCAGGAACAATGTACAGAATGTGGTTTGCTGCATGATTTGTTTTTCTTTGCGGCATTGATGTTGACGACTGGAAGTATTGTGCTGTATCATTGTATGTGATGTGTGTGTGTGTGGTTATAGCGTGCATGTGCGGATGTGCACAAGAACATGTGCTGTGTGCCTTATTGAGGCCCTGTCTACACACATACAGATATATTTGAAATCTAAAGTGCTCCAGCTGTTTTGAAAAAACACTCTGTCCACATGACCTTTGTTTCACAAAAATTTTCTTTCCACACTAGAACACAAAAACACATGTTTTCAGGAGTTAGCTGTGTTCTTCAGTCACCTCCCATCGCAAAAGGTAGTAAAGTTTACAGCTTACATTTTCTTAAAACACTTAATTCCGATACGAAACATGGATTAAGAAGTTCACTCAAAGAGTAATGATGCAGATGAAAGTGCTCCTTCCACTCTTCATCGACAACAATCCAACAAGATTGTCCCACCATATGCTGGTTCGACCAGGCCTGATCCAAAACAGACTTTAAATGGCCGACGCTGAGGGGGACCAATAACATTAGAAGCAACAGAGGCCTCTGATCATCCGTGAAGTGGTGCAGCAATACTAAGTTAAAGTGTAAAGTACTGTAAAACTTCAATTATTAGCCCCGCTATTATTTGCTTAAATCGCTAAAATTAACAGGCCTATATTTGGGACAGGCCTTTAATCCCTGTCACACAAACTGATTGCTCTGCAAAGATTGGGAAATACAATGAAACATTTTTAGTATGAATATTTAAAAAGTTTAAGATAAGGATTCAAATAAGATATTGATTATGAATCATTCATTTGATGTAGCTCCGAGAGACACCAGAGACAGAGTCACGACACTTGTTTTACAGCACCCAAGGATTACGGCACGCAGCACACCGACACACCACTTTGTCCTGTTAAAAAAAAAACCCTTTTAATTCCTGTAAGGGAATATGAATAATTTAATCGAGGAACGGACACAACACATATCTCTCTATTGTTTACCAGGCGGGTAAATCTAAATGAATTACCGTCTTTTTTGGTGCTCATGGTTTCAGTAAAATTAACTGAATCATTGAATTGTGGTTCACAACATGTAGCATCTCCAAGTTTAAACATTTTGTATTAGTATGTGCGATTGAAGCAGCTAACTAACGTTACCTCAGTTGGGTAGCCAACAATCTGTTTTATACATCTGAAGAACGTCTGTAAAAATGAACTGCTTGGTAACCAGACCAGACGTCTAATTGAGACAGGCCTTTATTTGTCAAAATGTGTAGCCACACCAGGCTAGTGAAAGGGATTGGGCATTAAATTTGGACTAGGCTTTTAACTGAAGTTTTACAGTCATTAGACCAATCAGTGCTAACATCACATTAGCAAGCCAGTTGTTTTTATTGTTTCTGGCTCATTGCACAAAGCAACGAAGCGCATGCACAAATTGAGGACATGATGTCATCGTTTCCCAAATGCTCCATACATGTCCAGCGGATACTGGAGTTTTGAAAAAATCTTTATTTTAGTGACCTAAAACTCTGTCTGAGTGTCAACGAGAGGTCAAAACAAAGAGGAAAACATCTGTTTTCAAAGATATATATCCATCGACAGGACATGAGAGCTTTAAATTTGATTTGTCAAACTTATACAGGGAACTTCCAACATAGTGATGAGGTATGTCGTAATGACCGGCACAGTTCCACTAAAAATCAAATGATAAGTTGAGAGCAGCATTGGCCAAAAGATAAGAAATTAAAATCAGATAAACAGGACATATATTTGATGGGAAAGATCATCAATCAAACCATCCAAGAGGCCTCTATCCCCCCTACAGTCTCACCCCGCCCCACTTCTACCGCCTAAACTCCTGCAGAGAGAAAGACATCGCTGCAGCTGATCTGACTAACGAACAAAGCATGAGAATCGTTTGTTCTTTTTATTTTAGCAGCTCCTCCTTAAGTGAACAATCCCATGCCTATTAAACAATAGCAGACAAAGTCATGTGATTGATAACGGTGAGCTGTGAATCACGCACGATGAGTCAGTGATAAATGTGAGAGTGTTGCGCTGCCTCCTACTTTATGCATCTTGTACTTTTTGGTAGGAACGTGTTGCTCTAAATCTATTTGTACATTTCCAAATGTGAATGTGTGTGTGTGTGCGTGCATGTGTAAGTGGGTGTGTTTTGTTGGAGTTCCTGGTTTGAATTAAAGACTTCCCGACACAATTGAAACAATATATAGCTGCAGGCCAAGAGTGTGTAACACATCTCTGCTCTTGATTTGAACAACACACATGTGTGCGCGCAGCCACGGTACATTGGTTTTATATTTTACAGCTGATTGCAGTTACCTCTTGTTAGGGTGCCCAAAAAGAACAAAGACAGAAGACTGAAGTAGAGCACCTCATTTAACAACAGATCCAATCTAACATGTAACCTCTAATGGAGTCCACTCAGGCTTTTTCCATTTTACTGCTTCAAACTTCGCCAGAAAAACTAAGCAGTGAAAAAGTAGTGAAATTGAAGGTCATTTGCACCAAGTGGTTCAGTCCCAATCCAATAAACTCTTGTCCTCTCTTTGAGATCACTCACATATTACGTAAGTGGAGACTGTCGTAATGATCTTTCCACATAAAACAGTAAGCTGGCAGTGGATACTGGGAGCTGAAAGATAAGGTAACAACTAACAACACAAGGAGATAAAGGAGAATTTACAGTAGTGACACAGAAAAGGCCCCAGAGCTGAATTCCAGATGACAGGGAAATGAGAAAACATGTAAACCAAAGGGAGCTGTTTTGGCTTTTGCACTGTAAGTGAAAGAAGCTAGTAGAGTCCAAACTGCAACCTCCAGGGTTGGAGGATGAAGCCAATGCGGAAGTGCCAAAAACTGCAGTTCTTTGAATAGCCACTTGAAGCTGGCTCCAACAGCGAGTCAATCCCCATGACCCCCATGTTCGAATGCTCAACTTAACAGCAGAGATAAACATGTTTACAGCCTGGTGCAAAAACAGTTTTGGTCTCTGTAGCTGATTTCCACATTCATAACAACTGTTCAGGGGGTGAATTTTTATATGACTATTACTGTTTAAATTGGATTATGGCTTAAAGTTACGCATAATTAATTGTGTGTCCGCAGCAGTCAGTGTCTGTGGAGAATGTCCTCAGGCTCCACTGAAGACGCCCTTGTCATCCAAGTACGGTCACCTCTGACTCCAAAATTCAAGATGGCAACAGCAAAAATTCTTGGCTTCAGAATGACGGCCCACAACAGTCTATGGTATAGCCCAACAATGATCACTAAAGATTAGTTTGTGCACATTGCAAAGAACATCAGAAAAAATGTGCGCAATACTAAACCTAATGACAGTCCCATCAGCCTCACCTGTACTTTGTGTTTAGTAGGGCTAAATGTTAGTCGACCAGAGAGGTCATTAGTTGGCAAGATTTCCTCTTTTGCTTAGTTGCAGAAAAAAAAAAACGAATGTGAAACTCTATTAGAAGCTGCGCCTTGTCAAAACCATCAAAACCTAAATGACTGGACCATGGACCGTGGGAATTTAATTTGAAAGGACAGACGCAGGAAGTGTCCACACTCAGCAGTCAGAGAGGAGTCACGTTAATTTCCAGGGCTGGTACCTGCAGTTATTCCACAGGCTAGTTAATACTTGAGTAGTTCCTGAACAGCTCTAAATCAAGTGGGATGTGCTGCATTGATGAGTCATTAAGTAATGAATAGCCCCTTTGACTCAGCCTGCTCTAGACAGGAGTTTCGCCCAGTTGTTCTTACCGCTGCCTTACTGTTCTTTCTCAAATGTACAATTGCATAATGGGGGGACAGAGATGTCTTGCCTTTAACCTGGCAGTGGAGGTAGTAACTGTACTGAATGCAGACACGTATGTTATATGTCACACTAGTGGCCGACGCTGTTGTGTTACATTTCATGCCGGTCACGCCTCTTTTGTTTCCCAAAAGCCAGCAAAGGCAGTGTAATGAAGGGACTTTATAGCAGCCGAATCATGGGATGTCTTTGTAAAAAGGTCTAATGGAAGCAAGATAGGACAACCAAGAACTACAATGTTCTGTTAATTTTATTATCTCTTTATAACAGTGTGAATGTAGAAACTGGACAGAAGTCACTGTTTTAAGGCTTGAGCATATTTTCATTGTTGTGTCATACAGAGAGATGCTGCTCAGTGTTGACTCACTGTACCATAGCTTTAGCATTCCCAGCTGTTGGCACAAGTGTTCTTACTTTGTAATCACCAGGGGCCACATTAAGGCTGCATTTCCACGTCATGTCCACTTGTCTTACAGAAGAAATGTCTTTTTACAATTTCAGATACTGCTCTATATACCATATGGTCCGCTGAAAATAAAACTGTGCTGAGCAACAGAGACTTACTGCTGTACAGAAAGGTGAAGTGAGTTCTGTGTTTTAAGCAGTGTGTTATCTGCAGTGACAGCCTGGTTAAGAGTTTATGGCTATAAAAGAGAAATATTGCTCGTGCTCTCTCCCTTTGGACTTTTCCAGGAGCGCACTTTCAGGAGGTCCAGGTTGACCAATCAAATTCACCATACAGATTTACAGGGCACGCCGCTGTGAGGGAAACTATGGAGAATTCTAGTCTGCGATGCATTCATCACGAGGTGTCCGTGTAATCTGTGCCTGACGCGGTGAGAGTAATCTCTACAAGCTGTTTGTGGGACGAGGTCCCTCTTGAAGACACTCATGCATATCTGCTGCCATTTTGTCAAACTGCACATCATTAGCAGCTACGCTTTGCATCGTTAACTTTAATCAACCACTCACACACTTCACTTCACTTACACACCATCACTTCAAACTCGTCCTTTCGCACCCTCCACTATCGCTCACCACGACGCGGCCCCCATAAACCTGAGAGATGAGACGGGTGGTTATGACGGGCAGCCATCATCACCTCTGTTTATTCAATCTCAGAAACCCGCTCCATCACTCTTTCACCTCTCTTCTCCTCTCGCAGGACTCGATCTTTGACTCCTTTAGGGAGGTCTGTGCTTCTAAGAAACCCCCTCTGGACCCAGCAAAAAGACACCACAAAAACAGAGAGCAGGACAGCACATTTCTACACACACACAGATAACCAACACACATGGTTTGAAGCATGCCAGTCCTCCCAGAGGATTCAGGATGTTTTGGCTGAACAAACACAGGCTTGTTTATGCTCTGAGGTGGCGGTCAGAAGTTTCGAGAGATTCAAAGAAACATTTTTTTGCTGTAAAAATGATTTTAGTGGAAGACAAACATCAGTCCTGAACCACAGATGATTCTGAAATCCCTCCAGGGTGAATCTTTTATTCTACTTTCAGTGTCCCTGTCAACATCGTCCAAATCACCTAACACCATATGCAGATTTGCGCAACTCGCGGATTAGAGACCAAGTTGGAGACTGATATGGCCGTATCAGGTGCTTGCCAAGTGCTTTCTGCTCTGGGGTGCAGAAATATTACCCAAACACTCGAGAAGCCTCCGGCCTCCCAGATCCAGAGCCCAGCAAGGCCAGGCAAGCAGAGAAAACAACCAGCATCTGTGTCGGGAATGATCAACAGCACGGAAAGTGAGGAGAGAACGATGTGAGACATCTGCAAAGGACATTTTGCACAAAACTACAACAAACAAATGAGAGTGGAGTGATGCAAGTGACTTGCGGCTGCAGAGGAATTCTGCAAAACAATAGCAAAGTCAACAACATTTAGACGAGAACATAGTGCACGTCCGTAGTATGCACAGGCATCCACTCACAGACATTTGCATAAATACTGTATATAAACGGTTACACACTAATATCAAGCGGCAGTAAATCAGCTGGAATGTGGTTTGAATAGTCTGAGTCACAGTGGTTGGAGCCACAGAGACACTGTGGTTTATCCCCACTAGAGTTATGTTCCTGGTAGTAAACATGGGGAGGTGCCACACACCCACACAGTGACCACCCACCTCTGGGTCTCCGTCAGGACGCTGAACATGTGAACTGCACGACAGCCTGCATGTCTGATTGATTCCTACCGTCGACAGTTGCTGCTCAGACCTCCAAGTCTCTGAGACACTTTACATTACTGTATATTTCAGACTGCCAGAGGGTTAAGTGCTGAGTGAGAAACGACAGGTGACCATGATGTGACCCAATATGCTCGCTGCCTCCTGGAAGCCCTCAGACAGAAATCATAAAGCTCTCTCTTCTCCCATCTGTCTGTCTGAGAGAAATGGAAACTGTCTCAGTGCTGGCAGGCCATGAAGACACCTGACTCAGTGGTGATTAATTTCATTTTCCCCGCTGCGCTATTTTGAACCTGCAAAATATTTCCTTCCACTTTCACTTCTAGCGGCCTTAAGAATGGATTTATTAAACCTCTATAAACTGCAGTCAGGAGCCAATTTAGGAGTGAAAAAGTGAGACACATTTATTGAGGCGCCAATGTGCTTCTTCAGAACTGCTTGTCGGATGATATGAACAACTTCGGAAACCCCCTCTCCCAAAACCTTTCTGACATTAGGCTGCGTCTGCTTTCCAAAACCGAAAATCTGACATTCACACTCATTTCACACCACGACGGGCCAACTGTGCCGAGGTGAGAATGTAAGCTCGGTTTAAACTTCTCTCTGCAAAGACTGTCTGAATGCGTGTGCTGTTATCCCCATATTTAAACCATACTGTGTCTCCCCTTCACTTTTACAGGTGGGTTTTCAGCGTAAATCTGCTATGAACGCTTTTGACTTTTGACACGGACAGTTAATATGTTTGATGAGCTCAATTTTTTTTAACCTGGCCAGCTTGTACGTGTAAGTGAAGAGTGTTTTCTGAGCATGAATAACCAATCAGACACAAGGACTTTACAGATGTAATGAACTG
This sequence comes from Cephalopholis sonnerati, assembly GCA_019142605.1. Classification (NCBI taxonomy): domain Eukaryota; kingdom Metazoa; phylum Chordata; class Actinopteri; order Perciformes; family Serranidae; genus Cephalopholis; species Cephalopholis sonnerati. The sequence continues at coordinate 9,507,748 of JAGQAX010000006.1, forward strand.
TGATCAGAAACGATCTGAAGCTCAATAGACCTTTCACTAAGCCCCGCCCCTTTGTGATAGTCCGACAAGCTGTCAGAGTAAGCATGGAGCCCACACTGTAACTAACTGCACTCCCTGATGAAATATTGTCATATTTTTGGAGAAATGAAACAGTGATTCCAGAGAGAAGCAGACAGAGGGGTCTACAGTCTGTGTTTGAAGGATATATCCAGGATGTCAAACTGACTCAGCAGCAACAACAGGTTAAAAAGACAAAGATAGTTAGAAGCTAAAGCCAAACAGTGTAAAAGTGAACCACCACATCACTGCTGATCGCATCAGAACACAATGAATACAAAGGGAAACTTTGCTGATATTGAACCAGCTGTGTGGCATCGCAGTGTGTGCAGAGGAACAGTGTTTGGCTTTGCCCCTGTGCCGCTGCCAGCACCAGACCTCCACTGCCGGACGGGCAGGGATCTAAATATGAGCAGAGTTTCCCTGCTTCCCTTCACTGGTTCCTGTACAGCAGGGTCGGTCTTTGTTTCACTGTTATAATCATTAAAAAGCAGAAGCAGCATGTGTATACATTCAGTAGGCTATATCTTCAGTAGCTTGCTAGGTAGAAGAGCAACACCAAATAAAACTATTAAGTGGAACTGACAAATAGTATCACATTGAAATCTACGGACAAAAAAGATGCAGGAAAGACCCAAGAATAAGTTTTGTTTTTTGCATGCCTGAGAAAACAAAAAAGGGTTGGAATATCATACAAAAAGTGTTTCTTACTTAGATAACAGCTAACAAGAAACACTCAGACAGTCTGCTCTTAAGCAGCATACAAGACTGCTGGAGTATTTTTTTAGCATTGAATATTATTATTGTTTTTATCTTTCACTTATGTTCAAAATTCACTTTTATCAGTTTGATAAATATGGGCCCTGCTTGATATTCCAGCACTGAAGTAAAACTGTGCAGAGCCACAATAAATCCACACACACACACACACACACACACACACACACACACACACACACACACACACACACACACACACACACACACACACACACATGCAGCACACCAAAGAGATGTATCCTAGACAACAGCATGATTTATGTGGCGGCTGTAGATGTACCCAAACCACACACATCAAGTATGACTCACGAAACACTTCTGACAGGAAAAAACTGAAGGAGACACGAGACGGATGCTGTCGGCCATCAAGGAAGCTACAGGAGGAAGAGGATGTTGCTAGGGACCCCCCCTCCCATCCCCCCATTCACCTGGCACAGCCATCAAACCTTCTCACTGTGCCAGGAACTGTGTGATAGCCTTTACTGGTCATCTCATCGCCATGTCCCCTTTTACTATAAATAACCCTCTCTATGAGTCTATTGTTCCTGGAAGGACCTTCCCATGTCCCCCTCTCCCACCGACATGAGGGGAAGACCACACTTTCACCTCATTGACTGGTCGTGTGTTTGTGTGCTGGGAGCGACAGCGTGTCTGCACCACAGGTGGGCGCCTGGAAGTGGTTCTAAGTGGAGCTCACAATGTGGAGAATTTAGGAGGTAGTACGAGTCAGGCAAGGGCGGAAGTTTCATTTTAATTTTGGTAGGGGGGACACGTATGAAACACTGGGTTTGGGGTATGGATGGATAACTGAACAGACATACAGGACACAGGCCCAGGGGCCCAAAGTGTCAGGGGCCACCCTGATCTTCCCCTGCAAAATGACACTCAAAGAGATGAGCGCCAACCAGGACGTGACTCAGAATGACAACAAAGAAGTAAAACAACTACACACTGACACAAATTACCACAAAGGGGCACAAAATGACCACAAAGAGACTCAAAATGACCACAAAAATATACAAAATGACTACAAAAGGGCAGAAAGCAACTACAAAGAGACTCAAAATGACCATAAAATACACAAAATGACTACAAAAGGGCACAAAGCAACTACAAAGAGACTCAAAATGACCACCAGAGAAGGACTCTAAATTACCTCTAAGGAGCAAAAAATGACAACAAAGAGGCACAAAGCAACTACAAAGAAACTCAAAATGACCATAAAATACACAAAATGACTACAAAAAGGCAGAAAATTACTTAGAGACTCAAAATGACCTCTAATGGTCACAAAATGACTTCAGGGGAGCACAAAATGACTACAAACACACTCAAATTGACCTCTAAGGTGCACAAAATGACTACAAACAGACACAAAGCTACTACAAAGAGACTCAAAATGACCCATAAGGAGCACAAAATGACCACTAAGGGACACAAAATGACAACAAAGAGGCAGAAAGCAACTACAAAGAGACTCAAAATGACCATAAAATACACAAAATGGCTACATAAAGGCAGAAAATTACTAAAAGAGACTCAAAATGACCTCTAATGGTCACAAAATGACTTCTAAGGAGCACAAAATGACTACAAACAGACTCAGAATTACCTCTAAGGAGCACAAAATGAACTCTAAGGGGCACAAAATGACAACAAAGAGACTCAAAATGACCATAGAATACACAAAATGATTACAAAAAGGCAGAAAATGACTAAAAAGAGACTCAAAATGACCATAGAATACACAAAATGATTACAAAAAGGCAGAAAATGACTAAAAGGAGACTCAAAATGACCATAGAATACACAAAATGATTACAAAAAGGCAGAAAATGACTAAAAAGAGACTCAAAATGACCTCTAATGGTCACAAAATGACTTCTAAGGAGCACAAAATGACTACAAAGAGGTACAAAGCAACTACAAAAAGACAAAAATGACCTCTAAGGGTCACAAAATGACCTTTAAGGGACACAAAATGACTACAAAGAGGCACAAAGCAATTACAAAGAAACTCAAAATGACTACAAAGACACAAATGACTACAAAGAGACACAAAGCCACTACAAAGAGACTCAAAATGACTACAAAAGGGAGCAACCCAACCACAGACCCAAAACAACTACAAAGAGACAAAACAAGCACAAAGAGAAACAAAACAACAGAGAGATGTGTAACGACTACAAAGAGATGCAAAACAAAAGGAGGCTCAACAACTATATTGTCTGTTTGTCCTGCTCCTATGTAGAAGAGGTGATGGGGCCTTCTGCATGTCTTTGCCCAGGGGTTCACTGTCTCATAATCTGCCTCTGGTTTTGGGGGCCCTCAGACAGAAAATTTCAAGCATTAAACACTTCATTTCCTGTATTCTGGTGCATTTTTATGCAGCACTCTGTCTATGCTACATTAATTAATGGTGTAGATGTCTTTAATTTGATCAAAATAAAAGTCCTCTGCTAAAAGTCTTCTCCTGTTCTAAATATTGAGGGAGACATGTCTCGTGTCCCACCAGAAATCTACACCTATGGAGACAGGATAGGGGCCACAGGCTGCTCGACAGGATGCTTCCAGCTGGGTCAGGTGGATGATGTTACAGGGTGCAGTTTACAGCACAACTTATAGCCGTTACCGGAACCTTTACAGCCTTTTACAACATACATCCCTCTCAAACTCCGTCTCTCTCCCTCTCTATACGATTGCCAAATGTACACAGCCAGAGAGAGCTGAGTTTGCAGAATTTGTTTTGCCATTAGTCTTAATGGCAGGTCGCAAAAAACCCTCCATTAACTTTTGTTCAAGGTTCCTTAGACGGACCGGAACACTGTAATGGCTTTATGTTAGACCATATTGAACACTAAGTTTCCCCTTGTACTAATTAACTTCCTTCATCCATACAGTGCTGGTGGCTCCTCAGCTGTGCTTGGTGTAATTATAATGACATCCACTAGATGGGGTGTTGTGACCCCCTGGTCTTTGGTGCCCAGTGCTCAATAAATGGTGTGAAGAAGTGTTACTCATCCAGGCTCAGCTTCAAATATAACAGTAATGACTGGATATTAATGAGTAATAGTACCATGGTACCTGCTCTTTCTAACGCTCACTTACTGATAAAATATCTGACTGTTGTAAAAGGCATTTTTTCCTGGAGCTGGAAGTGCTTTGTGGTGGATCTGACAACATTATGAGGAATCTAAATTACTGCCACATTTATTATAATTTTCCTAACCCACCCACTCCTCCCTCTGCCTCCCTCTGTCTCTGTGTAAAATTCATAGAACTGCGTTTGAACCCTGTGTCACAAGACAGCCCTGATTTGTTCAGATCCACTTGTGTTGTTGTTTGTCTGTTGATGGAGCCCCGGTCCAACCAGAGTCAGGGGTCTTAGAGGTTCTTAAACACTCTTAAGAGCTCCAGCCTGTCTCCTCTTGACTCCTCACGGTATGCGGACGGAGGCCGGGACGAGGCTGGGCTTCAGGCTGCGGTGTTTGTGGGAACCAGAATCCTGCCAACGACTATGAGACGTTCCACTGTCAGAGAACGCAGTGGAAGCATGTTTGTGTTTATACAATCTCAGCGTATGTGTGTGTGGCTATAGCATGTCTGTGTGTGCATGTATATGTGAGTCACAGTGTGGGTATGAGTGCTTAATTTCAGGCCTGCATGTACGTTGTGTGTTCTTGTGTGATAGCGAGCTTATGGCTCTGGGTGTATTGTGTTTATAGCATGCGGTTCCCCATGTCTCTATCAATCAGGGGTTTTTTAAACTGACAATCTTGGAGTCATGAGCCTATTAGCCACCGCAATCAAACTGAGGATCCTAACTCATCTCTAACACAGTGCTTTGTGATGACTTTAATCTGGCATCCATCCCCCAAAAACCCTTCTCCCATCCCCGCTGGAGCCTCAGTGTGGGACCATAAAACATGGTGTACCCAGAATCTTTAATGATGTCATGAGAACAGTGACATCAAATGAGGCAAGTGTCAAAAACGTTTCTCACCACTTTAAAACACAACAAGAAAGCTCTGCTCAAACTCGATTTAACTGATGTTTTGGCCACTTAGGGAGTAAACAGAAACAGGCTGTAAACACACTTGTTAACACACAGTTGCTTATTTACACATCCAGCAGATATGAAGCAACATCAGCATTCATTCTGAGTCGTGTCTCTGGCCACCTGGTGAGTGCAAGTCCAATATTGCTGTTGTCTGATCTCCGGCGACTCCTGGCAAATATAACTGATGCTTTAGCTGCAGAATGCTCCACCAGTGTTCACCAATTAGTTGCTAACTTTGTCTGTTTGCTGTTTGGTGCTGCGCAGGTCATGTACAGTGGGTTTTTAAAGCTTTTTCCCTAAAACTGCTTCCTGCTGTGCCTGAGAACAATGCTGATGAAAGCAGAGAGAGTGAACCAAAACACTAAAGCTGTGGGCCGTTAACACTCAGACTGATTAAACCGACATCAAAGAAGCGGTGCTGACAAAGGCAAAGTGTTGTGTTGCCTAACGTCGCCTGTATCTCGGCCAAGAGGTTGCACCTGAACACACCACAAAAACTACAACCAACAGCCAACTGGCATGTAAGCTCTGCACCTGCATGAGAGGAAATATTACATAGCCATAGCAGCAGGCGGCGGTACTCTGTATTTGTCATTCAAAAAGGGAAGATGACAGGATGGATTTAAGAATTGAGCATTATGTTAGTTCAGGCAGGACACGATGTCAAGCTCAGCTCACATCTCAGCTACATCAGCTGATCTCAAACAGCCCAATCAACGATGGAGCATCTGCCTGATGGAAGGGAGTCAGCTGATAGATCACATGATTCCTTTCTATGCAATTATTTAAACTGCTCTGGCCTGCCTACTGTTGCTGCTTCCTCTGCAAGCCGCTTTGCAACCTGCCTCCACCCCAGCTCCTCCTTTTCATGCTGTGTCTGACTTATCAGTGTCATTTCTGTTTGTCATTGATGCTCTGTTCTACATCTATACAGTGGTCTTTGCTGCTGCTTTCCACGTAGGCGCATGGAAGGGCAGGGAGGTTTGCGCCCCCTGCCTAAGGCTTTTCTCGTATGCATGTGGAAGGGCAGAGAGGTTCTCTCTCTCTGTGTCTTAGGTTTCCCACAGGTGCATGGAAAGGTGGAGGGTGTGCTCTCTTTGCCTTCTTTTGTCACTGATGCTGTGCTGCCTTAGGCTTTCCATGTCAGCACATGGAAGGGCAGGGAGGTTTGCTCTCTCTACTTTAGGCTTTACTTGTTTGCACATTGAAGGGCAGAGAAGTGTGCTCTTTCCGCCTTAGCCTTTTCATGTAGGCGCATGGAAGAGGCTTTCTGCGTAGGCTCAAGGAAAGGCAGAGCCATACCACCAAATATAATACTGCAAATGGAAATAAAGTTTTCTTTGACCAAAGTGTTCCTGACTGAACTATAGTTAGCCAGTTAGCACATTAAGAACACAACCTCATGTTTCTTTCTGCTAAAGAGACCAATGGCGAAAAAAATTTGACCCTATATACCAAGTCTGTTTTGATCTCATGCCCTTTCCTCACTTCCGTTTCTCTTTTCATGCACTGAGCTGAGATGATAATCAGAGTGATATAATTCACCAATGGGTCCCACCATCTCCGACGCAGATTCAACATGCTGAATCGGATGAAAAAAGACAGGAAAGGGACGACTAGTGCCAATAGTGCAGGACACACTGCAAAAACTAGGGCGACAGATGCTGACAGACGGCTCGACATTGACCAACAGTCAACCTTTGGCCTAGTGTGACCATAGCGTACATGCTGCTAAAAGAATGTGGTGCAGACAATCTCCAATACGGTCCGAGCGATCTCAAGACACACTGAGGTGCATTTGGTGCATTCACACCTGTACTTAGAGCTCTTAAAGCTGTCCACCTGTGATGTGATCACCCAAGACACATGTTAATACCAGCTGTTAATAAGGTCTATGCTGTCCGTTTGGTGCTTGGTAGGTCATGTACAGAGGGTTTATATTTAGAGCTTTTTCCCCAAAACAGCTTCCTGTTATACCTGGAGCATTGCCGATAAGAGCAGTAAGAGTGAACTAAAACACTAAAGTTGCAGTCTGTAGAGCCAAAAATATAGATCATAACAGCTTTAACCAGGACCATGAAGTGCCAAAGGGCTTTATGGACCCTCTTCAAGATGTATGTGTATTTAGGAGTTGATGCGATTTGCAGTCAAGTGACAAATCGCACCAGCCAGTGGAAATTCCATCTCTGTTTGGAAACATGGAGCGGTACTGGCCATGTCTATTTATGTGTGCCTGTGAAATCATCTGATCAAAGTCAAGACTAAATGGAGAAAATGTGTGAATGTTCAACATCCTTTTAATAATACTCCTGCGTGTCCCTTTTCAGAGTGAAAGGGAAGCATGGCGGTGTACGACGTGTCAGATTGTGTATTATGGATTATGCTGTGTAGGTGTGAAGTGACAACATGAAAGCTGTCAAAATAGTGTTGTCCTTAGTCATAAACATGTTCAGTCTGGAGGCGTCGCTCCAAAAACATAGTGACTTTTGCTGATCAGCGATGGATTCATATCCTGTCTGGTGCCAGCTCACAAATGGTGTCCAGCTATGGGCCTGAGGGGATGATAGGGATTACAACCATATTTAAGTGATAATCACACTGAACGTTCTGTGATGGATAAATAAAACACACGTGCGTCTCATTTCCTAGAACACAGGAAACAGGAAGTTCGAGACAGGAAGAGAGCGTGATGTCCTTTATTCCACATTGAGTGGGTCCCCGATCCAAAAGCTAAGTGTTTAAATGTTGTGAGGGGATCCAAAAATAATGTGTGTTTCTCATTTTCTTTTCATATTTGCACCAAGGATTGCAAAGTGTCTTGAAAACCAAATTCCATAACCCCAAATTAAATCTAGGGCTGAGGGGGAAAACCTCATCTGTTCCATGTTTAATCCAGTTGTTCCATAACCGTCCAATGTCTCTTACCAGGATTTGATTTCAAATTTACAAGGTAAACAGGAAATGTGTATCCCACCCCCTCAGGATGGGATTATCGCTCGTTTTGTGCAATTCATTATTCCACCCACACCCCCTCGTGATCCATAGCACCATAACTCTGGCACTGGACTGTAGAAAATGACTGCATTTAAATGAAACTCTATTAATCTGCTCAGATCCCACTAATTTTCTCATTTTGCTAAACTGAAATCCTCCTCTCCTCTCCTCTCCTCTCCTCTCCTCTCCCAGTCACCACAAGAAAATGTTGCATTTGTACCTTATCATATCAACTTTTCCAAAATGACATAGGTCTTATTATATGTGCATGAGCTGTGTCACTGGGAGGATGAGGGAATAGTGGATGTGGCTGCCGAGCTGTAGCTCCACTGTTCAAGACCAACAAAGAACAAAAACGGTATGTTTTCAGCGAGACATCGACAACATTTCCACCAGTGATTGTACCACCTAAAGAGGCTGTTTTTCAACGAGACATTAGCGGCATTTCCTGCGACGACAGTGCCACCTTAAAGTGTTTTTTTAGTGTGACATTGGCAGCATTTATAGCAACAACTGTGCCACAAAAAGAGGCTACATTTGAACGAGACATCAGCTGCATTTCCAGTTGTGATTGTGCCACAAAACCAGGTGTTCTTTAATTAGTCATTGGCAGCATTTCCTGCCTTGTTTGTGCCACCAGAAGCAGGTGTATTACAGTGAGACATCGACTGCATTTCCAGCAGTGAATGTTCCACTGCAAATTGAGCAGAGCGTAAGTTTAGGCAGGACACGATGTCAAGATCAGCTCACATCCCGCTACATCAGCTGATCTCAAACAGCCCAATCAACTGATGGAGCAGCTGCCTGATGGAAGGGAGTCAGCTGATAGATCACATGACTCCTCTCTATGCAACCAATTGGCAAATCTCATTCAAGGCACCCAATCTAAACTGCTCTGGCCTGCCTACCGTTGCTGCTTCCTCTGCAAGCTGATTTGCAACCTGCCTTCACCCCAGCTCCTCATTTTCATGCTGTGTCTCACTTATCAATGTCATTTCTGTCTGTCATTGATGCTCTGTTCTGTATCTATACAGTCGTCTTTGCTGCTGCTTTCCAAGTAGGCGCATGGAAGGGCAGGGAGGTTTGCTCCCCCTGCCAAAGGCTTTTCTCCTATGCATGTGGAAGGGCAGAGAGGTTCTCTCTCTCTCTGCCTTAGGTTTTCCACAGGTGCATGGAAAGGTGGAGGGTGTGCTCTCTTTGCCTTCTGCTTTCTGCATAGGCCTGAGGAAGGGCAGCAAGGTCCCAAAACAGAACCATACCGCCAAATATAATACCGCAATGGAAATAAAGTTTGTTTGACTTAAGTGTTCCTGACTGGGTTTTCATGAGACATCAGTGACATTTCCAGCGGTGAATTGGGCGACCAAAAGCAAATGTATTCTAGTGAGACATCTGCAGCATTTCCAGTCTTGATTGTGGATGTTTTTTATTTCCAGTTACAATTGAGCCACCAAAATTGGGTTGTTTTTTGCGAGACATCAGCAGCATTTCCAGCCAAGGCTCTGAAAAGTATCATAAGCCCAAACATGATCTTTTCCTAACCATAACCAAGTGTTTTTGGGCCTAAACATCCTCATAAAGTTTTAGCATATCTGTGGGTTGCAGACACATACAATGCCGACATTTACTTTGGTGATGAAGGTGCCTCTCCTCTCCTTTCCCACTTCATTGCCAGTTCCTTCCGCTCTTCTGTTATTGTTCACCCGGTGTGAAATGAACCAACATCCCCAAAAGTAGGTGGAAGTTTTGTTAGTTCAGGGGGAGTCGCCACACCCTACATCTCTCTCTCTCTCTCTCTTGCTGTCTCCATCTTTTCCTGTGGAAATGGGATCATTTAGTATGAGCGGAGATAAGCTCAGTAGACGGGGTGAGTGATGGATTTTTGTGTAAAGGTCTGACGCACTGAGTGCTCCCTTCCTGCACTCACTGAGAGGCGGGGTCACAGGTCAGACTGAGTTATTCCTTTCATTCATCCTCCTGTCTGTCTGTGTTGTCTTTCTCTCCGACTCTGATAACGTCTACTCCCAATATCTCTAATGAAATTTCTTACTGATTGAAGGCCAGAAGACAGACTGCACTCTCACTATCACTCCCACTGATGCCCTCTTGATCTCTGATGGACGCCCTCTTCATGATATTACCACTCTACTTGCTCTCTTCACTCTCTGAACTCATCTTTCCCTCCTCCATATCCTCTCCTCATCACTCATCTCACCTCTCTTGCCTCCCCTCTCTACATTATCTTTATAATTTCCAGGAAGTGCATATGAAATACCAGAAGCAATTTTCCTCTCTGACCGAGGAGTAATTTCTTCATAAATAATAATAAAGTGGAATGGAATTTTCAATCTCGCACAGTGGTCTTGGGTTTGAAACAGGAGGAGGGGAATGAACTTTGGCATCTTGCACGCTGAACCTTTGCCAGCTAATTAAAAAAGATAACAAGGGAGGGTGCTGGCAACATAATAGGATTTCATAAATTCATGAGATTTTGAGAGGTTGATGGCCTTACACCACTGTGAGTATTCCAGCTCTTTATTGTCAGCTGACAGGGCATCTATTTTCAATGATGTTCCACTCGAGCAGCACAACCATAAAGGAATAATTAAACATTTTAGAAATATGCTTATTTGCTTTTTTTGCAAAGGCCAGTAGTAGAATGATACCACTCTCATGTCTGTACAGCAGTGAAGCTATGCCAGCAGCCGGTAAGCTTAGCTTAGCTTAGCTTAGCACATAGACTGGAAACAAGGAGGAGCAGCGAGTGCGGCTGTTTATGAAGCCAGCAAAATTCACCAGTATTACATTATATTTCTTTTGTGAGTCTGGTCTCACTCCGAAATCATCGAAATCTGGCGCTTGGGCAGTAACTTGTGGCGACACTGATGAAATAGCTGTCCTTTAACATCGGTACGATACTCAGCCAGTCGCTGTTATAGTTTAACAAAGCTCAGCAGCGTCAGGGGGAAACACAGCGGGTAAAGAACAAAAGTTAAGGGGGTGACAGTCCGAGTAGGGTGGGTGCGAGGGATGGTGGATGGGTCCAACAAACCTACCCCCATGCTTTTGCTGCCTTAACCTAACCATCAGTTTTTGTTGCTTAAACCCAATCATGTCTATTAGTTGTCGGAGGGAAAACCTGCTAATTTGCGTTGTTGTACTGACATAGTGCATTTATTTTGAAAGAGACACTATGTAAACGGTTAATTTGTTAAAGCTGAAGTGTATTTTGAAAGAAGACAATGCATGTAACAGGCAGAACCTGACACGGTGTCCCAGAATGTCAACAACCAATGCACCCAGGGTAACTTTCACGTCTTGTCTGCACGTGGAAGGTCCATGACCAAATGATGATATGTGAGGTCGGAGTGAGAATGCGTTGCTTTTGTTTACTCTGCACAAAAACTGGTGCAAAAAGGACATATTGTGATTTAAGGGGGAATTACTTTCACACAGCAAGCTGTTTAGAATAGAATGGAGTGTATCTTTATACCTTGATTGTTTGTGCTTAGCTAAGCTAACCGACAATGGAAATGCACTTATTCGATAATTATTCCAAGAGTTAGATGAAAAGATTGATACCATTCTCCAAGGGCATATTTCTGGTTTGAGAAGTTGGGGGGACACAATAAGACAGGGGGTCTGTAAATTGCAATTTGAGTCCAGTTTCCTGCATTTCTACATACATTTCAGGACGACGGTAACAAAAACAGCGTGGAGGCATAAAAATAAGTTTGTGGGGGGACATGACCCCAGTGTCCCCTCCACCCATCACCAGTGGAAATTACACCTCAGCCACTCTCATATCTGTTTAGTAAGTAGCCTGTTAGGCTATAGCCAGCTGTTAGTTAGCTTAGCTTTCAACACAGACTGTAAACAGAGAGAAAACGCTATCGTAGCTCTGTCCAAAGGTAACACATCTAACCAACCACCACCTTTAAAGCTCCCTAATTTTTTATCTGCTCTTTACACTTCCCTTTAGACAGAACCAGGCTATCTAATTCCCCCTGCTCCCAGCGTTCTCATCTAACTCTTGGCAAGAAAGCAAAAAAGCATATTTACCCAAAATGTCCAACTATTCATTTAATAAGAAGAAAGTTATGGACAATTTGGGCTACAAAGAACATGATGAAACCTCACCACCCACTTCCTAAGCTGGCCTGTGCAGTGTGTAATGTGAGTCAGTTCTTACGTATATGTGACGTTTTAGCTTATCTATGTACGAGTGACTTCATTCACGACAGGATACGTCCAGTTACCAGCCCACATTTCCCCAAAGTGCCAGGCGTATGGGGAACATTGCCAAATAAAATAAACACACACAAAGCTCACAATGAAACGAGCAGCACACACACAGTTGTATGACACACAGTTGTATGACACACACAGCTCTAAATATGAGCTCCGGATGGGCACACACAGGCACATACTGTACAAGCGTACAGACTCTGACTGATGGATCACATCACCTGTTTATCAGCGAGTGTGTGTCAGCTTTGAGCTTGATTTGTAGTTCTTTTGGTTGAATGATGTGTTCTTGTGCACAGCATGCCAACCTCATTCTTTCTCCACGGCTGATGCCCACTCGTCTGTATCAAATCACCCTCTCCTTCTCCTTGTCTTTGCTTCCCTTTTCCACCCCCCTCTCTCTTTATTCACACAGGAATGTGTGATATGTGGATCAGCAGACAGGGTGTGTTATATTCCTGCTGAGCTCCACAGAGAAGGCCGGACAAGGGAGAGGTGGTGAAAAACAACCCCGCTGCCACCTCCGCTCACGCATCCTTCATCACCTCTCTCTCCGCGATCCAACGACCATCACACACCTAACCGACTTTTATGACCTTCTCCTTGCCATCAAATTGTCATGCACGAACACAGTATATCTGAAACAGGATCGCTGATCACATTGGTGCTAAGAAAAACTTGCATCTGGATTTTTTTTTTCTACCATGAATAACCTCAGGGAATGTGTTCTCCTGTCCTGCACGTATTTCATCCCTCAAGTCTGTTTAAAATTAGAAAACGATGTGTTTTTGATTTATAGGAAGATAACTAAAGACAGGGATTCAGGAAAAGAAGGATTTAGAGTGAGATAGGGAGGAGGAGAATGCTAAGGAGGAGCGAGAGTATTGCATAAAGGGCTGTCGTTTGGGATACTGATGATAGGAACACAATAGAAACAGAGCTGTTGAACCTTTTAGGACCTGACGCATTGACTCAAAGCAGGGGGAGAGCAGCACTGTGCAGCCAGCGCAGGTAGATTTACCATGAAGGCCCTGCAGTCCCAGACTGGGGGGAGAGAAGAAGTCAAAGTGGGGGATGATAGAAGAAGAAATGACTGCAGAGTCTGGCAGCAGTGCAGAAAAAGAAGTGCAAAGGTAAAGAGGTGCAAAGGAGTTAATGAGACAAAGAAGTGCAAAGCGGAGCGGAGTGTGCACTCGAACAGCACAGCATGTGTTTTTGATAAATTATCACTCACCTCTAAAACACACCTCACATATTTTACCCGTACATGGGCCGAGTGAGACGGTGTGTAATTCTTGTGTTTGTGCACATGAAGTCCCAGCAGGAGTTACAGAGCGGTTTTAGGTTTTCTCCTCTTGTGAGATGCAGACAAAGTTTGTTTTTAGAGGTACGGCCTCTCCATTTCCTCTTTGTCTAACTTCAGTTCCTGCCAAAAACACACATCTCAACTACAATGCAACAATCACGTTAAATGTATTTCCACAACTGATTCTGGAGACGCTCCTCAAAATATACACAAGTCAAAGACGGACGGACGGAAGACTCTAATGTAATCTCTTTAACCCTTCAGCTGTGACCTTTGAACCGAATGAGGTGAAAGGTCACACAGATAAAGGGGTAAACGGAAAGCAGGGTAACTGTGTAACGAATGGCCGAGCAAACAAAATAATCCTGACCACAACTCATCCTCTTATCTCCGACCATGTACCGCAGAAGTGACTTACACATGATAACTCATGCACATGAATCATGGCCCTGAGGTTTACTCTCGAACTGATAAGCATTTAAATAAACCAAACTCAGAGAGTGCGGCTTTAAGGCATTTCACCATCTCCACCGATGCGGAAAACAGCCAACCACAACACCGAGGCGCTGTCAACAGGACGACATGTGGCTCATAAGAGCAGGAGAGGCACATCCAAAGCCTCAACCACGATCATCAGACTCTGCTGACTCCAGTAAAGCCAGGAAACATGCAGGTGGACGATGGAGGCAGCTTAAACCGACTTAGCAGATGGCATTTACAGTCTGGTTTTTAAAAAATGTAGCCATAAAATGATAGCTGTCTACTGGTCTTAGATGACTGCAGCGCACCATGGTACTTTAGCAAAAGTGGGCTCTGAATGATTCCACAGAGTTTTCCTGGTGCTGTGATACTGTTCACCAATGACAAGGTCAGGAGAGGGGCAGAGCTCTTTCACCACAACGCTTTAGACATGAAATACACAGGAGGTTTATTGGATGTAGTGTTACAGTGACTGAAGGTTTCTGTGTTTGTTCTGTTTCTGCATTTATGAAAGAATTGGGATCAGGGGGCGATCATATGAAGAGTTAGATTTGTTCTATTATAAAGTGATGGAAGACGTACTCTGGTCCTTTAGCTAAGTAGAAGTACTAATACTACAATTTAAAAAATCGTTACACATTTAAAATCTTGCATGAAAGTAGGCAAAATGTACTTAAAGTAACACAAGGAAAAGCACTTATCATGCAGAGAGGCCCCTTTCACAGCGTCTAGTGGTGAGGACTGCAGATTGCAACCAGCTGAAACTATTAGAATTTCTTCATCCGTCATTGTTCAGGAAGTTTTTACCAAGAGCCGAATTATCTACAGAGGTCTCTTCCTCTTCTAAACAGATGGACCTTGTAATTACAACAAGTAAAAACAATGGTATACAGCAGTTTCACTCTACAAACCACTGTTTCTCCAATGCTGTTTGGCACGTTGCAGACAGGCCACTTTTTTCTCTGATAACTTAACATATGCTTAAACTTATTTCTAATCCAGACATTTTGGAGGGTTTATCTATGAGTTGAATTATCCACGGAGGTCTATTTCTCTCCGGAATGAATGGACCAGGTGATTAAAACAGGTAAAAACACTAAATAAAGTAATTTCAGATTCCAAACTAGTGTGTCTCCAACACTGTTTAGCATATCACAGACAGGCCACTGTCCCAGCACTTGCTAACGTGTGCTCACCTTTTTCTCAGATAATTTAGGATCTGGATGTTCAGAAGGTTTTAATGGGAGCGAAATTATCCTCAGAGGTCTCTTCCTCTCCAAAACAAATGAACCAGGTGATTAAAACCAGTAAAAACACTGAATAAAACAGCTAGCCCAGCACATGCTAATTTGTAAAAATTAAAAAGCTGCAATTTTTTTAATGTACAAATGTACAAAATTCTGCTCCCCTGGGACAGTTAGAACAGCCGGTAGGGGGGATTGGAACAGCTTGTTCTCAGGAAAAAAAAATATAATTAAATTTTTTTTTCATTCATTGTAAATTTATTAAGTCAACTTACAGTACAAGAAATATAAATGGAAAAACATTGCAGAGGAGGTTTGAACACCTTATATTAACAATTCCATGTGCTACACATTTCTTTGGGGAATAAAAAATAACATTGGTAAAATTATTTAAATCAAATTATTTAATTTTACTTAATTATAAAAATGTATTTTTATAAATTACTGAGATATGGAATTCTTCGAGTCTTCATTTCAGATAAGATAAGACTTGATTTATCCCACACCAGGAAAATTCACACATTACAACAGCTAAAGAGTCAGAAGAGAACAAAAATGACAAATCGAATAAGTGCTAAATACTATAAAAAATACAAAAATACAAAGTGGATATAATAAAGAATAAGTAATATAAAATCTATGTACACTTTATACACCTTTCACTTTACCAGATACTGTGTGTCCATGATTAACACACACTGAGACGGAGTGATGTCACCATTGTTTGGTTCTTGGCATAAAGAAGGGACTTGTTAGCGGCTCTATAGCGCCATCTCTGAGTAAAAAGGGCTGGAAAGTCTCCACTTTGAGGTCGAGAGTGAAGAGGGTGTGGCTGAGTAGAAGCCTGATGAATGACTTTTGAACTTGCCAGAAAGACACTGTCCCAACCGACCCTGCTCTCCCCTATTTAAAACCTTGAGTAAATGTACTTAGTTACTGTCCACCACTGCTATTGTGTCTTCTGGATGAAGACGACTGGGACGGTGATGTGAATACTCAGCCCATTGAGCAGTTTGCTTTCATTTAAATGACAGGTTTCCAGTATGTGAACAAATACATAATGTCTGTGATATTACAGTAAGTGTGTGTGTGTGTGTGTGTGTGTGTGTGTGTGTGTGTGTGTGTGTGTTTTGGAAAGAAAGCCTAGTAGTAGTAGAGTAGTGTGATGACTCTGTTGATACAGTGTCGTTTTTTTCTAGTTCCAGATAAAGCGCAGAAAAACACATCATGCAAGTGGAATTCTGCTCTTACAAAGAAATCTAAATCCCAGTCTGCTGCAATCCTCCTGCGATCTGCTTAATTCCCGGCCCCGGCGGAGTGATGATGAACTTTTCTTGCACACTAAAGGGGCCGATATGTCAACCTGATGACGTTTGCTGGAAAGCAAACACTGTCAGTGCGACCAGGGGGTTTGAATGACTTTCATCAAACTGGGAAATTCTCAGGCCAGACAGAAACGAAAACTGAAACTAACCTTGTGAGCTGTCATGCTTTTCATGCTTTTGTGTGTTTATGTTAACATCTTTATTGCCATAATCTGAGCTGAAGCTCTTTTAGAAAACTCCACAAGACATGGCAGCTCCCCAGAGTTTACCGGCCGCACTTTAACTCCCCAATGTAAGCCTCGTGTTCACAAGATGACCAGGACAGTGCCACTGTTGTTGCAGATCCAAGTTCATCTCAGGGTATTCATTCGCCTGTCTGGTCCTCATTAGGATGCACTCGCTCCGGCCCGCACTTTTCATTACATTGTTGTGCTCTAGACAAACCTAGAGTGGCTTTAAGTAAATTGGGAATAGCTGACATCTGTATGACTGTGTGTATGTTGGACGGCGACCAGAAAGCCTTCTCCACCCCCCCCCGACCTCTGTCAGCTCTCAGAGGAACCCATCTTCCCTTCATCATTAACAACAACAGACACTTCTCCGAAACTAGAGAACCGCATTTCTCCCTTTCCCATCTCGTCTGTTCTTTCTCTACCTCCCTTTAACTGTGTGAGAGGGCGCCTGAGTTAAGCTTCAGTGTGGGGAAAGCATGTTTGTGCCAGCTCTAATTTAACACTGTGCAAGCGTAGCATTCTCAAAGAGGGATCAGTGAGGAGAGTGTGTGTGAAAATTACTGTGAAAAGTTCACGTAATGCAGAAAGACGTACAGTAAGTAAAGCCAGAGACGCACAGAGGGGTGAACATGAACATGGTTTTCCCAGGCTCTGAGTCCCAGAAGAAAGAAGAAACAACGTTCTGGTCCGTATCATACACACAAGCATGCATACACAATACACACACTGGTATCGCACCATGTTGACAAGTAAAATGAATGTGTTTTACATTGAAATATCAATTGCTGTGCATTATGTTCTGCAGAGGATCGCTGTGCAAATGCCTCCTTATATGGAGCAGCCACGGTCTCTGGGGCGGTGAACTCATTGGGTCTGGATACAGGGGAGTGTTCTGGTATTTGGTGTCCTACTGAGTGAAAGATAAGAAATGCTTGTGTGTATTTTCTTCACAGAAACCATCAAGGACTAATTACAAGAACGCACTGATGGTGCATTTGGAAACTCACAATTCCAGGGAAGCAGACTTACACAACACAGTTTGGAGGAATGTGCACTGACAGCCCCTCCTAGTCCGACTATAATAGGGCCATAAACAGGAGGATTACCAGACCCAATTAAGAGTAAACCTCAGTCTCTGTCCGCACATTCCCCAGCTGCTCTGCGGCAACCCGCGATTCAGACAGGAAACACTTAGTGTACGAATACTCGCAGCCAAGTGGTTTCATGTGTCAGTCACTGATGGGCACGCAAATGAAGAGTTAATTACAAAACACTATCTGCTGTGTGAAAAACAGTGTTTATCACGCCATGGAAATGTACCAGATCAAAGTGTTCTGTCAGGTTGAGGTTTGATTATCAACATCATCAATCTTTTATACGTCATGTTCGATTGTAATTATGCAGATCGGTACAGTATGTCTGCCTTTGGGCTGTAGGTTCATAAATCACTCAGCCAGTGTGCCTGGACTAATGTCTAAACTATCACTGAAAACGGAGAGGAGCTAATGAGCCCATCATAATGTTGTGTTTGCCAGGTGAGCTGCCAGATGTGGGCTGATGATGGGACTACGCTTTATGGCAATCTGATCACTTTGATACATAAAGAACACAAATAACGCAGACTGGCTATTCATATAGTAGCACAGGCCGGCTCAGACCTGGGGCCTAACAATAGCATGGCTGTGCTCCATTGACTCTAATGCAGTCATTTCAGATTTCCTTCATGTTCAGGCTGGTTTTGTGGATTTGGAGCTAAATGTTGTGCCTGGGGCACGTCGTGTATTAATGATACTCGTTACCTGGAGAGGTTGGAAAAAGATATACGTTTCTTTCCTGTTCCAAAACCAAAATCAAACCCTGAAAAGTGTAGGGTTAGCTAGCTAGCTACTGAAGATATAGCCTACATGGTGCTTCTGCTTTTGAATGATTATAACAGTGAAAAAAAGACCGACCCTGTTGTACAGGAACCAGTGAAGGCAGCTGACAGCTGTGTGTCATCATATTGTGTACAGACAAACATTGTTTGACTTCCCCAGAGATTCCTGCCCGTCTGGCAGCAGAGGTCCAGGTCGCACAGCGGTGAAACCAAACACTGTCCATCTGCACACACTGTGATGCCACACAGCTGGTTCAGTATCAGCAAAGTTTCCCTTTATATTCAATGTCTTCTGTGTGGATCAGCAGTGATGTGGTGGTTCACTTTTACACTGTGATCTGTAGCCTATAGTTGGGCTTTAGCTTCTAACTATCTTTGTCTTTTTAACCTGTTGTTGCTGCTGAGTCAGTTTGACATCCTGGATATATCCCTTTAGCCTCAAAATCGTCATTTTGGCTGTTGCCATCTTGGGTTGAAAAAAAAAGGTTGAATCTGATTGAGAAACTGATTACTGTTAAAGCCAGCGTCATTATCAAATATAGCTCCTGTTTTGAAGTTAACTTGTGTTGTCTTAATGTAACCAAAAATATCCATGTATTATTTATTTGGATGAGCTGGTGGCTAGCAGCTAATGGTGCTAACTCCATAAACAGTGCTAAATAATGCTGATGAGCCAACGGTGTTAACTGGGGGAACTATAGGGTTGGGCGCTACACTCCTGCAACGCCTTTCTCCCATAATCAGCGTTAACCGCCGTATGAGCGCAGTGCAAAGCAGCAGCAATGAGCTAGCCAGTGGGATACACACATACACCAACATGCACGCTTACCACAACAAACCAAAGAGAAGTTCAGATTACAACACACACAGAGGTAGCGTGACTTCATTCTCCACTCAGGACGCCATTACTCAGCTATATCTTTACATAGTCAACAGTGGTTTGCTGCTCTGCTAACGCTCTGAATGGCACATACAGAAACTTAACACTCTAAAACTCATGTAATCAGCTTCATCTGGCCTGTGGGTGCCGTTTGATCAGATTTGATTGACAGTGTCCTGCCAACATGAGCAAACAAGTGTCATCACGTTTGATTCGAACATTGCTCAATCGTCAGTGGTGCGTGGAGGGATGTGACATCACTTTTTTTTGGCTGCACTCTGGCAAAGCGGGGCCAACCCTATAAACGCAAAAGTCTGTCCAGGACTGGGTGAGTGATGTAGTTACACCATTGGGCGGTTGAATGTTGGAGTTTCTCCACCGGCTGCTGTTCTTTCAAAATGAATAGGTGCATACAGTCTTTAAAATTACTGGTAGACATCAAGAAATATAACGAGGATAAACTAGAAATAAGATGGTGATTATATCGCAGAGAACAAAGTACGCTTCAGCAAAGTTAACTCATGTTTCAAAGAAAAACGTAGCTGCTTTATTATTTACATTCTCTGTAGAACCAGGAGTCGCAGCTCCAAATACATCATGACAAGTTGCAGCCTAAAAGTGAACGCAGGCTGCAGTCCAACTCAGAGCAGACAATAACAGTAGCATGAATTATGCTTCATTAGTCTGTGTACCCACTGCACAATTTCTATTTGTCTAGACCACAAATACACTCACAGTCTAATAGAAAGACACGGAGCACAGAGCAGTTAATAAGCTCTGCAGTATATGTGCAGAGTGCTACTATCCTGTATCAAGAAAAACAGGCCTTGCAGTGCGAGCATACAAACCACCATAAGCCCTTAAAAATGCCAGCGGAAACCCTGAAATTGAAAGAATATGCTGCCATGCATGCATACCATGTTTACTACAATTCTTTCCTGATGTGTAACGTCCCTTTTGTTTTCACAGCCATGGCAGAGTATCAATTGCGCCATCATAAGGCCTTTGTCTGAGATCAGTTGTCATGTGATATGCCTCTCCAGTACACTTCAAAAACAAATATTGCAGGGACCACTACAGATGAACATTTAATATAGAGGAATCCACATTATAGACACTACCACTGACCTGTGGAACAATTTGGCCACAGTTTAACATACTAACCATACACAGTCCAGCCATATACATGAGCATAGAATGAGCTGAAACCTGGGCCCTATATGGGATTGTCCAAGGGTTCCATAATGGTCTAATGCCAATTGTCCACATGGGTGGTTTTACCCAAGTGTGCCCAAGATAAGATGCCCATGTTGGGTCCATACCCTCTTGGTACCCAGGTGGCCGTAGCATAACCCATTAGCAACAAAACATTAATAAGTTTTTGGTGTTTGCAGGATGTAATGCTCTCCTTTTTGACACTACAATAGAGTCCATATGAAAACCTTGGTCAAGTTCAAGGTCTTAAACATATAATTTGGTTCAGATGGACGGGAAGATTATGGGAACGTCCACACCCCTGACCCCCAAGACATTTTTGAGCTGTGTACTACTTGGCAGACCAACAGGATTTTTATCAGTCCCATGTTGGACTCTGAGTCTGTGTTAATGAATCCTGGAGGGAGGTACAGGGTCCTTGCCTGATATGAGACAGATCTGTCAACTCTCCCTCCGTTTCCATCTTCACTTTGACATTGCATCTACTCTAACAGATTTCTGTATAGGGAGGGGGATTCAGTTTTCCCAAACCAATCACTAGAGACCAACTTATCCATCTGAGTCTTATTTCATTTTAATTAAATGAGCAAAGTAAAAACAAACTATGTCAGGCAATATTGAGGAGACATGTCGATTTAGAACAACCTTGATAGCAGTGTCTATCTTGTCTATAGCGTTGCCATTATTATCATTTGTTCCATTGCACCCCTCGTCAAAGCTTGACAACAACATTAGCAAGGGTTTTCTCCGGGTACTCCAGCTTCCTCCCACAGTCCAAAGACATGCAGGTTAATTGGTGACTCTAAATTGTCCGTAGGTGTGAATGTGAATGTGAATGGTTGTCTGTCTCTATGTGTCAGCCCTGTGATAGTCTGGCGACCTGTCCAGGGTGTACCCTGCCTCTCACCCAATCTCAGCTGGGATAGCGCACCTGGGTATGGATACTCTTTAAGGATCTATTTATGATAGATATCCAAACATCTGTACATCTCTCATGTAACCACCAATGCTTCATTAATGGATCACCACATAAATGGATACATAGAATGTGAGGATATTACATATTTTTCTCTTTTTATCCATGACAGATTGATGAAGAGATGTATATAGATACCTTTCTCTCCATCTACATCACGAGAAGGATAGGCATCCATACAGGCATCCATCCATCCACGTGTCAAAATATGAGTACTGAATGTAGGAATATTGATAAGACTATGAAATTGTGTGTCAGTAAGATACCTGACAAATTGAAATACAAAGTATATCTCATTTAATTAAGGACAGAAGTGCAGAAACAGAGAGAATGCGCTATAGGCGGCTTAGCTGTAACACAGCATTACAACTAATCCTGCTGTTTTATCAAGCCTAGCCAACACTTGCTTGGAGTTGGTTACATAGTTCAAAACAGTGCTATGTTTTAGGCTACAAGACAGTTATTAAGATGATATTTGGTTGGTTTTGGTGACTTTTATAGACAGCTCAGTAATCAAAAAACAACTAACTTATGTTGGCCGAAAACACTCTTTGTTACTGAACTCAGCTGAAACACATCCAGTCTCAGTGGAATTTCGTGTTTGGCGGTGTTGTGGTCAACTGACTAGATGCATGAAAGGATCGACCCTGTGTAGCCACTTCAAAACTCTGTGTTACAATTTACCCTGCATTAGGGCCCTGTGCTCCCCCATGCCTTCAGATTTTCGTAGTTGTTAACAGATTGCAGGGGCATGACTGAATGTACAAGTGCCCACAAAGACACTGGAATGAATAGCTGTAGATGCCGAGAGGGGCCCCTATGAATGCCTATGCACAAGGTCCTGAACTTTCTACCACGCCCCTGATACCCCCCGGTTGTTTCATTGCATGTTTGTACTTATGTTAAGTGTTTTATTGTGATGTTTAGTTTTGATTCAACAATTCCCTTAATCCAAGATGATTGTCTCCCATGGGAGACAATAAAGTAAACCATAAAGTCTTAAAAGCTTACAGGTGTCCATAATAAAACTTAT
Organism: Cephalopholis sonnerati; assembly: GCA_019142605.1. Taxonomy (NCBI): domain Eukaryota; kingdom Metazoa; phylum Chordata; class Actinopteri; order Perciformes; family Serranidae; genus Cephalopholis; species Cephalopholis sonnerati. The sequence goes on from JAGQAX010000006.1 coordinate 9,530,455, forward strand.
CTCGAGCAACACATGTGGGCAGCAGCTTCCTTAATTCATTAACCCAAAACTGTGTGTGCGTGTGAGTCTTTGAGACAGAATGTTCAGTCACAGCCGACAGGAAGTAATAATGATGAAAAATCATACGTGACCTTTCATACAGTACATTTTGTGTACACACACACACACACACACACACACACACACACACAGACAGATTTATACTAGAATTTAAGCACTTACATAAGCTCAGTGGAACTGTCTGGAGAGGCATTTTGCTCAGACAATCTGTTGCTATCTTGTTTTATGGCAGCTGTAAGAAAAAGGCAGTGACACTGAGATGAGTATAAATCACTCTGAGCCGTAAGACTCAACAGGCTCACTGCAGATCACACTCATATTTCACACTCTCGGTCATGCTGTATAAATGGTGCTTCTGTGAATGTTAAATATAAAGAAATTCAAACACACACACTCTCCTGGGAGCTTGGCCTACATTCTACCTGAGTTTAGGGCCTCTCAGAGCCAGTGGTACATTTCTCCCTGCCTCTGTCTCTACATCTGTCTCCCTCCCTTCAGGTAAGAGACATGGGAGCCCTGGCTGACTTCTGCATATAGAAACTGCGTGCTTGTGTGTGAATGAAGGATTGTGGGTTTGTGACCACAGCTGCTGCCAGCGGGGAGAGAAACAGGACGTTACCCAGCTGGACCTGAGCCCTAACCTGGACACACACTCTGAACCTTTCCCCTGTCAGCGTCAGCACAAACCCTGGGACCTAGAACTGGATGCGTGCCCCCCCTGTTCCTGTCCTTACCCAAATACAGACACCTCCATGACTCTAGGGACCGCATCAGTTTAACCACCATTTATCCAGCACCGCATTTTAATGTACTCAGATTTTTAGGAGCCTCCGAAGCAGCAATCACGTCTAAACTAATGTTTAGAATGGTTGAAAAGTGGATTGTAAATGTGTCCCTACTGCAAATAAAGTCATTGAAAAGAAATAAATTGACGTGAACAGAAACAAATTTGTTCTGGGATGTACAAATTGAGGTGAGGAGTGGTCAGCATGAGTTAAAAATGTTTCAGTTTGAGAAAACAATCTGTTCTTATCCCCAAACAGTATGAGACAACGCTGGAGGAAGAAGAGAAAGGTTTGGATGTAAACATTTATAAACTGGAGTAGGTTTTGTAATCAGTCAGGGGCTGAACTGTCACACAAGTCATCCAAGTATCTCTGGGAATTGCTTTCATATTGGATAATTCTGCACCTTTGGATTTAGCATTCAATGCCAGCGCTCTTAATGTAGTTCAGTCAGGACCACTTTAGTCAAAGAAAACCTTATTTCCATGGCTCTGTTCTGGGGACTCTCTGCCTTTCCTAGGCCTATGCAAACAGCCTATGGCAGAGAGGGCACACCTCTCTGCCCTTCCACGTGCAAACAAAGAGAGGCTGAGGCAGAGAGAACAAACCTTGCTGTTCTTCCATGCGCCTACGGAGACAGCTTAAGGCAGGGAGATCAGCAGCAAAGACCCCCAGGAACAGAACAGAGCAGCATCAAAGACAAACAGAAATGACATTAATAAGTCAGACACAGCATGAAAAGGAGGAGCTGGGGTGGAGGTGGGTTGCAAGTGGTTTGCAGAAGAGGCTGCAACAGTAGGCAGGCCAGAGCAGTTTGAATAGGGCGCCCTGAATGAGATTTGCCAATTGATTGCATAGAAAGGAATCATGTGATCTATTGAGTTGCATTATGGGAAATGAAGGATCCAGTGTTTTGGAGCCTGACCCATACTACCTAAAAGTAAAGATATTTTGGCCTCTGCTGTCTCTTTCTCTTGTCATTCCCCAAACTTTATTTAAGTGCAGTTTTTCTGACATTCCTCACTAAGTTCTCACAGTGAATCCAAAACAATGTGGTGAGAAGGCTGGTACCAATATTGAAATTATTATCTCACTGACGGAATGGCAGTCATTGGAAAATCCCATGTTTGACGCTCTAATCTGTTCCATTCTTGTTTTCGATGCTTTATTTGGTGACACTTCGGTGTTGTTGTGCTGACCTTCCCAGAGTTACCAAGTTACTAAACCCCACTCTCAAACACCAAACATAAATAACAATGTCTGCTCATCCATGGATCTTGAGGACACAAACACACTGAGGTAAACAGAAACAGACAGACAGACAGACAGCAGATAATAGACAGATCCCAGAGAAGATGAGCAGGGTCACAGCAGGAAGCAGAGACAGTCAGATCACCCCCGCCAGATAGAAGGATGCCCTTTCCGTGTCCTCCTTCTCTGCAGCTATAAACAACCTTTTACCTTTCATCCTTCCAGCGCTCTGTGCTACCTGTTACCCTCTGACCTCTAACACATGATCTCCTGCATCCTGACCTCTGAACTTTCCCCTCTGGATGTCATGGTCAGCACGCTGCTGGTCATTACTGAGTATCTCTGCTCTATTCCTCTAACTTTCTTTCATGATCAGCTGGGATACCAAGAGGTTACTTTCCTTATGAGTTAGTTTAATAAATAAAGAGACATCTAATCCCCAGTGAGTCCCCCTTATTGCAAAACCAAATCAGTCATTCAGGATTGCCTGGAAATGAGCAACACAACGTAACAAGAACACAGAGGGTTGAGAGGGGGGATTGCTGTTGATGCGGCGCTTACGTCTGTAATCTCATTTTAGATTGAAACCAGATGTCGGGATGACGAGGAGTGGGAGGCACAAGGAAGAGGAGTTGAAGGTAGATGAAGGGAAAGAGGGAAATAACAATGCGTAACCCCTGAGTGCCCTGACTTCAGTCTTGCATACTACCCACATCTTTCCCTGAGGAGGGGGGCTCAAGGGAGAGAGATCTGCCACACCTCGTAAATCTGCACATTTTCCTGCTTTAATAACGTTGAAGTTCCATAACGTGAAACTTTAGATCCTTTGAAGATGTGATGCCACACCTCCCAACAACTTACCTCGTTTTCCTCTGTAATATTTTCTTTCCTTCCTTTCCTTTACACCGTCTCTTCTTTCCTTTCCTTTCATGCTTCTGCTTCCTTTCTTTTCATTCGGAGTCCTTTTTCTCTCCTATACACAAGACAGCAGGAATAAGGGCACTGACATCCATAAGTGTGGATTTTTGGGGGGGATTCAGAAGACACATACTCCTCTATATTTATATCATGTGTATTTGTACCCTCCAGTAAAAACATGAAAATAGCAGGGGACTTTTATGTCAACAAACTGCTAGAATGCAACTCATAGATACAACAATGCCTCTGGTAAAGTAGGTGGTGGCTGAATGAAACCTCAAAAACAATAGTTGTTGTCTGCCATAAATCAGAAGGAAGAAGAAGCAACTATGCACGGTTAAAGAAGGAAGTACTATGATATTTTCACTATAAATTCACACAGAAAAGGCACAAACTGGTGCATAAAAAGTCCCTAAAATGCCACAAATGTAAGTGTTTGACACTTCAGAATTTTACGGGGGAGTACCCCAGATGTTGGGAAAACACCTAAGCCCTTCTCTGATATTCATTTAAGTGATTCAAGTCTAGGTCCAGAAAATTAGTCTGATAGAGCAGACATGCAGCAACTGTGATGACTGGCTCTCCCACTCTCCAGGTGGCTTGCTCTTCCATGGAATAAACCAACTGATGAATTAATGTTCCTGAGAAGAAATAGTTCAGAATGAGCCATTGTATTGCAGGATATTAGTGGCCAGTCTTCACAGAAATGAATTGTCTGTCTGTGTTCCAGTAAAAGAAACTGTCTGGAGTAAAGGTTGTTTGTCCAAAGGCATAAAACTGAGTAAGTCATCACTGCACTCCCTAAACTTAATATAAATGTCCAAATAAATCTTAAAACATCCCAAATACAATTACAAGAAGGAGGTTCATCCTTTCACAGTTAAAAACATGACACACATTTAGACATGTAGACATGTTCAGTGAGCCCATTAGGAGAAACAGGCCCATTTGGTGATGCGAGATAAGAGCGATAAAATGTTAGTACTTGCATTACAGTCCAGAATGTCGTAAATGCTGAGATTTATTTGGTGTGTGTAGCATGTTAGCATTGCAAAAGTATTGCTTCATTAATTCTGCCTTTTGTCGTACATTTATACAGTTACTGGAAACCAACAGGACTTTTTTCGGGAGACATTTTGACAAGCTACAGTAGGAAAAGCAAAGGGGTGTAAATAACAATTGTTGGCTGGGTTCCATTTAGCTGCTTCAGTGTCAGGGTATTGATATTGTGCATGCTGGTCATTGTTACACTGTCATGGTTCATTTCGAGTATCAGCCAGGCCTTTCCTCCTTTGACAAGTCAAAACGTCTGCTGTAACAAAGGCCTTTAAGCCAGCTGACAGCTGCTGAGATGATTGGCAGCATCTCCCTCTCCTAATTGCATTTGCTGTTTACTAATTGATTTGTATTATGTGGACAATTAGGAGCCATTGTTTCATGGTACAAAACACAAATATGGCCTCTTGATGCCACAGTTTATGTAGCTAGAAATCAGACATATATTTAGACATCAAGACTATAGCCCCATAGTACAACCAGTGCGGTTCAGTTTGTTTTTTTTCCCGTTTCCACTGTAAAAAGTTGTGGATGGTACCGATGGAATCGTTCCATACTGTCCCCAGCACACAGATCTGGTACTAAAAGGTGGAGCTGTGAACACTGCAGTCTGATTGGAGGACGGTCACTCTGCTCAGGGCTGAGTTGTGTCTGGTTTTGAGGCTCATGTAACCACTGTTCATACTGTGGAGATTTGTATTACTGTAACTATAAAAATAAAGGATGTTTTGCTGCCTCTCACAGCAGCTGGAGTCAGAGAAAAAATAATTTACTTCACTGGACCGACTGCCGGCAACTTTTAAGGTGGAACCTTAACTTATAATGTTAGTCAGTGCATGAGCTGAAAACGTGAATCTGTCAACACACCTTAAATTTCACTGTGACAACTTTAACCATCACTTTAGTTTTTGTATGACAGGCACTTTTAGAAATGAGTGGATCTTCAAGTGTTTATATACATTAATTTCAACCAGATTATGTGAACTGCATATACCCCTATCCTTACTCGTTGAAAAAAAAAAGCGTGTTGGAGCATCGTGTGCAATTTTGAGCTGGCATACATTATTTTACTGAGCAAAGACAAGCAAGACAGTTAATTTAATTTTATACAGCAGTGTCCATTTTTTCCTGAGCAGATGCACTGGGACCCTTTTAGATCAGAAGCTGGGAATACTGGGTCAGAATGATTTACTTTGGACTTGCAATGGCCATGCAATTGTGGCATCAGTGGGCAGGCATAGAATGACCTGTTCTGAATATAGCACAATTCACAGATACCCCTACTCCACCAAATTATCTCTGGTTCTCTAACCAGCTCTGTTCAGGATTCTCAGAACCTTGGTGCCATCTGGCAAACCAGCCCACCAATTTTGAGTAGAACCATTGTAATCAAGGATGCACCATCAACTGAGGGCAATGCGATAAGAGGACGTGGAAGACTGTTACATCCAATACTCCATCTTCTCTTTGGTTCGCACAGGGCAAAGAAATCCTGCTATTTCTTGTTTCAGCTGGGAATCAGTTTTTTGGGTTCTGAACCTATTTATTTTTGGTCAAAATTCTCAGAACAGTTTGAGATCATGTGCACGAACCGGAACTTAGCCCGTTCCATGTTGGTGGAAAAGGGGTATGTGAGGAAAAGATTCTGGAGAACCAAAGAGGGAGATGGAGAAACACTATTGTTCCAGCACAAACAAAGCAATTAGCAGCATCCTGTTTGTGACAGAAAAAAAAGAGGCTGGTCTTAGTTTGGAAAAACCACTTGAACTAAGTATGGTATTTGGAGAAAGTATGGCCTCATTTGTTTATAGTAATGTGACAGTAATGATGCTGTAAAATACATGTTAAATATTAATAGCTGAATGCAGTGGAGGACAACGCCATCATTAGGACAGCATGTCTCCTCAAACAGCTATTAACATAACTGTTTTCCCAAAGCGTCAGCAGTTAGTTTGTCAGAGCAGCAGACTTTCTTTCTCATTTAAGAATGAGGCTCTTCAACATGTCAAGGCAATAAAGACATCATTGACATTGTCTCTCGAAGAGGCCATAAAACATTCATTGACAGTTATTGTTCACTCTCAAAGGAGACATTATCTTGTTGCTTTCCAGGCTTTAGAAAGACAAACAAGCATCTGGCTGCGGACAGTTTGCAGCATTGTGCCACACTTAAGCATTTCTTAAGCTATGCTTAGTCTTCTGTAGGGGGTGGACGTGTAGTGAAAGTGGTCACTGTCTTTTCTCTCAGAGTCTGACTCACTTCCTCTCACTACATGTAGCATCTGCACACATCAGGGGGGATTAAGTAGTCCTGTGAGGAGTCAGAGATAAAACATTTGTGGTGGGATTCAAACCCAGGAGACGGTTCCTGTAACTCAAATATGTGAGCTGTGGTCAGAGGGTTTTGTAAATGGGTCATAGATTGGAGAAAACACACACACGCACACACATTCTTGTGCTTTGTGAGGACCCTTACTGGCATAATGCATTCCCTACCCTAACAACCTAACCTAAACCTAATTGTAACGTGAATCTTAAAACTGAGTCTTGACTCTCAAACAGGCCTTTGAAAAAGTGAGCGCCAGCAAAAATGTCCTCACTTTCCAAAAATGTCCCCACTTTATGGATCAAAAAACTGTTTGGTCCTCTCTATGTAGCAAATACAAACTCACATGTACACACATGTATACAATGACAGTGTGGGAATGGGCTTCCTGGAAGCACCAACAGGCACAACATGGAGTTAACTGGGGGTCAAGCAGAGACAAGCGTGTAATCTAATGAAAAGGCCTTTGCTCAGTCCATGTCATCCCGACCCCCCATCTTTGGCGCTCATCTGCTTCTGTCTCTCATCCCTCAGTCTTTCTCCTCTGTCTGTCTGTGCCTTTCTTTCATTATCTTTGCTCAAGTCCTCACAGTTTTGTCTTGTTTTTGATTAGCCTGCTAGCATGGCTCTGGGGATGGCACTGTCAGTCTGTTGGTTGGTCCATGATTTTACTCCTGACTGAAATATCAGCTATTGGATGGATTGACACAAAATTCTGTACAGACGTTCAGGGTTACCAAATGATGTAACCTTTATAACTCATCAGAATCACAAACAAAGCATTTGTCTTTTTCTGGACACATTTTCCCCACAACTACAACATGCTAATATTTTTAGCACAAGCCTATGGCATTTAACATTGTATAAAGTAGCCTAGCAGCTAGTAGAGATGTCCTCTAGTCATATGAATCCAGGGACAACAGCAACATTTAACAAAACATTTAGCTCCCTTACAACTCACAAGGTTCACTGACAAAACAACTGACTTTTACTAAACATGTTTTCCAAACAAATACAACATGCTAACATTATTAGTACAAGCCTATAACATTTCACATTGTATAAATTAGCCTAGCACATTTTCTCTACTCATAAGAAGTCAGGAAAAATCACACACAAAATCTAATTTCATGAAGGCATTATATTTTATTGTTTCTTATCTGTAAATTTTAAGTAAATAAAAGCCTGGTTTCCACTGAGTTTCAGCTTACAAAAATAGAAAGGAGATCTGCATCACTGTGACATGTAGTTTCATTTCTAGGAAGGTGCATGTCAGGCTATGGCGTAGGTTACGGTGTAAGGTCTGCTTTGACGCAGAGCCTACGCCATAGGGTTAAGGGGCATCCAGCTTGCCCTCCTCCACCACAGCAGAGTACTCAGCTGTCTCCAAGAGACTGTGAGCCTCGTGTTCCACCTCACTTTGGCATCTAGGAACAAGTGGTGGGTGTGTGGGCCAGGGAGGACAGCTGGCTGTGGGTTCCTGATGCAGGCCAAGCCTACAGCCTGGCACCACCCCCCTCCTCCTGGTACACTGCTGGAATACCAGGGACGTGAACCAAAGACTAAATGAAATTAATTAATTTTTAAAGGTCAACAGAGTGCAGAAAAATAAGTCTCTGAAACAAATTTAAAAATTTTTTTTTTTTTTTTTGATGTCTCAAGGTTAGCGAGTATGCTTTGGCGATCCGCTGACTTTTCATCCAGCTTTCCCATGAGGTTTACAATTTGTTTGGGCTGACACATCTCGACATCTCATGGACAGATTACTGTATTTTGTGCACACATTCATGGTCCCCAGAGAATGAACCAGCTACGTTTTCATTTAGCCTCACCACTAGGTCAAAATTTAAATTCATCTAGAACTTTGGTTTATGATCAAATACATGCGACACATTCTCATTGGCCTCAGATGAACTTTGTGCTTTGTGCTAATTAGTTAATGTTAGCATGTTAGCATTAGCTCAATCTCTCTATCTATCTATCTGAGCTATCTGTTGTAAGAAACTGCAGTGTCACTAAATTCTCGTAGAACCCCATGAACCTGGGATTACTCAACCTGACGACTAACACATCCCTGAGGTTTATGTGTGAGCATGTGCATAAAAATACTTTAGGTCAGAGACATTAGGAGCTCCTTTGAGGACAATGTGGTGCAGATTAGACTAAGTTTGAATCATGAGTGGGGAGATTCACCACAAAAATATTTCAACATTCTCCAGAGAGATTTGGGATGAGTGTTCAGTTAGGGTAATGTGGAAACACACACGTACACAGAAGAATACACACACATATTCTGTATATGCGTTTACATAAGCTCGGGCCAGATTTTATCTGATGATAGATGAGCTTTGGGAGTTTTGTTACATACTAAATCAGATTCCCTAACTTGCCTCGATCTAGTTCCACGTCTGACCTCATGGAACCTTACAGAAAGCTGTGCTCTCCTCTGTTACCCTTAAGGACAAACTGATACCAGCACTGAATCATGCACTTCACAATCTATTACTCCTACTTTACTGTATTCGGTCAAATTACAGCTTTCAACCTGAATACGCGCAAATTCCAGTAAATTCCTCAGAGTGCACATCACATCTTTACGAGTACGATGGATGGGCCAAATGTCTGGAGTAGGTATTCAGCTTGTTGTCAGCGAGGCAGATGCATAGTCCCCAAGTGCTGAGCTCACAGTTGGCTCCCTGCAGGATGACACAACAGATACGCAAACGCTCCACGGACACACGCTGGATGTCCAGTAAATCAGGCAGCAGCTTCTGGATCGCAGCCAGAGGGACTGGGCTTTATTCTGACTCCCAGTAATCACCCATTGGCTCTGCGCTGCTGGAGAATTTGCATGTATGTGTTTTTGTTTGTGTGTGTGCATGTGGGAGCAATATGGGTTTGAGTGCTGGGGTTGCGTGAGCAGGTGATCCACGGGGGTTTAAGCAACTTTGGCTGCATGACAGAATTCCCTTTGGCAACCTTGAAGAGAAAACAAGGCAGAAAATAAAGAGGCAGAGAGATGCTTGCCTAACTCCATTTTGTACAGTTGAAGGATCACAGAGGCCTGCGTCGCAGTCGTCTAACCCCATTTCCTCCTCACCTGTCACTGCTCTCCCTTCATCCTCTGTCCCCCTTTCTTTCTAATCTCTCCAGGCCTTCATCTGCTCTAAAGAAACTAGACACCAATAGAAATCTTCACTCTGGATTTGTTTAACCTGTCTGACTGCATCAGTGGAGATGATGACTGTGGTGAGTGTGTGTTCCTGTCTATGTGTGTGTGTTCAAAAAGGTCAAGAAGTCATTAGGTTTTTCCTTTCTGATGTTCCTGTATTAACCATGATGGTACAATGATCTCTGTGTCAGTAGAAAAAATGAAATAACCACCAATAAAACTTTTTTGCATCTGTAAAAATCATGTCTAGTAAAAAGATCAGAGCAACCAAATCCCTGTGCTCCTTTTCTGACCTGTCCACTCCTCCATATGGGGCATTAGGGGACTGACGGGAGGGGGAGATGTCTTTTCCATACAGGGCGTCACGGATGAGGTGAAGCGTAATGCAGGTTTTATGTTCTTCAAATTGAAAATAAGAGGATTTAGGTTAGTGAATCAAGCTGAATCCTTGAGCACGGACTGAGACGCAGTGTTTGTAAAGAAGTTAAATGAGGCTTTGCGGGACGTGTTGAAGAAAATGTGGATTCGAGAGAACCAGAGCGCAAAAGAGTAGGTGGACACAGAGGCCGTTTATATGAAGATGACATAATCACCTGTTAACCCCCGCGTGCGGCCAACATCTGTGAAATTTATTAACTTTCTATCCTTCGCTCTCCTCTCCCTGTTTTTCCATCCAGCTCACCACCCGTGCACAGACACTATGTCACACAGGGATACTGTTGTTACGTGTGAGGCAGGCAATTAGGTTTTATATTCATGCAGTAGTTACATTTCAGAAACGAGGCTCCTTGAACGGCAAATCGTAAAGGTCTGAATGTGTGCACCGAGTCAATCTAATGGTGAAAACCACAAATATGAACCTCATGGTGGCATTAAAGGGCACAGTCAAGGGATCACCAAAATAATTAGGATACATCATCTGGGAACCATGAATCTCTGTGCCAATTCAGCAGATGTTGAGATGTTCCCTGGATAAGGGAAAACTTGGCCTGCTGGTGGTGTTTGACAAAATGTCTGGAGATCACCAAAGTCATGTAAACAATGATGCTTAACATATCTTGTGTTAAACAACTCGTGATCCTATAACAGCTCTGTCTGATGCCAGGAACACTCTGGCATCACTATGATCAAAGTTTTTAACAGACAAGGACGTTAACTGCTGCTGCTGTGTTAGCTTGGGCTAACTAAGCAGGAGGAGAGCAGCTCACAGAGACAGTCCTTCAGCCCTGCGTTGAAGAGCAACAACAGCTTATCAGTAGTTAAATGTTCATCATAATAGCCTAGGTTCCAAATTTTCTCAATTTTCGCTTGCCCCATCAATTTCATTGCAAATAAATGCCAAAAAAATCACAACATACATTGCAATTTTTTTGAAAAGCTGCTGTGAAATCAGAAAATTTAGCCACAACAATCCCAATAAAAGACAGTGAAATTCTGAAGGGACAGATTTATTGCATAGACCCCATGACAGATTTGGTCCCCCTCAACATTGACTCTATGGCAATGCCCTCGCAGTAGTTGCTGAGATATTTCACTCTGGACGAAATTTGTGACCGACAGACATCCATAAAGACATGGATAATGAGGCTATGAGGTATGAACTCGCTTTGCTTGCTTTTTATTCCTTAACTTTAACACAGGCTATTGTGGGCTGTAGCCAATGCCGAAAAAAAACAAACCTGTCTGCTTTACAAGGTGTTCTCCACATTAGCGGCTACTTCAACAACTCCCGCTCCTCGGCTACACACACATGCACGAGCACGAGTTAGCAGGAATAACAGCAAAACCTCCTCAAACCTCTGCCAATCACAGATGGGTATGTCACACAAATCACGGTCATAGATGTTAATATTGACTGACAGTGTCTAAAAACACAACTTCACTGGGAGTGACACGTTCACTGACATTATGGAAAACTCAGAAACTGCCATAACAGACCTGCTCACTGTAGATGAGCATAACACATTCTTAACAGTGACAGAATCCATACAGTTAACGTCACATCATCCAGTGCGCTACGATAAAAACCTGCCAAACACTTCAAACTGAATATTTCTCTCTGCACTAACCTGCACCTGCTGTTTGTTCCACACAGAAATATGAACCCTTCAAATCAGAACACAAGAAATAGGTTAATCCAGTCTTCCTGTCTGTCACAATTAACATGAGATTGATGTCTGACTCCGTTCTACGCTCAATGGATTTTCATTCATATCAAATAGCTCCAAAATATCTCTCTAGCTGGAACAAAGACGTAGTGTTCTCATGCCGGATCATCATCATAAAAACATGGCATTAATCCTATAAGTATTAATCCTCCTGCTGCCTACACATGTTCCCTCTGACTGACACCCCACCGTGTCCTTATTTTAACCACTGAAACACATAGAATTCAGTAGATTGTCCAAAAACTGGGTTAATACTTAACAAAATCAGCCTTCTTGTCATTTATTTAAAAGCTGCTCCGCTTCCCCGACGTGTCTGTTTTTGTTGAGTTAAGGAAATTATTCCTTCTGTGAAATTCCAGGTGACACAGCAGGGCAGGAGGTGCAGGTGGTGGAGGAAGCTGTTGCTGTTCTTTATCATTCCCTTTCAGTCATTATGTCAGGATGGAAAACATTTCAATCAGGAGCTGGAATGTGGGGCACTAAATGTTTCTCTTTTTCTTTCTTTCTTGCACACCAGTGTCATTTTTTTGTCCTCTCTGTGTCCTGCGGGTGGGTCATATTATGTCTACACACCTCATGTGTAAAACAGACACTGACATACTGTAAACAGTTGACTGCTGGGAGTCTCTGCTCCCATTTCCCTTAAGGAAGTGCAGAGCCCTGCCCACGCTGCTCTCCTCTGGCTCTCCTCTGGCTCTCCTTCTGCCAGCCTGCGTGCTTTCCCCGAGCCCAGCTGCCTCTCTGCTCCCTGGACTGTGCTGCAGAGAAAAGGCCCTCAGAGCTCCAGGCCTCCGGACGGCTCTCCTGGAGGTGCCACCCTCACCACAACCCAGCTCCATCTCTCTCTAACGCACACTCGCTCGCAACTTTCAGGCCAAACTGGAGCCATCTACAGTAGCACTCTTGTTATGCCGTGATGCTTTTTATATCATGTGTGCCAGTGGACCATTTCACGCAGGGCTCTCTGACTACAACCACTACATGGCATGAGGAGCAGTCTGTTAGTCCACCGTGTTTTGGAATCGCCAGCTGAGAGCCACTTTAACCACTTTTACACATGCTGACTCTCCACTGCTGCGCTGAGTTAAATATAAACTAAAATGACTATCTCCCACTTTCTAATCCTGCAGTCTTGCTTGTGACATACCTTTTGCAGACTGTTGTTTTCAGACTGTGATATTCACCCATGTCCCTGCTCAGTCATTTGGTACATATGGCATGTGGACACATATGTTATCAATCTGTCAGACTTCTTCTCAGAAAGGAAAGGTTTTCCACAGCAATTATACTGGAATCTCTAACAAAGTCCAGTTGAGCAGAACGGGGTTAACTCGCCGCTGACACTTACCAGCTGTCAAATGACACTTTATTTACATTGAAGTGTATCAGAAATGTTGTTAAATTACTCAGTCATGTTGCATGTTCAGTTTATGAAAACCCTTTCATGCATCAATTATGACAACCTTTGATGGAAGTTTTTATTTCTCCAGGTGTTTTTATTCCTCTTTAGGCATAAAAAATATACTGTAACTGCATTTTTTTAAGATGTTTTTCACATGTGCACTTGGGTGGACAGCATGTGTTTGAGGTGTAAACTAAATGGTAAATGGACTTGCACTTGTATAGGGCCTTTCTAGTCTTCCGACCACTCTAAGCGCTTTTTAAACTACGAGTCACATTCACCCATTCACACACACTCTAAAAAAGAATCCACTGGTTCAACTTCAAAAAGTCTTTAATAATTGAAATTAGTTTAGTATAGCCAACAAAGCTTATTAAGTTGAACCAACTTAATATTTATCCAAAAGTTGTGGTAATATTTAATGGTCAAATTATCTTATTTAAGATATTCTAACTTATTATTTTAATTCAATCCTAATCAGATATTTTTTATAAAAATGTTTTTGGCTTCTACCACTTTAATTAAATTAATTGTCAGTTCACTTAAACACTTTAATGTAACAACTTTTTTTAATGCTAAAAAACATATTTATTTCAAACATTATCCACTAAAACCATGAACCATTTTTGAGAGTGCACATTCATACGCTGGTGGCCGAGGCTACCATGCAAGGTGCCACCAGCTACACAGCTTTTAACACACTCACAAACTGGGGTTCAGTATCTTTCTCAAGGATACTACGACATGCGGACCAGAGGAGCCGGGGATCTAACTACTGACCTTCTGATTGGTGGACAACCTGCTCTGCCTATGAGCCACAGCTGCCCCTGAAATAAGTATTTAAATATGTATTTAACAAACCAATGAATAAAATTAAACATTTTGTAAAAACTATAAATTAAAATGTATCTTTAGTGCTGGTACTTATTCACATATTAATATTAAAAGATACAAATATAACATATTCTAATACTGTTCAAGCATCAGCCTCCTCAGCTCCCAACACAATCGCCAGAAGATAGTGGTGGCTTCATATATGAGCTGACTTTAACATCAGGAAGTGGAAGGGATGGCAGAGGGCGTTGTATGTTGCGGAGAAGCATGCCAAGCTGCAGACCACTGCTGGAGCCCAACAAACAAACAAACAGCAAAACTGGTTGTAATTTAGTGAGTCATCGCTGTGTTTCCAGTGGTTTATTAGGCACCGAACGCGGGTGTTTTTTGGCATCTTGTTGCTGTTTTTCCAGCTGGGATAGCAGCTCACAAGATGGTTGCTTTTTACCAACACATCAGCAGGGATTATGCCCTCAAAACTGGGTACTTTAAGCCAAAACATGGAATTTTCCTAACCATAACCAAGTGGGTTTTATGCCTAAACCTAACCACACGTTAACCACAGGTTTGTTTCAATATATCCACTATATATTAGCGTGCAAATGTAACATAATCTGTGGTTTGCAGAAACACACAATGGCAACATTTTTCCTGGCAATGGGGTTATTGCTCCCTCAGCTCCTCTGTCACTACTGCGAGCATCTGCTAGCAGGTATTCATCATCATCATCCTCACTCGACTCAGATGGTACTTTCTCCTCACTATCCTGAAGGCCTTGCTATTACACATAGCACCAAATATAAAGACACGAACTGTTACTCACATAATAAAACTGATCTGCACATAATATTGTTTTGTTATAAAAACTGCAGGCTACATTTCAACATACATACATCAATTAATGAGTTTGCAGCCAAAAAAAGTTACTGCAGATGAAATGTTGCAAGAACAAAGTTGCAGTAATGGTATGAATTCTACATAGGCAGCAATGCATGGTGTCCAATTAAGTGGTTGGATGATTAATCGTGGTTTTTTCTCAACATAAAATCAACAGTTGTATTACTCTTTACTCCGGCCTTACACCAAACCAATGTTCAAGTGATTTTGCTGTCACGGTCAATGTTTGAATACATCATGAGAGATTTGCTGGTGTTGTCACATACTCCTGTGATCTTATTTGTTTGGTGTCAGGAGGTCATAAAACTCTGAGCCCTCTAAGGTCAATCTTTTTCTCGTCTTGACATTCCAATAAAATCAAACATGTTTAATATTATTGTAAGTTTTTAGTCCAATGATGTGCACTCACTCCAGCAGCAAACAGGAAGCAGCAAACCAGGTAGACAGTAAACATGGAGCAGACTTTAGGGAAGTGCAAGTGAGCAACTCTCAGTTCTCTTGAACTGTGGAAAAGGAGGAAAAGTGGTGGAGTTGTGGCATTACTGAGAGGCCATGTTTGAATTCAGCGTGTATCTGATCACCATCCAACACTTACTTTACTGACAGATCTTAATTTCACCTCTCATTCCCACTGTCTCCACCTATTGAAAAAGTTCAGCTAGGTAGCAGAGGCAGGTAGCAAGTTGAGGCGACTCTGTGCACAAATACAGTTTATCTTTAAAGATCATATTGATGCCGAATGGACAAGAATACTGTTGACATGTGACACCTTTTATCCTGTGTTTCTACAGTTGTGTGTTTTTGCATACACATAAGGAATTGTTAAAATGCATTATTTTTAAAGGGACTTTGGCATAACATTTTCCACCAGGTGCAGGATGGGAAATAATCTCAAAAGGAAACTTACTGCAGTCTTGCAAGTAGTGACTCAGCAAAATCTTAAAGTCTGTGACTAAAAAAAATCACATTGTGTTTAGATGTGTGTGTCAGACTTTAGTTTTTAAAAGTCTTTCATTAAAAAAGTCTTTTCACAGTCCTCTAGTGTGTGATAGGCATTAGATATTACTTGATGTTGCCAAATTTGACCAACCTGCAAGGGTTTGCCTCCTGATACGGAAGGATTGCCAAGATATTCCATGAGCTGCTCAACATTTGTTTCATCCATCGGCCATCTTGTTTTTTTAAAGCTTTGTGCTGCACTTATAATGGCTGACCAATGGGTGGCAGTGTATGGGATGACCACTTTGATGCTTGGTGTTCAACTACTGCATCAATGCATATTCAAGGAAATGGCCTTTTAATCGCTGTCCTCTGTAGTGACCACTGTGCGTGAAAGCTTCATATTTGCAGAAGCATTAGCGTGTGGTGAAAACTGTGTCTCCAAAATATAAATTGAGGACAAACAGTCTTGTTTTTAACATGACCACCGTGCATTTTTTAGTTTATCCAAAGGGGTTTTGAAGAGCTTTTATAAGACCAAGGGTGGAGGAATTTCTCAGCCCACAGAGGACATGATCTATCCAGCTTGTGTTAAAATGTCAACATCACCGACATAGGAGTGACACGGTTTTCACATGCCAACAGGAACTTTTTTCATATATACAAGTTTGGACACAAACATGAAGGAAACATCAGCTTCATGTAAATGAGAGCAAACAGGCTGAGTGGATGTTCTGTGCAGCATGTGATGGAGGACACACACACGCCCAGCACGCTGAGAGAGGTACAGTACTATGTAATGCCTTGGCCTCCCTGTGACGGCCCCGTGCCAGCTCTGCTCTGCTCCACTGCTGCCAAACAAGACCACAACATGGGCCTCTCTCTGCCTCGGCAGCAGGCCCTCTACTATTACAGCCACGCATGGCTGACCCCAGGCCTACCAGCTGTTCACAGGCACCGTAAATCTCAGTTTGGTGCTGTTTTTTTTTTACAACTGACCTCAGACCAGCTGTACTGTCACTGTCAATAAAAGACTGCACTTTACAGGACACTGAGGGGAAACACACATGCCACTATAATGATAACATCAGTCAGATGATTGCACTAAGTGATTGCCTTTATACTCATTGAGCTCATAAGTACCAGCCGTTCACTGCTTCGACAGCTCTTGTCTGAGTCTTTCTTTCCTTCTTTCTTTCTCCTCTTCTTCCTTTATTTTTTTCTTCTTTATGTCACTCTAGCATGAAAACTACTCAGAAAAGTTTTAAATACACATGTTAAATACCTAATATTGTAATGTGGGCATGCGGTCAAAGTGTCGTGCTGCTGTGCTTGATTTAAGTGCACTTTTTGATTAAACACGGTGTTACTGAAAAGAAGTCGACACACATTCGAGAGGTGTCATTCAGGCTTTTCTCTCCCTGGTTTAAACACGCTGCGGTGGAGAAAGTGACACTTCTTGTTTCAATCAGAATTGCAAACCATGATGGCACACACACACACACACACACACACACACACACACACACACACTCACATTTACATGCACGCAGTGACGCCAGCTCTTCTGGTCTGGTGTCTGCCCAAGTGTGAAATCACACACACTTCTGAGCCCACGTCTAAGTGTGTGTCGTGTGTGTGTGTGTGTATTTCATGTGGTATTTTTGACAAAAGGAACTAAGGCCACGGCGAGGCCGCTGCAAAAGTGTTACTTCTCCAGCTTCTATATTCATTGGTGCTATTTTAAGCAGTGGTGGAGGAATGTAGTTCTCAGATTCTTACTTCCAGTGTGTTAAAGCAGCAACATCGCAAAACATACTGTAAATCCTCCCTTACAAGTTAGATCCCTGCAGCACAGTCTCAACAACACACTTGCCAGGAAAAATATTAGCATTGTATGTTTCTGTAAATCATGGATACATTAGTATTATGTAGCGGATACAAGAAAACTTTATGTTTCAGCAACGCTGTGGTTATTGTGGTTATGTTTAGGCACAAAAAAGCCTGGTTATAGTTAAGAAAAGATTATATTTTGGCTTAAAATACCTGGTTTTGATGGCACAATACCAGCAGGAAACGCAGCAATGTATGTAAAAACGACAACCACTTTTTATGCCACTATACCAGCAGGAGATGTTGCAATGTCTCTGTAAAAATAGTCGCTTTTAGTGCCATTATCCCTGCAGGAAATGCAGCAATGTCCCAGTAAAAAAACAACTGCTTTTCATGCCTGTATGTGCAGGAAAAGCAGGGATGTCTTAGTAAAAAATAAGCGCTTTGCAAGCCACCATCCTAACAGGAAATGCAACAATGTCTTAGTAAAAAACAACCACTTTTTTATGCCACTATAGCAGCAGATGTTGCAATGTCTTGTCTTTTTATGCCACTATCCTGGCAGGTAATGCAGTGATGTCTCAGTAAAAAAACAACTGCTTTCCATGCCACTATTTTTACAGGAAAAGAAGGGATGTGTTTGTTAAAAAAAAAATGTTTTACATGCCACTATTCTGACAGGAAACGCAGCAGTGTCTTGGTAAAAAAAAACTTTTCATGGCACTATCCTTGCTAGAACAATATTGACAACTGGTTTAGTTGTTTATTGGCCGTGAAAAGAGGTCTGCAGCTTGGCAGACATCTCACCTTGGTGACATGCCATCCACCGTCCTGATGACGTCAGCTTATATGGCACGTCACTTTAGAAATGTTGCTATGTCTGAAACATGCCAATGCAACATATCCATGGTTTGCAAAAAGGTACAATGCCAACATTTTCTCCTGCTGACTGGGCTGATCTCAACTGAGAAAAAGGACAGTATTATCAGCAAAAGTGACTTGTTACACATAATTGTAATACATTGTTTTAATATAAATATTCTACTTTTTGAAATACTAAAGTGCCTTAAAATAGCAAACATGGAACAAAAATTCTTCAAGCTGTACAAAACAAACATGTCTTTAAAGCACAGGATCAACAGTGAAGACAAACCAGAAGCTGTGTTCATAATGAGCTTTTTATTTAAAAGCACATGTATTAGAGCTAAGTACATTTAGCAGAAAAAACAGCATTGCAACTATGTCTTTGTACAAAAAAACGAGACAATACAAAAATACTAATATTGAATTTTAATACAATTGTGGGTGTATTGTTTTTTTTGAATGCATATTACAAACGTAACTATAACAATCTACAATAGTTTAGTTATCTAGATACAAAAATCTGTCAATCGATGCTTTTTAAGCAGCATTTTGTAAAGAACACAGGTCTGTAATCATAGTGGATATATCGAAACATGTTAAGAAACAATATCTTACAGAGTTAATTTTAGTGATCTATACATTATTTATATATTTATAAAAAGAGAGTGAAAACGGCTTGGTGAAATGATAGGACGGACTATACGATGAGAAAGATGTGCAACATGGCGGAGTGTGTTGTTGGAGGAGGATATCTGAGTCGGCTGTAAAATAAAAAGGGCTTCTGTGTCTGTACAACTGTTAGTGATTATACAGGGACAGGCTATAAACATACAAGGTTAAAAGATGCTTCTTAGCAAAGAATAAAAATATTAGATCCACAGTTTTTATAACGCTCACCTGCTCTCGCTCTCACACACACACTCACACACATACACACAGACACACTTGGCACAGCTGACAGTGTGTGTGTTTCACTAAACACACACGTAGTTTATCAAGAGGTGGGGGGGTTCCTTTTCACAGCGCTCATACATATGTACACACATTCACACACACAAGATGTACATGTACAAGCACAAGCGTACCCACACAAGCACAGGAGTGTACACGCACACACACTGAGAGACAAACATCCATCGCCAATGAGTGATTGGGTGGGTGAGAGCCCCTCCCTGCCAGCGGAAAGAGCCCAAATCATCCCAAAATAATGTGCCAGCTTAGCTGTAATTCATCACCCTCTTTCCACGGCGACAGCCCGCACCCCTTCACTCTGTCCACCCGTCCCCTTCCTGTTTGGGGAAGCCAAACAGATGCCCCCTCCCCAACACCAGGAAGTGGCATGGCACAGCCACGCCTCTTGTACAGGTGCTGGGCGGCTATGAGATCTGCCTCCCTCCTTCCACAGAGTATATCCCCCCTTTTTACTACATCTAACCCTCAAGAAATGCAACATCCCGGGTTTGGGCCGCTCTGAGAGTCCACTGCTAAAAGCTTGACGTGCTGATTTGGAGACAGAGCTACGTGAGGTTGCTTCACTTCTTAAAGACACAGTTTATCGGGATGTCCTGCTTATCAGTCAAGAAGAAAGACTGCTGACGGACCGCTCTGAAACCTGTTAAGATGGCCTTAAAAGATCACTTAAGGATCTTTACAGTGGCCGTACTGGTGCAGGGTTTTTGTTACTGAAGCCATGCTATGCTAACTTTATCCTGCCTGAGTGTGGAGTCTTGTGAAACACCCACATCAGGCTCGGTCAGCTTCCAGGAGTCTGTATTTCTGTCTCACGTGTCTCAGCATCATCAAGTTTTCTTTCAGTCAGACGTCTCAGGCAGCAAGTGGTGATAATGGACAATGAACTTTAAAAACAGTGCTATAAGTTATATTTTCTATACTGTTAATATTTCTATGCTGCTAGTTATTGCAGTAATATCCTTCCCATAACAAAGGAAGTTGTTGTCCTACGATGTTCCAAGGCCACAGAGAGTTCAGAGAGGAAGCATCACTGGAAACCCCTCTCTCCCTAGGCAGGGGGTTTGTCTTTTTGTGTGTCTTTTCTTCATTTGTTTTTCTTCACAAGTGTTTTCCCTTCATGTGGTTACACTTCCATCAAACCTCCACACCCTCAGCTCTGCCTGTCAAGTCAATTTCTTAATTCATTTTGCCTTTTAGCTTCCAATTCTTTTCTGTTTGTGCTCAAAATGATGGGCTCAAATGTTGATTAGTAGTTGACATAATAGTAAAAAAAAAAAAAAAACGTCTGGATAGTGAGAGTGGACTCTGCTGTGCAAATCTCAAATCTGACACCCTAGTCCACAAAGCGCCTCGCTGGGCGCCGCAGAAAAGGGAGGAGGGTGCCGTTTGAGAAGCAGCTACAGTCTCTCGTCGCTACATTCTACTGTCCGATGGGAGGTGAGCAGCGCTGTGATTGGCTCCTCGGTCGCAGGAAGTAGTCGCGGCCTCTCTCACACCATGTTGTGGTGGTTGTTCCTCTCGATGATGTCGGAAGAAGGGAGCAGCTCCTTCTTGATCGGGGAGGGCGGGGGCGTGGCTGGCTTCACCCGGGGCTTAAACAGGTCTGACACGTAGAACACCTGGTGGACACACAGAGGGAGAGAGAGGTGAGGAAACAGAAGGACGACAGCAGACAGAGGAGACGTAAAGAATCAGAGGGATGCAAAAGGGACTACATGATCCCAAACTAAACTAGGAAAGTGCACCCAGCAGGTGGCCACTCTAGACCAGTGGGGTCCAGATTTCTCCTTCGTCATTATGTTTATGTTCCACAAAGTTTATTATGTTCAACGTCATCACTGTCTGTTATTCACTCACTCTACTCTGCAGCAGGAAATGGGCAAGAAATTCACTGTACTAAAAAATAAAGTGTGTTTTTTACAAACTTGACACGTTTGCAAGTCACTTGCAGTCCATTCAGAATGGACTCGAGACCCACTTTTGGACCCCAACCCACCAACTGGGAACTACAGCTCTAGACAATACACACACAGGGACGTTGCGCCTTGTTAAATAGTTCCTCCTGGCTCCTTCACAGCCAAGATTGTGGCAAAGATTTTTAATCTCCTATCATGCCAGACTTAAGTGGATCACAAACAAACAAATCGAGTCTGGAATTCATTTGCAGATGCTCCACTTTAAAATGAGACCAAACTATTCTCTTAATGTCGTTTTTGAGCCACGACAAAGACCAAAACATGGCCTGAACGAGTGTGGCTTCTTGTTTTTAGCTGAGCTGATTGCCAGAAATGCCTTTTGCTCAACGTTTTCGCTACGTGATTTTGTTGAGGACTTGACGGCCCCTACGAATTGGTTAAGAAAAGTGAGGAGTCAGCAGTGAATGATGATATAAAACAGTCAATAAAGTAGTTGTTTTAACAGCTGTGAATCACTGCAACCATTAAAGTCCTTGAGCATAAGGTCATAAATGTGCATATAAAATATTAGGTTGATTTGTCCAGTAGTTTGTGAGATTAGCTGCAGACAGACGTACAAACACACACACACTCAAACAAACCACCTCGCTTGCGCCTGGTGAAGATATAAAGATGGGATCCAGTTGCTCAAACCAAATATTGAGTTGTTTTCTGGATGTGTGTTCAGTTTAGCAGTTCAGTTTTAATGCAAATGACCAACATCCAAGGACAGACAAGTTGTCGTTATACTTTGCATAGGGCATGTCAAACCTATCTCAGTTTATTTGACTATGCCAGACAGCTCCCAAGTTATCAAATAACCACCATGTGTCTCCTCTTGGCTCTAAGGCTCTGCTCAAACATGTTTTTTTTCCCTCAGATTAGCAGCAGTTACACTCTCCAAAAGAAAAAAAATCTAATTACGCAAGTGAAATGTCAGATTAATTTAATAACAGGTGTGAACTGCACCCATTAGCTGGATCTGGAAACAGTCTGGGTACAACACAGCAGGTCTGAACAGGGCTAATGTGTATGTACACCCACGTGTTGTTAATGTCTGCAAGGGAGCTGTGAGCTGGCGAGAAGTGTAAAAGGGAATATTGCGTTACTTTATGATGCCATACTGAGAACTGCCTCGCTCCGCCACCCTTTGTGCAATCCCCAAATGAGCAGCGCTGAGTAATCTGGCTGAAGGAAGTGATCTTAGTATAGCTCACCCTAAACTGACAATCAAAAGTAGTGAACCCGAGCTAATCTTCTATTAAGTGATGCCAGGGGTGAATTCCCCTTTTACATCCATTCTGAGGTCAGCCTGGCAGCTGCTGGTGGCAAACCAAGGATGCTAGAGAAAGAAAAAAAAAGGGGGCAGAAAAGAAATCTCTTCCTGAGATCCTGATGACATCATATGTCAAACAGGAAAATGGGCAGGGGTGGACAGGAAGTGGGACCATGGAAACTACTGTCCACTGAAAGAGTGGATTACCGTTTCCACTTACAAGGGTCTGGGGTCAGTCATGAGCAACAGTGGCTTCAGCTGCGGACTCACACACAAACACACACACATAATTGGCAGGCGCAGCAGCTTTTCCTTCCGTGCTGCCAGTCGAGGGCGAGCGGAGGGCCTGTGCCAGGGAGACGAGGAGGAGGGAGGGCCGAGAGGGGGAAGCTGCCATTCAACAGTGAGCTCTGAGAAAGAGACGACTGGGCACCACTCCTCTGAGAAAACTGTATGGATAACTCTCATGGGAGAAAACACGCAGTGAAAATACATGTTGCTCTCATACAGGGAAACATATACGAGTGGACATGGTCGACATGCAGCCGGTGATCTATTTATATAACAAGGACTCATTCAATACAAAGACATTCTCTTCTACTACAGCTTGACATTTACTGACCATAAAGACCTTCACTGGTGACCTCTGACTCATAGATGACATCAGCCCTACATAGATACCTCCTTAACACACTGCTGCTTTCAAGGTCTCAAAAGGGCTCTTTGTCCGTACAGTCATTAGTTTGCACAGCGTCTACAGTGCATCACTATACGGTGTATTATATATGATATAATTAGGGCAGTGTGGAGGGATATGATGTGGAGTCATATCTCTGAGAATCACCCGTCATGGGAAACATCCTGGGCTCATTTCCCATGGGGATGCTTGGCGTCCAATCGCAGCGGGCCTTGTTGCCACGTCACCCGACCTCCAACCTATCGCCCCCGAACCTGCCATGGTGGAAGGCTTATCACGACCTCGCCACTTCCTGTGTGTGACGTACGCAAACACACAGAGCCTCCAGTTCTTTTGTGTTGAGATGCAGACTCAGCAATTAGGCTTCTAGTACAGGAAAAAAAACAGCGCATGTACTGAAAATGAATGCATATATATGTGTGTGTGTGTGTGTGTGAGTGAGAGAGTTTTTGCCTCTAGTTGTGCTTACCCACTATTTAAATATCAAGCCTTACACATTAAGAAACTGAGTCACACAGGAAGTAAGTGAACTGCAAATGTCTAAAAAAACCACATTACTCACTAGACCCCCCCCCCCCCCCCAGTGAATTTGTTCGCACGCACATGAAACCAACCATGAATATATTTGCAGCCTAACAACACACAATACATTGGTAAATGCATTCACACCGCTATAGGTCAGAGGATGGAACTTTGATCAAAGTGACGCATTTCTGAGAAAATATCACATGATCACATGTCTCACAATGTCAAATGTCTCACCATATATAGGCATATGTTTTTAAACAACTTTCTAAGTAAGCTAAAGGGTAGTGGGTGGGGGATTTAATGGCATCTAGCACTGAGGACTGCAGAGTGCAACCTGCTGAAACTTCCCCCTTTGTTCACTGGAAGCTTCAATCAGGAGCCAAATTATCTGTAGAGGTCTCTTCCTCTCTAAACAAATGGATTCAAACCAGTAAAAACACTGAATAAAGCAGTTTTACATTACAAATCGTTGTTTCTCCTATGCTGTTTGGCTCACCACGAAGGGGCTGCTAACTACAGTGACTGAAGCAGAAACACTAAAACACAAATGGCCCTATCTAGAGTCTTTGTTTTGTTTGTCCATTCTCGGCTACTGTAGAAACATGGTGGACTCCACGGATATGGACCCGCTCCCTATGTAGATTCTGAGGAAACGAAAATATGATGATTCTTGGGATGCTTTCAGACCTACAGTTATCTTATTTTGGTCTGAATCAGGGTCTAATTTTTTTATGAAGTTACATAATTGCCTAGAGTTGGTTCATGTTCTCACGGCAGCATTTACAAGCGGACCAGATCATATGCCTTGTGCGACAAGGGTGCGCTTGATTGGTCAGAATTTCCATGTGGGAAAAATCCAGGAAGTAAACAAAACGTTGAAGAAGAGTAAGATAAATTGCAAGATAAATGTGACACTTTCTAATGCCACAATGGAGGGACAACTACGCAGGTTGATTTTAGCGCTGCTCATCGTGGACTATATTGCTGTCATTGTTCATTTGAGTCAAAGCATACAGTTTGAAAACGAGGCGCGGCTCCAACTAGAAAACAATGATGTGCATATTAAGGCAGTACAGGAGGAGGCGCACATTAATAATCCTCCAGGACTGTAACATGCTCATGTTTAACCCAAACAATGTGTCATGTGACACACCAGAGTTCATTTGTACCCAGACCGAGACCACCTCTTCAAGATGGTCTTGGTCGGGTTGTTTTGGTGCACACCTGAGTGAGATTGCTGTGTTTACACGTGCCCAGATGAACCGCACTGAGGGGGCAAACGAACTTGAGTTCGACTGAACTGAACCAAACAGGGCAGGTGTGAAAGCACCCTGATTTTCAGGTGGTTATACATGAGACAAAACACGCCTATTATATTATATTCAACACAACAATATATCCCCCTAAATCCTACACTGCACCTTTAACTGGTGGCCCAATGCATATAATTCAGAATTTAGATACTCAAGTGTGCTAAAAAAATGACTTCCCACTTCTACACAAGTTCACTGACCAGGCGGCTTTAACATTTGAGACCCTGAATATTTGCAGCTTGTCCTTGTGTGTTTAAATCAGAGAGGGAAGGACAGCATCCTCTTGCCCCCTCCTCTTTAATGCCTGACGCGACTCCTCTTCACTGTGACAATGAACCTCGAAAACCGCTGCCCTAGCTTTCGGACAGCTGCTTCCTGCTGGATTCGGCCCTCTTGACCTTTGTTACCACACATGTTGAAAAGTAGGTCACTGCGTCTGAAAGGAAGTGCCAGGTAGGACAGACGGACCACTTCCTGTTGTGGTTCCTTGAGTCTC
This sequence comes from Cephalopholis sonnerati, assembly GCA_019142605.1. NCBI lineage: Eukaryota > Metazoa > Chordata > Actinopteri > Perciformes > Serranidae > Cephalopholis > Cephalopholis sonnerati. The sequence continues at coordinate 9,556,197 of JAGQAX010000006.1, forward strand.
TGGATCAGAGCCCTGCAGACATAGTCTGGAGTCTGACTCAAAGCAGACATTCATCTACATATTCTTAACAACAACAAAAAAAAAATCTTAATGTATCCAGCTCAGACACATCTGTCATCAAATGTGAGGAAAGACAAAGCAGCAATTAGCTTACAGCAAAGCCGCAGTCGAACACGTCACTACACATGAATGTGTTCATTCTTGCCTCAGGTTTGTATTGTTCATTTACTGGCACTCAACACAGTGTGCGCTGGGATTAAAGAGGTAACGGTAGCCTAGGGAAACCTGAAATAGCCCTGACAATAAAGTCATGGAATAATACAATTCTCTACAGCCAATTACTGAAATGTATCTGGAAAGGAAGATACTTTTCCACAAGGCCGTATAACTCATCATGTGATATTTAGAACAATTGTTCACAATCGCACACTTGGGACTGACGTGAAAATCCAATAATTTGCACCACTGTGTTCTTTTGTTCTTTGAGTCAGACTTTTGTATCAAGACAAGTGCAGTGTCTGAAGGCTGCTCTCTCCATGTCTCCATGTATGTACACAAGCTCAGGAAAGATTTATGGACAACATTACCCAAGCTGCCATGGGGCTCTTAAATATCAACTGCTTCATGAAATCATCTTATGAGAATGATTGGCTACAGGAGCCTTATTCACTAATATCTGCCTAAGTTTTTTTCTTGAAATTTGTTCTTAACAAAGGTCCTGAGAAATCTCTATGTCATGATGTGGTCTAAGACGGTAGAATTGTTCGCATATGTTTTCTCACAATGATGAATCTTATTGTCCCTGTAAGTTTAAAGCGTGTGACAGATAATCTTAATTGGCAAAGGTAAACACCCAACCAATCCCCTTAGAAGGGCATGAGACTGCAGGGCTGTGTGCCGACACAGAAATAGAAGATGACGACGAAGAGGAAGCAGAACCGAGAAACCAGAGGGATGACACAAAAAGATGCACAGGTTCTTTTAGTGTTTATCAACCACCCGACCCACAAACTGCAACCTCTATGCATTGTAGCACAGTTGTCACGACTGAGGACAAAGACGAGTGCCATAGCGTGTGAGAGAGAGAGGTGGAGAGAAGACGAAGTTCCCCATTTCACACAATTATTTGTAAGTTATTCATAACTTACTTGGAAAGCTGCTTTGCTACTTTTTGCTCCACCAACCCAAACCGCCATGATATTTTCTAGTATGATAAATCACTAATTATTGATAGCATTGTTCCCATTAACCTAACTGATGTGAATTAAGATGTTAGTGTAGTGTTTTTTTTAAAGGCCCAGACACACCAAACCGACTTCAGAAAACTAGCAGCGATGAAGGCCCCCTGCTGAGTCACCCACTGTAGCTGTGTCTCGGCCAAAAAGGCCGCGCATACACACACACCGCAAAGACTGCAGGTGGTGCTCAACCAGCACATCGATCTGCGCCTGAATGAGAGGCAACAGGTCTTTACACCAGAAGTGAACCGGAAGACCACTTTGGCGCTAGTTGGCCAGTTAGCACATTAACAACACAGTCTGATGTTAAAAGATCAAAGCATATTTATCGCGCACAAGTGAACAGTAACACAAACCATCACGAAACGTTTCTGCTAATGCGCACAATGGCAAAAGAAAAATAATCTTACCTTATGGAACAAGTTTATTTGATCTCACACCCTTTGACTTCAGCTCTTTGTTTACTTTCCTCACTTTCTTTCTCTTCTCGTGTACTGAGCTGAACTGCCAATCAGAGTAATTTAATTCACCGATGGACTACACAGTTGCTGCTGCTGATTAAACATGCTGAATCGGTGGAACAAAGCCAATTAACGCCGATGAGGGCCAACAGTGCGGGACACAACGCAAAGACCAGGGTGGCAGACTCTCACCAATTGCCCAACAGCCGACTGTCGGCTTAGTGTGTCAGGGCCTTAAAAGATTAAAATAGATTTTTGTAAAATAATAAGATGATTTAAAAGCAATATAATTTAGATAAATATTATTGTAGTTTAAATAATATACTGTGCAAATGTAGAATTAGAAAAACAATGACCTATGCATGCGTAGAGTCTGATCTTACCTAACAACAAATCCCAAACAACAAAGCTGCTACAACAACCAATATGGGATACAGTATGAAACCTAAAAGCCTTTGTGATGTCGTTACAGTGTATTCTCAGTGACCTCCATAGACAAATCAAAGGCATACTTATGTACAGCAATCACTGTACATCAAGAGGACATGTAGCAGATCCAAGCGGAGACATTTAAAAGACTGTTTCAGTGCTCTGAACATCTCTGATTTCAAAGTGTGAACTTGTGCTGTTACTCTTACATTTCAAACTTTACATTTAAAAGATTAATGACTGGAACCTGCCCACTTGTTAACTTACGATCCAAGTATGTTCACGCTTTGATTCAGTTCTTTCTGCTGGCTTTTTTCAGGCAAACAGGCCTCATACCGCCTGTGTCCTGCCTCCACTCATCTCCTGTCAGGTCCTTTCTGCTCTGCTGCTCATTGAGAGGCTGAAACAGCCGAGCTAAAGTATTCACAGATGTGTGTTTCTACTAAGACTGGGCAAATCAGAACGGGCGTCAAGGATCGTAAAACTAACCTCACCGCCTTGATCGGCAGGGGTTTCAAAATGAGTGCGCGTGCGTTTGTGTATATGTATATACATGTGTTGTGTATGCATGTGGACGTGAACAGTGCGTCTGTGTGTTTGTGTGTGTTAAGCTGTCTTTCTGAGGGATGTGGAATAGCCGAGTTGGATTAAACCCACGCTCATCCCGAGCCAAGATGTAGACAAGGCTCCTCTCTCCTGTCACTTCCCTCCCTTCGCTCCTCCTGCCAGATCTGCCCATTCAGAGGTCAAACTCATACACTGAGCATATTTCTGAGAACATTCTTTTTTTTCCCCACTTGTCAAAGCTGATGTCGTCCAGGAGCTTCGCCCAGCTGGAGGAGTGCTGATTTTGCCAGAGCATTACTGTCTATTGTTACTCACTGATTTCTGCTCGTTTTGGATGCTTGAATAATCCTGGCATTCAAGGACGCTGGTGTGCTCTGTGTGTGAGTGTGTGTGTGAGCGTGCGTGTGCATTTCAGCTGTGCCAAAGTCTGCCTAGGCGCCACTACTGAGGTCCTGCTAAAGTTTATGAATCTAATCCTTTCCACGTTCATGATTTGGATCGTGTAGAAAGGTAAGGGCTGCATGTGTGTGTGTGTGTGTGTGTGTGTGTGTGTGTGTGTGTGTGTGTGAGTGTGTCTTTCCATGCATTTCCCAGAGGCAGCAGAGTTTAGCAGGGGCCTGCTGTGCTGATAGAACCAGAGCCGCCAAATAAAAAACCCAAAATAATTAACAGCCTCATTCCTGTTTCAAAGGCTAATCCTCCTCTCTCCCTCTCGCGCTCCTGCTCACTCTCTTTTTACACTCCCTCCATTTTCCTCTTGACCCGAATTCAATTTTCCTTGGCTCCGTCTAGCTTAGTGTAATGATGAGGGTTACGAAAATCATCTGGCAACTGCTGCGACGATATGTCACAAAAGTAGCAAAGAAGTTTGCAAAGTATGGATTCATACTAACACACACACATGCACACACACTCCTGAACAAGGGCCTGACTCCAAGCAATGTGTTATTCATTAAAGGGAATCAGATTCTCCTCACTTCACCGCTTGCTCCATTTCTCTTTTTCAGAAAAGGAAGAAAAGAGAAAAAGCATAAAGAAGGAGCTAGGCGGAGGCTAACCTTATTTGAAGGTCAGTGCGTCTGTAGTATCCCCGACGGTCAATTATAGAAAAGTATTAAGTTGCGGAAAGATATACGCCTTCATGCTTTATCACTCGTATTATATTTTCATGCAGCTTACATGTTGGATTTATGTGTATTTCTGCGTGACATGTGTGCACTCACTATGCAGTAGGCCACCAGGGCTCCCTGCACAAAGCCTGCCAGGACGTCGGTCGGGTGGTGCTTGTGGTCGGAGACACGTGATAGGCCGGTGTAAAAGGCCATCATCAACAGGGTGAACTGGAGGAGCGGGCGGAGGAGACGAGCGCCACGCCATGTGAACCTGGACTGGAGATAAAACTGAGAAAACAGAGAGATGATGTCATTTATTTTGCTTCACACAACAGGATTAATTATGCACAGTTATTATGTAAATACTCTGAATTTTCTGATAGTGTATATGGTGTAAAACATGCATTATCCGGTCCTCTCTGATGCCAGTAATAAAGTACACACACCAGGCTGTGCACCTGCAGCGTGTGTTTGTGTGTGTATGTGTATTATTACAGTCTGAGAGGTCTAGACTGAATCAAAGTGGGCAGGCTGGCCAGAGCCGCAAAGAAACACATAATCTCTTCCACAACACACACACACACACACACACAGTCGACTGCCTGAGACCCGGACATGACTGATTCATGGTTAAACATCCCAGCTGTAAAAACAGCAAGACCACAGAGAGCCACTGGAATACACACACACACACACACACACACACATGCATACATACTCTACCATGAACATTTCAACACTTTGTAGGGATGAACTCGCTACCCTCTATCAAAGTAAACACAAGACAAAGCGGATGCACCCCCCTACTCCGCCTGCAGCCAAAAACCATCTTCTGGGTCATGATAAAAACAGAGAAGAGCCAAAACAGGAACGACTGGGTCCAAGGTCACTATCAGTCACTCTTAGAAGTGCAAATACACAGCGTCTCGCTCTTTATGTCCTCAAACACGCACAGCGGTGAGATCAGCCCAGGTCCCTCAGACATCCTGTGTTTCTACACCACTCATACCCTCCAACTTCCTGTCTCTCACACCCAGAGACAGAGGGCATGGGAGGGCCGGCCTCAGCCAAGGTCCACCCAACCCACACCTATAGACTCGTGTCTTATAATCAGCTAGGCTAACAATACCTACAGAAAGCCACAGCGCCTCCCATCAACCCCCATCCACTGTGAGCTCCTGTAGGTGTGGACGTAAAGCTCTCTCGCACTTCCTCTACGACACTCTATCATTGTTCTTCTCCGTGTGGACGCAGAGGAAGCGATCCCTCCCATCCCTTCCAGTCTTGCTCTCTCCTCCCTGGCAGCAGGAATGTTTAGACTTCAGGTTTCCTCCGATGTGGTTCTCAGGTAGCGGGCGAGGGCTGCTGATAAGTACTTTTGTCTGGCGTCCTGCAGCCATGACACAACATCCTGAACCTCTTAAATTTAAGCAAGCTTTGATAGAGGCTGTAGGAGAAAGGGTGAGTTACGGTGACCTGTTAAACTTGGCCGTATCTGACTGGATCGCAGTGAGTAAACCCAAATAATTCGTCCAACCCTGATTCAGCAGAAGTGTGAACACATTAAGTCATGATAAGCAATTCAGAGTGTTAACGACCTTCTAGAAGTCTCAAAATGGATTTTCGTCTCCTCTATAAATCAAACTCAGACTTAAATAGACTCAGGCACTTGCCTTTCTGACCCTAGCTGTCCTCCCATAAATTTGTTGTGCGTCTTAAACAGTTAGATCAGAGGAAAACAACAATAAAACGCAACAACAAACGGAGTCCCAGCAGATTCCCATGACAGATGGAGACAAGAGCGACACAAAGTCTGGTGGTTTCCAAAGGAATCCAGCTCATTCCAGTGAGATCTTCTCCCTCTGTCTTTCTCGCTGTGACTCAGTGTTCAATAAAAGGAAACACACAACAAAGTGAGAAAGAATGAGGGCGAGGGCTCGTTTTACACGGCAGCCCCCTTTCCCATCCTCTCTTCTGGTTCACACCATGCTGTGAGACAGAAGCATAGCTGTGGTTAAGACCACTTTGATCACAAACAAACATATTGGCTTTTATTTAACCAACAACATGCTATCTGCCTCGGCGACAGCAGGCTCAGTAGGCACCAATAACCCACAGAAACAGCCCGCTCCTTTGCTACCGGATCATGTGTTTGCACATTAGACAAAACAAAAGATAGCTCAGTAGGACGCATGAATGCACACACACGCTTGTTCTCTGTGGCTGCGGTTATAGCTGCGCAGCGTGCCGTGCCGTCTGTGCCAGTTATCTATGTGCCATCTCAGAAGAAGGCGACGCTGTGAAGTCGCAGCTCACAACCACATCAGACGCAAACGCAGCTCTCAGTCGAGCTTGGCAGGAAATGAAGTGCTTCAAAATCAAAGAGTGGCAATTAGCAGACGACTGGGGGCTGTGGGAGGGAGAGCTAGGCGACAGCCACACTGTGGAAGTGACACTTTCACCGTGGTGAGGAGCAAGGGAGATAAAAACAAGGGCCAAAAAGAGATTGGTATGTGTCTATCTAGTGCAGGAATGAATGCTCAATTTATTAATCTTTCCATTATTTGACAAAAACTACATAAAATATAAAAAAAAAAAATCAATAACATTTGAAGGAATACTTTGACACTTTGGGAAACACACTTCATCAATTTCCTGATGAAAGATAAGTAAATAACAACCACTCTCCCTTTTAATACCTAATAAAAATACTAATTTTATAGAGACCCAAATGCGTCATCTTCAAATGTTATTGGATATATCATGCATCTTTAGCTGGCAATTAAACATGCAGCCATCATCCGTCCTCATGTTCTCTTGATTTGACTTTAGATTTCGTAACATCTCCTCTTGCGGGGGACACGTGAGAAACACGAGTATACGTCTTTAAGAAGACTTTCAGACAGAAGGAGGTTCTATGAGCGAAAACGTGATGTCACATGACTCGTTTTCAGCTGGCAAAAACAAAAAAAAAAATGCCGCAGATTCCTTTTTCCACTAGGATCGCCTCCAGTGGGCTTTGTTTCAGGCTGGTTTTATATTCCAAAACACAAACTACAAGCTGTACCTCCTCTCCTCTTTCTGTTCCACTGTTTGCACCAGCCTCCTCTGGCTGAGGTCCTGAGCTCGCCGCAGTTGGAACACTGGTCTCTGACTATTGTGTCACACTGTGGTCTGGATGCATCACATGTCCGTTCCCTCTCTGCTTTTTCCCCTGCATTTAATTCATCTCTTTTCCTTGGTTTGACCAGAGTGCAGCTGTAGGTTCAACCAGAGGCTGGGAAATACCCGCAGCAAGTTCTCACTGCATGACAATACGCTACGACACACCAGAACTTCCACTGTCAGCCCGCTGTGAGAACCGAGACCACCCTTTAACCACGCTCGGGCCAGCCAGACGCAAAATATTGACTGTCTTCTTCCTTCTTCAAGGAAAGAGGAGAAGGAGGAGATGATTGGGGAGCTATGAGCTGGCAATTGTCTGTGTGTGTGTGTAATTAGACTGTTTGAAGCATGAAATGCCTCGAGGGTGCTAAGCCTCACCCGACACCCACAACAGGTGGAGTGAGAGGGAGAGACTGAGGGGAATGGGAGAGGACAGGAAGTGCATGCGCAGCTGCTCTTAAGAAAACAGGTGGAGCGCATCCATCCATCTCTCGGAGGGGTAAAGAGGAGAATAAAACTTTTTAGAAACTGAGTGAGGACATAGAGAAGAGGAGGAGGAGAAGTGGATAAGAACAATCTTTTGTCTTTGGGCGGTAAATCCCTAAATCACAGCCCTGCCTTCTTTCCATGACTCTATGATCTGTAAATCATTGTTTCTGTGGTTCTCTGCATGTGTGAGCTTGCATGAATGTGAGAATCTAATGGTTACTTACTGCCAGGTAGAGCATGGTATACATTGAAAAAGAGGCATGTCCTGAGAAGAAGGATTTCCTGTGGAATGAAAATCATCAGTCAGTATTTCAATTCAAAGGAATACTTTTCCAGTGCAGCATATCTGCTGTATATTGTGTGTGTATTGGTGTTTTCTCAAACCTGGCCTCCTGTACATCACTCTCATCGCCAGCACAGGTGTAGTCGGTGATGTATCCCTGCGAACAGTTGATGGTGGAGAAATCTGGTTTACACACATCTAAGAAGTGGGGCCTCATACGGCCCACCGACACCTTGGCAATGTCTGTGAACGACTGGCTGACGGCACATCCAAAGAGAAACACACCCATCTGCAAGATCACACACATCAATGATTAGACATAATAACAACATAGCTTACTTACTGTTGATATTTCTTTCAGGCTTTCCACTGTAACACAACACATACTGTTTGCAGTTTAAAATAACGGTGGCAACATTCTTAGTAATTTCTGAACAATGAGGCCTCATTTTTAGACACTGGTAAACAAAAACATGCTTCTAATTTCATTGTTGTGGCTTAAGTGGCAGCTGTTGCTTACAGATTTCACCAGCTGTAACTACCTAACATAATGTTAGCTTTACAAATTGGTTGGAAACGCTGTCTCTGGCTTATTTTGTAATGTTTCCAGCATCTAATTTTAAACCAAGAACACTGTGAAGGGTCATGCTAAAAGACTGAGGCTAATGCTACATGTCCCAGGCAGAGTCAGCATCCTCACTGGATGACAATCCATGTAGAAGACATGGACATAAACGGCATTGCTCTTGTATTGCAGTGCACTGGTTAGTCTTCATGTCGCAAATATGGCGAGAAATAATGTAAGATCAGGCTGTTGTTTCATTCTAACATAAAACTGTTCAGCTGCTTAGCTTATTTAGCTGGAAAAGTAAAACAAAGGTGAGACGTATGCTTTCTTGTTTGTATTTTTAAACTGTTAAATCCAAAACAGCAGAACAGAGCTGCTGTTAGCCTACACTCTCATACCCCTTTTCCACCAAAATTAGCGCATGTTCATGGGTTGTTTACGAAGGAAAACCCACTAAAAATCAATGTTAAGACTCCTTTCCTATTGCCAGTAGACCAGAGTTGTGCACACGGCTCTTCTGCTTGTGTCTTTGTGTTTTGTTTTTCTGGTGTGTCACAGATAGGCCGAAAACAGGTTAGTAAACAGCAGAAAGCAGCATGGAGCGCAGTGTATGTACTATTGTGGTTACTTCTTTTTTATATCTCTTACTGTTACTCATTCAATTTCTTTTTCAAACTCAGTGTTGAGTAATATGGAATGATGTTCGAGCACTGCTTGCACAGAGACGGACTGTATTTTGTGGTGACCCGTCATTGAATCACGCTGGCAAAGGGGCTAACATTAGCACATCTACCTGGGCGTTGTACTTCCATCACTGCCAATGGAAGCCGAGCTAGAGCCACTAAATACCTGTGACTATTGCAGAGTCATTTGTCTGAGGAGTGAATGCTGACTGTTGCCTTTCCCATTAAATAAAAAAGCCAGATGTTAGTGGGTGTTAGTATTTTTTTTTTGTGCAGTGGGAAAGGGTCTTGATAGTAGCATCCAGAACCGGCTCTCACACAGTGAGGGCTAGTCGTGAGCAATTCAACTGAATCTGTAACCCACAAAATGATGTAGTATGAAAAGCTCCTTGGCTTTCTACAGTAGGTTGTGAGCTAGTTAGCTGGACATGCTAACAATGGCAGCTTATGTGAGCAGACACCGTTTGAACCATTCCATTCCTGGTATGCCTCCTACGACAGCCCCATTTAAAAGCCAGCCAGCTTCAGGGGTGGGGTTTAGCGACTAGTCACTAACAATATGTATGCAATATCCTGAACACATGAGAAAGCACACTTATCGACAGCTGACCTGCTTGTAGAGGGCTGCGACATAGGGATTCCCGACAAAAGACTTGGTTCCCTCGTGTAGTTGGTGAATCCTGAAGCATTCTCCAATCACAATCTGAAAGAAAGGATAGTTTTTATTTAGATCAACAGATGAAACTGATCAGAAACATAAGACAAATCCTACTGCTAATATGCTGATGAATCCTACAGTCTTACACTAGATTTAGATGCATATAACCATGCAGTAAAAATGATAATGTTTGAGTGTGTATCATGCAGGTAGTCTAACTCAATTCCAGAATGAGCAGAAAGGATGAGGAAAGGACAGACAGAAGAGACAGAATGAGATTCACACAAAGACAAACATAAAGAATGAGCATGGCCTGCCTTTCCCTCAGGCAGTTTTGATGTGATGTGGGATTATTAATGAGTGGTGATGCTCTGCGTAATGATATGATGGGGCCTTTTTCAGTGGGATATGAAGGATAATGAGACAGTGAAGGCGAGGGAAAAGGAAAACATTAAAAGAAATGATCCAGACTGGGTCAATATCTCAGTCAGTCTGACCTGACTTTGGTACAAGGAGGATTTATATAAGGACAATATTCTGCTTTAAGGCTTAAGTCAAGTGGGCTAACCCTGGATCCTGTGGTATTCAAGCCAGAAGGTTTTAAGTCCTGTTGGGGCCCAAGGAAAGACCTCATCTACACTGAGGGGGCTTACACCAAGCCAACCCTCCAGGCACGGACATGTCAATCACATCTGCACCACCTGGGGTATCTGACTGACGGACCGGCTGCTCTCCACCACTAACCACATCTCCCTTTCCTTCCTCTTTCCACACAAGGCTTCAGTCTTCGGCCTACCTTCTCACCCAATCTCTCAGGAAAATATTTACCTGCCCATCTCTGAGCCAGAATTAAGACTTTAAATGTGTGCACATCTGCAGGCTCACTGTTCCCAAGACCTCCTAATACAGATTCATGTTTGTGTATTTATGTGTATTGTTTGTGTATTGTTAGGCCTGATAAACACACCTATCCTGCTTGTTGGGTGGTCAGCTGGCAGGCTCACAGCCAGAAGAAACAAACATGGCAGTATATTAGAGTGTGTGTGCTATTGTCAATGAATTGTTTTGATCTAAGCTTAAGATTAGAACCGCAGGAGGCCGATACAGGACAGAGAAGTTTATTTGGCTTGTCAGTATTTGCATTTAAACCTCTCCTCCCCTTTGCTATCTCCAGGTCTTGGTTTATTGCTGTGTGTCTGGGTGTCTAAGCGCAGACAGGGCCTGTCATGGATACGGCAGGCCTTCCTGATCGGAGCAGAGGACTCAGTTGGTGCCTGAAGGGTTTATTTGGATCGTCAGTGCTTATTGAACTCTATCTCGCTATGGCTAACTGCGTTTCTCACAGTGGAAACGCGGCCCGTCAGACATGGATATGTCTGACCAGCAGGACTGTTGGGATTTCCCTCGCGGCGAGGATAAACAAGAGGCCCAACTGGAATCTGCTACCAGCGCATGTCTATGTGTGCATACATGTGTGCGCGGCTGCATGAGTGAGCGTGCATGTGTGTTAAAGGAATGGTGTCGGCATGGCAGTAGACGCCACTAATGAAACACAGCTGTGTGAGACACGCCAACTTTGCCCACACGTGAACATGTGAGGGAACTAACTAACAGTCTCCTGGTTCCAATAAGCAGAAGAGCTGAGCTGGTACAGTGTTGGTGTGTGTGCCCACCAAGCTAAGCGACGTCTGGGAACTTATGAGGGGGCTGAGCCACAAAAAGTCTGGGGGCTGTAAAGATCATCTAGACTAACCACGTGGCATTAATTGACATACACATAACGCACCACATGTCTTTATAACATGTTTCCACTAACCCTGACCCCGCACTCAAACCTGCTGGCACTATCCTGGAGCCATTCCCTCTCTGGAGCAGAAGTCATGGGAACGAAGACTTCATGCAGTTGCTAACTAGCGAGATGCCTCAGGCTATCAGCGAGGCACTGCGGGCATGGGAGAGAGCACTGACACATTAACCCGAAGTCATGTGCAGGGCAGAGAGGGCATGGATGCAGGGATACGAGTGGGAGGTATAAGAATGGACCAGGGGCTTGTAAAAAATCTCTTTGGTCATTGGCATGCGTGCGTAAGCCCACACACAAATGTCGCTCAGGGGGCCTCTTGCCACCTCTGACTCGCTTAGTGAAGTAATAAAAACAGGCCGTCATAAATGGCTTGGATGACTCAAAGTTGATACGGAAGAATAAAGTATGACGAAGAAAACATTACAGGATGAAAGGGTAGGACATGTAGAGCACATTTATAGCAAAAGACTGGAGTGTTTTAGAAAACACTGCATGATAGGAAATCACTCAAACTTCTTAATTCAGGGGCTATGTTAGTGAGAGTAATCTATCGGGCTAAGGTATCTAAGAGTTAACAAGGAAGTGACTTTAAAAAGCAGAAAAACAAAGGGAGGTGTGAAGGTCGACTTACAGAGAAGATGGCAATAAGAATGCCAACACCACAAAGCACGGCATCGCTAATGGTGTCTCCCTCTTTTCGGGGGTAGCGGATGGACTCGTCCGAACAGTAAAACCCGCGCTGGTACGGCTTTATGGTGCTAGTCTCAATGATCAGGAAAGGCAGGCTAGCTACAAAAGACACAAGGAAAGAAGGGAGCGAAGAGAGAGAAAGACAGGAGGAGGGAGAGAAGAAAGAAAGCATAAAAGCACCAGGTCAGTGACACAGACATAAACAGGAGAGAACGGGGGGGAGCACAAGGAGCACGCCGGCACCAGGGGAACATGGCAGAAGTGGGTGGAGCTTCAGGGTGGCAGGTAAGGTCCGTTTAAAGGAATGATGGATTTCTACTTTCAGATGCAAGTGACACTAAAAACTCTAACTTTAAGGTGCATTAACTTTCACAGCCACCATCATGAACCAGCAGCCCTCCCTCTTTCTGCCTTCAGTGTTCCCCTAGTCCGAGTGCTCTTTGCGTTAGGGGGACTTACGGACACCGCGGGCAGTGTCAAGCCAACAGAAGTAAGCACTGAGGAGGGGATGGTGCTCTTCTTGTAGGGGTATCTCAGGCTGGAGTCATTGCAGTAGAGACCCCGCTGGTATGGTCGAATAGAGGTACGGTGCAGAACCAGGCTGGGCAGCATAGCTACACACACACACACATACACACGAACACACATACATGAATGGATGTATGAAACCACGCACACACAGACACACCTAACACAGGGAATCATTCTGCATCGTATAACAAACATCACTTACCTGTTAGCTGAGGAAAAAAATATCACATTAAAACACACAAAAGCAGACCTTCACAGGTGTGTGTGAGCTCATGCTAACATTAATCAGACTGTTTACTCAGCAAACCTCCTCCTGCTGCTCCTGTTGACAGTGTGACACCAGGCTATAGAGAATTGAGGTTTATTCTTTAGCATTAGGAGACCCCCCTCCTGACAGAGCAAATACACACTGACACTCTGGGCCAGGGGTCCATTATTGGAGACAAAAGAAACCCACCAACATGAGCCCTATGTCAATACGCTGTGGGAACTTGAGTGCTATGGATTGCAGGGGAAGAGAGTGCCATTCCAGGTAGAGTGTTGAAATGTCTTCCATTTGTTTGAAGCTACCCAGTTAGCTTAGCTTAGCATAGAGGCTGACACAGAAAAAAGAGCTTACCTGGTTTTGAATGAATAAAACAAATGATAACTGACCTTTTGAGGTGTTTATAGGGAGATTTTATGACCTTTAGACACTTGATACATCATTATTATTGCCACTTAACACAGTTTGCAGAAATTGTTTTGGTATAGCGTGGTAGCCCAGTTACAGTGCAACGAAAGAGAGAAGAGAAAAAGAAGCAAGCAAACTGCCATACTTATGCCACTAGTAGTGAGAGACAAAGCAACCGAGCTTGTACCTAGATGAGCCTGACGACCACCATGTTTGGTGTATTGTTAAGCCTCTTTTACACATTTTGCTGCAAACCTGATATTGATATACAAGGTCCTACTTGCGTTTGGCCACGACCCACTAGTTGGGAACCGCTGATCTAGACATTACCCAGAGGAACTGTATTGTTGGATTGGACATTAAACGAACTTTCACAGTGATCAAGTGGGCGGGTTGATGAGTTTCTATGATGCAGCTTGAGTGAAACCAGAAGAAAACAAACATCCAAAGCTGAAGAAGAGGGGTCATTTACACAAAGAGGGCAACTAAAACGAGATTCGGGAAGTTCCGTGGGTAAGTGCCGAAGCTGAAATCATCAAAAAATTCAAAGAATGTCGAGAGACTCTGTTGTTTATGACCAAATAACAAACAGGCCACATGACCACAGTGTAATTCACGTCATGTCCTTCCCCCTGCATGCTCTACCCAGGTGCCACCCCTCACCTACTCCAAACAGTGCATTCCAGAAGGTAAGAATGCTCCTGACATGGACAGTCTCTTGTTGCGCGCATGTGTTGGCGGGAAACTCTGGACGATGTCCAGACCTGACTCTTAAAACAATGTGTAGCTCATAGAAGAACTGAGCTCAGACAGAGCCAGGTTAGCTGTTTCCCTCTGTTTTCCGTCTTTATACTGAGCTAAGCTAAGCTAACCAGCTGCTTGCAGTAGTCACATATTTATACGAGAGTGCTATCAGTCTTCTTATCTTATTCTTGGCAAGACAGCAAATAACTGTATTTCCTAAAATATCTAACTACTAATATGAGGATCTGGAGGAGCTTTGTCCGGCTACCTCAACAACAAATGTAGAAGCTGAAGCAGTGCTGGAAGTCCAATGCACACCCACATTCTATTCTGATGAAGGGAAAATAAATACATATCTCCAAATCAAAGCAGTACAAATACAGGCGTGCAAACTCTGGCTGGGACTTTTAAAGTTTTCCTTAAGGGATTTTAAAAAGTGTGAATACCAAGAAAAACATAACTAAGCCCACCCAACTCTGGAACATTTTTCGCATGAGAGCATGTTTGGCGTGTGTGCGTACAACTGTAGTAGCTCATAAGTAGAGGGAGCTCAAGACACCAAGGCGTCCTGAAGACCCACACACTGACACACCAACATATACATTCAACATCAGACTGCACAGAAACTGTTCCCACATGCGGTTCGTGTGGTTAGCTCACATCACAGGGATTTTTGACATTTGGGTCATAGTCAGAAATCTACGCATGAATGTTCCTAATGCGGCTGAGAACCGCGGCTGTTGTCTCACCAGTAATGGGGAGAGGGAGATCATGTTACTGGTCTGTGCTGAAAAACACAGCACTCACCAGTAACCATTCGCATGAACTTCTTACAGACCTCAAAATACACTTTCTTATGCATTCTTGTGGAGACACACTCAAGGCTCTCACAGACTTCTTAGCATCCACCGTGACATCTGCTCCCACTTGGAAGAAGAAAGTGTTGTCTCAGGTGTCGACGAGTCCATGTCCACACTAATATGACCAAATAGGAAAAACGTGCTGTTTTCCTTATTTCATCCTTCTTTTTGCATTAATGTATGTGGTGGTGGTCTCTGACCATAGGAAATTATAATTACGAAAGCTTTCTTTAAAAAAATTGAGCTTTTTAAAAAAAATTTGAGGTCGAGAATGAACCAAGCCGGCGGTCTACAAGTAGTCAGTGCTGAGCCTTTTGAAAGAGTCAGTCGTCCTAGTCTTGGTGTGTCCTGCATCACTGTCACTAGACCTTCCTCTTTATCTGTGTTTTGCCTGATTCAGCATGTTGAATGGGTGTCGGAGCCAACGGAGCCCATCAGTGAGTGAAATCACTCTGATTGGCAGCTCAGGTCAGTGCACAAGAAGAGGAGCTGAATTTAGGAGAGCAAACAAACAGCTAAATTCAAGACAGATTGAGATCAAAACAAACCTGTTATATTAGGTAAGAGAGTTCATAATTGTTTCCATTATTGGTGTCACCAGCACAAAATAAATATCCTTTGTTATTTTAAGATCGGATTGTGTTGTTAACGTGCTAAGTGGCTAGCTGGTACCCTCTTTCCATTGGAACTCTTAGCTGTGCCAAGTAAAGTCATGCCGCGCCGATTTTTGTTTCCTTTTTCAGTGTAGACGCACCGTGCCATGCTAAGCTGCTAAGCATGCTAAGATGGACCATCTCAGCAGTAATTCCAAAAGCCGGGTCGCCCACCCCTAATCACATAGCGGAGACGCCTCGTCAACCGCAGCGAACCCCCCATCGAAAAGCTGTCAAAAAGGGCTATAGAATCTTGAATCTGTCCTGTTGGTCTTCCAGTTTCCATTTTTGAATGATGAATACAGACTCTTACGCAAAACATTCGTGCAAGTTGGCTGTAGTCTTTGTGGTGTGTTCAAGTGCAACTTTTTGGCCGAGACTCAGGCAACATGAGGCGAGGAAACAGTCGGCTTTCGTCAACATTAGTTCTTATACATCAGTTTGGTGTGACTGGACCTCAGAACTCAGCTTTCCTGATGGGCAAGTGCCCATACAAAACTGAATTGTGAACAGTTCATGAGAACTAGGGATACTCAGTTTGCTCTAAAGCTCCAGAACAGCTGCTAAATGGACCATAAGGCTGGCTCCTTCTTCTTCTAGTCCTAACATAATAAATCAATACCTCAAAAACAGCTGAAAGTCACTTTTAAGCATTTTACTTTGATTTGCTTTTCTGGTGTAATGCAAGCGGACTCTGTCTCTCTCTCTCCACTGTGTGGCAGAGGGCAGCAGATGGGATGGTCACTGATGCAGACACCTGCACAAACAGGGTGCAGCGCCAGGGCTGGACAAGCTGCTGGTGGGCCCACACAGGGCTGGGCCAGGCTTTGGTGGTGTCTGAGAACCACACTGTCCACACAACAGGCAGGGTTAGCTTTGGGTGAGCCTGTTCACACAGACTTACGGGGGCAATGTGCGTGTCTGTTTTCTGTCTTAAAGCTTAATGCCCTTGTGAACTCACTTGGGTACAGTTTATACCTTAAACACACAGAGAGCTTCCATGCCTTAAGTCCATGTACAGAATGAGTTGTGTTGGGTAAACACTCCGCCGGGGCAAACAACTTTTTCTGAAATCAGATCATGCTGTCTCTCATGCCAGCCTCTCCTCTGCTTTTCCATTTTCTTCTCCCTCTCCTTCCTTCTCTTTCTCCGTCCCTCCACTCTGGCCTACTTGTGGAGGGGGGATTCTCATGCTAATGAGGAGATGTGAAAGGAGGTCATGGGCTTAACAGACATGGGAAACACACACAAACACGGACAAACACACATGCAAACCAGTGCTTAAAGGCTAAACCAATCGGAGGACACCATGGGAAACTCAGGCGCTAACCAGCTGAAAGACAGAAAGAGCAAAGTGAGAGGGAGCGATTGAGCACCTCAACACTATCTATTGAGAATTTATGAAAGCCTCTCTGTCCGCATGCTGCCCAGACTTGAGATGCCAAGCTTTTTTTGTGCTGCCCCCCGAAGCCATTTCACTGAAAACAGCCTGGTATGTGGGCATACCACAATCAGTCCGTGACCCTCTCAGCACAAGCTAAAACTCACTCTAACTCCACAGCCCATCTGAGCCTCATCTGCAAACAGTGGTGTGAAGAAATATGACCTCTTTAATGGGGACGGTATAAAGAGCGGGTGACCTTCACAGGGCCCCGCTGACCCGGAGAGAGAGGAAGAGAGAGGAGGGGGAGTGTCAGAGGAGGGAGAGATAAAAACAGAAGGGGGAGAAAAAGAAAGAGGTGGGCTGGGCTGTTGGCAAAGGCCTGCGGTGCGTCAGTGAATTAAAAAACAACTATTTTACAAGCTCTGTCATGAGGTCAGTAACATTCAGCAATGCTTGAGATTCCCAAACCCTCACTGAAGGAGGAGAAACACCTGTTCTGCTTGCAAACAGTCCTATTTCACTTCCAAAGAGGAAGCTAAACGCACTACGTTACATTACGTCAAACTATTTTCACCTTCTGTTTTTATGTTACTGCCTTGCCAGAGAGGTTGTGTGCTCTGAGCTTTTAAAGCCAATGAGCCTTACGAGCTATCAAGGCGCTGAGCTGCTTTTAAACGGCGTCTGAGAATAATTGGAGCCTTAAAAACCCCTTAGATTTTGAGAAAGCAAGTATGAAGAATGCAGCAGGAGAAAAAAAACCCATGTGAAGTGGGTGGCTTAGGGAACAGTTCTATTTGTATTATCAGATCCTGTCATGCATTTCTCTCTTTGAGTCTATGAGGAAAACCACTGCAGACCACTAAAGACTACTTACCTCAGGTCAGATACAGAGAGAGAGAGAATGTGTGTGAAGGAAGAGAGAGAGAGGTATTTCTTTGGCTGGTTGAATCAGTGTTTATATGCAGAGGTCACGGCAGGGCCTTTGTGTGTGTGTGTACGCACGTGTGTGTGCTGTACTTATTTTCCGTCTGTAAATCCACTCACATGTTCACGCTACGCTGCATGCTAGAAATCCCGGTATGTTTGCGTTTGTTGATATATGGTTTGCGTGCATATGCTCGTAAGTTTAAAGGTCTGGTGCCGGGATACCTGACTTGCTTTTCAGAGGGGCCACTTTTGCAAAATGACAGGAGACCAGGGGCCAGTCGTAGCAGCCCAGCACAGGTCAGGCAAGGGTATTTCTAGGTTATGAGGACATTCAGGACTTAATCTGAACCTCTGTTGAGGCAGTGGTTCCCAGCTGGTGGGCTGTGGTCCAAAAGTGGGTTGCGGGACGATTCTGAATGGACTGCAAGAGTCAAGTTTGTAAAAAACACACTTTATTTTGAAGGACAGTGAATTTCTAGCACACAGCCTTTATTTTGAAGTGCTGCTTCCTGCTATAGAGTGATTGACTAACGGACAGCTACTTAACAGAGACAGCAAACTAGCTTGACGACTCGGCCAAACACGAGCAGATTGTTGGTTGGACCAGTTGGGAACCACTGTGTTAGGGAGTCCAGGGGATCCTCCAATGGCTCTTTTCTTAATAAACAAGCTCTATTTTAATGCTTTTTTAAGCAATATGGCACCTGATTTACTTTCAAAGTACAAAAAACAGTCCCAGCTTGAATACATTTATCTTAATTGTGAATTAGAAACTGGTCAGTGGGCCATCCGGCACCCTATCGTGGGCCAGATGTGGCCCGCAGGCAGCAAATTGAGTATAACTGGTCTAGTGTGTACAATTTAGTGGCATCATGCGGTGGAGTTGCAGAACTGAAACTTCTCCCCGTGTGCCAACATGTGTAAAGAATTTAGGAGACCTACAGCGGCTGACGCATAAACGCGAATGGCCCTATCTAGGGCCAATGTTTGGTTCGTCTGTTCTGGACTACTGCTGCATGGACCTGCTACGTATACAGATATAAGGTAATGAAAACACAACAAATCTTATTTTCAGGTGATTATATGGTGATCAATATGACATACCACTTCATCCAATAGATGCAGCTCAATCTGACACACTAGCCCTTTAACTCTGTAAATATAGCTTGCTTCGTATGTGTGTGAGAGTGTGTGAATGCACGCATTTGTTTGTGTGGGAGAGATTAACCAGCCGGCGCCCGTTTGATTGGCTTTGGAGTTAAATTTGGTATAGCGAGTTAGCACTTAGATTAGCAGGACTTACACGACTCAGTCAGATTTTTATGTTTCCCACAGAACTAAAGGACAGAAATGTGTTTCTTTTCTCAGCTTGACACACAGTCAGAACTTGTCAGCGTTTGTATTTCTGTGCATTTCAACAGAGCTCATTAATATCAAGTCCAAGGTTCCTCTGTCCTGCAGGGTTAGGATCAGGGATCTATTATTTTCTCTCATCTTAAGACCGACTGTACTTGCCAGAACAGGACACAATAACTATTCTTAAGGCAGCTAAACCTCTGCGTCGCTCAAAAGGTTAATTCCCCTTGACATGCTACTAATTAACCTTACGAGCAACACCTGCGTGTCTACAAGACTATAGTGGCAAGCTTCCCGTTCTCCCATGACTCTCTCCCCTCTCTGTGTCTCTATTGACATTTTAATGAGCTTTCACGGCTTTCAGAAGCAGAATTAGAATGATATCGTGATTATGGAGAGCGAGCTGGAGCGTCAGCAGTCAGTGTGAGAGGTGAATGGGAGGCGGAGCGGCGCAGAGGAAGAGGTATTGTGGCGTGCTCTAATGGAGGATTTCCTCCTCCTGTCTCTCAAGCACACCCATGTGACCCATCCTGACAAGGAGAGGGACCAAGAATTCAGAGGAAGGTTAGAGAGGCCAGAGACTGAGGGGGGACTTCACTCCATAGACTGAGCAGTCAATCAATCAAGACTTTGTCTTCTCTTCTTCTATGATTTTTCTCACCGCTCTGCAACTAATCAGATAGCTGCTGGGGAATCAGTGAACTTGCTTCTATTCTCAGTTTTCTATTATTGTTAATTGAATATTTTGGGGTTTGGGGACCATTAGTGGTACAAAACAAACAATTTTAAGACAGAATTTTGAGCTCTGAAAAATCACGAGGGGCATTTTTCACTAATGTCAGACATAAGTCGCAGCCCTGGACTACTGTGAGCCAAACACAAAACACATGTAAACAAATATATTCCTGTCTTTAAATCCCTTTACATAACATCATCTTAGGGAACAGATATTTCTCACCACGAAACAACCTGATCTGTATCTGCGTTGTTATGACAGAAAAACCCGGCTCATGTGAACAGATCCATTACCTTCACTTGCCTATTTCAGGCCGATCCCAGTCTCCTGAGGAAACTTTTGACACGCTTCAATCAGTACAAGCTCCACATCCATACACACCCTGCAACATAACCTATGTCTCTAAAGGACACTCTAAAGTGGCCTAAAAAGAAGTATGTATGGATATTGTGTTGTTGTTACGTGATATGTGTGTGAATCTGTGTGTGTGTAGAGAGAAAAAGACAAACAGAGAGAGAGTCCTTGTTCAGTTAGTTGCATTAGCAGAGCCCTCCAGTCCATTAATTTGGATAAGTGCTCTCTTCCAGAGAAAAGCCCCAGTGTAATTGAAGTCTGTGTGTGTGAACAGTGAGAGTGTGTGTGCTGTTTGAGTGTGTCTGATAAGAACAAGGCATCAGAGAGAATGAGTGGCTTAGAGCCAGGTCCACTTGTTGGTGGACATTGTTCTGCCAAAGCGAGGGCAGGTGAGCAGGGAGCCGGCTCAGTGGCAACAGTGTAAGGGTGGAAAATAATTGAGGCGCTTTCCACTGAGATATTCTACATATGGTATATGTTAATGAGCCAAATCTAAATGAATTACATCAACAGTAACTCATACAAATGCTTTCATCGTCAGCCTCAGTCTTTAAGGGATAGTTCTGATCTTTTCAAGTAGTGTTGTATGAGGTTTATATCCATAGTCAGTGTATTACACACACTAGAATTTTTTCCCCCACTTTACCTTGGTGTCAGCCTTTTCAACAGAGACGGCGTTACGGCTTCAGTTTCCTATCGTTGCACTTGTCTAAGCCACCAGACTCCATTCACAAAAACAGCAATTTAACATTGCTGGACACTGGAGCTGCTGGTCTGCCGCTCCCTCAATTTGTTAGGTTGTTTGTGTTATTGTGTGACTTTGGTAAATCCAAACTAACCGTTTTAAATGCCGCAGTCACACTTTACCTCAAGAAAATTAACTGATCAAGGAAGTGGTGTACCAGCAGCTCCTGTGTCCAGCAATGTTAAATTGGTGTTTTTCACAATGGAGTCTGGTTTGGAAGAGAGCGATATCAAGGCCTTAGTTCCCCGTTGGAAATCACTGGCTGACTACAGTAAAGCAGTAAAAATATGCTCAATGTAGCATAAACTTAAACTGATATTGATTTTTAGGGACTTTTCCCATGTTTTGTTACTGCCCCCATCCACAGCAGTACATTGCATAGCTTGTCAGTATGCCTGCCTGCTTCTCCAAACTGGGGACGAGCCAACTGACATGTACCGTAGGTTATACACTGACTACCTCGGAGTACTGAGTACCTCCTACAACGCCACTTTAAGAGATCCAAACTATAAATTTAGTATACATCTTACCATTTAGAGAGGGCACACACACACAGAGACACTCATCAGCAGTCAACTAAAACACCACTGTGACCTCTGGGGTTTTAAATACGGCCTGCCGTGCAGATGCCTTGGATGCTCTGAAATTTGTCACACATCCAACACAACACGGCGCCACATGCCCACACAGTTCACTTTATCTGTAGGTCACTAAGGCCGTGAGTGTGTGTGGCCTTCCAGACATTGGGGAAAAGAGTGCATAGGTTAGCTGGGGTTCATGACAGGCCCTGGAAGTAGCTACAGGGCCGAGGGTCAAAGGTGAGGGATGTGACATCAATCTCAGATTATACTGTAGTGTACAAAAGCACATGTCACTGTAATGCTGCGTATCATAACTGAGAGTGTGTGCCTGTGTGTCTGTGTGTGTGGCTATGTGGGTGTTAAAGTGGATTACTGTGGTTCTACTGGCAACTTCAGCAAAGCCTTTCTCAAACATTTTCAAGTTGTCGACCACAAAGGGTTTTAAAAATGCTCGCACAATCCAAATAAACAAACTCGGCTCCATAAAAACCACCCAGGTTTTCTTCATGCGCCCGATCACTGTTTAGGAAAATATACATTTATAAACAAATGCACAAACATGCACACGTGTACACTGATACAGATGTTTGGCCTCAGTTATCAGCGCTTTGTTTCCACAAGCTGCTGATGTGTTGCACACATGTACAAAGCTCACTGATACACAAACACACACACACACAGGAGTGGCTGAGGTCAGCAGAGTGTTGCGCAGAGTGAATCCCTGTCCTTTTTCCCCCTCTGTGTGAATGCTGCAGCGACCGGGGGGCCGCTGGCTGAAGCATGTGCTTACTCAGAGAGATTTTTATTCACAGGAATAAATGGCCTTTTACACACACAGGCATCTGTTGGGACACTCTCTAGGGGACTTTTACCAGCAGGCACCTGCGAGGGCAGCCTCCGAATGCTGCTTCCTGGCTCCGTGTTGCTGTTGGCTTGTAGGAACATTTGAAGAGATGTTGGATTCAACACTGTTTTGTGGGAAATCAACTCTGGTCCACATTAGCAAGTCGAGGATATTTATAATGTGTTTTAAAAAGATCAGTTACAACTCATCAAGACATTCCTAATGCTTGGCCACACTGTCTGCTGAAGGAGGACGAACTCACAGCTGCTCCAGTGAAGGGAAACTTGAGCAGCGCCCAGGGGCTAGATCAGGCTATTTGGCTGGTTGGTTGGTTGGCTGGCTGGGCGTTTCTCTGTTGTTGCCATAATGGCATTATTACCCCCCGGGACAAAAGCCTGGCCATGGAGAAGAGGGCTGTGGAGTCTTTGAAACCTGACGCCTCTGTCTGGATAATGCTCCCCTAAACTTCACTCACTACATTCCTTCCTTTCTCGCACTCCTTCCCCTCATCTGCTCCTTAAATATCCCACTCACCTCTGCACACATCAGAGCTCATATTTATCTGAAGACAATAGGTGTTAAATTGGAGCAACAGTGTGAATGTTCTGCATGATGTATAGTATTGCAGGGACTCTCTTCAGTCAGCCTCTTCCCTGTATGTAAACAGGATAGGGCTCAGTGGCTGCAGCACAGATAAGGCCAGCGCCAATAAAGATGCTAAGCTGATTACTGCCCAGCGCTGGCCACAGCTGAGCAGATAAACACTACAGCCCACAATCCAGTCAACAATACAGCTAGAAGCAGCAACAGCAATAAACCACTGACAGATAATCAAGCGGCCTTGAGTGCCCGGCGAGGAGGGTCTCTCACTCTCTCATCATCTCTACCTCATTCACTTTTTCCCTCCCTCCATTTCATCCTCCTTCTGTCTGCCACCGGCCCATTGGTCCTCGTTAACGAAACAAAGAGCGCTGAGATGCATCAAAAGGGGCATTGTTCTCAGTGAAACAGTGAAATCTCCCTGACCCCCAACCCCCCACCACCACCCCCCATCTCTGGATGCGCACAGCATGTGCACACACACAAATACAGAGGATCGTAGTGGGCAATGTAGTAAGAGAAAGTGACAGACAGAAGGGCCTGTGTAACAGCAGGGAGGAGGCCCAGGAGAGGACAGTGTGTTAGAAGAGAGAGATGAAGTGGGGCCTACAGCTCTCAGCCTGCTGGCTATGATGAAGTATAAGATCATCTGCTGCTGTTATTTACATTAAAGCTACAAGCATTGTTGTTTGTCAAGCTGCTGATCCCATTATAGTTGGTGGGTCAGGGGTCTATTCTGAATGGACCTCAAGTGACTTGCAAACTTGTCAAGTTCGTCTAAAAAAAACCTCTCTCTTTAGAAGCAAAGTTAATTTTTAGTGCGGTGCTTTTATTTTAAAGTGCCATTCCCTGCTGTAGAGTGAATAAATAAGGGTTGACAACATGGCCAAATGAATGTATGAGGCACAATGTATTTAACTGAGTGGGTCTTCAACTAATGACTTGGGAGAAATCTGGATCCCAAGGCTGGGCCAGTTGGGAACCACTGCTCTAAGACAATATTTTGTCTCATGTCATGATATTGATATAATATGGAAATATTGCCAGGCCCTAACATAACCATGTATAGTGACTGCTAATTCATATGATCATGGAAAGACAAGTGTAAGAGTGAGAAAACCTCAGAGTTGGGTGTAATGAGCATTCATGAATGAGCCCATTGCCCACACACATTTCCAAAAAATATTCAATTACAGCACCCACTGCAAACTCAAACACAAGCTTAAACACAACCAAGAATGACTGTTGACAAGAGTTTATGGTGGGAGCAGCCCAGTAATCCTGCTTTATCTAAATGAGCAGTTTGAGGGTGTTTACCAAAGAGGGATATAATCATAGATGAGAGAGTGGAGAGAGACAGATATGAGCGGCACAAGCTTTTCCACACTATTGTTGTTAGAGTGTAAACTACAAGCTGTTGATCATCTATTGTCGGAGTTTAGTCTTTTATTGTGCAATTTAATTGTTTACCAGGATGGAGACGTTGGGGGAAATAGCTACAAGATGAATGCGTCTAGTTTGTATACCAGTATAAAGAGACACAGTCACATCAGTCAACCTGATGCCTTCGGCTTGCCCACGGGAACCACATGGGACACACACAAACACACACGTACACACAAACTGAGCCACAGATGCCTCACACATGCTACCCACACACGCATTGCAGACACAAGTGCAAGCACACATAGACTCTTTTGCCCCTCAGGCCATAGAGTCCTTGTAATGACAGCTCTGGGTGCTCCCTCTCCCTCGTAAACCCCCACGGGACACACATGCACACCCGCACACCTCTAATCGCAGCCCTGCGCAGACACAAGCCCCAAGGGTTTGTCATTTAGCTCATGCACCAGCAGAAAACCAGCCACATGTCACAATGACAGGCAGAAATGTTGCATACACAAGTCTGGCCACAATACCGCTGCAACTATCCATCAAAAATATACACTTCAAATTCCACACATTCTTCATGGACTAGCAGTCCTGTGGCCACGACCGTTGTCATGGACATCAGCTGATCTTTATCTTATTACATAATCAAGTGGTCTTCTGCCAGAGGACCCTCCTCACCTTCTTAAGAGCCCCAACCTCCCCTCGTCCTGTGGCCATAACAAACACACACCATAAGCCATCCCCTAAGGCCACAGATAACACAAAGGCAAACATACAGTGATGTAATCACACTGTAAATATCATACCATGTATCGACTATTGTCTGAACTGAATCTGAAGTTACATATTCGTCTGTGTGTGTCCGCTGAGCCCTCAGCTTTGTCATAAGAAATGTCATATGGAGAGCACTGCAGGCACTTGTTCTCTTTTCTACCTGACCTTTGACCTTATATGACAAACACAAGAATAGACTGACAAGGAGCATCAACAGTGCGACAAAGAAAATGCAAACTATTCAATACATGTCCTCAATAGATACACGAGCCTTCTGGGAGGTTGTGAAAAGCAGCTTAATGGCTGCTAGCAGAAATCTATTTTGTTGACTGTTACAACACCCAAATTAGCAATGCTTGACATGGCAGACTTTGTACAGAAACGAGTGTATCTGCATGTGTTTTTCCTCCTTAATGCCACCTCTCCTTTGCTCTTTAGGCCTCTATATCGAGGTAGGTAGTCCACTTCTCTTCTCAGTCAGCTCCTGCCTCTGAACAGACAGACTCATGCAGAACTCCAGAGAATATTTGCCCTCAGATTAAGGTCGGCAGCTTTGGATTGCAGCCCGTGTTTGGGTTTGTGCTAGGGCCTCCCACTTGCTGTTTGATTACAGTTTTCTACGAAACACTTGGCAAAAACTACTTATCGTGTTGTTGCCAGGCAGATAAGTTTCTACACACACACACTAACCACATTGTATTGTATTTAATTTCGCTACCCAGCCTCATGAGAAGAGTGAAGACATGCTCAAGTGGAGAGGGAGCAGAGAGGGAAGGAAGGGGGTGGGGGGGGGGGGTAAGAATGGAAATGGGTTGTGAGGTAAAAAAAAAAAAATGGACAGGATCTCATTTCACAACCACACCTACCTCCGACCGACACTACCTTTCCGTTTCCCACCCTTTCCTGAGCACCACCATGCACATGCACACACACACACAGCGTGCCCCCTGGTTCACTCACTCCCAAAATTGCACCAGATGTCACATCAAGAGTCTCCCTGGCCAAGGCACTACAGCCAGATGAAGAATTTGAGAAATTCTGGAAAATATTTGTGGAGCGGCTCAGGATTGAAGTGGCTGAGGCCTGGAGAGGTAGAGGTTAAACCTCTCCAGCTTTAATGAGGGGCTGTGTGACTGACTGCTGTAATGCTATAGCGGCTAATGGAGAGGCAGGAGTTGGGCCACAGCCATATAGGGTTAAAGCTCCAGGGCCGGTTATGAAGCCGATTCCCCGGGGCCAAAAGGTTACACTTCTCTCTGCTGCTAATAACAATCACCACGTCTGTCGCTCGTGGAAAATCACGTCACCAAACACCTGACTGTATCGCAGATCAGAGCGGATAACAAGAAATGTGAGAAGCCGGTGGAAAAAAGGCGATCTTGTGCCTAATATGAAGGTTCGTCACTATAGCAACACCCACATATCTCGCTGGGCTTTTAACTCAACCTACAGGAGTGAAAGTCAACGGACACTTCATGTTTAAAGGCCCCTACAGCTCAAACTGTGAGTGGCTTCTAAACCCAGACAGACTCTTATGTCTTCAACTAAGCAAACACACAATGCATAATCTCTTTGCATTGTGTAAAACTTAATCTGGGTTTAGGGGAGGCGACTTTCAGAGGTATGCCTTCCTGAAAGCAGAGTATTTTCACAATAAACATTCACTTTAAACTTAATGACAGTAGGCTATCAGACCGTGTGAAGCCATGTTCAGGGTCGCATGTGAGACAGAGAAAAAGAGAAGAATGAAACGTTGCAGTCTGCGGTGGAGTTTGTGTATTTATAGTGAGTGTATGGTGTGTGTGCTCCTTATGGCGTCGCTAAATCATCTCTGCTGCTCAGTAAGAGTGGAACCCGAGCCAAAGTGAAATCAGCAGATGATTCTTGGGCTCAGCAGCCAAAATCGTACTCTGTAACTCTGGTCTCAGCAGCTGAGTGCAGGGTGAGTGTGTGTGTGTGTGTGTGTGTGTGCGTGTATACATTTTTTAATCACCATTCAGATCCTGCTGTGTTTATGCATCATTAGCCTTGATTAGCCTGAGCAACAAAAGGAGGGAACCATTTTTTAGTTTGTACACATGTGTGTGATTATAGATGGCCTCAGATGTCCTCTATGCTAACAGAATCATTAGCCTCGCCCGAGGGTGTGTGACTGTCTGGCAGACTGACAACCTATAGAAAGGTGTCACTGCACCATGTGTGT
Source organism: Cephalopholis sonnerati (assembly GCA_019142605.1). Lineage (NCBI taxonomy): Eukaryota > Metazoa > Chordata > Actinopteri > Perciformes > Serranidae > Cephalopholis > Cephalopholis sonnerati. The sequence continues at coordinate 9,583,701 of JAGQAX010000006.1, forward strand.
GTGTAACAGCAGCTGGCAGATAGAAACTAATTAAAGGTAACGAGATATTTATGCATTAACTAGCTGTGTGCTGTGCACTAGCCTTTTCTGATGCGCACACAGAGCATTCTTCTGAGCCCTCTACACACCCGCATTCCTCATTTAGGACCCCCCCCTGATCACCCCCCTTTCTCCTTCTCTCTTTTAACCCCACTGTCCCTCCACCCACTGAAACCCCCATGTGTAACCTCCCCACCAGACCACTGAAGTGGGCCAACCAATCACCACTGAGCAGCCAGATTGTGTTTAGCATGACAAAGGAGAATCTGTGAGCCCATTTGTGTCTGTTGTGTTTACATGCATGTGTGAGTGTGTGTGAGTGTGTGTGTGTGTGTGTGCTCCCCTTACACGGCAAAGAGGAGCTTTTACCAGCGGAGGAAGTTGGTCGTGCAGGAAATTCACTCCACATGCGCTCAAAGCTCATCTACATTTTTATGTGTGCAGATGAAACGGCCTATCTCTGTCTGAGGTTCTTTAATACACAAACCAACATAGCCCACTGGAAAACTTTGCGTCTGTCGGGCAGATCTGCTTGTATTACCCAGCACTTAAGAGAATGTGGAGTTAATCTGCACCATTTGTTACATCCTGGGTGATAAAACCCTGTTCCTGTGTGGCGACGCTGCATATTCTGTTACTACTGTCGATGCCTCAGTTTCTCCATATAAAGCTGTTGGTGTGGCTCCCACCTGCTCCTCTAATGCCCGGTCAGCCACGCGTCCCGCCTCTCCATCTCTCTCTGTTAGATTGGAGAGGCATTCCCCTGCCACAACACATGCTTAAGCAATTATTCCACGCAGTCCCCTGGACAGAGAGGGAGAAAGAGGGGCCAGATAGAAGGCCAAAGACAGAAAGAGAAAGAGGGGGAGAGTGAAAGTAATTTGAAGTGGAGTGATCGGGGGCAGCTGGCCAGGGATTTGCAGGGTACTGGGAGAGAATGTGTAGAAGTTGAGCGCAACTCCCATAATCCTTTTCTAAAAGAGAGAAAGAAGAGACGGAGGGATTGAAAACAAAGAGGAGAGAAAGGGGGGCCACTGGAGCGAGGAACTAAAAGGACTGGGCTACAGTGACAACAGCCAAAAACAAACCGGCTATCAAAGCAACACACACATAAACACTGCACACTGACTCTGGACGCAGGCGGAATAACAAGTTAGGGACGAACACACAAACTCACAAACAAGTGGAGCAAATCAGACCCACAACACGGCCTGTGTGACACTTTCATCTGCTACGGATCAATACTTTAATTACACTTTGATTTTTAACTTCAGCCACTTTACATCCCTGTGTGTGGACAGCTCGCGCTGGAATGGCACCTCTGGAGGGTTTAGGGTCAGATGAACAAGGTTATGAGGGCACAGGTGAGGTGTCACAGGCTATTTAAAGGGCAGTAAAAGGGCAGGTTACAACACTTCAAAACATTTGTGCCCGGGCATGTTGGCAGGCGGCAGCAGCATGTATGTCCCAGTGATGCTCTGTGGACTGTAAAATGATCAATATGTGATATAATGTGATGACAACAACTTCATCTTGAAGCCTCAGCTGAGATAAACACACATGTGTCAGTCAATAAACAGAATGTCAAAGTGTCTGAATTGTTTAATTTTAAGATTGTTTACTTTAAACTGTTTATTTGAGACAATGTAAAAGCCAAAAAAGTTGAATGTTGGTGATGTTTTGTGCGCGCTTCCCCAGCATGGGGTGGTGTGTTGGAGCTGGATGATAAGGGGATGTTGCAGATTAAGCTGTCTTGTGGTGACAGATAACAGGCAATACTTTTAAAACGATAAGGCTTTTAGTGCCAACCATTAGAAAGCGCGGGCACTGTTTAATCTGTTTATTGTTTCTGCTTTTTAAGTGTGTATATCCAGAGTTTAAAGGCTCTGTGGTGCGGTGCACATCAGCTGATTTGATCCAAAAGTAAACAAATAAAAATATAAGAAAGACAGTCTAAAGTTTTAATAAACTTACCAAGTAGAAGGCAGAAGATGTCGAGCGCTATTAGCAGCTTCTTCTTACTGTTGTCAACACCATTGTTGTTATTTAACGTAGAGGTTCCTCCGTTCCTTGTCTCTTGGGCCATTGCTTTCTCATACATGTACTTTTGCATTTGAGAAGTCCCCGTTTCAGCTCCAAATCCCACACCACGCGGTAGGTAGGTGAAGAAAGTCTGTCAGGCTCTCAAGTCCTTAAAAGAAATGTCATGCAATTCAGCAGGGAACACACTCCCCAGCCCGGAGGTCTCGTAAAGTTTCAAATCTGCTGATGCCTCGTTTAAAAAGAAAAGGTTAAAAATATATGTGTGAGTATTCTGTGGTGAACGGACCCGCGCCACGGACTCAAGAAAGCAAAGTTGCCAGCGCTTGAAATGAATGGAAAGCCCGCTCCCCTTTCTCGCTCTTGGTTCAAAGACTTGGAGTGAGTGAGAATTGCGCTGCGCATCGACAGCCGCTCTTGTTATATCAATCCTTCTTCTCCTCCTCCTCCCCCTGCTCTCTTCAAGTTCCCCCGGCAGCTTCAAGGCTCAGCCCTCTTTCCCTCTTCTGCTAGCGGTGGGTAATCACCTCCATCCCTGCATGGAAAACTTTCTCAGACTGATGACCAGGAGGAGGGCAGAGGGCCGAGCGGGGACGCAGCGCCCCCGGTGGTTACGCGTGGTACGACAGGCGCACTGGAGTGATAGTGGTTTGGAGCGTTTTGGAATATGTTGTTATTGGAGATGGGACAAATTTCTTTCCCCCAAAAGCTATGGCAGTACTGAACTTAGACATCTCCCCTGTCTGACAAAAGGCTTGATCTGCCATTACTGTGCACGTGCGATATTCACTTCATGTCAATCCACATCACTGCATATCTGTCACACATATTTTTTTTATATGTAATATTACTTATATTTTGTGCTTGAGTGTTATTGTTGACTTTGTTCTTACATGTGTACCTTATTCTGTGCGTAAATATATGTGAAGTTTTTTTTAAATAGCACAATTTGAGAATGACACATTTGCAATTTCGTTATGCTTGCATGACAATAAAGTTCCTCATGTGAATCTTGAGTGGGAATATTTGCTCTCTTTTCACTCCAAGAAGTATGTAGAGCAAATATTTCTAATATTACAACAAAAAATGTTAACAATAGTTGATATTTCATCAGTTCTATGAAATATTTATATTGAACTATGCTTTAAAAAAAATGTATCTTAAACAAGACATTTATATTATTTGTGTATTTGGCGAATACTATAGCAAAACTCTGTCTATATATATTCTGTCTGTGTCCATACAATGCATATTTAGGAGTTCATGGTACATCAGTTTTATTTGTATCATTCATTTTTCTGAGGAAATGTGTAATGGGGACTTGCTGTACAGGATAAGAACATAGACAGACTTTTTCTTTTTCTTTAGGTGGATTTTGTGTTTCGAAAAACAGATTAATCAGTAGAAATTTTAATTTGATTACTCTGGTCAGTGAAACCAAGCATACACTATCCAAAATGTGTATTTAAAGGCACAGGGTTTAATACTTCTTGTCTATCTTCACCAGCTCCACGACTGCTTTACAATCTCAGAGGGCTCAAACATTGTGTACACACACCACAGCAGCAGGAGCACTTCAAAGAGTCAACCTGAATACTAATAAATTAAACTCACACTGCCATCTAGTGGTTAGATATGAACACCTCACCTCTGTCTTGGTGGCATCACATCCATCCATCAGTTTTACTTTTCCGGCCTATTTTTCACCAGCTCAGTCTGTTACACAAAATAGATTAAACATGATCAGAATTTTGACACTTAAAAGTAAAATCTGACTCATTTTTTAAACATCTGGGGCTGATGCTGTGGAGCTAGGGGCCAACAAAATAAAAAAAAAAATATGACACTGTTTAATATAACTGCAGGGAGGACGTACACAAAAAGAGACGAACTTATTCGTGGGAAAACAATGAAACTATCACTGACCCAACAGCTCATAAAGGTAATGGACACTTCTCACTGCTCTGATGGCCTCAGCTGTGGACCATGGATGCAAAACCAAGACAAACACAACATAAAAATAAAGCCTTGCTCTTTCGTTAACATTTAATTCCCTATTTTGCAAGAGGTGAGTGCTGTCTCTTTAGAACAGTCTTACCAGGGGCGTAATCACCTACTTAACACTGGGGGGGACCCAACCCTTAAGGGGTGTCTGGGGTGAAACGTTACCCCAGGAGACATTTTTGGAAACTCAACAGCTGAACTGCCCCTTTAAGAGCATTCATTCATTTTCTGTAACTACTTAACCTGTTGGAGCCTATCCCAGCTGACACTGAGTGAGAGGCAGGGCTACACCTTGGACAGGTCACCAGACTAACACAGGGCTGACACATAGAGACAGACAACCATTCACACCTACGGACAATTTAGAGTCACCAATTAATCTGCATGTCTTTGGACTGTGGGAGGAAGCTGGAGTACCCGGAGAAAACCCACACTGACACAGGGAGAACATGCAAACTCTGCACAGAAGGGCTCCCCCACCCTGGATTCGAACCAAGCCTTGCCATGGTTGTGCAGTGGTTAAAAACAAAAGCAAGCAAGAAAGAAAATCTTACGTTGCGTTCACACCATTAATACAAAGCAAAGTCTTGTGTCCTGTCACTCACGCAAGTTTGAACACTAAAATACTTTGTATTGACTCGCGTCATACACATATGAAATCACTGAATTGATGTATGAACTTCTGCCAGTAGCCCTGATTGGCTATCGTGCTGCGAATTGATCACATAATCTCTGATTTTTCAAATCTTGTGAATAAGCATATAACGTGAAATCGCGCTACTGGCTTCATTCATGTATTTCACATAGTTTGCGTCCATTGCGCCACCCAGTGGGACTTCACATGTAATTAACTTGTCTGAATTGATTTATTCGCGCCTGGTGTGAACACATTAGCTCAGGGGTTGTGAGAGTTTTGAGGGCTGCACAGCACAAGTGCACACACAAATTAATTTTTTCTAAATTACTTTTTTAAAATACATGTTTGTAAAATGCTAACACACAAAAACTATATTAATTGACAGTAATAACACTCATATTTTACACTCCAGATTTCCACTATTTAATGGGCCAAAATTTTAAAATGACAATTGTTTATATTATACTTACTGCCTTCAGTCTTATCATGTAGAGCTACCAGAGAGCATTATTTATAACCCAAAACATAACTGCATTTGATGTGTTGCTCGTGGCTATTGCATTTTAATTAATATTTTATTTAATTCAATTTGGGGATGATTTAGTAACATTATTCATCAGGGTAGCTGATTGACCAGGGTGCAAAATTCAGCACAACACCGGGTCAGATGAAGGCACAGACTGTAAAGGCGCACAGCCACAGGGTGGATGGCAGAGGTCGTTGGTTTCTTGGAGAGATAATCCCGGTCACACACACACGTCAGATGCCATATGGCCTCCAGGAAAGCGGTTACATTTTTTCCTGCTCCAGTATTCACCGTAAACCTAACGGTGCCCGTTTAACGGGGTCGAGCCTCCGCTGCTTCTCCCCTCTCCAAGTCAAGTGCCCCGCCCCTCCGTGCGCTCCATAGGCAGGCAGGCAGCACACCCGCCGCACCGAGCGAACCCAGCCGTCGGTAACGGAGAAGATGGCAGAGCGGCAACAACAGAAACACGAAGGCAGGGTAAAAATCGGACACTACATCCTCGGCGACACGCTCGGAGTGGGAACATTCGGGAAAGTGAAGAGTTAAGTCACGCTTTTGTGTCATGCCCAGCTTGAATGTGTGCGTTGTTTCAGTTGGAGTAATATTGAAGTAGTCGCCGTGCCTCCCCCCGCTTCCACGGACTGTGCTGAACTTGCCGGCGGCCAGTGAGCAGTTTGCGTAGCGGGGTGGTTTAACGGCGGCGACAGGAGGGATTTAAAGCGTAAATGTGCTCCGTGAATCCGCCAGCTTCAAAGTCAAATTCTTTCTCCGAAGCCCCCTCTGTAGCTACTGTTATCAGCTATGGCAGGTGAAATTACCTGGAGGACAACAGCTACAAGGAGATGCACAGTCATACTCATATTATCATCGCATTATGTTATAAAAAGAGGAGTTTATGTGTTGGGTTTTGCTCCATGTCTCGGTAAAGGACGTCTTTGAAGCTTACAGCCTGTCCGAAACCCACCGTGTGAGCATAATGATATTAACTGACATAATGTTTATAAACGGTTTAGCTAGTCCGGTGTGTTAGCCTTAGTCTGAGAGGCTGTGCTAGCTTGTTAAGTAAGTCGAGGAGACATGTCACAGCGGTAAAGTTTAGCTTGAGAGGCCTATGATAGGATATTATTTCAGTTTTCTTAGCTAGTTTTCGGACACTCTGCGTGACCTTGTAGCCTGAAGTCCACGCTCACAGCCCCGGCTCTTGTGTGCGCAGTTGGGGGGATGTGTTAGCTTAGCAGGGGGTGAACCCACCTCATGTCAGGGCTGACGTCACATTTTTAATTCTGTATAAAAATGTAGAATATTTTCATTTCATTTCAGCAAGTAGTAGAATATATGCAGTCTAAATTCACATTGTCTTCATTAAATCAGATTTTGCTAATGACAATGGTTGTTTGTTTTAGGGTAATCTCTATGTGGGAGAAAGAGCACTCCATCCACCCTTTGTATTAATGTTTCATAACTCATATTTGTTGTAGTCAAGCTGTTAATAGAGGTTGGCAGCAGCAACAACAACTTGGCTTGAGAGCCCCAGGCAGGCTTATAGCCCCAACACCCTGCACAATTAAAAATATGGCAAGCAGATGAAGGCTACACTGGGCCACTTAAAAATGCATTATGATAAAAATTTACTGTTCTGTTGAAGTCTGCTGGGCAAAACAGCTGCAACACAACCGCAATGATCGATTGATTGTGGCAGTCAGTTTCGAGCAACAATGTCAAGCATTAGCTGGTTTGAGCTTCTTGAATTTGAGAATTTGCTGCTGCTTTGTCATTTATGAAATCAACCGAAGAGTCTTTGGGTTTGGGGCTGTTGGTTGGACAAAAAAAGCACTTTAAAGATGTCATTTTGGGCTTTTGGGAAATTATCACGAGCATTTGTTGCAGTTCATTGACGTTTTATAGATTAAGCAACTACTCGTGAACATAATCGGCGGACTTTGTCGATAATGAAATAATAGTTGCAGCCCTACAGTGCAACAACTTCCTCAATTAAATCTTAGTTAACTAATTAGTTAGTTAGAAGTAGGGCTGCAACTAACGATTATTTTCATTGTCGACGAATCTGTCGATTATTTCTTCGATTAGTCGACTAATCATTTTATTAAAAAACGTGTTAAAATGTTGAAAAATGTCGGTCTGTCTCTCCAAAACCCCAAAATTATGTCATCTAAAGCCTTGTTTCATACTCACGCCGAAGGGTTTTAGTTCGCCGTCATGGGAGAGTGTGTCAAGCTGCCAATATTTGAACATAAGAAGCTGCAGTAAGAGTATTTTGGGGTACTTTTATAGTACTTTTCTATGAAAAATGACCCAAACCGATTAGTCGACTACTAAAGTCACTGATTATTTTAATAGTCAATTAGTCATCGATTAGTCGACTAATCGTTGCAGCCCTAGTTAGTAGCAGTTTATTTCGATCATGTAAGTAACAAATATACAATATAATCATGCAGTAGTAGACAGGCATAAAAAACAGGCTACTAAAGGAAGCATGAAAACAGAAAAGCAACATATAATCTTTTGATTTACATGTCCAAAAATGAGTAGGGGGAAGTGCAACCAGTTAGTCGATCAAAAGACAATTCCCCAAGCTATTTTAATAATTAATTGATGATTGCAGTCATTTTTAAAGCAAAAATGTCAAACGTGCTGGCTCGAGGTTCTCAAATAGGAGAATTTGCTGCTTTTCTTTGTCATTTATGATCGTAAATGAAGATACTTTGGGGTTTTGACTGTTGGTTGGACAAAAGAAGCACTTAAAAGACGTCACTTTGGGCTTTGGAAACTGTGCAGAGCATTTCTACAATTTATTTTATAGATTAAGAGATTAATCGTGAAAATAATGTGTAGATAAATTGACAATGAAAATAATAGTTGCAGCCCTACTGTGCAACTCTTTGTCTACTCTGCCTCTCTTTGTTCCGCCATATTGTCCTTAACTGTCTTTTTTATGTTAATCTTGTTGAGCAACACAAGCCGAGTGCCATCTAATTACATAATATTCAAGAGAATGCAGACAACTCTATGGCAGATATATTCATCACTAAAATACACAGCACAACAGTCTAGATTGATAAATAGCCCTGCAGGTAAGAGGAGAAATATTCGATTTGGCGGTGAACTGTCCCTTTAATTGAACACTTGGCAGTTGTTGCAGTAATTTTTCAAGCAAAAATGTCAAATATTTGGCTGTTTGAGCTTCTTAAATTTGAGAATTTGCTGCTTGTCTTTGTTATTTATGATATTAACTGAAGAGTTTTGGGGCTTTGGACTGTTGGTTGGACAAAAGAAGCACTTTAAATATGTCAATTTGGGCTCTGGGAAATTGTAATGAGCATTTTTTTTAAACATTTTTTTGACATTTTATAGGTTGAGATAAGGATAGAGATCATGAAAGTTATTGACAGATTAGTCCATATTGAAAATAATAGTTGCAGCCCTGCTGTGCAACAGTCTTCCAAATTAAAACTGAAGTCATTAGTGCCTCTGCCTCTCTTTGTTCCTCCATATTGTGCTTAACTGTGTTGTTTATGATGAGCTGCTCTGTGGTTTTACCATCTGTGTGCGGTATCTGCTTCATATCTGTATTCTTTTGTTTCCAGTTGGCGAGCATCAGTTGACAGGCCATAAAGTGGCTGTAAAGATCCTAAACAGACAGAAGATCCGCAGCCTCGATGTCGTTGGGAAGATCAAACGAGAGATCCAAAATCTCAAACTGTTCAGACACCCACACATTATCAAGCTGTAAGTGGAGAAAGACGACACATCCTTCTATCAGATTTTAAGAGTCTCAGTGCCGACATGGGGAGATAACTGAGCTCTGTTAAATAAGTGGCTGTTGTAATGTTGGTATTTTGCTATGTTGTGTTCCCTCTGTGTTGGAGCATGCTTTGTGTGTTCCTATTTGTTTACTACAGCTACAGCTGCGCTGTACTGAGCATGCCCACGGGGCTCCCAGGAGGTGGAACACACAAACATAGCAATGCACACACACTTCTGGTTAGTTCATATCTCCAGTTAAGATGATAGAAGTCGATGTAGTTCCTGCATGACTAAATTCCTGTCCTCATTCAGGTATCTTAACTTGTCATGGGTTATTCATCTGACCTAGTGTCCCATCTTTCTCTTTCTCCTTGTCGGCCCATGTCTCTCTCAACAATCTCTGTGTTATTTTTAGGTTAGGGTTAGTCCACTGTCGCACTGTAAGCTATGGCAGATATGTGAGCTCTAAGGTCAGAAGCTTGAGAGCTGTTGAACACGCTGTCACAGCCATATACATTCAAGAACATGCATACATTTTAGGCACATACACATCCTGTTTGCACTGTTACAGATTGCTTCAGGACTGTGGACAGAGCAAAGCACACTCCGTGGATATATTTGCAGTGTTTGTAAAACCAGCACAAACTGAAATGAATTAGAATAAATGTCTTAACATTTCCCTCAAGTGCTCTCACTGTTTAGATTTCTCAGAATCTGTATGTGTGTGCGAGATTTGGTTTGCGTTTATTTCTCCCACGGTGCCGGCCGTGTTGTGCTGCACCCGGCTCGACAGGAATGAAGGAGATTGTGATAAAGCACAGAATCTCACAAGAGCAACCATTCATGAGATTGGGCCTGCATTTTAATACACCTGACCTTTATGAAAGTAATGCGACACACTCAGAGGCCATACATCACAGCTTAGCCTCACCTATCTGTGTTCTTGTTTCTGTATATTAACTCTGTGCTGTTTTGAAGTAAACAAATGTGGTTTATAGATTGAGATAAAAGCCTGTTGGTATGTTTATAGTTATATTAACATTTAAGGACATAATGCAATAGAGCTAATGTTAATTAATGTCTAGTAATCTCATGTGAATAAAAACATGTTTGTGTTTTAGGTACCAGGTGATAAGTACACCGACAGATTTCTTCATGGTCATGGAGTATGTGTCTGGGGGTGAGCTGTTTGACTACATCTGCAAACATGGACGAGTAAGACATGTCAGCTATTAACTGACAACTTTTATCCTCATAGTCCTCGTCACTAATGGTATTGCAAAGCAGTGTCTGAAGTGTTGTGTAGTGTATTACCACCTTCTATTAAACACTAGTTACAGGATCATTTTTTGAAAGGGATAGCTCACCCTAGAATCAAAAATACACATTTTACCTCATAGATATTGGCAGTAGAGATGTCTGCCTTCTCCCACTTATAATTGAACTCGATGACACTCCTGCTGCTAGCTCATGTAGCACCACTGAGCCTGCTAACATTACAGATCAGCTGAAAAGGACACCATTAATCTTTACAGCTTGCACTTTCATAAGCACGAGCCTCTCGTCCATGAGTAGATGCACACTTCCTTCTGCGTAGTGATACGGTTGGCAGGTGAAATTCAGTAGCAAGAAAATAGTTCCTACATGAAACTGCTCACAGCAAGGTCTGTGGATTATCTTGAGTAACCAGGTCATGATTTCTGGAAAGAGATGTTGTTGAGGTTTTCAAATGTTTTTTTTTTGGTGCTTTGAGCACCACAAGCTGAGTGCCATCTTGTTCTGTTACATTCAAGATAAGGCAGACATCTCTATAGCTGATATCTCCAACACTGAAACACAACCCAAAACAATCTACATTCATAAATAGCATTAAAGGTAAGACGAGAAATATGTATTTTGATTTAGGGTGACCTGGCCCTTCAATTGAATACTAGGCAGATGTTGTGGTGACCAATTCGAATCTGATGTTGGTGTTTTCACACTGTCACATGCTGCTATTTGTATTTTTTTATATTCATTTAAAATGACTTTTTTTAAGGAAAGTTGTATGAGTATTTTGTCTTCTTCAGAAATGTATTCTCTCTTTGTAGAGACAGAATGAATACTGTCTTTAGGCACATTGTTGAAACTGCAACTATCCCATCACGAGCACATGTTTTGTACCAAAATATTTACTTATCATGCCAGTTGGAAATTTCCAGGTGATATGATTTATAGTTTATGAGTCATGAAAGTTTGTTTGGCAACAGTGTTCCCGCATACCATCTCTGCGTGACCTTTCTAACTGAGAGCTGTCAATGATTATTTTAATGCCAGCTTTACACACCTTGAAATGTTCCAGTTTTGTGAGATTTGAACACATACATGTTTAAGACACTGAACTATTACTGACAGCTATGTGGAGACGACCTCCTCAGGGGACTGGGGTCTTTATTTTTAATAGAATAATCCTCTTGAACTTTACCAGGGCCCTGAGCCCAGCAGAACATGATCCACTTGTTTTAAACAAGACACCACATAACTTCCTTATCCATCATTCCTTCCACACAATCATAGAAATACTCGGTACAACCACAGTCTAATCATGTCTGTTCATATTGTGTCTTTCAGGTGGAGGACACTGAAGCTCGCCGCCTCTTCCAGCAGATTATCTCAGCTGTGGACTACTGCCACAGGCACATGGTGGTCCACAGAGACCTCAAACCTGAGAACGTCCTGCTGGATGCCAGCAAGAACGCCAAGATAGCCGACTTCGGTAAGATCCCAGACAAGAGAGTTACAGTCAGAGGGAGAGGCAGAAGGATTGCTTTGGCAGAAGAATTGTTAGGGAATTTAAGAAAAGAGAAAGCATAACAGAAAATGTTCACGGTGGGAATGAGAAGGACAAAGAGGCAGAGTTTGTGGCAGAGCTGAGTGGAATTAACAAGCAATTTAAACAGTTTGATTAGAGGCAGCATTTGTTGCAGAGTCATAGTACAAAGCATAATTAGACACTTAATTATACACGTAAAGAAAAGTGTGAAATCACTATCATGCACCTGTTGACCTCATTATTAAATACGTTTCTCACTGAGCACAGTCTCTTATCGGTTGAGGCGTAATTGTTCTAGCTGATTGGTTAGGAGACTGTGTCTGATGCAACACGACCATGAAAAAGAGTAATATTTTCACAAACACACAAAGACCCTTGTGCGCAGCAGGGTGTGTGGGGTGGAGAGAGGTCCCCCTAGCAACGGCCAGGTTTCATATCATGTCTGGCAGGAAGCCTTGAGGCCCAGTGTCATCTGATAGGGAAGGAATCGTGGGGGTGCATCAGGGTTGTGCAGCAGGAGGAGTGTTTTGGCTGAGAGCAACAAACACCAGTGAGCAGTGAAAGGGAGCGTTGAAGGAACAGGGATGAGAGATAAAGGGAAGGTCAGCACATCGCAGAGTGTGTGGTGTTTAGCGTTTGGCCCAGGCAGGCAGGAAGAAGCTCATCCAATTAGATGAGCTTTGTGTTTAGAGCTTAGAGTCTCTGTGGGTAAATAAGGATAAAGATATCAGCGACGTCCACAGTGTGCAACTCTCACTCTCTCTGTGCTGGCCATGTGCAATTAAACCATAGGATCAATAATATAATAATAGAGGATTGGTTTGTTAAACTGTGTTACTGTCAGTGAAGATTGAAGGATGTCTTGCATTTATCAACAGGTCTGTCAAACATGATGTCAGATGGGGAGTTCCTACGGACAAGCTGTGGCTCACCTAACTATGCTGCACCAGAGGTCATCTCAGGAAGGTGTGTCATCACATCACATGTACAATCAAGGCTATAAGGTTAATCACAATTATTCACGTCTAGAGGACAGTTACTTAATCACTCTTATTTATATGGCTTAAGGAGCAAAGTAGTTAGAGACTGAAACGGCGTTTTAAAACGTAAATGATCTCCATAAACACGAGCGTTTCAGTGCCATCTCCATCCATAGTAACACACATGACAATAGCAAAGAAATAACCACACAAGAAAGATGAAATCACAAAAGGTATGTAGACCTAGCCATAATGAACATGGTCATAGTGTGTCATCATTTTCATTGGTCTCCGTGTCTGCCCATTCAGACTTAAATGCAGCTGGAGTTTTACAACTAAAATGGGGTCAGCAGCATTTTTAAAGGTCTCTGTTTTAGGAGTACCAAAACGCCAGGAGTAGTGTGGACGCCAGGTGTAAACGTAGCAATAGTTATTTGGTTTAAAACAAAAACATATTAGTGTGAATTCAGCCTTAAACACTGCCCAAAACCCAACCTGACAGAAAACCTTCAGGCACCCTGTGGTGTTCTCTTGTAAGCAAACAAAAGTTGTTTGTATTCTCACCCAAGCGCACTGTGTGTATGCGTATGGCTTAACAAATATGTTAAAGTGCATGTACTTCCTCATAAACAGTCGCAAAGTAAATTTTAAATTGTGCATTACTAGCCTGAATTTTCTTCTTCACTGCCTTTGGTGGCGCTTTGCTGCATTTCTTGGAGCATCACTGGCACCTGTAAAGCAGTGGAAACACTGTGCAACCATTGGAAGGAATGTGTATTGCCTCACCCACGGGTGTGCATTTATCTGTATTTATCAGGGGTGTAACAATACAGTATTTGTATTGAACCGTTCGGTATGAGGCCTTTTTGTTAAGGCACATTACAAACCGAATTATTCTTTGAACTAATCTTATTACATTTTGAAAATAAAATATCACAGTTTAAATTGTATGAAGCATAATATTCCTAGTGCCACAGCACTTGAGAAGGCAGCTCAAACGGCGTAACAGGCAACATGCTTTCTACTCCGCCCACCCCCAAACCTCAACATTCTACTCCAGTGAGACACACTTGATAGCACAGCTACGCTAAGCTAGCTCATTGCAAAATAGTGACACCATGACCAGACCATACACCCTCTAGTATTTATAATATAAATTTATATAATAGCACTTAAAACTTATGCACTTTAACGTTATGAAAGTGTTACCTGCTCTTCCAGTGGACCTACAGGGGAAGCACAGTGTATGAATTTTTTTGTTTGTTACGTGTCACATCTCCTCATCACTCCGTCAGACTCTATGCAGGCCCAGAGGTGGACATCTGGAGCTGCGGGGTGATCCTGTACGCCCTGCTGTGTGGCACTCTGCCCTTTGACGATGAGCATGTCCCCACGCTGTTCAAGAAGATCAGGGGAGGCGTCTTCTACATCCCAGAGTACCTGACTCGCTCTGTGGCCTCGCTGCTCATGCTCATGCTGCAGGTGGACCCTCTGAAGAGAGCCACCATCAAAGACATCAGGTGCTCACACTACTCTGTTCATTTTGGCGTTAATCACCAACCTAAATCACCATGAGGTTTGGTTTTGTAGTTAGGAGTGGTCATTTTGATTGATTATCCTCTCCTCTGTCAGGGAACATGAGTGGTTTAAGCAGGACCTTCCGGGCTACCTGTTCCCTGAGGACCCCTCGTATGATGCTACAGTCCTGGATGAAGAGGCCGTCAGGGAAGTGTGTGAGAAGTTTGAATGCACTGAGTCAGAGGTTGTGTCCAGCCTTTACAGCGGGGATCCACAGGTATGCAAGACTCAATTATGAGTGGAGTTTCAGTAAACTGAAGGTCTGTCCTTTGCCTCAGCTGACTCTCCATCCTCCCTCTGTCCATGCAGGATCAGCTAGCAGTAGCTTATCACCTTATAATAGACAACCGACGCATCATGACCCAGGCCAGCGAGTTCTACTTGGCCTCCAGTCCTCCCCAGGGCTCCTTCATAGAAGAGGGCATGCCGCTGCCCCCCGGGGTCAAACCCCACCCAGAGAGGATGCCTCCACTCCTGGCCGATAGCCCCAAGTCTCGATGTCCTCTGGATGCTCTCAACACCACTCGGCCCAAACCGCTGGCAGTGAAGAAGGCCAAGTGGCACCTCGGTATCAGAAGTCAGAGCAGACCCTATGACATCATGGCTGAAGTGTACAGGGCCATGAGACAACTCAGCTTTGACTGGAAGGTAACAGGACATGTCTTACACATAGAAATACAATACATATATAGATCTACGTATGAACGAGATGGTCTGTTATTCTGTGCTGTAGGTGGTGAACCCGTACCACCTGCGAGTGCGGAGGAAGAATCCAGTGACTGGAAACCTGGTGAAAATGAGCCTGCAGCTGTATCAGGTGGACAACAGATCCTACCTCCTCGACTTCAAGAGCATCGATGGTTAGTGTTAGACAAAAGTTTGTCTCATACATCTTTTTTCTTCCCAAACTGTTTTAGTTGACTTTGTATAAGGCTCCACCATAGTGCAGGGTTATTGTACAAATGCCTTAGCAGTGCTGGTACTCTGCAAATCAGTCGTCTGCCCCTATTTCATGGCTCCAAAATCTGCCGTGGATGAGTTGATGGAGTTGGAACAGCCGAGGTGGTGTTGATGCAAATCAGGCAGCAGAGTGCACTTTTGGCACTTGTCCTAGCATAAATTTGCACCTGCAGTTCAGCCTGTACAGGTCCCCTCTTTGAAATGCAAGTGCATCTGTCACTTTATACCTTTCATGTATGTTTAGTTGCGTCTTACTTACATTTTCAGATTTGACATTGATTTTAATATATTTCAAAATACACATACACTGTACACGACCGTGTGCTTTCGTTACGCAATAGTGTTTGGCTTTTTCACACAGATTTGAAGTTATATAATGTCAATAATCAGGAGTACAGGTGGCACCCATGACGTCTTTTCTACCCCTGCTTGTTTATCATTTTCTGTGTTTGAAACTTAAATTAGTTGAAGTTGCATTAAAGCTGAAGTGTGGAACTTTTGTCTCCACCCTCTGGCAGTGAGAGTAGTTACACAAACACTCGATGCCCCCAGGAACGCTCTTTTCAAGTGTTTTTTTTTTTTTTACTTTAATCCCTCCTCTAAATGGCATGTTTCTTTTCTTCTGGAGCATCCACTCCAGAAACCTTTCTTGGACACTTTCCCCCATACTCGTAGCTGCTGCTCCGTCATTACACTCTCTCCCTGCTTCCTTACCCCCTTTAGCTCTGGCTGATTGATGAAAAATACATAACTTCTGGTGCAGTCCAGTATACTGCAAAATACAGACAGCTTTCCCTGGCGACGACAGGCTTAATCAGCACTGTGAGAACTTGTTTGGTTCATTTATATGTAAAAGTCCTGCACGTTAACATAACTGTAACTTGTTGGAATCGGTGCTTAATTCAGTAGATGAATTTATAAGTGCATAAGACAAAATAAAAACTCACAAATAAAACACATAATTCATATTTATTTTGGTGACGACACAATTCTGATACAATAATTAGCCTACATGTCTATATAAAGCATTAACATTATCAACTACTCCTCTGTTACGTGCTGATGCCTACTATCCTCTGCTCATGTGACCCCCAGATGACATCATCGAGGCAGTTGGCTTTAAATCGGGCTCGTCCACTCCTCAGAGGTCGGGTTCCACGGCCGGACTTCACAGACCCAGACTGAGCATCGACTCAGCAAGCCCAGCGATTGATCTGCCCCAGCTCAGCTCCTCTCTCCCGGGGTCCCTGTCCGGTAGCTCCCCTCTACTCACCCCCCGTCAGGGATCACACACCATGGACTTCTTTGAAATGTGCGCCAGTCTCATCACCACGCTGGCACGCTGAGACGCATCGACTCCTAACCTCGCTGTAACCTCGATGTCAGTGGGGTTTTTAAGCCAATTGCTGATCCGGGACGTAGGGAGTGTAGATGTTAGGAGTGACTTCCTCTCTCTGTCTCCTCTCCATCTCCGTTCCAGTTGTATTGGCCTGGAAGGGTGAATGGAAGTGTAAAAAGCAATGCCTGTCACTTCAGATTAAGGAGACACAGAGAGGAATCCTTTCTCAGAGAGGCAGATTAATAGCTTCTTTTTTTTCGTATTTTGACACAGTCCTTAGATCAGAGTCTCGGAGTTTAAACATCCAGCCACAGCTTATAAAAACTGATCCTGGGACTGGAATCTGTGACATAGTGGAGGCCATCAAATCAAGAGGCAATAGGTCACAGTTTGCACTTGTATCGGAGTCAGCAAAGGTCAAGTCCACTGTCACTCCTCCCACAATACCTTCAATCTATATCAACTGCTGAAACGTCATCACCCACCATAACACTAAATGGCGGGAAAGCCTGCTGAGTTTCCCCAGACACTGATCAGAGGTCAGTTTTGCTTCTTTTTTGATAAAAGGTTGTTAAAATTAACGTTAAATCTGTGTCTGAGGGAACGTTAGCACATGTAAGATTTATTTTCAGGTTTTATATTCTATGGTTTGTAAAGAAACTTTTGTTATCCATGTATATTATATTTATATTACAATCATATTGCGTAGCTGAAAAGGTTGGCAAGGGTATACCAAATAACAGACTTTATACTCCATAAAGAAAGATGATTATTATTTAGATATCAGATCCATATTTATTTTTGAGAGATTGTTTTTTTAGGCACTGTAGTTTTATTATTTAAGCAGCACTGCATCAACGTAGAGTTTTATCCTGATTTTGAATAGATTGTAGAAGATTAATGATCCTAGAGAGGCAGCAGGATAGTTGGGCGATAATTCTCTGCATGGTACCGACTGTGTCCTGCATTTAGTGATGAAGCACAGATACACACCATCTAACAGGAGTTTTCACAGCTACCATAATACCTGACTTTTCTTGCACGTAAATGGACCGTCTCTGTGTTTTTCAAAGATGCCGAGCATACCATACATCCGCCGTTTCTCTCCCCGTACAACCATCATTTTATACTGTCATAAATATGCAACAACAACACACACACACACAGAAACTCCACACTTCAGTTTAGTCCTTAACAAATGACAAGTTGAGCAACTGCTAATATGCTGCTCAGCCATGCGTACGCAGAATGTAATTTAAAAAACGCAAGCAGGCCGGTGGTATCAGGAGGACAGACATGGCAGGCAGTCACACACGCAGTAAGCTGAAAAAGACAGACGCCATGTGCTGTTTGTAATGAAGAGTGTAGCAATTTTTAGGGCGACAATTATTAACTGTTTTCGTTCTCTTTTTTTGCCTTAAAGGTCCAGTGTGTAGTATTTAGGGGAATGTATATATTGGCAGAAATGAAATATAAGTATGTTTTCTTTAGTGTATAATCCCCTGAAAATAAGACCTGTTGTGTTTTTGTTACCTTAGAATGAGCCGTTTATATCTACATAGGGAGCAGGTCCACGTCTACAGAGGTCTCCATGTTTCTACAGTAGCAAAGAATGGACAAACCAAACGCTTGCTCTAGACGGGGCAATTTGTGTTTTCGCATCGGCCACCATAGTTAGCAGCCCCTCCGCGATGAGCAGAGTCAGAAAAACACATTTTTGTGAATGTAAAATTGCATTATTTAGTGTTTTAACTGGTTTAAATCACCAGGTCCATTTGTTTTGGAGAGGAAGAGACCTCTGGGGTCGATAAAGCTTCTGGTAAAAACCTGAACATCTGGATCTTTAGTTATCAGACAAAAAAATTAGCAGGTTTAGGGCTAGCGGCTGGTCTCTGACATTTCAACAGTGTCGGAGAAACACTTACTATTTACTTAACATAAAACTGCTTTATTCAGTGTTTTTACCAGTTTAAATCACTGGGTCTGTTTGTTCTGGAGAGGAGGAAACTCTTGCAGATAATTTGGTTCATGGTGAAAACCTCCTGTACATCTGAATCAGAAATCAGACGAACACAAGTTATCACACGATAGCAGGTACTGGGCAGGCAGCCCATCAGCAACGTGCCAAACAGCGTACGAGAAATGTTGATTTCTAACGTGAAACTGCTTTGTGTAGTTTTTCTACTGGACTTATTCGCCGGGCTCTGACTGTTTTGGAGACAAAAGAGACCTCTGCATATAATTCGGCTCCTGGTAAAGCCTCCCTGAAGATCTGGATCTTCAGTTATCAGAGGAAAAAAGGTGAACCCACATTAGCAGGTGCTAGGCTAACGGCCTGTCTCTGACATGCTAAACACTGAACACTGAAGAAATTCTACCTGGGATGAGTTTCAGCTCGTGGCAATCTTTAATCCTCACCACTAGGTGACACTAACCCCCCCTAAATCTTACACACTGTTCCTTTAAGCCTTTTAAAATGAGAAAAATGCATCAGATATTAGAGCCAAATCTGAGGTCTTGAATTAGACTCTCTCATAACAAATGTTAATATTTACTTGATAAATTGCCTCAATAGTTGATCAATTTTCAAAATTGCTACTAATCATATTAGCAGAATTAAACTTCATTAGCCCTGATTCTGTGTATGTGACTAGATAATGAGGTGATGATGAGTATCAATAAGAGGAAGATGACAAATCCATGCGAGATGGTGTGTATCTGCTGCAGAACAGTATAAGCCACAGAAACCTTTCTCCAGTTGCCTTAAAGAATGCAACACAGTAACTCTGTGCACATGTTTATGGAGAGTGTGTGTATGAGCCAGTGTGTGTAGTGGAGATGGGTAGAGTGTGTCACATGATTGTCATGTTTTTCTTACTGACTTTGTTCGGAGGATCTCTGCAGCGGTTTGTGAGATAGGTGCAGTTGGTAGAAAGTGACAAAGGGACATGATGTTTTGGAACTGTCGTCTGTATTTCGTCATCGTCTGTTCTGTCTGCGGATTTACTGTTTCATTGCCTCACACTCTTAGTGTGGATACACAAACCTTACTGTATCTGTTGTTTCCTCGTGCTATGTTTTAATGGAAGACACAGTGTTGTTACTTTTATAAATGTTGGGTGTTGTCCCGTCAGATCATACCATAGATGAGTTATGTGTCACTGTTGTCATGCAATTTTTTTTTTTTTAAATCAGTGTGAAAGTGCAAAGTGAAAGCTGGTGCTGCAGTCTAGCTACGATTAATCGATTTGTTGTCAACTATTACATTAATCGCCAATTAATTTGATAATTTGATTAATGGTTTGAGTAAATTTTTGGAGAAGAAAAAGTCAAAATGTACTGATTCCAGTTTCTAAAATGTGAATATTTTCTGGTTTATTTACTTTTCTACAGCGGTAAACTGAATAACTTTGGGTTGTGGACAAAACAAGACATTTGAAGACGTCATTTTGGCCTTTTGGAAACACTGATCGTCATTTTTTTACCAATTTCAACCAAACAAACGACTAATTGGTCAATTGAGAAAATACTGTACGAATTAATCGACAATAAAAGTAATTGTTAGTTGCAGCCCTACTGCTCAGATCCTCCTGTCTGTCTTTCTCTGAGTTTGTTCTTGGTTTTGATGGAGATGATCGGACTGTTGCCTTTCTACTGTTGTAGATAAAACAGGTTGGAGCGATAGTACGTACTCTGCTTTAGACTGATGTCACAAATACAAAACCCCAAAATGGCCAATATGCAATACATCAATATTTTAATTTCATTTGGTTCATCACAGGTTTAGGGCGAGTGATTGGCAGAAGACAAAATGAAACATGTCATGTTAAGTGCTAAATTGTTATTTTTTATTTTATATAGTTAGTATAAAATAAGAGAAATGGGATAATATTTCAGAATAATGGGGAGAATTTGGCCATGTTGGAGGTTTACGCACATCAGTCTAACTATGGGTGCTCGACTAGCTAGTGTTGTTAACTTGGTACTTTGTTGGACCTACAATAATTTGACGTAGACAGAGGTTGTAGTTTGGTACTCTACTTGTGTGTCATTACAGTCTGCATCGAGTTTGAAATGGAGTCAGTAGTTGTTGCCTTACGAGAGAATTGTGAAGGCTTTTGGTTGAAACGGTGAAAGCCACATTCTTTGTTCCTCTGCTGAAGCCCTTTATTACATGTATATTCTGTTAGTGTGTCTTGTGTCGGGTTGCCTTCGCTGTCTGTGACGTCACATACACCACTGACCGAATATACCTTGATGTCAGGGAGAAACTGTGCTTCCTGCCACGAGACACGTGCCACTGCACACACAGTTCTGTCAACACTGATCTCTGCTCTTCAGTCAAACCTCTATATTACACTCTGTTGCTGTGTCTTAAATGACCTGTCCTCTGGATAGTGGGCTGCGTTGGTCACGTCAGGATCACATCTGGCTCATTATGCATCCATTCCTGATTCTGCTGCTTGTGACAACACTTTGAAACACTGATCAATGAAGTGCACTATCTGGGAGAGGTCATGGGTTGTATTTAAATACTCCTGATATAACCAGTATTTACTGTCAGATGTAGTACTGTACCATTACAACTGTATGCAACTACCAGTGGCATGTTAGTCATGTAAACTCTAATTTGTGTTTAGAGCTGGGAAACATGCCGGGGGCCTAATCAAATACAGACTTTAACGTGTTGTACCAAAGTGAGTATTTGCAACAGCGAGGCTGTTTATGTGTGGAGGGGTTCTTATGATTAGTGTAACCTTAAATACCCCAGTGTATGTCGTATGTGTGTGATGTGTACGTGCGCACACTGGTTATTGTGAAAGAATGCGTGTAAGGGTGTGTTTCCGCGCGTGTGTGTGTAAGAATGTGACAGTGTGTTTCAACTGTCTCTCCCTGTCTCTGTCTGATTGGGGTTTGGATTTCTCTTGTTATGCACTGCATGATATTGCTGTTATGATTTGCACTTTAATGAGTATTTATTGAAAAACAATAAACAAACATATAAAAGGAAAAATGTTTTTGTCCCTAAAGGCTTTGTCAGTGTTACACACACACACACACACCCATCGCAGAGGATTAGTTTTGTGTTTTTTTTCCCTTCCAGACAAAAATGCACCCTTAGATGTCAACAATATTTTACATGAAAATGACCTCGGGTGATCATCACACTACTTTCTCTTTCTGTAACACTTATTATTCTTCAGCTCGAGGGGAAAGTCGTAAGAAGAAAGGCAGCACATAAAAGTGACACCTGCCAGACATCGGCTCCATAAAAATGTAAGAAAATAAAGTTTATGGATGACGCTTCCCTCCAGAAGGTGCAACTATGACCAACACAAATGACACTAATTGAATTCTTCAATTGTGTATTTCAGATTACGCTCCATGTTGTTTATTGGTGCACCATTAAAGATTATTATTACACCTAATATGTTAAAAGCTCAGCATTTAAATACTATGACATGAGTCGTTACATAAACACTTCCATCAACTGTAATGATCTAACAAAATAATGAGGGTAAATTAAAGTAGAAAAGATATTCATGTACAAAAACAAAACAACATAATAATACAAACACTTGGAAAAATTAGCAATTTTAAACAATATTAAAGAGACAGTTCACTCCCAAATAAAAAATGCATATATTTCTTCTTACCTGCAGTGCTATGCATCAGTCTAGATTGTTTTGGTGTGACTTGCTGCGTGTTGGAGATATCGGCTGTAGAGATGTCTGCCTTTTTTCCAATATAATGGAACTAGATGGCACTCAGCTTGTGGAGATCAAAGCACCAAAAAATCCCTTTGAAAAACTCAACAGCAATGTCTTTTTTCAAGAAATCATGACCCAGTCACTCAAGAAAATCCACAGAGCTTGTTGCGAGCAGTTTCATGTAGGGACTACTTTTCTTTGTAACGAACTACACCCACCAACCGAATCACCACACAGAAGGAAGTGTGCATGTACCCTAGACTCTTGGACATTAATGGTGTCCTCCTCAGCTGAGCTGTAACGTTAGCTAGCTCATTGGTGCTAGGTGAGCTAGTAGTAGTTGCACGCTTCCTTCTGGGAGGTGATATGGTTTGGTGGAGTAGTTTGGTGGAAAGAAAATAGTTTCTACATGAAACTGCTCACAACAAGGTCTGTGGATTATCTTGAGCAACTGGGTCATGATTCTTAGAAAGAGACATTGCTATTGAGTTTTTCAAATGGATTTTTCGGTGCTTTGAGCACCACAAGCCGAGAGCCATCTAGTGCCTAACTCTTACAGTCTACATTAGCTCTACTTATCCTGTGTATCTTATTGCAACTACATCATTAGATGGACAATACAGTATGATGAGTCAGAGATCTAATTAAAGCTCTGCTGTGTGTATAGCTGTGATGTCAGCTTTGACCTCTGAAACGTTGACACTTGGGCTGCCAACTCTTCACCGAGATCCTGTCTGGTCCCACAAGAAACTTTTCAAAGTTCCACTCGATGTCACTGAGCTTCACAGGCTCCCTGACCATTCTGGCGGGGTCACCCAAGAGGTCTCCAACTGGAGGGCAGGAGTTCTTGAGGAAAGAAAAAACTTCTTGCTTATTTCTTCCATTAACATCACCTTTCTCAAACAGCAGGAAGTTTGGAACAAATCCATTGCCTGAACTGAACATGGACATGGAGTGTTGGAACATATCTCCAACACTCAGCAACTCAGACCAAAGCAATCTCAGACTGATTAATAGCGCTACAGGTAAGAGGACAAAAAATATGCGTATTTGATTTTGGGGTGAACTGCCCTTTAATCAGAGTCCTATAGATGCAGTATGA
This sequence comes from Cephalopholis sonnerati, assembly GCA_019142605.1. NCBI lineage: Eukaryota > Metazoa > Chordata > Actinopteri > Perciformes > Serranidae > Cephalopholis > Cephalopholis sonnerati. The sequence goes on from JAGQAX010000006.1 coordinate 9,607,194, forward strand.
AAACTAAAATAGATCACAACACTTGTGGGGTAGAGCTGGCCACATAAAGGTTTTTCAATTATTGCTCATGACCAAACCCTAAAATCATATCAAAGGTCCAGTGTGTAGGATTTAGGAGGAATATAATATTCACAGAATCATTGTGTTTTCATTACCTAGAGTGAGCTGTTTATAGCCACGCACTGAGTCTGGGTCCTCTTCCATGAGGTCCAGCATGCTGTTTCTACAGTGGCCCAGAACAGACAAATCAAACACTGCTCTGATAGGGTCACTGACATTTTCAATGGCCCTATCAGAGCAGCTTCAGCTTCAGCTGGCCCTCAGCTGCTAAACCCTACACACTGGACCTTTAAGTCTTTGTTCCTTTGTAAGTTTATCAGCTATATTGCTATTCACTTTGCTACCAACACTGTAAACTGGTAACAAGTTTGTAGGACACCAATTTCCATCCAGCCCTTGAAACTGCTATATGTAGACTAAGATAAATATTCAGACACCAATAACTGAACTGAACTGTTGGATTAGTGGTTGATCCTGAGGAACCACCTAGCAGAAGAAAAACGATTGATTACTGGGATCATGGATGATTTTGGTTAGCAAACACTGCTAACCAGTTTTCACTGCCCATGTCCTGCTGTGTATTTGTTCAGGATAGTGTCTCAACCTTAAAAAAAAATCCCTGGTCTGAGAAAAATCTACATTTTTTCATTGTCCTCCCTTTACGTCCACCATTTTAAAGTGGAAATAGACACATTTTTGGCTTTAACTTAACAATATGAAGTAAATGTGGATTGTACAATGTAAGGGTACGGTCACATGAGCAATGCAGGCGAGTGACCGTTACCTGCTAAAGCTAGCTTGCTGATAAATTCAGCAAATATGATGTTATTGGTCCATTTTCCATTTTCTTATATTCCGTTTCTGTCTCCTGACTCTACAAGCCAAGCAACATCTTCACGTGGGGCAGTTTGTAGTTTTCATGGCCAGTATCATACATACATACATGTACTGGCTGGTAAAACAAGGCAACAATCACTGCCCCCTCCACATGTGCTACTTTGCTATTCGTTGAAGCTCCATATTCGCCCGTCAAAGTTCACTAGATTTGGAATGACAATTGATGACATATGCGTCACTAGTGCCAGCCAATTAGGGCTGGCGTTATGTTATTTGAGCTTCTGATGAGGTCACGCAGGAGGCGTTTTCATAGTGAGAACTGGGGTTATATCCATAACCTTAAGTTCACTAAAGTTCTCTGAAGAACTCCAGGCGAATTTTCGCCAGTATTAATTTTGCTCGTGTGTTACCGTACCCTAATGGCTATAGAACACTGACATCAGATTGGTTCAGCCTCGCTGTCATTATGCAAGTCTGCCTGCCACCGGGTCCGATCTCCCGGGAAAATGAAGGCTCGTTTACGGCATAAAGAAAGTGCGTCAACCACTGCACAACCGCAAAACAGGAAGAGGGTAGCACTTTCGTTTCCCCAGTAGCCATCCACAGTTACTAAAGAGTTTCAATGTAAGTTTCTTGCAGTTACTATCCCCAGTAGCGGAAATAACGGATGGTGAAACAACCAAAGTAACTGTGAAACTGTGGTAGTTGTTAGGCTCTGAAGTACAGGTAGGTAAAGCGAACTTGTTGTCTTTGCAACAGTGGCGCCAACAGTAATACCACTTGAATATGCTAATGGGGAAGGTTGAGAAGTTGTCTGTTTCCACTTTAAATAGATTTGGCTTTCTGGTATTTGCATAGGAAGTTTGTAATTGTCCCTAGGAGAGCCTCCAGGGTGTGTGTCTGCAACAGTTTGTTAAGTCCTTTCCCAGGATCAGCAGTTCATCTTGGTCCAATGTTCAAAGTCACTCAGAGCCACCAGGCAAACTGTCCCTCTGGTTTCACACCGAGTGCTTCAGAAAAAGCGCACAAAAAGTTCTAGTTGCTGAGATGGTGTGTCGCTTGTTGAGAAATCCCCATATTCTCCAATTCTTCATCATCATACTGATCCATAAATGCAGTCACCAGGTACAAAAGGTTATTATCAAGAAGATGAAGTTACTGTCACAGTATGATGTGACTGACACGGGTCACAGAGTGAAGAATAACATAGACAAATCCTGTTTCCTCTGCCTGGCTGCTTTTTGCCCAGCTGTTACAAACAGAAAAAACATCATGTCAGTGTGTGATGTGCACAGTGGTGCAGTGAAGACAGAGTCCAGGTGATTCATGCTTACCTTGTTTTATGACAATTACTCCGCGGCAAAGTCAGCGTACAGGGGAGGAGGAGGTAAAATGAGCATATCAGTAGAATCAGTATTGATTTCCTGTGTTGAACTGGCCTCAGGCCTGTGGAGAAACACATTTCAAAATAACTCAACCTTTCCCGTGTTGCCCAGAAACTGTAGCCGTTGCCATGTTGGTTACTGTGCCAGCAGGGACAAAGGAGTGTGACCTCATTTTGACCATGAATATGACACCACTGATAAATGTGAAAAACACATTACGAGGAATCGACTCATTCTTCTACCAGGACACAAGACAACACAACTTCCTGGTAGGAGAGGAGGGGGGTTCTTCGTCCGTCTCCTTTTTCTCTCATACACAAAAAGAGTAAAACGCTCTTTTCATGCTCAGCAACCCAGTCCAGACAGAAATGAAGGAAACTTGTCCGTCGACAGGTTGCACAACATGTTCGGCATTTTTCCTTGTGTGTGTGTGTGTGTGTGTGTGTGTGTGTGTGTGTGTGTGTGTGTGTGTGTGTGTGTGTGTGTGTTTTATAATCCTACTCACATGGGAGCTGCTTCCTCTGTCACAGGCACAGGACCTGCAAAAGAAACCAGTATTTTGGCAATGAGTTTGGCAAAGAGACGGATGGTTATATGGATTTTTCAGTAATTGAATCTATTATACATACATAATCTATATCACAGCATGTAGTTTTTATATAATCTATATTGTATTTCCATGCAAGACTTCTCTATCGTTTTCTATGTTTTCGGATCAGGGATTTTTCAGGCATTACTTACTTGTCTCTGGTTCAGTGCTGCTGCAAAAAAAGAAGCAAAAGCAAAAATTAAAACCTAATTTATATGTGTGTGTGCATGCGTGTGTGTGTGTGTGTGTGTGTGTGTGTGTGTGTGTGTGTGTGTGTGTGTGTGTGTGTGTGTGTGTGTGTGTGTACAGCAGGTGCACAGGTTGGTGCTTTGAGCCTACCTGGCAGCTGGCTTCACAGGTTTGGGTGAATGGAAAAATGTCGCCAACTTCTGAAGTGCTTCATGTCTTGCTCTGATAAAAAGACAAACACACATGTAATGTACATTCACATTCTGCGTGTGTGTGTGTGTAAAAGAGAGACACGTGAACTCACTGGACATGGGGGCCATCTGCACTGAGGTCACTTTGACTGTGCTGGTGGTTTATGTTAAGGTCTTTGTTTCCTAAAAAAATGAATAAAACAAGAGGGATAAATGCAATACACTTTAACATCACACACCTAAAGCATTAATCACGCCATAATCACATCTTCCTGTTTACTCAAACAACCGGCTCGTCCAGTGAGGCTGTGAGTCGCTGTTAAAGTATGCAAACAGGGCTAAGAGGTCAGTATGTCTGTAAATGAAGTTTAGAGCTGGAAAGTATCATGATGTCAGCAGCTATGAACGTGGGATTGTGGGCGACATTGTGGTGACACTGGAAAAACCATCCAGTTTGCCAGCTAATTTAGTCTAGTAGGTTTTTAACGTCTGACACTGTGGGCTTAGACAGAATTTACAGAACCACGCCCCCCAGTATTGTAAAACAAAGGCTAATAGTGCAATATGAAGAACTTTATATCAATAGATTTATCACACTTAGGCTCTGATCACACAGACAGTGTTTTAGCAGCTGGAGGAACCTTTTTTTAATTGTTTTGAATGAAGCTTTTTGCTCGCGGTTTCTGCATTCCGACGCGCCTCGCATTTCTGCACTCTAGGCATCTGGCGTTTTTGCTGGAGCGCTCTGAACTCCTTGAGTTGAAAAAACTTCAACTCAGAGGGGAAAACGCCCCATGTCATCTCTTTTTTTTGGTCATCTTTTTTCCTGTTGTCCAATTGGATGATTTTAGAGGCGGGCCTTCTGTGGTGGTCACAACAACAAGTTTACAGTTGGTAAACAGTGGAGGAGAAACTTGTGGTAGCGGTTGCTGGATATGCAGAGCTATACGGCCCGACATTAGACAGCAGGTTGTCAAACTGCCCCAGAGTCATCCTAAAATATGCCTGGGAATGGCCACCATCGAGGAGAAGCTCCTGGACCAACTGGTGGTACTCCCCATTATCCACCCTCTTTTTTAGGGTCTCATGTACCCACACAGATCTCTGTTTATCTGCTGACAGCCTCTCACCCTCAACCAGAGCTACATCAAGTACCCTCTGCCTCAGTGTTTTAGGAACGAGCTCCTATTTACTGTCAAATAACTAAAATCAATAAATAAACGGTAAAAGTTTAGAGCGAGGAGATTAGTCTGTGGTTGCCTGGCAACAATAAAAAGGTGCAGCAAGCATTGTTTTTTTTTCACTAGTGGCAGCCAATTAAAAAAAAGGCAGTGCTCCTCACGTTGTGCAACCTGCATAACCCTTTCTGTGTGATCAGAGTCTTTGATTATTGTTCAGATAATAATGCTCTAAGGTTTGGAACTACACTTCCAATAATGCTCTGGAAGTCTAGGGGATGTAAACAGGAAGTACAATGCTACTATGGAGTCAGTCAGGTAGCTATGGGCTGCAACTAGTTTCTCAGTTTTTTAGCCTAATTATATATTAGCAGGTCCTGTTTGCAGTGTAACCATGAATGTACAGACAGCCTGTCACTGGATTACTCTGATACTGAAGAAAACCTAAAAACGTGATGATTCTCCGGTAAGTTCTAGAGATAGTAGAAATATCTTGTTTCTATGATTTCCGAGCAGATTTATGGAGGCAACAGACATTGGAGAGCGTAAGTCGTGCAGAATCTAATAATATGGTTATTGTATCTGTGTGTTCAGTTTTGACTGAGTTATGATGAGAGGAAGTGGGTTTTAAAGTACCATAATTTCCTCCATGAGTTGTGTGTCACAGCCGCTGCTGCTGTGTTGATGAAAAGGTCAAATCAGCTGAAAAAAACAAATCACTAACTTCCTGTTGTTTCTAAAATGCTGGCAGGCACCTGTCCCTTTTACCTTCCTGCTTCATTTCTCAGCTAGCTCAGAGGAGACGCTCAGTCCTCAACTTCTGTGATTCTACAGAAAATAATCTGTGAAACATTGACGTGCACTGACACTTTATCTTCTTGGTGCTTTGATCACTATAGCTTAAAGACTAATACGTGAAAATGATGTAACCTTACACATCACTTCCCATGTTCTGATCTACAGATGGAAGATTCGGTGTTGACTTATAATCCTGTTATTGACATAAATGTGTCACCAAAAACCTTCACAGGCACAGAAACATGATGGTGACACTTTTCTGCTGCCTTTAAAAGACTATATGAAGATAAAAACAGGCAGATGGATCTGTGCTTATATGAAACAACCATCAACTTAATCTGACATAAAAAATCAATCTGCTTGTAGTATCGCTTCTCTGTCGTATCTGCACACTCACATCAAGATAACATGTGGAGGAGACACAACACTGTGAATGTCACACTGTTTGGTACGTAACCTACTGTCACAGGCAGTCACACTTTGTTTAACATCTGCTGTTTGTCACCTTATTGTTAAGCATCAATAGTTGAGCATTTTCAGCACAATCTGCTGACGGAAGTCTGATTTGGAATTTCTTACCCATGTCTGGTGCTGAGAGCGTCCTGGAGTGACTGCTGCAGAGGAAGAAACATCAACAAGACAAGGTATTGGCATTAGTTATGAAAAAATACAAATGACTAATAAGAAATATTGTCAATAATGATCAGATCTGAAAAAGTGTAAGTCAAAAGCAAACAGGTTCAGCCCTGTGTGGCAGATTCAGGCTAACATGGACTTACATTGGAGCCAGTGGATCTATAGTGTCCGAGGTGGGGGAGAGAGGTTCATCATCATCACCAGGTCCACTCCTCACTGTCATCTGTGACTGAACACATCAACATCAACATCAAACTACTGCAGAATAAGTTAAACATATACTGTTATCATGAACAAGAACAGGAAGATACGTACAGCTTTCTGCTGACAGTGGGTAGTGGTTTGAGGCCCTGAGAGAAAAAAGGACAACAACAGCAATAAATCAACCTGTTAACAATGTAATGAACAATGAGTAAGAATAATTCTTCATTTGATTGTTAGAATAAGTTATCAAACGTGCACACATACCTGCTCCCCGATCTTGCAACGTCCTCGATAATGTTGTTGCTGCTCTTGTGGGTGATTGCAGCTTTCTTTCCCAGCTCCAACATCTCCTTTATGTCCAGCTCCACATGATCCACTGCGATATACCCATCTGAAACACACTCACAGAGTCAGTGGTGCCATCAGCAGTCAAGAGACTACAGCACATCAAGTTTACTGTGCAAATACTTTCATACAGTTAGCTGTGTGTAAGGGAGGTGCAAAAACACTAATAGAAGGTGCCTATTGGTATCAGACACTTGTCTGTAATGATTTTTAAGATGTTTTAAAGATAGCTTTTAACCTTTTTGGACAAATCATGTTCAGACTTAATATGTAGATATATGTAGCTATAAGACATTAAACCTCCTGAGACCCTGTGTCCTCATATGAGGACAACACATTTTGGGTTTACTTGACCTTATGCTTTATTCTGCTTAACTCAGACCTGTTGTCCTCGTTTGTGGACACATTTTGTGCCATCTAGTGATAGTAAGACCATGTAAAAACAAGATGGCAGCCATCTCTGCCAAGTCAGTCTGCAGCTGATCCTGACACAAAAAAAGACAACGTCCAAAACCTGATCACATTTTATGGTTGTAACTTGTTTATTGATGATTAATAATGTTTGTAGTTTGATATGGCAACAGAGTTGACCAATGTTAGCGACAGTAACAAGCTAAGAAACGGTTAGGAAGTACTAGTTTAGGGACTTCATAATTGTTGACAATGTTAAGTTTTTTATACTTATTTGGTCCTACTGATCCCAAATAGCTAGGAGAAATTAAAAATGTACACCAAACAAAAGTTAAGGTCTCAGGAGGTTAAGACATCTTGAAGGGCCTGAAGACACCCTGTAATAGATCTCTTTCTTTATGCATCCCTCCACCGTTGACGTGAGCAAAGTTCTAATGATTACATAGTTTTTTTTTGTTTGCTCAACTCACAGTTGTTGCTGCTGTCCCTGGCCAGCCATTTCCCTTTGGGACAGTTGGTTGTTCGGATGATGCTGACGATGTCTCCGTCGGTGACGGGCAGGTCGTGCTTACGCCCCTTGGTCGTCACAGTTACTTTAGCCTGGTACATGGCATCCTCCTGTCCTGTGATCTAACAAATACAGAGGCAGGTTAAAACCACACACTCACACACTGTATCTACACATCTATCTACAAAAATAGCACCCGCATACTTGCAATAGAGAGGGTGTTCAACATGACAAACTTTTTAATAGACCATTTGCACAGCAGGTGTTTAAACATGTCACAGCAGGAGGGGAGGACGTGCTGTCTCACTGGAATAGCTGACTGAGACACTTAATGGATCTGAGCCATCATTAATGATACTTGTTTCACCTGTGCCTGCTCTGAGGGGCTCCACACTTAAAAGGTAAGTTTGGCATTTTTGGTCTTATGGGACTTTTGGTCTAAGTGACTAATGGGAACAGCAACTTTTGAAATTGGTCCAATATTGAGAAGATTGCTGCGCCCGGCAGCCGCAAAACAGACTTGGAGCATGCTTGCATTGTGAACTTACAAAATAATTGTTTTGCCGCTGACAGGCTCAGATTATTTTTGAGTGTGTGACAACATTATGGACAAACAGTAACTCTGCTTTAGTTGAAATAAACCTTTAATCCACTCAGTTACATGTGAAGATATGCTGGCTCTATACATGCTAAATGACTGTTTATTTAAATAAAGTCTGGTGGGTTTGGTGATGGCGATCTCAGGACCATTTCTGGTGAAACAGAATGGATCTTACTCCTTAACAAAAAGGTCTGTCCCTAAAGGAATCCTTTCCATAATGTTGTCAGACACTTAGAATAAGATCTGAGCGTGTCAGTGGCAAAAACAAGCACTTTCACTGGACCTGCATTGAGGGTGGAAGCATGCCCAGAGTGTTAACATGTCAGCCTGTTCCACCACTGCCAGGCTGCAGCCCTCTCGCTCAATACTGTAATTTCATAAATTGTTGTTTCCATTAGTCACCTAGACACAGAAACATGGGAAAATAGGGTCCAAGCTGGAAAATAATGAACTTCCCCTTTAATGACATACACTCCTTATGACAGTGTGGAATGCATATACTGAGACAATTAGAGTTTAATTTTCAGTAACTGCTTTTTTGTTTAATATCCGCTCTAATTTAACTCTTTTTCATCTCCTTACCAGCTGCTGAGGGAAATAACTGACTCATTAGCTACTAAATGCTTCACTATGTTCACCAGCTTGTCACTAAAGCCCTGTTTCTGCCGAGCAGTACAGTTCAGTTCAAAAGGTTTTTTTTTACATTTCCACTGTGAAAAGTTGTGGATGGTACCAATAGAACCTGTTCCGTACCGTCCCCATTTTTGGTCCCCCCTCTGTTGGGATACCTAGCACACAGATCTGGTACTAAAAGGTGGAGCTGTGAACACTGCAGTCTGATTGGTCAGTAGAGGACGGTCACTCTGCTCAGGGCTGAGTTGTGTCTGGTTTTGAGGCTCATGTAACCACTGTTCATACTGTGGAGAGTTTTATTAGTAAACTGGAACTATAAAATGAAAGGATGTTTTGCTGCCTCTCACAGCAGCTGGAGTCGGAGAAAAAATAACTTCATTCACTGGGCCGACTGCCGGCAACTTTTAAGGTGGAACGCTTACTTGTTATGTACTTAATGCATGAGGTGACGACGTGACTCCATCAACACACCTTACATTTCACTGTGACAACTTTGACCATCACTTTAGTTTTTATATGACAGACACTTTTAGTAATGAGTGGATCTACAAGGGTTTACAAATATTTTGACCGGATTATGTGAACTGTTCCTGTGGGCTCCAGCAACACTAAACCCCTGAGCTTGCCTGAGAAGGACTAAATGCACAAACCCGCTATTTTTAAATATCCCATGGAGAGAGACTCTCACTGCAGCCTGCTCTATTTTGTTCTGAAAATGTCGGCGTGCAGCCTCGTTCTGTGGACGATAAACGAGGTGCAGACTGATAAAAGAGGAAATGAAGTGAGTGCTGGACGGAGCAGTGAGTGACAGCTCCCCGCCCACATAATAGAGTATTGTTTGCGGTGGAAACACTAAGCGGATCTAGGGTCTAGGTACCATGTCTGAAGGGTTACTTTTGGTTCCAAAGGTACCATACCGAAAGTGTTTGGTGGAAACTGGGATTAACTGTGTCTGCCTGCAGTCAGGTGTCAGACAGGTAGTGTACAAGGGCTTGTTTTAGGGTTTTTATTTGCTAAAAACAGCTGCCTGCTAATGCAATGAGAGCGACGAGGGTGAACAGAACAGTAAAGTTGCAGGCCAGACAGCTAAGCAGGTTAAAAGATGCAAGAATGAATTCTCTGTATTGCTTTTTGTTTGATTTTGTTTTGCCAGAGACATTGGTTTCAAGTTTCTGAACGTAAGCAGGACCCACTGGATCCTGGAGGAAGTCATCTTTCTGCTGTCAGAATATGGCGATAGTATATCACAGAAAAAAAGAATAGCCTATCGATCTTCTGTCAGAGAAACAATGAAACAATGTTTACACAGATTCCATTTGAGCTTGCACATGTTGCTCAGCTCAACTCTCTCACTTGGAGGAATGAATCCAGACAGGTTTGTACGCCAACACATATACCCCACCCTCCCCCGCTGTGCGTTCACCTTCTGTGCCTCCCTCCTCCGTCCAAATAACATCACTCACTTTGAATTTCTTCTTCATCTCATTCTCCTTCTTTTCCCTCTCTTTCTGCTCTTTCTTTTCCCTCTCTTGTTTCTCCTTCAGCTCCTTCTTCTCCTTCTCCAGGCGCTGCTTCTCTCTCTTTTTCAGCTCCTTCTCATCCGGCCCTTCTGCTGCAGCTTTCTTGTCGCCCCTGCAGAGGAGAGAGACAGAGAGAGGGATATCATCGTGTTTGAAAGGGACTCCTCGCTGCATGTTTAAATGGCAGAGGAGATTATGAGGGAAACAAAGGCGAACTGAACTCCCTCATCGCTAACAGCGTCTGGGGGATAACCGAGATGAAAAGAGAAGTGGGTCAAAAAAAAAACAAAAATAAGGCCTTACTTGCCGAACCTGCCCGTCTTGGTTTTTTCTTCAGTCTGTAAACATCAACAAAGAGATAAGGCTTGATTCAGGTTATTCTAAATCAGTAGAATCTCCAGCAGATAAGCAACACCTGTCATTCAGAAAAACATGTTTGTTTTGTATATTTGAGAATGATTCAGTTATCACAAAGCTACTTACGGTTTCCTGTTGTGCCTCAGCATATGGATCTGTGTAAACAACAAATTGTCAACTTAGAATACAAATAAGGAAGGGTCACAGCGTATGAAAATATTACACAGTGCTATTCAGTTTTGATCCATTCCTATCACAAGAAAACATGATTTGTTTATGGCTGTTGGTATCGTAGCATGCTCTTCTGTCATTTTAATTTGCGGGTGAATGCTAAGACTTCAGCATCTTTAGAACTAGAGATTTTAGTTAAATGTCACACTCGATGCAGGCACGATCGTACAGCAAATACACAAACACAGTGCGTTTGTTTGATTCTTATCAATGTGGTGTGACTGATGTGATTATATCTGGTGTTCAGAAAGTCTAATGTCTCATTGCTAGTGTGCTAACCAAAGACAATCCTTACTCTTTGGTGGTCCTTTGCGTTTCTTGCCATCACTCTTCCCTTTCTTTTTGGTAGCAGACGTGTTGACGTCCTCATAGATATTGTCCGTACTTGCGTAGACACCGTTGCCGACTTGAGTATCGAGCCTGGGTGAGTCAGAGTGAAAGAATCAAAACAAAGGTCTTGGAGATGAACGAGTATTTCGAAGCACAGAGGTCAGGATTACTCACCCTGCCTGCGGTGGGGACTCCGGAGAGATGGGCAAAGAGAATTCTGGTAGTGGATGATGTTGGTTTTCGCCCCCAAACACTGGTGATGCAGGGACCTCCAGTCCTGGAGGAGTTATCCCATTGCCGTAAAACTCTGGCAGGTACTTTCCATCTGGAGACTCTGGACCTGAGTACTCCCCGTTCCACTGTGACACATGCAGCTCTGGAGAGTGAGCCCCTGAGGCCACGTCGTCAAACTCTGGGACATCTGTGGTGTCGGTCCCGGAGAATTCAGGAGGAGCAGGGATATCTGTAGATGAAGGGACAATATATAACAATATTCAGGGGGTTGTTTAAGTTTGGCCTCACACAGTTGTAGGTATAAAATGATGATCGCACCATTACCGTCCAAGGGAGGAGGGATGAATTCATTCAGGCTGACAGAGGGAGGTCTGTCTTGCTTCTCTGGAGTAAGACCCGGAGACTCAATGTTTTGGAGGATCTTCTTGGGTGGAGGAGGCGGAGCCACCAACAGCTCTAGCTTAGGGCTGGGCCCCTCCCCAGAGATACCTTCTAACACTGGAGAGGCTTGCCCTGCAAAGAATGACATCATGTTCATACACAAATGCATCATGATTAGAATCTTAATGCGTGGCTAGTTTGTCAGATGTTTTCTGGCTTTACAAACTCCTGAATAAAAATCTAACAGACACTTTAGCAGCAAGATTTGCATTGGAACACAGTGAAAACAGTAAAACACTTCAGCTGGAACACCTACATGAAAATACCAAACACAGAGAGGGAGAGTGAGAGAAGGCGAGAGCAAGCTGAGCGGAAGAATTTGATTTGTGAGGAGACCAAACCAGTCTGTGTGGAAGTTGTTGTGATATAACGCTGCAGAGCGGAGATAATGCAATTACAAGTGAAAAATCTGAACACCTTAATGAAGAAACACACAGCGTACCTCGCTTTAAAAATTTGAGTCTTCTTTAACTTTACTTTTAAAGACATTTCTTCAAGTTAACGCATTTCTTTTAACTTAAAGAACTTGTAAGGCACTCTGTTCTACAAATTAAATCAAAGTACGTCACTTTTCTTGCTTAAAATGCAAAATATATCTGTTCTAACGTGTATTTACATTGAAGTGTTCTTCAAGTGTTATCACTTTGTACTGCACAATATGTACTGTAAAAAATAAAAGGGTGTTTCCACTGAGAGTTCGCAGAAATATATGAGTGTTGCTACACTATGAAGAGTGACAATGGCATTGAAATGGTAAACAGCATGAGGCTGTTTAACGCTGATAGATGTGTGAACACCTACAAGGTACAGCTGCACAACATGTTATTTTTTTATCATCATGGTTAAAGACTGCAATATTGCACTTGGGGATTTTTTAGTTTGTTAGAAGTGTTTATCATTAGAAAACGGCACTTTAAAATTTAACTATTATTGCTTTTTGGTGCCTGTCATGTTCTGTACAATGCTCAGCTTTCTCAGTAAAAGAATGTTGGAAAAACTTCCCTTTCATTTTTCAGTTCAACATGCAATTTGTTGTGTCAATAATAAAAGCAGCATAAAACTGAGTACACTAAGGGAGTTCTCATGCTGTGTTCGTATGTACACCTACAAAAAGTAATGCACAAGAATTCATGTATAACCCACATTATCGGGAAGGGTGCTGTCACATGACTTATGTGCTGACAGGAGTAAAGAAAGGAATGTAAAGAGCAAAAGTCTGCAAAAGAAGGCAGGTTTGGGTGGTGACTGGGTCAAACTAACACAGGACTTTCCCCCAGAAGACCAGTGTCCATGTTCTGTGTGAAAGCTATGTCATCACCATATTTATTTCCTAAACCTAACCTCCGTAACTTCATGTTAAGTATGTAACTTTACGTTACGTTTGTGATGTGACAACGCCCATCCATGTTTCTCTTCCCAAACCTAACCGACATAACTTTACTAGCATAAACTTAACAATGGTAACTTTATGTTGAGAGCAAATAAGCAGATACACCGCACACAAGAGGGCTGAAATGCATCTCTTAATTTAGTCTTTGCTTGAAATGATACAAACAACGCAATTCAGCCCTCTTGCATGCAGTGTCTCTGCTTATTTGCCATCAATCTGATGTTTCCTGCCATCACCTGCATGTGCTTTTGAATACATAACTTTAGGTAAGTTTGTAACTTAATGTTACATTAGTAGCGTGACGATGCCCATCCGTGTTTTTACCTTAACCTAACAGAGGTAACTTCCCTTGACTAAACCTAATCTACTTAACTTTTATGTAACCTTACGTTAAGCACATAATGTGATGATGCCCAACCACGTTTCTTTTCCTAAGTCAAACCTACGCTACTTTTCTTGCCTAAACCTAACATACATAACTTTACATCGAGTAAGTAACATGATGACAACACCCATCTGTTTTTACCTTAACCTAACAGACACAACTTAACTTGACAAAACCTAATCTATGAAACTTTACGTTAAGTACATAGTGCAATAATGACCAACCACGTTTCTTTTCCTAAACCCAACCTACGCAACTTTACTTTCCATATATTCAACGATGCTATCTTGTTTTCGTCGTATCGTGTAGCCCCACTACGTGCAGACTTAATAATCTCTGTGTAAATTCACTCAGTGTTAACACAGCAGACTCACTTTCCAATCCATGCATTGTCAGCTGAGCAGCCATTAAAGTGTTTGTCACTGCAGCTCCGTGTCATAATGATGGACATGCTCCTGTCATTGCTCCTCCTCTCTATCATTGCTGACATACCTTTGCAGCTCTGCCCTGCCTGCTGCGCAGTTGTTTCTGGCACAACAGAGGAATGTCAGGACTGTTCTCGTTATGTGTGTGTGTGTGTGCGCAAGTTTCTCTAAAGCTGCTTCTCCAAACCAACACCCGAGGCAACCCTGTGGCATGAACCATACTATACATACCAGAAGCTGAAACCCTACACTGACAAATGATGTTCTGTAGCTGCACACTGCACCTGATGATGAGGTACGCTGTTCATGTTCAGGTAAACATGAAAAGAAAATCAAGAAATAAGGAAAACGTGAAGCAAAGAGGAAAAGAATTCTGCAGTGATTCGTTCAGACTTACGGTGGTCAAGGCCGTTAACTGGTTTGGGTGCGTTCCCCACATAATCAATGGGTGGGAGATCTGGAATAGAGCTGGTGGGACTCTGAGAAGGGGGGAACTCTTCAGAAGGTGGGGTGCTGGAGAAGGATGTGATGGGGTTTGTGTGCGTGCTGAAACCAGATGAAGGCATTGTAAGATGTTAGTGTTTTGTAATAATCAACAACTAAATAATATAGTTCTGAAAGTTCTGCCATTTCTTCCATCACTTTAACTCTTCACAACTTCTGGTAAAGAACAGCACTGATAAAGTTGTGTGTTGTTTACCTGGTCTTCCTGCGTGCCTTCTCCAGAGCATTGAAGATCCTCTGGTCACACGGTATAGTCCTTTTCACTGGGCTCATGTCCTCCGCCCTGGAGAGGGCTGAGAGGGCCGAGATCGAACGCTCAGATTTGGGAGACGGCGTTGAAGTGGATACAGGGTCTGCCACTGGAGGAGGTGGCGTCTCCACTGCAGGTATATTTACAGCCTCAGCTGCAATCTCAACCTCAGGAGGTGATGGTGAGGGACTAGAGGCCACTGGTGGATAATCAATGATAGCACGAGTGGGTGGAGGGGTTGGGGTGGCACTGGGCGGACCGGGAATTATTTCATTTTGGCTAGCAGGCCTTGAAACGTGCAGCGCAGGAGTTTCAATCTCAAGTGGAGTTTCAATCTCTGGGGCTGGCACTTTAGGAGCTGGGATATCAGGAATAAAGGCAGGAGGTGGGCCGAAGTCGGGAGAGGCAGGGATAGTGAAGGGTGGGGGGATTTCCACTGCAGCACTTGAGTAAGGTGAAGTGGGGAGGTTTGGAATTGGAGCCTTTGGTGCAGCCATCTCCGGCTCTGGTGGTATGTCACCAAAGTTAGAAGGTACTGGGATAAGTGGAGCTGGTCCAGGAGCATCTGCGCTGGGAGTGTCTAGGATGGGATCAGCTGGGACCTCCACTGAATCTTTTTTTACTGACTTCCTGAAACCCAGGAATCCCTTCTTCTTTTGCGTTGTGGCTTTAGGTGGAGGCGTGGCTGGCACCAGCTCTGCAGTGCTCTCCTTGGGTGTTACAGGGAGCAGCGGGAGCTTCTTTTCCTTACCATTCTCTTTCTTTGGCTTCTGATACGCTGCATCCTCCTCAGCAAAGAGCTTCTCTTTGCTTCCTTTTGACTTGTCCTTACTCTTTTTCACCTTCCCTTCGCTCTTGTCTTTCCCCTTAGAGTTCACCGGGATGAGAGGCTTTTTGCTCTCCTTCTTGTCGTCCTTGAAGACCACTCTGGGAGCAATTGGCGTCTTCCCTTCCAGGCTCTGGTTGATGCTGGTGAGCAGGGAGGGGCGTGCTCCCGCAGGGACGTAGTGAGTGGGACTCTGTGGGGGAGGAACAACTTTTGGTTTCTGTGGGAGAGCAGGTTTGATTTTGGGTTGCTTCAGGAGGTGTTCTTCCTCCTGAAACTTGGCCCTCAGGGCCTTAAAGTCCAATTTGTCCTCCTGGTGAAAGGACGATACAATAGGCTGAGATGTATTACTACTATCAGGCAAATACAGAATTTAAGTTCACCTGATGTGTGAAATCACAAAAATGTGTCACTTGAAATTACAGATCGTGTGGTGCTGAGTTTAGATTGAGAAATCACGGCAGTGTATCAGCCTTAACAGCACAATGATCGTTTTGTTGTTATGCCATTTGCATATCTATCACTCCTTCTGTTTGAAGAGAGAAAGTAGGCAGACCTGATTTGTAGTGCTTAAATCAGGTGACTCTCAACACACACATACACACACATGCAATAAGAGGCTTAAAACTGTGTAAGAATACAGTATCTGGTCAATAAGTCTATCCACTGTGACGACATTAACTCAGTCACAGCTTACTCAAGAGTTACATGGTGTCATTATGACAGGAAGCAGACCTACACCTGTTACCATGATTTGAAATGTCTCAATAATTGCAAATATTGTTGTTTTAATGTAATAAATCGTCGCTAAATTCACTGTGCGGAAGGATTCGATATAAAAGGGACATCTTACCTGATCCATTGTGTTTTTAATTATCCACCAAAACGACAAAAAGTCTTCTTCGTCAAATAAGTTAACTCCAGTTTAACTCTTTACCAGTTTCTCATCATGTGTCCGATTAAAATCCACCATTAACAAAAACTTTTTCTATCGACCCGTCACAACTGTGTGCGTCTTTGTGCTCCGCGCGGATCCAGACGAGTGTGCGTCCCATGCGCGCAGGAGATGGTTTCAGGGGAGGAATGAGGTTGAGTAGGAGTACTCACACTCATCTTTTAAAAACAGTCCATCTCGTCAAACGGGTCTGTCCCAGGTTGAGCGTTTAACGCACCACACTGACTCTCAACAGATCTCTCTTTTTTTTTTTTATCCGTCAGGAATGTGGCCCAGCTGGCACTGCGTGTACGCGCAAATGTGAGTCACTGTCATGAAACTTTGTCGCTGGAGTTGTTTTTTTATAACAGTTAATTTTCCACTGTGACTTTGGTATACAGGTCATGGATCCTTTTGAAAAGCAGCTTGTTTTTTGGGGGGTTGTGAGACTGTGATATATCATTAATATATCATTAGAGGCGTGGTGTGTTGTCTGTGGCTTAAGATGAATCTTGAGGGTAAACATTTGAGGAAAAGGAAACAGAAGAGGTCAGTCAACATTCCAGGTTTGTTACACAGAATACAAAAGTATTTAGGCAGGCATTTATAATATGACATCAATACACCATATGTTACAGGCACACAGTCTCCCTGACATAGTTTTAAAGGATACTCTGTGTAATTGCCAACATGAGCTTGTACTGACAGGTGTGTCAGAGTTTAGAGCTCATGAACAGAAATGGTTGCTGATCGTTGTTTGACTTACAGGCCTCTGTTTCTCTGATTATTCACATAAACCCACTGGTCTGATCTGTGTGGTGGAATATTGGTTGACTAAACTGGACATGAAACTTTCTTTCTTTTCCTGCCTGTTGGTGTTCCCCAGTTCTTTCAGGCTGTTGGTAATAAGCGGGCTACAACATTTGTTTCTTCATCTTTGTTTAGCAAGACTGTACAACACATTCCAGCTAAGGGGTACAGCAACTTATCTTCACTGTCCCCACAAAACAAGCCCAGGTAGGAACCAATTAGCTCACAACTCAGGGAACACGATGACACCACTTAAACACAGCACATG
Source organism: Cephalopholis sonnerati (assembly GCA_019142605.1). Classification (NCBI taxonomy): domain Eukaryota; kingdom Metazoa; phylum Chordata; class Actinopteri; order Perciformes; family Serranidae; genus Cephalopholis; species Cephalopholis sonnerati. The sequence goes on from JAGQAX010000006.1 coordinate 9,624,664, forward strand.
GAAATACAAATGAAACAATATACAAAGTGCTATAAATGACGATAATGCTGATTCTATTAGGACTTAAATATAAAAAATGTACCCATTGATAAATAACACAGCAAATTAAGTGATAAAATAACCCCAAAATATTCCTGTTTCTATTCCTATAGTCTAACACAGCTCAAAAATATTAGTAAACATGAACAACTCTGTCCCAAATCCAAAAACTAGAGTGCTATAACTCAAACTTGTGATGTCATAAAGTCTGAAACTACTCCATCAGGTGTCTTCGACTGGAATAACTTTTTCATACTTGTAGGAAACTAATTCTTCTGTCTGCAGTGCGTGAACTAGAAACGATGGTAGCACTCAGAAGGCTTTTTCAGTGTAAGTACTCTCCCAGCACAAGAGGAACCTTGAGTGATGAAAATGTACATCAATTGGAAGAATAGCCAGTTGGAAAAAAAACAGACAACACAAACAGCTTGTAACAAAAAAAAGACAAAGAAAACACAGACAAATGGACCGACAGTAAGAGTAAAGTTTACTGAGCATATATATGATGGTGGAAATACATGCTTTTGACTCGTCAAAGCGACAGCGGTGCTGTTATACCAATTGCCGGCCTGCTTACAACACATCACTTCAGTGTTCTTATTGTTGGTGCAAATGCAAACAGAAAAAATGCCCTTGAAAGTCTGAAAACACTCAAAGACAATGACTTTGGAAAGATGTTATAGATGACACTGAGAGCACTCAGGGGAATGATGTTGGTATGTCGCTACAATTTCTGTTTCAACACTGAGAACACTTTAGTAGAATAAAGCTTGTTTGTTTGTTTGTTTATTTAGATCCCCATTAGCTCTGGCAACGCCGCAGCTATTCTTCCTGGGGTCAACTCAATATCATGTGACAATACAAAACATCAATGTTACAGTAACAAAATGTAAAGGACATACACATTACAACACACACACTATACAATACAATACATACACGTAACAACACACCCTGCCGCACCAGTTTATGTTTACCTTGATTTCATCACTTCATAAATCATAATTCGGGTATACGTACACACAACACAAAATATTACAGCCCCTCCATTAATCTCCATATAGATCTGTCAGTTTCTAGAAATGTCATTACAACCAAAAGACAATGATACACTCTCAGAACTTGCAGTTAATTAAGTTTTTGTTCGGTAGTAATCTTTTAGTTTCATTTTAAAATTTGTCATGTTTTCCTGTTGAGTGATATAGTCTGGGAGTAAGTTCCATTCTTTCATTGCTCTGAACATCACTGTTCGTTGCCCAGCTGTTTTAAACTTAGGTAACGTAAAACAACCTCCTGCAGCATGCCTTGTTGCATAATTATGTATTCCTGCACTAAAAGACAACTTTTCATAACAGATCATAGGTCTCTTGGTTGTGATAACGCTTCTCATAAAAACCATCAACATATATTTTAATCTGTTATTTACATCCAACCACAAGAGTTTTTCATGCATTTTATTCACATTTGTCCTGAAACCACAGGCTGAAGCAACCCGTGCTGCCCTATTCTGAACTATTTGCAGTTTTTTTATATTTCCTTGTGAAGTATTGGACCAAACAATCGAACAATAATCTAAATTTGATAAAACCAAAGCTTGAATCACTTGGTTAACAATAGTTTGTGTTATAAATTTTGAGCACCTTTTGATCATGGATATGGCATTACCCATTTTCAGAACAACTTTCTGTATCTGTTTGTTCCACGTCAATGTGTTATCTATTATTACTCCTAATAGTTTTACTTCATCTACTTGTTTCATTGACATATTATTGATACTAAGATCAAGCTTTGGATTTAATTGTATTGAATAGTTTGATCCAATTACCATACAAGTAGTTTTTGATACATTCAAAATAAGTCGATTACTATTAATCCACTCCACCACTGTCTTTATCTCTTCATTTAAATTTTTATTTAAGTTTTCGATTGTTGATTCGGCTAAATAAATAGTGGAGTCATCAGCATACATTGCAATTTGGGCTGTTTTTAGTACTAATGGAAAATCATTTGTGAAAATTGAGTACAAAAGTGGTCCAAGGCAACTTCCTTGGGGCACTCCGTACTTTACTTGTTTAATTTCTGAATAACTTCCATTAAAATATACTGTTTGATGTCTGTCATGCAAATAACTTTTAATCCACAATAACGCAGAATGAGAGAATCTATAATATTTTAATTTTTCCAACAACAATTCATGGTCTAGAATGTCAAAAGCTGCGGAGAAATCTAAAAATACTGTTCCTATGATTTTCCTCTGTTCTATTGCCTTATACCAATCATCTACCATTTGCTCAAGGGCAGTGGCAGTCGAGTATTTTTCCCTATATGCATGCTGAAAATTCGTAAACAGGTTATTATTTGAAAAATAAGACTGGATCTGCTCATACACACATCTCTCCATTATTTTACTTAAAAGAGGTAGTAAACTTATAGGCCTACTATTTGATTCTGAAAACTGTAACCGTTTGTTTTTTGGTATTGGCACAATTTTAGAAATTTTCCAAGCTTGTGGACATTTATTTTCCTTTATGCTTTGATTAATAATATGCGTTACCATAGGGGCAATAATTGAGGCTATGGGCTTAAGCAATCTTCCCTCAAGCTCGTCAACTCCAGGAGGTTTATTCTTGTAGGTCATTAACATTAATTCAACTTTTGCAACACTAATATTTATAAAAGCTCAAAAAGAAAACAAACGTTCTGTGGGGCCAAAAAAATCCAGCTTCAATTCATTGTCTACGGAGCAGCTCCAGACGTCATACCCTACAACAGCAGTGTCAAACATATGGTCCAGGGGCCAGAACCGGCCTGCCAAAGGGTCCAATCTGGCCCAATAGTAGCTTTGCACACCTAATACTGATGCACCTGTAATGGCAACTTAAACAGTGAGCAGATACTTCAGGTAAAATGCTGCCTCTGAGGCTTTTCCACTCTGACCAGAATACAGCTCTCTGAAATGTCGTGTTTAAAGATATTAAACATTGTGCAAAATATTGTCAACCAGCAGCTTCAGTACAAAAGAATCTGTATCAGATTTCTATCTTAAAAAAATATGGGTGGAACCCTGCTGCTGAGGCACTGACAAAACTTGAGACTGTAAATGTTTTCTTTCAGGCAGGGGATGACTTTATCTGCTTCTTCAAAAGCTTCACTTCAGAGGAGAATTAAAAAGGTCACATGTAATGAAAGTGAGTAGACTGACTGACTGAATGTGGAAAAACAAAGACATACTGTTAATGTTTTTCCTAGGATATCACAGGCTGTTCATTTGTTTTGTAAATGAATGAACGTTTTCAGAATTTCTTTACACTAGAAAATAAAAAATATTTGAAAAGGTTGTTATTTATACGTTGCTATGCAATGCTTTTACTGGTCTGGCCCACTTGAAATCCCATGGACTAAAATGACTTTGACACCCCTGCCCTATGACATCACAAGTCTGAGACTAATTTCTCTGCTTTCTGGCTTTGAGAGAGACAGAAGCTCGAGTTCACGAATATTGATTGAGCCTTTCAAGGCCATTGGAGTAACATATTGTGATTTGTAATTTAGGTGCTGTTCCCCTTTAAAGCGTCAGTTAACTCTACAAAAACAAACTTTCCCACTAACCCTTGGTTGTATCCAGTCATGCAGATTGTTCATATTTTATCTGAATTTTCTGACACCACAACACAATGGTGGCGAAGACTTACTGCAACTTGTTTTCCCAAAAATAATGAGCCCCTATCTGCACTTGAACCAGACCCTTAGCTCTTACCCTAACCACTAAGGGGGTTGTTACGCAATAACAGGAGGGAAACACCATTTCGATACAACACTGGTAATCCTGTACAATCCACAGACTTCACTGTTGACAACCTTCACAGAAGAAATAGTCCCAAAGAAAACTGCTGACGGTGAGGTTTGTGGATTATCCAGTATCTGGGACGGTGTTTTTGGAAGGACACGCTGCTGTCAAATGTAATTTTTCAGTGCTGTGAACATTCATTCAGCTACACAATGTGTGGGTGGTAGCAAAAAAATCCACAAATGACTTTCTCAAAACCTCGTCTCATAAAACTGAAACTAACTGCACGGTGAGATGGCACTGTAGGTAAGTGAGAAAATGGTTGTTTTGGTGTGTGTATGAGAGGTGTGGGGTGGCTGGGCTCAGCCTTAGAGACAGGGCGAGGAGCTCGGACATCTGGAGGGAGCTCGGAGTAGAGCCGCTGCTCCTTCGTGTCAAAAGGGGTCAGTTGAGGTGGTTTGGGTATCTGATCAGGATCCTCTTGGGCGCCTCTCGTTAGAGGTGTTCCGGGCACATCCCACTTGTAGAAGACCTCCGGATTACATATCTCATCTGGCCTGGGAACGCCTTGGGGTCCCCCAGGAGGAGCTGGAAAGCGTTGCTGGGGAGAGGGATGTCTGGGATGCTTTGCTCAGCCTGTTACCGCTGCGACCTGGCCCCAGATAAGCAAATGAAAATGCCTCTGAAAATGTCGCTCTCATTCCTCCTGTATCAACAAAGTGCTCTAACGTCTTAACCTTTTCCACGAGGAGGAAGGAAGAAGTAAAGTAAAAGGAAGAAGCCTGAAGTCCTTGTTTTGTAGTCGCTTGCTAATAAAGCTTATGACAGCTCGCATTAGAGGCTGCCGGTGTAGCAGAATGTGACAGGCCATTAAAGCTGTGTTAAATTACAACAAAGTACTGTAACACTCGCTTTACACTAACTACAGCCTCACTGAGGGTCACCTCTGCCAGACACACACCATTAGGCACACTCTCGTTCACACACACACACACACAAACCAAGACACATAAATAGACGAATCAGTCATTTGGGATGTGTTTATTTGTAACAGTAATACATGGTGGAATACGTAAATCAAGAGAGAACCAAAAAATCATCTAAAAACCCACTGTAGAATGTCATATTCATAAAGATAAAAATAATGTGTCAATTTACATTAAGAAACTGTTAGCTGAGGTAAAGTTAAAATAGGTCTAGAAATGTTATGTACTCAAACAGCAACGTTTCCCTTTTTATTCAACTTCTTCGCTCGTCTTCTAGTTGTCAAATTTTTAAGTTAATCAACGTCATAGTCCAAAAGAGTTCTCGAGTGACATGGGGACTCTGGCCATAAAATAGGGAGTCATTGGCATCACAGTTGATGTAGTTGTAGCAGAGGTTGCTGCAGTCCACACACAGACGCTCGGACAGCAGCGGTTTGGCACCTGACCAACAGACAGACAGATGGGCAGAGCATCACTGGATCTTAAAGACTATTCTGAGGGGGGATGGAGGAGAGTGAGACTGCAACATAGAGAGTATAGGTTTGTGGTACGAAAACGTGAGGCTGCGATGCGTACTTTAGGTAACATAAACTGCAGAAGCTATACGTAATAATGTGAGGTGGACGGACTTTGAAAAGACCAATAAGATGTGCGGCTGGAATCAGGATTAGTAAGTGAGGTTAAGACAAAGACCGACAACATCCATGCACAAGAAGGAAATGATGTCAGAGGGCAACAAAACAAAGTGGGAAAACAGGAAAAAGAAAACATATGTTGGTATTGCTTGGGTTAACGTCAAGTTTGCATAACTGAAGCCTTCCTATTTTATGGCACAGAAGTCCGGTGGACAAAATGGTTGTTGTCATCGTTATTTACAAAATGAGTTTGGCAAACCAACGATCAGATGCCTTAAAGCCATGTTGACTCTATAACTCCTATAGAGCTGACCCCAGCGGCTTGATTGACTTATAAAATAAAAATTCCATTTTTCAATTTCTTCTTTTTGTTTTTTTAATCGGTATTGTACAAAAGCTATAGAGAATGAACAGTTCGATCACAGAATCTGTTGGACTTGCTTCCCTCTCAGGGTCCATTCCTCAGTATGTCCGGTCCTCTGGCCTCTGTGTGAGTCTGTCTGCGAGGAGAGACGTTTGGCAAATCACTGTGTGTATGCATGTTAGAGAGGGTGAGAGATGAGTGTGTGTGTGTGTGTGTGTGTGTGGTGAGTGCATGTAGGCTGATTGCTGTGTGCGCAGTATGCGTGTAGTTGGTGTGTGAGTAGCTCCCAGAGAGTCTGTTTCTGCATAGTGATCCAGCAGACACTCACAAGAATGGGGAGACAACGCCCGAACCAACCAACCAATCAGAAGCAGTGATCCCAGTAACGGGCCGTCCCTGATAGGCTCGTTAGAGTCTAAGCTCCTCCTGTGGGATCTCCTCGCTACAGATGCAGATTCTGTCAGTTAAAAACGAAAGATGATCATTCTAATCCCGATGAGCGTGCGTGTTTGCGTGGGTGTGTGTCGGAGACAGGGAGGCACTGCTTGATTCAGTCCCTCCTTGGCAGCACAGTCTCTGGCCAGACACAGGAGGCAGAGGGAGGAGTGTGAGAGCGAAGACGGGGAGGAGGAGGAGGGAGGGAGGGAAGGAGGGAGAGAGGGAAGGAGCAGGTTATGTTCTGTAAGGCTGGGGTGTGAGTCGCCACAGGGAGGAGAGAGGAGAGGAGAAGACAGCGCAGTGGAGGGAGAACTGGATCCGTCTCAGTGATTGATATCCCTCCTGCCTGGAGTGAATGACCGAGAGGGCTCCCTCCTCTCAGGAGGAGAGGAGGCTGCAGAGAGGAGGAGGAGGTGGAGCACAGGAGGAGGAGGACAGAGGGAGTGTGGAGGCTCCTCCTGGGAGGTTGTTAGCCGGAGGAGGAGAACAAGAAGAAGAAGGGCTTGGCAGGGAAATGTGCCAGACACACACACACACACACACACACACACACACACACACACACACACACACACACACACACACACACACACAAGGTGAGGGTTCTCCTCCTGTTCTCTCAGTGCTGGTCAGGTCTGTCTTCCTGTGTGTCTCTTTATTTCTTCCCTTTGTTGATCTGGGCGTAGAGAGGGTCCTTCCCCTTCTGTGCATGAGAGAGAAAAACATCAGCAATTTCAAACACCTTCTATTTTTCTCTCGTTATATAAACCTGGCTGGATTTGTAATGTTTGGCCTCAACAGCTCATCTGAATGTTACATAATTAAAAGGGAGGACCCAAGTTCATAATTCTGATTCATTCTCTCAACCAGCTGAACTGCAAGTGTCACCTACAAGCCCCGACAAGTCAGATGCAGACCTGCAAAGCTTCGCCAGTCACTGTACCTACCATGACCACCAGGTGGCAGTAGCGCACCGTTTGGAGGAGACGTCACTTCTCTCGGCTCATTCAGAGCTCTCACTGAAAAATTCACCCCTCACTCTCAAAGGCTTTTTATGTGTGTGTGTGAGTTATTGTCTCTGAGTGTGTCATTGTGCACGCACATGCATATTCTCTCCCACTGCAGGCTCCCTCCAGGACCAGTATGAATCAGAGGTATAAACTAGCGCCTTGAAAGACCAGTTATGAGTCATCATGTCTGTATTTCTCCCCAACTGAGCCGGAAGACAACAGCGGATGATGGAACACCCTGCAGTCAGAGCACCAAGCCTGCTGCAGTCACTCACAATGGGCCCGTTATTATCGTACACATAATTACAGCCAGCCACTCAATCTGCCATGCAGACAACTTGATTGGAGACTACTGGCTGGCCTATTATATTCTGGAAGACGTCTCTCACTCTGTGCAGAGAGTTTTGGGGTCTACTCGTAGCTGCCACACGTGGATCTGGTACCTAATGCTCATAGGATCGGATAAAAACTGAGGATGTAAGCAGACTGGAGTGACGGGAGGTTCTGCTGATGTGCGACATCATCTCAGGCCCCAAAAATGATTGACGTTACCGTTTTGCAAATCTCATCATATACGACTGTTTCTGCTGCCACTGTGTGCTGCCCTTCAGTTCAATCAGACAGCATTAAGAGAAGCAAAGACACATTTATGTGAAAATGTCTAACTTGGGCAAAACCCTGATGGTTATCTTGAGCTGTAAGACTCCGCTTCCTTAATGTAGAGTCAAGAGGAACAGGTGAGGCTCTGGAGGAAAACAAAATACAATTTCTGGAAAGTGTCAGTCGTCCTGAGTTGTTACTTCTTAAAGGTATACTGGTTACTGTTTGTGAACACACTCGCCAGCCAAAGTCAATGCCAGATTCACTCTCATTTGGTGTTTTGCCTCGCTATGTTTGTGTTTTCTTCTGCGCTGTGTCTCCTGGATGCCTGCTGCTTGTAGCCTGGCACCTGGTCGCTACCTTTTAATAAAGCCTCGTCCTCACCTGAGCGCTGTGGGGGTACACGCCCTGGACGCAGAAAATAAGAAGGCAATAACAAAACATACAGTAGGCGGAGGGAGTCTCTGCAGAAAGATACCCTGCCACACACTTCGTAAGTGATGATTGAGAGGGATTACTACTGGGTGGCGAGGTGACGCAGTGGTTAGCATTGTCGCCTCACAGCAAGAGGGTTCCTGGTCCGAACCCAGGGTGGGGGGGTTTGAACTTCAGTGTGGGGGAGCCTTTCTGTGTGGAGTTTGCATGTTCTCCCGTGTCAGCTTAGGTTGTCTACTCCGGCTTCTTCCCACAGTCCAAAGACATGCAGGTTAATTGGTGACTCTAAATTGGCCGTAGGTGTGAATGGTTGTCTGTCTCTATGTGTCAACCCTGCGATCGTGGGTGTACCCCGCCTCTGGGATAGGCCCCAGCCCCCTCATAACCCCCAACAGGATAAGCGGTTACGGAAAATGAATGAATGAATGATTCTATACATTGTTATCCTGCGTTGCATATCTTTAAATAAACGCTCTCTTCACACATTTGTTGCACGTCATTGCAGTGTGTAGCTGACAGAGAGTAGGCTGATCAAAAGAAAATAGATTAATCGTTAATTATTTGAATTATTTTGCTAAGAAACACCAAACATTCCCTGCTTACACGGTTCTCGAATACATAATAGTACATTAAACATCTTCAGGTTTTGGACTGCCAGTTTGACAAAGCAAGGAATTTCAATATGCCATCTTGGGCTCTGGGCATTTCTCACAATTTTGGACAAAACATTTGATTAACTGAGGAAACAGGTGGCAGATTTTTCAATAATGTAAATAATGGCTAGCTGCAGCCCTGTTAAAATTAATGTTCATGACATTAATAGCTGTCCATTGGTTGTTTGTGGCCAAAACACACATGATAAATTCAATTCGGTGTTCAGATTTTCACAAATAAAGTAAGATCTTATTCATGTTGTATCTGAGTACAGCTCTCTCACGGAATAGAGCAGCCACTGTGAGAAAAAAAAAATGAGAAAGACTTTTAAAAAGCTGCTTCACGCTGAAAATCACACCAAAACCTGACCTGTTGCGTAATCTGCATCGGCTTTCATCCGCACATAAAAGTAGGGTTAAAGTTGGGAGAGATGCTTTAGCCGAGGCTCTGGGCTCTGGGATACAGAGCTGTAACTGTGGGGCCGGCCAAGGCCAGACAGTCAGCAGAAAGTAGCTGCCAGCAGCCCTGAGAGAGGTGACAAAGAGGCTGAGACAAGCAGTGACAGCAAGCACACACTGCTCAGCCCCTGCACCAGAGCCACAGCCCGGCAGTGTCATCCCGCATCATCTAACCAGTGCTGCCAAGCGGGGCCGCTTCAGCTCCATAAACCCCGAGAGAGGGAGGGGAGGAACTGGGTGGAGGTATGAGCGATGTGCTGGCCCAGCACCAGCCTGAAGGCCAAAATATCTGGCCTGGCTGGTACACGTGTGGACATTTAATGTGCGCGTGTGTGTGTGTGTGAGTAGTAGGCCCTGGGCCGGGGGAGCAATGTGAGATTGCTCAGTGAACCGTGGAAGCAGGCCATTTCACGGCTGAGACTCGGGAGCGTTCGCTGGACATGATGAGATCACCCCAGAAAAAAAACACTTACACTCCCACTAGCCTGAACACATGTCTGTCTGAACCACACAGTGGGAGGGGGAGGACAAGACAGGCGGTCATGGCCAGCAGCAAACACTCGCTCTCAAACACACATTTTTGGCTCCGATGTGAGCACAGGTGGTGACAGTATCGATCACAGGTGTGCTCATCTGGGGAATAACTGGGCCTATTGCACAGGTGTGTATGTGTGTGTGTGGGGGGGGTGTTTGGGGAGTTGTCTAAAGTCGATGTGATTGAGCAAGTAAACACCATATGGGAGCAGCGTCATTGGACCAGGACCAAAGCAGTCCACCTACTACAGAGGAAAAACTCGGTGCTTCTGGCCATAACAGGCAGTGTGCAGCCAGACTCACCACTCGGTACTCTACAATCCGTCCTCCCACTTAAGGCCCACATCCACCTGCTGCCCTGCAGCTTTCAGACTGTCTCAATATGAGGACGGTGGCCAACAGGGGAGAGAGGCTGCTCAGCCATCCCTCCTCCTCTCCTGGAGTGGGGAAGGACTAGAAGGCTTCTTGGGTTTTAATTAATGCCAATTATGCCAGGGCAGTCATTAATCTTGGCACCCCAGTATTAGCTGATGAAAACAAAACCATTACATTTTTCCCTATGTGAGTGCCAGCAGCTATCATTAAGGAGCCACACTCGGGAGTTGTGTGGGTGAGGACACCGGGTAGGGAGGCAGGGATCAAAATGTCTCTCTTCTTTAGTGTGTGTGTTTGTGTGCCCGCCCCTCTGTCTCCCTGCAAACTGCATCTTGACACATCTCTAAAACAAATTTCCAGCCTGTGCAAGTTGTGTGAAAGTTTAAAAGTATAAAACACACACATCATCACTTCCCTGAGTTCTGATAGTCGCTGCTCGTCTTCCTCAGTTTGATCCTCTCACAATAATGCACATATTATGAGTTACATTTCATCATGTAACATACATAATGCATAAAATGACAGCACACATCATTTTTATATTAAGCTAAACATCCCAGATCAGCATATTGCGCACAACATTGGCAAATCCCAGATGACGTCCTGTTCACTGAAGTGCACAGTTTCTGATTGGCTGTCACACGCTATTGGCTCTCCAAGTGAGATGTGTGCTATTTAGGGAACTGGGCATGATTTAAGTTCACGTCACAAAGACAGGACACAATGAGGGCACAGAGCACTATGGCCAAAGTGATCATGCGTGATGAACATGTCACCTATTGTTTTCAAAACTCACACACGTGATGCCACATCACAAGAGATACTTACAGAACTCCAGGCCAGGCTGCAACAACACACAAAGTGAAACGCAAGCAAATACTCACACATGCACACTCATACACATGGGCAGATAATAAGACACTGGGCCCCTGGGCACAGATATGCAAAAGGCCCCACCACCTCTCCTGCACAGGAGCAAGACACACTGACTTTGTGCTGGTTTTGCATTACTTTGTAGTTAAGCATCTTTTTGTGGTTTTGTGTCTTTTGTGGTCATTTTTTGTCTTCTTGTGGTTGTGTTCTGTCTTTTTGTTGTCGTTTTATGTCTCTCTGAAGTAATTTTGCATCGCCTTAGAATAATTTTGTGTCTTCTTGTAGTTGTTTTGTGCCTCTTTGAGATAATTTGTGTCTTTCTTGGACATTTTGTGTCTCCTCGTGGTTGCTTTGTTTCTTTTTTAGGTAATTTATTTGGTAATTTTTTTTTTAATATTTTGTGTCTCTTTGTGGTAATTTTTTGTCTCTTTCATGTTGTGGTCTGTCTTTTTGTATTAATTTTGTCTCTTCATTTCATTTCATTTTGTGTCTCCTTGTGGTTGTTTTGCCTGTGTTTTTGTAGTCGTCCTTGTGGTTGTCTTGTGTCTCTTGGAGGTAATTTCTTGTCTTTTGTGGTTGTTTTGTGTTTCTTTGTGTTTGTTTTGCTCCTTCTGTAGTCATTTTGTGTCTTTCCGAAGTCATTTTGTGTCTTCTTGTGGTTGTTTTGTGTCTCTTTGTGGTCATTTCGTGTCTTCTTGTGGTTCTTTTTTGCAGTTGTTTTATGTCTCTTTGGTTGTATTGTGTCTCCTTGAGGTAATTTGCATCTTTCTTGGACATTTTGTGTCTCCTTGTGGTTGTTTTGTGTCTCTTTGAGTTAATTTGTGTCTTTTGTGGTCATCTTTTGTCTTCTTGTGGTTGTGTCCTGTCTTTTCATAGTTGTTTTATGTCTCCCTGAAATAATTTTGCATCTGCTTGGAGTAATTTTGTGTCCTCTTGTGGTGGTTTTGTGACTCTTTGAGGTATTTTGTGTCTTTCTCAAGTAATTTTGTGTCTCCTGGTGGTCATTTTTTTGTCTTCTAGTGGTTGTGTTCTGTTTTTTTTTTTCTAATAATTTTGTCTCTTTGAAGACATTTTGTGTGTCCTTGTGGTTATTTTGTGTCTCTTTGAAGTAATTTGTTTCTTTTTGGTCATTTTCTGTCTCTATGTGGTTATCTTGTGTCTCTTGGAGGTAATTTCTTGTCTTTTTTTGGTTGCTTTGTGTTTGTTTTGCTCGTTCTGTAGTTATTTTGTGTCTCTTTGCAGTTCCTTTGCATCTCCTCAAGGTCTTTCTGTGTCTCTTTGTTCTCATTTTGAGTGTCTTTCTGGTCAGTACTTGTTAATTTGAGTGACATTTTGCAGGTGAAGGCCGGGGGTCCCCCCTGACACTCTGGGCCCTGGGGCCTGTGTCTGATGGGCCCATTCAGTAATTCATCCATGACCACACACATGACACTCAAACTCAAAGGCATGCCTTCCCATGAGCATGCGTGACAGCAAGTTAAGGTGAGACAGTGAAAATGAGACCAAAGACGCAACAGAAGAAGGAAAATATGAAAAACAGATGAAGAACCTGGAGAGATCAGTGTGATTAATGTAAGCTGGTGGTACAACAGTCAACCAGGAGAACAGGTGAGGGCAGGGAGGTGAAGAAGGAGGTGTTAGGGGACAGGAGAGGTATTGATACCTACCCTGCCCTGCTGCTATCTAGCTCCCAGCCTCTGGACTGGCCTGGTCTGGGCTGGGCTCTGCTGTCTCACTGGGGCAGGGCGACCCAGAACCACACGCCTAAAGACGGGAAGAAGGGGAGGAAGAAAGAGAAAGGTATGGGAAGAAAAGTCGATGAAGGGGTGTAAGAGAAGGAAGTAAGGGGGAGGGAAAGTACACAGAGAAGAATAAATATGACAGAAGGATTACAGGATCGGTAAAGACTAAAAGAGCAGACGTAAACAGGAAGCAAAAGAGAAAAGGTGTCAATACTCGGAGGAGAAATAAGGACACTTGGAGAAAGAACCCACAGCCCACTCAGTCTCTTGCAAATCCACACAAACATACATGCAAGCACTCATTTACAGTTCTCTCTCTATTATGAAAGCCTTTGTTCGATTGATCCCCTGCTTTTTTTTTTCCTCCCAAAAACACTTCCGCTTTTCACACCTCGCCCCGCAGAGAGTGGGAGGTTGTTTTTCTGCCTTTGCTCCGTCTTCCCCGTCTTTCTTTGTAACCTTTTTCACCGCACTCACTCATTGGGCTGCCGCCACCAATGCACATTTCTCTGGGTTGTGTAAAGTGTCTGGGTGTTATTCAGGCCTGGTGACATTTTCAGCAGTGTGAAAGTCCTCTATTTTTTTTTCAATAATAGCTGGATTGGAGGCATAAAACTAATGTTTCACGCCTGGAGAGTGGAGAGCAAAAGAGAAGAAAGAGGCAGGCTTGAAAGAAACACAAAAAAGAGAGAAGGAGACAGAAAGAAAAATAGCAGGGAAGAACTACAGAAGTCTTGTTTCTTGGAAGGTCACTCCTTCTGCAAGGACTTTGGTCAAAGGCAAAGGGAGCTTCTCCGCCCTCCCTAAAAATCTCTTTATCTTCTCATCTTTCCTTAATTTCTCCCACTTCCTCTCTCGGGTGGAGGTGCTGCTGGTTAAAATAAATATTAATTGCCCCTGGAAGAAGAATTGGGGACGTTATTTCTCCTCTATCTCACCACAGATGAGTCTGTCCATATAGAAGTGGTGATGTATGGATGCTACCTGGCTGGTATTAATAACAGCTTAATGATGTCTCTGACAATTCCACCAGCTAATTTAACGCTGTGTTGACCAGACACACACTCACACACACACACTGCACCACATACTTATGCAGGTACGCTCCTGCTCACACAGATACACACACTCCATGTGCACATTCACACATGCACTGACACAAACTCACTCACACACACGCACACACACTACGGGACACAACAGCATCGGCCCCCTAATCAGCCAGAGTGATTACCTGGCCCGCCAACACCGCTACAAAGGCTATTTATCAGCAGATCTCAACACGCTGCGCAGGTTATAGCAGCATAAGGAGTGAGTTATTAAAGGCACACACACACTTGACTTATCCCAAACACACACACACAACTACACACACTTACAGCATCTTCCTCTCCACTGCGACTTGGGCTGCCCTCTGCTTCCCCAAATGAGTCATCTGTGGGGGGGTCTGTGGCGTCGGTGGGGGGGTCACTGACATGGGAGGCTGAGGACTTGGAGGGAGAGCTCTGCCTGGGAGCTGGGGTGGGTGCTGCAGGGGAGGACAGGTCGAGTCAGACGTAGATAAAGAAAAGGCGTGTAACTTAGATCACAGACAGACATGAATAGCTGAGCTCTTACGTGAGTTGGTGGATGGTGTCGTGGAGGTGACTGGTGTCAGATTCATTTGAGAAATGTCGAAGTCGTCACAGTCGTCCGTGTCCTGGGCGGTGCCCACACGGCTGAAGTAAGTGCTGAATGCCTCTGAGGTTCCTGCTAAGCCGGGCTGTTCAACCTTCTTCGCCGGCATGGCCGGAGGCTTCGCCAGCTGGAAATCCTGAAGGTCAGGAGGGCCGACGTTAAAACTGGGCACAGAGACTTAAACACTTGGACTCACTGCTGGTGCACTCAAACTGTAAGCCAGGCTTTACTATTTCTGATGTGTTTTTGTTTTGTTTTCTCTGTTTATTTGAACTTTGAACTACTGAACACCCTCCAGGAGTCTCAGCCTTACCCATCAGGCTGTTCTCCTGCACTTTTTGTACATTATCTTGCAAAAAATAACGCACCAAAATGTGCACTTATTTAACTTTATCATGAGGCAGTAATTCATGTATAACCCACATATTTGGGAAGGCTGTGATCATGTGACCAATGCGCTGACAGGAGTTAAAAAAAAAACAAAAGGAAGCAGCCCCATGAAAATGTTGGTTGAGGTGGTGAATGGATCGCAAAATACGGGACTTCCCCCAGGAGACCAGTTTCTGAAACAGCGTGAACGAACCTGTCACCATGTTTCTTCTCCTAAACCTAACCACAGTAGCTTTACTTTGAACACCTTACGCAATTCATCGAATATCATGCGAACTGTTGAATGTGGATACATTGCAACCATTAAGGTCTTTACTCCTATTTCCACAGGACTAATATAACCTGGGGGCTCTTATCATCTGTAATAATTAAGGTCATCTGTGATCTTAATCCAGTGCAAATCTGCCATGTCCAGAATTTGTCAAGTAAAAACCCATCAAATGTTGCTAAACAAAGAGGTCATGTGATAATATTAGTCACCTGCAAATCGGCGTCTTGGTGATTTGGGGTCGGTTTTGAGGATCATGGAGGCTGTGTCGGCAATTTTTTTGACAGCATTTTGGGTGCATATTCAGGAGGTTTATCTTGCCTCACAGCATGGAGACCCATTTGCAGAAAAAACTAGCCCAAATTCATTAGAAGAGAGCAAAGCGACGCCGTTGGAATCCTGTTGCCTGACTTGTGGTGGTCATTAAAGTGGGAAGAATTGCACTAAGGAACCTTTTCTCATGCATTTACTTTACCCATGCAGAGCCTTGACATCATATCTGGGGGAAAACGGGAGTAAATTCTAGTAAAATACAGACTTTGCTTATCCTGTGCAAATGTACCACATGGAACACAGATGTGATTAGGGCTCAGTATTGTTTAAAAACTTCTGATACCAGTACCAGTACCAGTACCCTGAAAGTGATGTTGATAATAAAAGAGTACTTAATTTGACACATCATGTGAATGGAAGCATTACAAGTCCTGTGTGACTGCGGCTTCTCAACTGTACTGGTGCATAGACCAGTGACTCCCAATTGGTCCAGCCACGAGGTCCAGATTTGTTCTTAGTCATTACTTCACAGGTCCACATAGTTTAAAATATTCAATGTCATACTTGCCTTCAGCCATGCTGTTGAGCTAGTGTGCTGTCTCTGTTGAGTAGCTGTCTGCTAGTCACTCACTCTACAGCAGGAAATGGCACTTCAAAATAAAAGCTCTGTGCTGGAAATTCACTGTACTTAAAATAAAGTGTGTTTTTTACAGACTTGACACATTCACGAGTCACTTGCACTCCATTCACAATGGACCCGTGACCCACCAGTTGGGAACCACTGGCATAGACTGCTAAGTCATGACACCTCCCATGTCCACAGTGTCCCCAGTTTCTAATCAGTCAGGGACCTATGCATATTGTACCCCATCTCTCTCACCTAATTTCCTGACGGTTATGTAATAAAGGCATATTTACAAAAGAAAACAACAGAAAAAATGACAAGCTTAACATGGTTCCTGGTTCCTCTGGTTGATTTTTGCAGTTTTGCTGCCTTTTCTTTTCTTTTCTTTTCTTTTCTCATGCCCACACTCTCTAAAAAACACAAGGTAGAAAATATAGTTCTAATTATCGTAACTCTGGTCCCCTCCGACATCTCCCCACCTTGAACATCTCCTTGCCCATCTTCCTCGCCCTCTCCCCGTGCTGCGGACTCGACGACGCTGAGGGGGAGGGAGCTGAGGCGCTGGCTCCAGCACCCGAATGGCTCTCGCCGGCTGGAGTCACAGTCGTGACGGGGGTGAGAGTCTGGAACATGGCGGCGGGCAGAGTGCCCACAGGTTGGGCAGGGAGGTAGGCTGTAGGGGGGAAGGCTCCGGCTGCCATGGCTGCCCACTGCTGCTGGGTGGCAGGGAAGATGTTGGCCTGGCCCCAGATCAGAGGCTGGCCGCCCGGCAGCACCTGGGCTACCGGACCTAGGGGAGACTGGACCCCGAAGGCCAGCGGTGTCTGGGCGGCAAACGCCTGCTGTGACCAGTGGCCGGGGGGTACCGCTCCCATCGTCACATAACCTGGAGGTGAGGGACGAGAGAGCGAAGAGTTTGAGGTTAAGACAAGGTCGTTTTTTTGTAAAATTTTAATGATAAAGTGAAAGAGAAGACAAAGAAGGTGATTAAAATACCCCTATGTGCATATGCTCACTGCTTTACCTCTACACACAAACACGCACACACAGATAATAACCCATGCATCACCAGAGAGTGCTGCCCTACTTCTGCCTGCAGCTAATGTGGTGTCTCTTGATGGTCATGGTGAACTATCATAATTACCTCCAGAATGAGGGAGAGTCATTATGAAAAGGAAAGAACCCCACACACACTCATTAAAATCACTCAAACTCATCAGTAGAAGCTCATTCTATTACACACTCACTGGTCTCCTGTTTCTGGTCTCCAGTTGTTACCTACAGCAGAGAAAGTTGACATTTAACCTCGGCCGCCCTGCTACCCTGACATATGCACGGAGAGGGGAGAGGAGACGCACAGAGGTGAGGATTGGAGTAAAGGAGAAGAGACCGGAAAAACTATAAAATATATACCAGCGTGTAATTCACAGAGGCCCTGTGCATACCGAGGGTTTTCGCTACAATCATCTCATCATGTTTTATTCCTTCCCTCTGACCACTACGGTCGCTTCAGCCACAGGTAAATCAGCAGCATCGAAGGCAGCAAGCTAATGATGCATTTCATATTCAACACACAACCAACACCACCTTTTCTCCTCTTTCCCCTCCCCTCATCTACATTTCAATTCTATTCCGTCCCCCTCTATTTATTTCAACCCCCCTCTTCTTCCTCTCTTCCCCTCTCTCCTCTGCCCTCCGCCTCCGAAGCTTCTGACTCTCCAGCTCCCCTTCATCTCCTTTTCTCGACGCTCTCTCTCCCGCTGCGTTTGTTTTCCCCTCCGCTTGTGGCGGTGGTGTATTTAAGCAGAAAATGAACAAGGTCCTACCTGAGGGCACAGACGCAGGATTGAAGGGAGCAAATAGTTCCGTGGGAGGCTGCAGGCCCTGCGAGGGGTCGAGGGTGTTGGCTGGAGAGGCGGGGGTCTGTGCGGGTTGTGATCGCAGGTGGAATTGAGGGAAAAGCACATCATGGAAAATACAGTTAGGATTTTATAGACCAAATCACTGCGATGTCACGCTAACACCAACAATCACTTCGGGGTAGAGAACTGGCAGTTGATTTCAATTATGGAAATATGTGAAATCAGCACAATCGTCTATGTCTCTTGTCATTTTCAGCCATAACTGTAGCATTTTAAGACATAGTTAAACATGGTGGTCAAATCTATGACATGTCTGCTGTGCTAATTTTATGTACTGTGTTGTTTGCTAGCGTCTGTGATAAACCAACTCTACCAGCCTGGAAGTTTCACAATGTACTGCTGTGGACGGGTTCCACAGCAAAATGTAATTTAGCCACCTATAAAAACATTTCACCGACAAAATCTAAGTGGACGCGATATTTGGAATATTTTCTCCGCTTTACTGTACACATTAACCAATTGAGGCAGTGGTAGACCAGCAACTCCAGTGTTCTATAAAGTAAAATTACTGTTTTTGTCAATGACAGGCTGGTGGCTTTGAGATAACAACATCAGTTCTCCATGATAAAGGCTGTCTGATGGCAAGGTAAAGTAAAGTGTACACTTAGAGGTCCAGTGTGTACGATTTAGGGGGATTTAGTGGCATCTAGTGGTGAGGACTGCAGCTTGCAACCAGCTGAAAGCTATCTTGATTAGAATTCCTTTAGTGTTCATTGTTCAGCAGGTTTTTTACCAGGAGCAGATTTATCCATAGAGGTCTCCTCGACTCCAAAACAAACAGAGCCGGGGACTAAAACCATTAAAAGAACTGAGTTAAGCAGTTTAATAGTAAAAATCAGTGTTTCTACGATGTTGTTTGGCACACAGATGGGCCACTCGCCCAGTGCCTGCTATGAGTGCTCAAATTTTTCTTTGATAACTTGATAATTTGTGCTCATCTTATTTCTGATCCATACATTTAGGAGGTCTCGTCCTCTTTTAAACAAACCGAACAAGTGATTTAAACCGGTAAAAACACTGAATAAAGTAGTTTCATGTTACAAATGAGTGTTTCTCCAATGCTGCTTGTCCTATCTAGAGCTATCTATCTACTGTGGAAACATGGTGGCACAACATGGAGATTTCCGTAAATGAGGACTGTCTCTCTGTGTAGATATAGATTGCTCATTCTAAGGTAACGAAAACACACCTATTCTTATTTTCAGGTGATGATACACTAAAGAAAACCGACTTAGTATACAGTATTATATTCAGTTTCTGCCAATATATCCCTTTAAATCGTACACACCGGACCTTTAAACTGATATTCATTTTTCAGGTGGCTTAAAACTAACAAACTGAGGTAGCTTTTGGGAATGTCATTTGCTTTTATGTACGTGATGCAGGGGGTTTCCACAAACAAACATTGTGATTCAGTCTATAAGATATGAACCACAAACCGAGCATGTGCGACAGCTACTCACCGATGGAGAGGTGATGTCAGGAGGTGTGGACATGTCTCCAAAAATCTCTAATTGGTTGATATTCTGAGAATAAAAGAAAGTACACCAGTAAGGTACAACAACATTTCTGTGATGCTCTCTGTGTATTATCTGGGTCAGTTTACATTCCAGTGCAACATGCATCACACACTGCATGCAACATGACAGTAGCTTTTGTGGTACCTACCTGAGCACTGTGGCAGCAACACAAAGGAGGTAACAGGGGGGTGAAGAGAGATGGGATAATGAGATGAAATGATTATGATGACATACCTACCAAGAGTTATTACAATCTTCCAAAGGGGAAAAGAAACCACAATCTTTGTCATCTGCTCCACATGAAGATGCTTTCAACCAGCTGGTCTAAAAGCAGCTACCACACCCCCCTGCATCATTACTGCACCAGTGTCTTCTTCTGGACAAGTCATTACGGTTCCCCGGTTGAAGAGGATGTGTGGTGTGCCTCAGAGGGAATAGCTATCAAAGACAGCAGCCTTTCTATTTGATCTGAATTTGTTCTGTATCATTCTGTTTCCTTTCACAGTCTCCCCATGATCCCCTCTCTTTAGTATCTCCCCTTTTTTCCCCACATTAATAATATCTTTAGGCCGGTGGCAAGCGAAGGAAACTCTATTTTTAGTCGTAAAGGAATTTAAGCCTTGAATACATGGTCAGAGATTTGCATAAATCATGGATGCGGATAATTTCTTTTGAGATAATGAATGTTCTTAGAATATCTCCCCTCTCGTTCTCTCTCGTAGGTCACAAAGTTCTTTTTACATCTATCAGAAAATGGATCTGTGAGCATGGTGTTTTACAGTCATGGGTCTAGATGGGTATGTTTTTTTCTGCAAAGAGAGGAGGGGGGGGGGTAGGAGGATGTAATATGGACTATTGTTGCTGCAGAGCTCTAACGTAGCAGATAAAAATCAACTCAACAAGACGATAAGCTACATATCCAAGATATGCAGAGGGGACTGATAACAGGATGTCCATGGGATAAAATGCACATTTTAAAAACACTCCTTAACATAAAAATTCCTGTAGTTGTGACTGAATGTTGTGGCGCTGAGTGCTCTGAGTCAATACCACAGAGCCTTTGCTAATGTTCTCAAACAGGAACTACAGGCACGGGATAAATGCCACTGGAGCGAGTGTTCAAACAGCGCGGGAAGTTTATAGACTTTCTGTCCACTTTAAGTTAAGCCACTCGACTCAATATTCTTTACGTGTGGTAGTGGGGTTGTGGGGGTCAGGTTGCTGTGATTATCAGTGTGTTATGAATGCTTTGTTAATGTGCTGCAAGCAGCTCGACTCCGCGTGTGTCGGCGAGATGACCGCCGCTGTCTGCTCACCCCGCCGACCCCCACCGGTTCTCTGACAGACACGCTGACCTTTACGTCCACTCCGCCCTTAAAGGACCTCCGCTCCGGAGCTACGGGAGTGTTTTTCTCTCTCGTCCTCCGTCTTTCATACACATGCAGATGTGAACTCACAGGTGCACCCATACACACAGTACTCCACTTTACTTTCTGCCTCAACTTGGTTACTATGCGACGGCAAGGTTGCATGTTTTATTCATTAGTGACAGGGGTCAAGAGTTGGGGTGACTTACGACTAGAGAGGAACAAAAGTGGCGCGGAACAGATGAGGACAGGAGACAGGAAATCATCTGAGGATATGCCTGAAGAAGCTGTTCATTAGGGCTGATGGGTAACCTTTAGGACAGCGTGTTCCCTGCTCACAAATTCTAAAAACCTTCCTGGCTTTTGTCTAAACCTCAACAACAGGAGCACTGTGCTTTTGTGGTAAAAGGCGCCTTACCTCAGTCACCATGTCCAGGTCTAAGTCTATCAGATCTGCCACTGCCTGCTGCTGCTGGGGTTCAGTTTGTTCTTGTTGGAGGGGCTGATCATGATAATGATGATGCTGATGATGATGGTGGAGGAAGGGGTTGTTTTGATGTCCGTTCTGCAATCACAACCCCAGTGTTAGATGGCAGGTGGGATGAAAATGCACACACTCACACATATTAGTTGTTTCTCATGCGCTCAGAGAAAGGGTGAGACAGAAGGGAGTGAGGTGAAATGAGGCTTATTTAAGAGGGAGATATGATGGTCTGCAGGTGTCACTAAACACACCCACGTGCACACATTCAGACACAGAGCGAGGTTCTTCCTGCCAGACTCGGAGCCCGAGTAAAGATTTAAAAAGGTTTAAAGATCATCCCCACCTTTAGTCTATACCACAGCGCTGAGCTAAGGTTTAAACCCCCTTTGTGTTTCTGCAAAGCCTGCTCCCCTGTGTCAGGAACCACAGTGTGAGACAGACAGAAAGGTAGACAGGAGCTGGATTAACTAACATGCTGTATGTCAGAGCAAAGGTAGGGAGTATGTTACAACGCAGGAAAAAACAGCCTCCTTTCTGCTGGCTTTGTGTCGTCGTTGGCTGGATCTTCATCAAAGTGAATTACAGTCTTAATATTACAGGATAAGGCCGGTGTTATGTTATCTTTTTATTATCAGCAACAAATCCCATTAAAATAAAGCCAAAAATGATTTTATCCCTCTGTGTCTGTGCTGCCAACAGCTGATAGAGCCTGTGCCTTCATGCTTCTCAGCTGTGAGCCATACTGGTGTATCTGCATGTACAGTGGAACCTCCTACAGTGATCACATCTGTCACATTGTCTGCTTTAATAGGATGATTATTATAGAAGATTTTTTCTTTTTCTATATTTCTCACACATTAATGAAGTAAGCAAAGTAATGAAACAAACAGCATCGCCACCAAGAGCCCGCTCAAGGGGGCGTTACGTGACCAGGCATTATCAATCCACATGATGAGGGCGGCTTCGACCACAGGGGCTTTACCCGCTCATTTGTTTTCTGTCTCCATCACAAGCAGTCACTACTTTTGTTTTTTGAGTCAACTACGCCAAGTCTCGCTGCTGCATCTCGACTCATTTTTGGCATAAGCGTAAAGGACACTGTGCTTTTTTTATTGAGAGAAACTGATTAGATTTTCCCATCATCATTTCAATGAGCATGCAACACCAGCCTCAGATTGTAGAAGCAAGTGGGTTACTGCGAGACAAAGGTTGCCAGACCTTTGAATCCGTCCACTCCACAGAGTTCAAGTTGACTGATTCTTCTGGCATCATGACCCAAAACAGCAATTTCTTGGTTACAAACGACCAATCAGCGACCCTGGAGGGACGTACACTGTTGTCAAGCTGTTGTCAAGCTGTTGTCAAGCAATGTTGGTCCAAGTCCATAGGGACTTGGCTTGGGAACCAGAGGTTTGTTGGTTCAAGTCTCCATGTGGACTAAGCATGAAGTCAACTGGTAGCTGGATAAGTGCCAATTCGCCTCCTGGCACCCCTGAGCAAGGCACAGAACCCCCAACCGCTCAGGGTCAGCTGTCAGCCCACTCACTCTGACATCTCTCCATTTAATGCATATATTGGTCCTGTCTATGCATGTGTGTGTTGGGACCTGTGGTTTTTGACAACAGAGTGAAACAATTGAATTTCCCCTCAGGGATTAATAAAGTATTTCCTCCTCACCCTCCTCTTCTTCAATGGCGAGCGCCTTAGAAAAGATAGACACTGCTATCATGGCTGTTCTAAATCAATATGTCCTCTAAATATTGCATCTATAATTTATTTTGCTCTACTCTTAAAACCCTGGCACAACAGGTATGTTGACATGGCTCAGTGCAGACTTAAAGATGTTTAATTCAGGCGGACACGTTGGTCTCTAGTGATTGGGTAGGGGAAATCAAATCCCTCTCCCCCAGGGAATACAGATACCATGAACGTTATGTCAGAGTGACGATGGAAACAGAGTGTAACTAGATTACAATGTGGTCTCATATTGGCGAAACACAAAGGACCATGAGAGAAAAGTAAATAGAAATAGAATTGCTGTAGTTTAAACTTTTTTTTTCATAGTTTTATTTTTGTCGTTTCTCATGTATGAAAAGACCCAAAATTAACACTGTAAGAAAACACCTTAATTATATAAGAGAATATTTAAACCAGTGGTTCCAACTGGTGAGTCGTGGTCCAAAAGTGGGTTCTGGGTCCACTCTGAATGGACTGCAAGTGACTCTCAAACATGTCAAGTTTATAAAAGACACACTTAATTTTGAAGTACAGAGAATTTCCAGCACAGAGCTTTTACTTTAAAGTGCTGTTCCCTGCTGTAGAGTGAGTGACTCACAGACAGCTAAATGATGGAGACACAAACTAGCTCAGTAACATGGCCAAAACAAGTAACACCCTGAATACACTGAACCGTGTGGACCTTGAACTAATGACCAAGGAGAAATCTGGACCCGTGGCTGGACCACTTGGAAACCACTAATTTAAACAGCATTTGTCTGATTCTGTCCCAAGCTTTTTGATCCGTATGAGCGGTTGATAACTGTATTTGTGATCACTATAAGCAGTTTCCACTGAAACACGACTGTACAAACAACCTCAAATTTATTTTTTTCTATCTATAGTAGAATGATGGTGGGATCTGCAGGACCTTTTGGCAGCGCTGGCACTGACACATGATGTGCAGTCTGGTCTGGCAAAGCAAGACTAGATGGTGCTCTACAATATTGCTGAGAGTATTCTTTTCTTTGGATGAAAGCATGAAGTATGGTCATCATTAGCCGATGCTGAAGAACAATAACAGCTTGCCCAATACTAATCTGTTCTGGAAATATTGTCCATTTTTCAACTGGATGTTTTTTTTTATTTCTGTAACTCAGCACTCATAATGTTTCATTTAAATCCAGCTGATGAAATGTATTTCATCTTTTTGGAACATTTCAATTCACCTGACTGTTTGTTAGAAACACACACCGTCTACTAACCCTGTTTAAAGCTACAGTCAGCTGCTGCTGCCTGTTCTTCCTTCACTCTCTCGCCGTCCATTCCTCTCTCTCATGCCCTGCCAATTATCCCTCTGTGCCCATTATACACTCTCGCCCATCTCTTTGCCCAGCCCTTTATCTTTATCAGTGCAGCCACCACCTATCAATTAGCCATCTCCAGGGTAACAGTAATTACCTGTGCACATGTGTTCTGCATACAATTATCGCAGCCCCTTTAATTAACGCCACCTTGCTGATCCCCTACCGTCTGACTGATCACACTGGCACACGGTCAAAAACACTGCTGAACTGTCACATGCAAACACAAACACAAACACACAGACTCACAACTCTGAGCTGAACACAACCAGGCTGGATTTATTTTCCCCCTTTAAGTCATTTTCTCAGTTACTCTGTCACACATAATTATTCACACACAGACATGGACAACCGACGACCTTAATTTAAGGCATGAAGCCCGGCCAATTAAGACACACTTTAATTTATAGCATACACTTAAGTGGGTCATACACTGTTTCATATCAACATCACATCATGTATGATACTAATCCAATGTTTGAGAGGAGTAGGGCTGCCACCTAATAGTCTACCAAACTTCAGTCGACCAGAACGGTTATTAGTCGGCAAGATTTAATTGGTCACTTCGTTGCAAAAAAAAAAAAAAAAACAAACAAACATGAAACTCTACTAGGAGCTGCACCTCGTCAAAATAAATCAAAACCTATATGACTGGACCATGTGGGGATTTCATTTGAAAGGACAGACACAGGAAGAGGCCACGCTCAGCAGTCAGACAGGAGTTCAGGTTATAAAACCAATCACAGCTGACAGAAAAGTTGATCATGTTAGTGCAGGGCCACCCAGAGCTTTACATCTGTCCCACTGAACGATAGGCCTACACACTTATAAACAGCTCCTGGAAGAAGGTAAATAGGTCACGATAAGGTGCTTGTTAAGGCTGCTTAGCAACCAGCAGACGCAACCTGCCGCCGTGCTCTTGAAAGCTGGCCACACAAAAAGGCACAAGAGTAGCACCCAGCGCCTGACCTCCGCGTTTCCCAGGCGGTTAAAGACGCAGCATGTGTACGGCCCCTAATTTCCAGGGCTGGTACCTGCGGTTATTCCGCAGGCTAGTTAATAACATGTCGGACAGGAAATCCAAAGTGTGGGACCATTTTGAGAAGGTGAAGGACCAACCCAAGGTGATATGTAAACTCATCTTCATTGGTCGACTACAAACATGACGTATCATGTGAAACATGGAAGTAGCTACATGCCCATTAGCCCACAGCGTCATTAACAGGCGGCTCGCTCAGTGTGTGACGTGCACTTGGAGATAAAATATAGGCCTATATTAATGAAGGTTCATTAGTACGGTTTGTATTTCTCTGTAATGTAGCACAGTGTTAACAATGTTACTGAGACTATTCTTTCTCACACCTTCAACTCAAACCACCAAAATATATCATTTAATAATTAAAATAATATCGTAAACATGTGGGCGACTAGTCGACTAATGGCCCTAAATGACGACTATTGGTCGACTAGGAAAATTCTTAGTCGAGGGCAGCCCTAGAGGAGAGTTAGTGTGTTTTGCTGTTAGGTGGTAACATGCTGACCTCTACATGTGGACTCTGCAGTAGCGTGGGCTGCTGTTGATTCAACACACTCTTAGTTCTTACGGGGTCAAAGGCTCAATAGACTGAAATGGCTTCATTGTAAGTGTGTGTGTGTTTTATTGATTTGTCATCATTTAGGTGACAGAGTAAACAACAGAAGAGATAGCTTTAGACAGGATGTCGCATTTCTGCCAGCGCTATCATTTCATTCCAGGTGTAGTGTGAACACACACACACACACACACACACACACACACACACACACACACACACACACACACACACACAAACACAGAGTGATGAGCTCATCTAACGCTGCTGTCCACTGTCAATCCTCCTGCTGAGGAGACAATGAACCTCCTCTCCCGATGAAATAAACTGTAAATCCACCCTAAAATACAATGGTCAGTTAAATGCTGCCGCCCCTGGTCACTGCCCACCCAGTAATGTCACAGAAGGTACGACTGCTGCATTCACGCTATGTTGTTTTTTTTTCTTTCTTTTCTCTCTCTGAAGTGTTATTTCAAGCATTATTTCAAGAGTCTCCCCAAACGCAAACTGTCACGGAAAAATTGTTCAATATGAAAGTATTTGAATGTCATCACATACAATAATAGTAATTGTATGAATATATGTTTCATCCATGGTCAAGGTTTGGGTACTTTCAGCCTCAGAGTCCTTCACTGTCTGCCTGCAGGCACGTTAGGAGGCTCCAGAGTGTCTGAAGGCTGAGATATTGTAAGATGAAGACCTTGCAGATTTTTAGACTCCGATGTTAGACACATCTGTGACATGTGCAATACACTGCATAAGGCTGAATCATTGTTCAGTTACTAAGTTTCTGGTAAGCTTGTGTCCATGCCTACGTGTTGAACCACAGTGTTCTCTGAAGTCAGATTTGTGTTGTATTAAACATATATTCAAGAGAGATCAACTGTGACTCATCGGGTTCTTTTTATTATTCATCAAAATGAAGACTGATCAAGGGTGCAAGTTTTTTTCCACGTTACAACTCCTGTGAAAAAGATTGTTTACTCCGGCCCTGTCAACACATATACAGGCTATTTTGAAGATGGATATTCTTCTCTATGTTGTGGCGTCTCGTTCACTAAATAAGAGATTTTTGAAACATCTTCTACAGTGTGCAACGAGCATCCGCCAGAAACTGTAACAATGGTGGACTACTGTTTTGTTTATGTTTGTTAGCAGTGCTTGGTCTAATGACTGCTTTACACCTAAACTTAGTGTTGCTGCACCACTTCACAGCCAAATGGAGGCGTCTGCTGCACCCAGTGTTATCAGTCCAACTCAGCATTTGCAGTTTAAAGTCCACCAGAAACGACAGTTGTGGACCAGGCCCAGTCGAATCAGCAGATGGTGGAACAAGTTTCAAGGTGGGATTGTTGTCAATGAGGAGTGAAGGGAAAAGTTTAGCATGTCCACAGCATCACTCTGAGAGAGCTCCCTCATCCTCATATCAAAGTGGAATCAATGGTGATGAATTTTCCAGTGAGTGTTTTGAAAAAGGTAACGTTAGCCTTCGTGATGAGGGGAGGCTGCGGTCGACAGCGAACGCTATAGAGTGCGGATGTAGATATTTAATTTAACCAAGACCGCGTGGACAGAATTTTGTTTGAAAACAGAGATGGAAAATATCTGTTGTCAAAAATATCTGTATATGTAAGTAAACTATCATTTAAGCTAGCTCACTGTATTGGCTATATACTCTTTAAATTAGCTTAAATGATTGTTTTGGTGTTGACAATGACTTCCATTGTACTGCCTGTCAGAGTAGCTTTGCAGCCGTTTCAGCATCAGTTCTTGTCACTTCTTCAGTTTTCAGTTCTTTCCACTAAATGTAAGATACTGTAGCTACCAGAAATGTCCCCATTTCTCCTTGAGGCTGCTCATAATAACAATAAAAAGAAGAATGCAGCAAAAGTTTTGTCAATCAGGGCTCTAATCTTACGTCAGTCTGGGAGGATGATCTTAACCTTTCATTCACAGAGCAGGAATGGAACAACAGGAACCGAGAACAAGACTAGTGCAGTTTAAAATAATAAACAGGGTATACAGGTCCCTCTGAAGGTTATTTAGGGTGAAATTAAGAGATAGCCTGGTTTGCTGGAGGTGTGGGGTGAGAGTTGGCACACTCCTCCACATGTTGTGTTCTTGACCCGTTGCATAAAAACGTTAGTCTGCTGTGCAAGAGAATATCAAAATGGTCCTTAAATCTTAAATTAGACATCCCATTCTGCCAAAGCTTGTTTGTCCTGGGTGATCCTGTCTCTCTACAGCCCGTGCTGCACCCCAGGCAGACTGGGTCCAGACATCCCTTATGCTGGAGAGAAAACATACTGTAACAGAATGTAAGGTGATCACCATATTGCCAGCCAGGATGTGGTTTTCCCAACTGGGTATTGCTGCTGTAAACGAGGGCCTCTCCTTTAGGCTCATCAATCAGGTGAGAGATACTATGCTAAGTGGGTGAATTACACCTCCTTCATTAAAGGTCCCTGATGCAACTATATGGTAACATACTGGCTCAGATCCTTACAAACCATTTAGAATTGTGTCATGTGACACTGCCAATGATTATTTAATGTATGTATTTCTATTTTTTCATTCCTTTTTCTGTTTTTATTAGGGCCGTCAAAATACCGTGTTAATTTAGATTAATCAATCACAGGAAAAATAACACGTTAAAAAAATCAACGTTGATTAATCGCATTCCAAGATGCGTCATTGAAGGCCACAGTGGTTTAATCACATGATGGAGGCAGACAAGACGACGCTGCTTGGCCCCATGAATGGAGCATTTACATTTTAAAAAAATACCAAATGTCTCTGTTGACAGAAGCAGGAAGGAATTACCGTACCATCAGAGGACTTCAAGCCTAAAATATCACCTCAGCGTAAAACATTTAGCAGCAAACCTGTAGGTCTGAGCTAGCATGTCTCTGATGCTAGCGCTAGCAGTCAGCCTCGTTAAGCGACACTCGACCAGGCGTTCAGACGCAAACGAAGTAAGTCTTCCTGTGACCTTTGCGAAATGGATTGCAGACCAGTTTGGGTGGTAGAGGACGGGGACAATTGTGTGCCAAAATTCATTTCAATTGCGTTTAATTTAGAGCATGTTATTAATTATAAAAATGTTTTCAATCACTCGACAGCCCTAATTTTTATTTGTTAGTATTGTAGCATTGTCTCCTGTCTAACTATACAACCTATTCAGTCCTTGTATCCAATTTTTCAGTTGTTATATATCCTTATGAAGTCTCCTATTTGATGTTGTTTTCTTCTGTTCAAAAGAAAACAATAAAAATTACTGATCACAAAAAAAGAAGAAAGCAGCGTTTTGACTTCTGATGGAAAAGACTTGCTGTGGCTTCACTGACTGGTGCAACATGCATGAAAGATCCAACCCATAGAGAGAGCAGCACGGCAGCTGTTTTCTGCCCTCTGCGTGTCTGGATTTATCTTAAAACCCAATTACATTATCTTCAAATTACAATACAAGCTGTCTGCCACAAAACATATTCTTACACTTGTATGATCCATTTATATTCCTATGATCCTGGGTTATATTTACTCCCTCTGACTGACTGGGAAGCAGAGAAGACTTGAATTCGCTTTATTTAAACCAGAATGGACGACTAGTCCAATTGGTTGCACAACAAGAGAGAAATATTGGATTTGTTCACGTTCAGACACCTGCCAACGCAGAGGCAATCCAAATAGCAGCATGTGTTGTGGGCTGGGTGAGGAGAGAACAGAAATACTATGGTGCCTGTAAGCTCCTTACCAAAGCTGGGGATAATATGCAGCCAGGAAACTGCGAGACTGATTCCAAGTCTACCAAAATTCATAGAGTGGGATTGGGGCTGCCAGTAGTGACGTGGAGGAGTCCAGTTTTAGCGGTTTAAGGATAAAAAAAACAACACTGCAGGGGAATACACACAGAGCTGCAGGGCTCTGGGTGGACTGAGGGAATACTGATCTACAGAGCAGCAGCATGGGATGAAGTGTTCACACACAGATGCACACACATGCACATGTACAACCTCACATTCACACGCGCAGGACAGCGGCCTGGTTATTGGGAGTGTGAAGATTTTAGCAGATTAAATCAGGCAACAATATAAGTAGCATCTTTATAGGCAGATAAAAGAGCAGCTGAGTTATAGTGCAGCCTGACAGTGGTCAAGGTCATCTTTCATTATTACCACTGGCAGTGTGAGGCAATAACTGGAGCTTAAACACACTCACACACACACACAAGTGATATAGATTTACACTGCAAACAGCCTTACTTATATGCATCCTGATATACAGATTTAA
Source organism: Cephalopholis sonnerati (assembly GCA_019142605.1). NCBI lineage: Eukaryota > Metazoa > Chordata > Actinopteri > Perciformes > Serranidae > Cephalopholis > Cephalopholis sonnerati. The sequence goes on from JAGQAX010000006.1 coordinate 9,655,082, forward strand.
AAAATATGAGGCCATGCACATTTATAGTCAGACACATAATTTGTATCCATTAAAGGACAGATGACAGTGACAAAACGTGTTCAGCGCAATCTGGGATGAGGTCATGCACCAGATTCACCACTGGCAAACCACAGCCGAGCATGCTTCATCGAGCACGACACACACATATATTCACACACGGTATCCCGGTTAACCACGGCGAGCAGGCACCACAACAGAGCACAAGGAGAATAGCCACCACAGCCACAGCACAAGCAGAGGAGGAGCACAGCACACTGCACAAGAGCACTGGGTCCCAGCAAACCTCTCAGGGAAAAATTAAAGACACACTGGATCACTGTGCGGGGAGTGATGTTGACAGGAAGTAGAATCGCTGCAAAATTAGAGCTTCACGAGGCTCTAAAAAAAGAAGAGGGCGCCGAAAGGGAAGGGCTTTACGTTGAGTCATAGTGGGACAGCTGAGAGGTTTGTCTGAGAGGGGGAGGCAGGCTGAGGCGGGCGGTGGGACACGGGCAAACACACGGTCACTCACTGGGTGTCGCTTTGGGACGTCATAGACCCCTTCCTTCTGCTGACTGGTGGGAACCTACACAATCGGCCAACAGGGTCAGAGAACAGCCAAGAGAGCCTGTTACCTCTGGTTTAATCAAACAATGAAACAGTCTGCACACATCACTGTTACAGCACTGGATGCCAAGACAAAACTCTGAAACCTGGCTCCTCGGGAACCGAATCAATCAACTAGTAGAGTGTGAGTGCACATGTGTGTGTGTGTGTGTAGGGATAATCAGAATTAAAATCTGTGGAGTGAGAACTCATCTACTAGGCTAATCAGTAGACTAGCGGCCTCCGGTGATGGTCTCCCTCTCTCTCTGGCTTTCTCCCTAATAAAGAATGGATAAGGCTGCTTATCACACTCACAGACATGTAATAACTCAGATTGTCACACACATGGAGACATGTAATATCTCTATGTCACACAGGAAGATAGATTTGACAGTGTGTGCAATGAGACGACACAATGAGCACTGATAGCAAACTGCTGATATGTGTGAATCCTGGGATTCCTGTGCTTTTGTTTCTCCTGCAGCGGCACAACGTTTTAAATAAAGTTTTACTCTTCCCTGGTTGCGCCCTAATCAGAATGTGCGGTAAATGAAAAACAGCACTGATGAAGAATGTGGATATCTATCTAGCACAGCCTGTCTTTCTCCTCCTCTCAATGCCTTGTTACTTCTTCCACATGTTTATTTCCAGAAGCTGCCATCTTTATTCATACATTAGTTCCTCTGTGGCTGGAGGCTGGCTGAGGCTCACGTTTCTTACGCCCGATGTGTGTGTGGGGGTTTGTTTGTATCCCTGTGTGTGTGTGTGCATTTTTCTGTTTGTGTATGTTTGTGCGCGCGCCAGCACTCCGTCTATTTTCAATCCATTTTATTTAAAGATCAAACGAGAGGCTGGTGATTAATCTTTCTTTCCCCCCCGCTTTCTTTCATCTCCTCGGGAAAAGAGGGAGGGGAGGAGAGAAAAAAAAAAGGAGGAGGGGTCCGCCTTCCACACAGGCCAGGAATAACCTCCACATCCCCTCCACATGCACCGTACCCTCCCCCCCTTCTTCATCCCTCCGAGGTCTACCCACGCCTCTGAGGAGTACACCCAGAGAAAGGCTGCTCTCCCTGGGGTAGCTAGCTTTAGCTGTCAGGGTCCTCTGGAGAGTGCTGGCTGGTTGTTCGCCTCTGATTCTTACCGTCTTTTATTTACTCTTTGTACAATTTTTACGAGTGGAAAAACGCAGCCGTTAATTTTATGAGGAGGCCACAATGTATCCATCCCATTAAAGAGTGATGTAGCTATTGGCAAGCAAATGGAAGATTAAATCTCTTTTGTTTAAACACTTTAAGGAGCTTCTTCTTGTTGGGAGTTTAACCACAGCTGACCACAAGAATATCACTGAGACACAAGCGACACAAGACGAGCTTGTGAGTACCTGATAAATGCTCTCTTCTGATTGGTCACGGATGGGCTCGTGTCCCGCCTCAAACACAATGTACTACAACGTCAGCAGCAGAGGGAGGAGAGGGAAACAAGGAGGCAGGAGAGAAATTGGAAGATAGAGAAATTGAGGGAGAAAAGTGGTGAAATTGCAGAGGTGATTAGTCAAACAGCATTGTCAATAGGCTCTCGTTAAAAAGCAGCTGAAGAAGAGATCCCCGTGACACATGGGGGAGAATTTAAGCAGCGAAAACTCCAAAGCAGCTGAGAAAAGTTACACATCTTTCAGGTAATCATGCACCCCAACTGGCAGACATGCAGACACACAAGACCCTCGTGTTTGGACGTCTCCTTGCTTCCACACACACATCTGCTGACATCTAACCCTCCGATATGGACCTCATTTCCAAACCCAAACAGGGGCTGTCTCCCCACAGTGCACACAGAGAGGAGCAAGCTGACTAGAATGCGGCAGGTTGACAGCAGCGATGCGATTGGTCAGGAAGTTACCTGGTAGACCGGGTCCTCCAGATCCTCCTCCAGTATTGTCTGCGGATGAGCGGCGGCAGGAAATAGTGGGAGAGATCACACGGGGAGGAGACAGAGAGAGGAGCAGAGGGGAGAAGGCAGAAGAGAGGGAAGAGGCGGAGAGTTAAGCCGGTGGAGTAGAAAGAGTAGGCGGAAAGCACAGCGAGACACAGCAGCTTCCCGGCATTCAGATAATCATTTGGCAATCATCAGAGAGAGAGACACACACAGAGAGATAAAGAAAAATTAACAGGAGATGCAGAGAAGACGGAACAGAGAAAGGTGAAATGAGCAAAATGGGCAGATGGTGACACTGATGAAACCTGAAAGTGGGCGCTCCCTAAGTCATTCGCCTGCTTTCATGTTTTTCTTTTTCAAGTCTTATTTGACTTGTTTGTCAAGAGTCTCTCAGATGAAGCTCATCATGCTTATGGCAGATGATTAAGGTGAGGTTAAAAAGGGGGAAAACAAGTAAGAGAGAGTCGGGAAGTGTACCTGGTAGACCGCCTGCTCACACTGCTTGTCTTTCTGGGCCTTCTTCTCCATCTCCTCTCTCTGCTTTATCTCATAGATGAGCTGGAACAAGTCCCGCAGGTCCAGGATCACAGGCTCAGCCTAAGAACACAAGGACACATTATACACCCAGATTAACACACAAGCCCTTTTTACACTGCCTGTTCAAGACGGGAATGTTACACTGTTATTCTGCCTTGCTGTTCTGCCTGACAGGTACCAACATGGGATGACGGGACAGAGATTTTCAGCCTTTGTGCCAGCAGCAGAGTGTGAGCTTGGACTCCATTGAACATGTCAAGGCTAGGGCACAGGAAGGATGATAGCTGTTGGAGATGTAGCAAAGACAGGGGCACGTTGGTCCATGTGCTTTATGAATGTTTATGAAACAATATACTGGAAACAGACCTCATTAAAGGTCCAGCATTTTGTATACTGGGCATCTTCCCAACAGAGACTTACCTGTCCTCAAAAGAATGTACCTGGGTGATACTAGCCCTCATTACCAGCCTCAAAGAATGGAGTGATGAGCTGCCAAGGATAGCTTCATTTGAGAAGCTTATTCACAAAGTTAATAATAGCATAAAGGTTTTCAGAAATGTTTGGAGTCCCTATCTGGAGATGATCGATAAAGATAAATAACGTGTCAGTTGATATCTCTGGGTCCTGTCCTTGCTCTGTGTGCATTAATGCGTCTATGCTACATGGATGAACATGAGACACAATATGATGTGGTATAAATGTTGCATGACAGCCTGTGTTACGCTGCCAAGACGAATGTGCACACTCTTTTCTTTTATCCTTATTATTTTGTCTTTTAATTTTGAATGTCATACATACATACACATCTGAACTGCACTGTTTGTTTAAATGCTGAAAAAGCAATAGAAATTTTAATCATAATTTTAAAAAAAAAAGTGTGGGCTGGCAGGACGGGACGAGTGTGACGTTTTGACGAACTGTTCTCTATGCGACCTGCCACTGGGAGATTTAAAAAGCAGCTAGCAGCTAACTCAAAGACAAACCGAAAATGCCCACAAATCTGGAAGACAATGAGGCTCTGGGGGCTTCTTACCCTTCGGGCAGAGGGTGAGATTAATCACCATATAACAGGGAGTGTAAATGATTGTTATTGCCATGTTATGCTTAAGTTTGTTACGGTTTAGAAAACGCTGCTGCATATGTTATATGTCAGACTAGATGCCGACTAGATGCCGACTAGATGCTGTGGCTGAGAGATAGAGCGGGCTGCCACTAATCGAAAGATTGGTCCAGGTATCCTTGGGCAAGATACTGAACCCCAAATTGCTCCCGATGGCTGTTCCATCAGTGTGTGAGAGCGTGTGAATGGTTACTGAGTAGCATGTAGCACCATGTCTGGTAACCTTGGCCACCAGTGTGTGAATGTGTGTGTGAATGGGTGAATGTGACGTAGCGTAAAAGCGCTTTGAGTGCTCATAAGACTAGAAAGGTGCTATACAAGTGTAGTCCATTAACCATTTACTAATGTGTTACATGTCACGCATCTTTTGCTCCGTGAACATTGGCATGCTATATATGGCTGCACAATATGTGAGAAAAATCATATTACGGTTATTTTGCCAGATTTTAGAGAATGGTCATTTTTGCATTTCACTTTCTTTAAAAAAATATAAAAATGATTTGCTGAGGTCTGTACCAAACAATCATGTTCCTCTGCATCTGAAATATGATTTGTAGACTGGGACACCACAGTGCGTCATTTATAACCGCATGCTGTGACACATATTACCTGTATCCTGTGTTTGGATATTACATTTGGCTATATTACGATTGTGATGGTATTTCAATTAATTGTGCAACAGAATTGCTGTCTACAGTCACACACTGGGGAGTTATTATGACGGTGTTGTTTGGTTCTGTGTAAAAAATCAAAGCTGGCATTATAAAGGGTCTTTACTGACGCAGTATTGTGGGATCTATGTGTACAAAAGGGCTGCAGACACACACACTCATAGCATTGATCACAACTCATTGTGTGTCAGCTCTAGTAGTTACCAAGTGGCTGCTTTTTAATGTACTCTGGGTTTAAACAGATCTAGGGAAGACTACATTCTCTCACTGTCCACCTTGGACGTGAAACAATCTTCAAAAAGATCTAAAATTAGAAACACTTCCATCCATTGCTGAATTTAAGGGCATCATAAAGAACGTGGTGATAGAGACGTGGGAGATGTTTGAATAGTTGTTGTTTTATTGTAGATTTTTGTATTATATGTTGTATTTGTTGCATTTTAAATGTGTTTTCTTGGCTGCTGCCTCGGCCAGGTCTCTCTTGTAAAAAACATTTTCAATCTCAATAGGGCTTAAATTGAATAAAAAACAAAAATGAAATGCAATCACGCCCGCTTATTCTAGATATGTGGCGGTTAATATTTACTGAACCTGCCCTGCCTTATGATTGGAGACTGAGACTATGGTCAGACAACAACAGCACTGTAACAATAAACATTATTTCCTCATTCATTCTCATCAGCGCAGCAGTGTCCCCGACGCAGAGGGCTGTGGCGGAACCGTTTCGCCTGGCTCACCGCTCGCTGTAACCTTTTCTCACACCTGGCCGTGTTGGTATATCAAACGCATTGTCACCATTAATTATGATTTTCCAGAATAATAAAATCTTTTGTTTTGACGTCTGATTCAAACTATTAATCATTTTAATACTATTACCCCTGGATTATATTTCGTCTTCCAACCTGTGGCAGCATGCCCCAACAGAAAAAGACCCTTGCATTCTTCTAATTCAGCGCTTCTTTGGGACTGAGTCAGACATACTGGATTGGGTTGCTGACAGCTGATTATGGATGATTCCATTAGGCAGCATGCCGAAAAACAAAATGGCAGTAAACTGAATTTGGCAATTTTGCCAATTCGGCAATTAGTTTGTCTAAAATCTTTCATTAAAAGTAACAATGTCTGTGACTGATTGTTTCCCCCTGTGATTAGTTAAACACTCGCCAATCCTTCCAAGTGCTGAAAGTAACTAAACTCAGAAAACGGAGGTTCCAGGCTATGAATTTCTAAATATACCGTCCTGCCTGTGATTGGGATCTATAAACCAGATTAAGGAGCAATCACACGACACCCTGCTCCTTCTCTGGGCCTGGTTCAGACACTGACAAGAGCAGATACTCTGCGCTTGTCTTACCTTGTACAACCTTTCTTGTCAGGGGAGCAAAAGTACAGACGATAAACAAGTTAGGTGACTCAAAACTTATAACGACAGTCACAGCGACGAGTCTTATAATACAACGGTGTTTCAGACCAAATCAATTATTGACTGGGGCTATGCCAAGTGCACCCAGAGTTAACAGACTGAATGCTGCCTTGCATAAAGTAGTTCTATTTTAGTGTCGCCTTTCTGCAAGATGTTCCCAGCCGCATATTGCTCATGACAGACACACGAGGGTAAACGGTGGCTCCTGCTGAGCCAACAGTGAAACATATTGTCACTCTGTCAGACTCAGATCCTCTTTGCATTTGACAATACATGCTCTAATCTCCATCTTTTCCTCCCATCTGTCTCTTACTCCTTTTTGCTCAAAACTTCTAGGTGAGAGAAAAGACACAGGGAGCTGAGACGAGCAGTGAATTTTTGTATCGTAAATGCAGAAAGCTTCAAGGATGATCTAGGAGGAGTGGCCATAATAGACCAAAGAGATGAGATAACCTCAGTTCAGCTCTCTTGAATCAGATGACTAATTCATAGCCCAGAGCAACAGTGACAAATGATTCCAACAAAACGTAGTGATAAAGATTTTAGTGCAGATACGCTGTTTTATTAAAATCTGCTCTGATCAGAAGTTTTGGTTCAAATCTGCTTGAATATTAATGCAACAGATTCACCCTTTACCCAAATTAAATTCTGGTGTTGGTTATAGACAGTCTCCAGGATATCCAGCCAGTGAATTTATTAAGAATTCATTTCTTGGTATATTGAATTTCCCTCCATCTGCCTCATCTAAATGAAATTCAGCTAGTTATTTCCTACATTTCCTAAAACGAATTTTGACAACCTCGAGAGGATATGCCTGAATATACAGCTAGAGAAAGTGCATGCAGCAATGACCACACAGTAAAAAACCAGGGAGAAACTTTTAAACTTGTACTGTACATCTTCTCTGACTCTGAAGATGGATTTATTTATCTGTAACCGTTGAACCCTGGCACCAGATTCATACAGAAGCATTTGCTCGGTCACTCTGGGCTCAGACACCTTTGATTGACACCACTGACATTTTGGATAGAATCAAAAATGTTTTGCTACAAAACTAAGCCGTAAACACTGAACTGAAAACTGTACTGTGAGCAGAGTCCTGCATCAGCTCTGGTACTGAGTGCATGACCCGAAAAAATGTGATTCGCGAGTGGTATTGTGTCTTAAAATCTTATTTCTGGGTTTGATTCTGGGTGAAACAAAGTACATGTAGGTTGGATTGTAGATGTTGGGTGATAAATACACTGAAATAAAATTATAATTATTACAATTTAATTTAATGTTTTAACATTTTAATCCCCTGACTGCTGAGTTTGTGTGTCGACTCTGTCTTCTGGGTTGGAATATGAAAGCCTCCTACATCAGCTGTGTAACCTATAGGCAGGTTAACTGGAGATGTGCCGCTCAATATTATAAATAAAGTCAACTAGAACTACCACCTTGCGGATTAATGCCTTCATGAACCAGTCAAGTTGCAGTTACAGTTCATATCTATTATGTCCAGACTCATATTGTAGCCATGACATGATTGACTGTAGCCACATGTGGCTCTTATGCCCCTCTCCAGTGGCTCCCTGTGGCTATGACCAAATAATTATCTGGAAATGACTGACGGTTATTTTCTTAATGCTGTAGGCCTAAAAAAATTGTTACATTCTCCAGCTGTAAAAATGTGGAGAATGAACGTTTGTGCCAAATTTTCAAAAATTCTCTCTCGGCATTTTTGAGATATTGCTTTCACAAAAATGGGAAGTACGGACGACTCAAAACATAATACCTTCAGCCACTGTTGTTGCCAGCTTGGAGGCATAAAAAGTATTCATTTGAACTGCATTTCCTGAATCATTTTAAAATACGATATCATAGTTTAACATGTACAAAAAGTCCAGAAATAATCACTTTAAGTGTGCTCTATCCATCGATTCGTTTTCAGCCGCTTTTCTTAGGTTGAGTTGCGAGGGCGGCAGGCTGAACAAAGTATTCCAGACGTCCCTCTCCCCAGCAACACTTCCTAGGTGACCTCAAGGCATTCCCAGGCCAGACAAGATATGTAATCCCTCCAAAGTGTTCTGGGTCTGCCCCGGGGCCTCCTACTAGGTGGATGTGCTTGGAACACCTCCAAAGAGAAGTGGCCAGAAGGCATCCTGATCAGATGCCCAAACCACCTCAACTGTCCTATTTCGAGGGAGCAGTGGCTCTATTTCGAGCTCCTTTCCGATGTCCGAGCTCCTTACCCTATCTTTAAGGCTGAGCCCAGCCACCCTTCTGAGGAAACTCATTTGGCCGCTTGTATCCACAATCTCATTCTTTCGGTCATTACCCAGAGCTCATGACCATAGGTGAGGGCTGGGACGTAGATGAACCGGTAAATTGAAAGCTTTGCCCTCTGGCTCAGCTTTCTCTTCACCACAATGGTCCAGCACAGCACCAGCATCACTGCAGATGCCAAACTGCCAATCTCGATTCTCGATCCAACCAACTTTAAGTGCGATGCCCAACCAAATTATATGAATAGCACATGGTTTATTATAGGATTTGCAATTTGGAGTCAGGCCTCAGAACTAATTGGTCATATGTGCAGGTGGCAGAGCAGGTGCAGCATTGCACGTCACGGCTGCAGTTTGAGAGTGAGTCAGTGTACCTCACACATTACAAACTGGGTGGTTTTTGTTTGGTAAGTGTTAAAAACATTTCCATTAGTAGTGACATAAAGCTTGTTTTGAAACAGCAGAAACTACCCTCACCAATCATGGCTGAACCTCTTTACTACTCCACTATTTTTCATCTGCGGTTGCTGATGACTCTCTCATGGTGGTAACTTTGTTTAATTTTTTTTTCAAACAGACTAAAATAAAAGATTTAATAACTTTAGATGTAATAACCTCTTAAAAATATCCAGTCAAAATGTCTGTACCGACACTAAGTAGTCTTTAAACTCTCTGCAGCCTTTCAATAAATTGGATACAAAGTTGATTTCGTAACAAAAAGATCTATTCATATTAATTACAATTGTAACTTTTCTAAAAAACCTTATAACAAAGACTGTGATGAACCAAGAGTCTGTCTACGAAAGCCTTTCTAACACAATTAGTGTCCTTCCATCTCCACTAAAACTTGCTAAATAAAACACGTCCTTCTTGTGCTGAGACTTCGAGTTGAGTGGTAAGCCAATTACTTTTGAATGTACCCCTAAATTGGCCTTTTTCGGAACAACCTTAAGTCTTAGTCTTCATGACGACAGAGACGCTTTGTTAATTCACATCAAAGTGGTTACTTTCCAATTACAGCCTCAGCCTCTGCCATAAGCTCCGCGCCTCCACCCCTCTCATTGCCCGCTCCACGACTAATGGTCTGAGTGCGAGTGATGGTGGGTTCAAATCCTGAAAATGTGAGTAAAATATAATTGTGACCTTTCCTCAGGCACACGTCAGGTAAATGACAGCTTAGGTGACTGATGAGAGCTTAGCCTCGTGCTACTATGCTCGGGAGAGTAGCATTTGTTAGCAACATTTTTTGAGTGCAAGTCAGGTTGGTGTAAATGTTGAGTACAGCCTGGTGTGTGTGTGTGTTTGTGTGTGTTGCTGTGTGTATCTGTCTAAGTCAGAGAGCCACGGTTCATGGCCCTGGGAGGATGGATATGCCATTAGAGCCGGTGACACACACTCAAACCCTCATCGACTCACTATGGGAAATCAATACGGCTACAGAGCGAGCCAGCTGGATCCAGACTAAACAAGCCAGGCACATAGACACAACAACAGCAACAACAATCATAACAGGTCCAAGAGGGGTACTCAATATCATATAGAGTATGCTGCTGCAGGACTGAATGTGAAACCTTCCACAAACACACACACATACACACACACATACACACACAAAAAACCTAGAGCTCTACAGAGTAAACAGTTTGTTTGATGAACGGCACAAAGGAACATGAGCTGGTGTTCAAGGGTCCTTATCTAAATGTCAAGAGGTTCGTGTTATTGAGAAAAGACCCCGATGAATCATACATTAACCTACACACAGCTGGCGCTTGGGGAAAACATGTACACACTCAAATGTACACACAGTTGCCTACACACAGACACTGACCGACTGTGCGGTCTTGATCGCCACGAAGCGGTGGTTCCCTTCCTTCCCGCAGACGTAGCCAAAGGCTCGGTGGTCCGTGATGTCCTTGGCAATGTAGGAGATCTCGTGGACCGCATGGTGGTGTTGGAGGACCTGAAGTAACACAGGACACAGGATGTTTAATAAATAACGCAGACAGCCAACAAACTAAAGATTACAATAGAATGTACGACTTCAAACTTAAGACAAGGAACCTTCTGCTAAACATGTGGAGTTTGTTTCATAGACTGTACAAAGATAATGGAAGTAGCCACCGTGATGTCACCTATCAGTTTGTTGAATCCCATTTTAAAGCCTCGAGTTTGGCATTTCGGCTGTAGCCATCTTGGATTTTTGCATCCAAAAGTGACCTTGAGAAACAAAGTCAGCCCTGTACAGTTGTTATAAAGGCGGAAATTAATAGATACAAGAATTGTTTTTTTTTTTTTTGTGCTGTATAGTTGGGCATTTTAAAGATTGGATCTATGAGGTCTAGCTTGCTTTAGGAGCCAACCTTAAGTAGCAGTACAAGCAATGAGAGTTTATGGCGTTGGCTTCATTTTTCAGTCTGAGAGGTACAGGGATTGCTTTGCAAATAAAATTTCATGATTACCCGATATCAAACAGAACTGTCAGCTCGTTACACTCTGTTTCCATCTTCAGTCTGACATCATGTCCACTTTAACTGATTTCCATAGGGGAGGGGGGGGGGGTTAAATTTTCCCTAACCAATCACTGGAGACCACCGTATCCAACTAAATCTGAAGTTATTTTAAGTCCAAACTTAAAATGATGTAACCATGCTAACATCCCTGTTTTGCTGGGGTTTTAAGACTGGGGCAGAGTGAAGTAGAAACAAAATACGATGTCGGACAATACTGTAACGATGTCCACCAAACACTTTCGGTATGGTACCTTTGGTACCAAAAGTAACCCTTCAGACATGGTACCTAGACCCTAGAGTTTCCATTGCAATAAGTACTCTTAAATGTGGGCGGGGTTGTTGTCACTCACTGTATTTCCTCCTTTATCAGTCTGCACCTCGTTTATCGTCCACAGAACGAGGCTGCACGCCGACATTTTCAGAACAAAATAGAACAGGCTGCAGTGAGAGTCTCTCTCCATGGGATATTTAAAAATAGCGGGTTTTGAGCATTTAGTCCTTCTCAGGCAAGCTCAGGGCACGCCTGAGAATCTAGGCATTACTAAAAGTGTATATCACTCAAGAAAGACAATAAAAACTAAAAAGTAATGGTCAACACTGTCAAAAAATTTAAGGTGTGTTGATTGATTCACGTCATCAACTCATGCACTGAGTAACATAACAAGTAAACGTTCCACCTTAAAAGTTACCGGCAGTCGGCCCAGTGAATTAAGTTTCTCCAGCTGCTGTGAGCGGCAGCAAAACATCCTTTCATTTTATAGTTCCAGTTTACTAATCAAACTCTCCACAGTATGAACAGTGGTTACATGAGCCTCAAAACCAGACACAACTCAGCCCTGAGCAGAGTGACCGTCCTCTACTGACCAAACAGACTGCAGTGTTCACAGCTCCACCTTTTAGTACCAGATCTGTGTGCTAGGTACCCCAACAGAGGGGGGACCAAACATGGGAACGGTACAGAACAGTTCCATTGGTACCATCCACAACTTTTTACAGTGGAAACAGAAAAAAGGCGTACTGAACTGATCTGAACTGAACTGAACCGAATCTTGATAGTAGCATTTATCTGGTCTATGGCGGCTGATGTTCTTACTCCTCATTGGTTCTGGCACTCAGCATTAGCCTTGCCAGTGGCGCTGACTGCATGATCATTAGTGCCCCCACGGCGCTTGTTGGTCATTTTTTATTTTAGCCGAGAAACCGCTGTCTGATGTGGCAAGGCGAGATGAATCAGTCAACTCAAAGTTAGTGGAGTGGATGGATTTAAAGGTCTGAAGCTAGGTACATTCCATGAACGGCACAAGAATATAAAGTAAGTGAGTTAACTTTCAGGTGTACAAAGTGGTAGCATAACGTTAGGGACATGAAGACACTCATTCCCCCACAGTGATACAACATGCAACAGGAGGATTCGCCAAATTGCTGTGCGCTTTCTCAAAAACCTGTGTGATGAAAACTCCCCCAAGTGTACACAGAGAAACAAGCCTTCTCACACGGAGACCTTGTATCCTATACTGAACTGCTCCTAGCTCCCGTGCCCTCTCTAGTTTAGCCTGGGTGGGGAGTGCCAAGCTGGCATTGCCCGTGGCAGATGGCACTGTTTTTTCCCGAGGACAGAGGGGGGATCAGTGACAATCACAGCTCGGCAAGCTGTCGACTTGATCACTTCATCTGTGCCCTCACGCACAACACAACACACACAAACACAATTCACAACTTAATATGCAATAGCCCTCTGTTAAGTCACACTAAATGTCTGCTTTGTTGTTATTGTGTGTGCCAGCTGCATGCTGGGAGCAGAGACACACAGTCAACATAATGACCCAGTAGCCCTTGAGTGCATGCTAGGGGTTGTAGCTCTATACATCAGAGGCTAAACACACACATCTGCTCTCTTTGAAGCTATTCCAGACCTAAGACATGGCAGAGCAGAGTGACACCAATTTAACACGGGGGCATTGCCGCTCAAGCTCTCTCACACACACACACACACATACACACACACACACACACACACACACACACACACACACACACTAAGAGCCCCAGTAGAAATAGATAATCATTGTATGAGTCATGTCTTCTAAATTTAATAATTAGAGTAATGATTATTATTATCACCTCTGATTGACATGAAAATTACATCTAAGGCAGTGCATGTACACACACACACACACACACACACACACACACACACACACACACACACACACAGCTCATTTGCAGGGGTTATTGAATTATCTCTGGGTGGGTGGTGAGGTGACAAAGACGGACTCTGATTCGAAGCGAGAAGCGAATGAGACGACAGCACAGATTCAACTGCTGCACTCCGTCTTGGTAGCAGCTACATCTTCGAGGGCAGAAACAATTTACATATACTTACAGTCAGTACCTAGTTTGTCAGATGCGGCCTATACTCGCCAATGTTTTAATGTACAGATTTCACAAAGTGCTGAAAATGTTCCACAGGCATCTTGGCAGACTGCTGCCATGACGGATGCATCTGGTCTTTCATGTGTGCTGTGTAGAGGAGCTGTGGTTTGGGTGCTACTGGCTGTTCATGCCAGTAGTTTACCCTGGACTCAACTCGACAGTAAACAAATCTGTTTTCTTTTTAGGATTGAAAAACCATCATTACTACCACAACTAAAGTAAAAATTAATAGAAAAATATTTTTTAGTGTACTCTAATAAATAATAATAGTGATGTTAGTGATGAAGCTGAATGTGGAATGAATTTTCAAATTGGCAGAAAGTGTGTGAGTTAAAATAAGAATACAAACTGGGCTTTTGCTTTTGGCATTTTCCTAAACAACCTTGGACATTTAATTTTAATTTGTGCTAAATGGCTTGCACACACATAAAGCAAGTGAAATCTTCAAATCGATTTGATGGAAGTATAAATTTGAGTAATCTTGGACTTTCAAAGCAGCACTCAAACAACCTTCTGTCTGGCTTTGGTGACCAAGAGATAATGAATAGAACAACCTTGCTCTTCCTAATTAACTGCAACTCAAACTTTTGCTGCAGTTTTTTCTCCACTCCTCACTAAATTTAAGACTTTTTTAATGCCACACAGTGAAACTTTAGACCAATTTTACAATAACAATACTTAAGAAAAACCATGAACAGACATATTTTGGAGTCTGAGAACATTGTGGGAATAGTTTCCTTCTCCGTCATTTGACTTGTATGATTATTGTTTTCTCCTAGTGTTTAGACACCAAATTGTCTCTGCTTTCTGTGTAGGCGTACACCCAAATGTTATTCAGAAACCTGTTACTCCTGATCCTGCTGCTGGTAACGGAAATAAAGGAAGAGGTGTGCCAGAGACGAGGGTAGAACAGAACTCGGAGATACCTGCCATTTGTTGGCAGGTTTTCTTGGCAATTTTGAGGTTTCACTCTGCTCGTGAGATTCCACAGCCTTAGTTACCATCATGTTGTATCTAGTAAACTTTTTGAATAAAATAAAGCAAGCCTTGTACGTATTGCCTTGTACTGGTTTCAGCCACGCCGTAAAATCTTGCTTTAATAGCCGACTGTCATTGAATTAGCACTTCCTCATATTAGCCTGGGTACGGTGGATCATCTGCTCTGAGTATCCCAGCCAAGTACAAAACATGTTGGTTCCACTATCCTGATCTGCGTGATGTAATTGCAAGAGGCATTTGGTAAATTATTAAAAAAAAATATTACCAATCATTTTGAGATTTAACACTGCAACGTCAGAAAAGAGTCATAAAATCCTTCTTCCCATATCTGAGCATTTAAGAATTTTGAAAGATTGATTTAAGACATTTTAAGGCCTTATTTTTAAAATAATGAATTCAATGCCCTTTAAGACTTTTTAAGGATCCCTGGGAGCCCTGTATACTTCAAAAAAACAGTTGTACTGAGTTGTTATTGGCACGACAAGTATCACTACTCTCTTTAGGTCTCTTAATAATGACACATACATTTTTTGCCAGTAAAACTGTGACTTGCTGTTGTTGTTTTTGTTGTTATCAGTCTTGGTAAAGTTTGGACAGCACAGGGAGATTAAATCCCAGGAGGGTGGCCGCTGCTGGAGC
The DNA here is from genome assembly GCA_019142605.1 of Cephalopholis sonnerati. Lineage (NCBI taxonomy): Eukaryota > Metazoa > Chordata > Actinopteri > Perciformes > Serranidae > Cephalopholis > Cephalopholis sonnerati. The sequence continues at coordinate 9,670,219 of JAGQAX010000006.1, forward strand.
CGACATGTCTGGCAGCATCAACTATCAGATGCCGCTCAAAGTTGCTTAAACAGATGCTTTCTCTGGGGAAGTGGATTGTTTGCAAAAAAAACACAGGTGGGTGTATCAAAAAAAGTCAATACTGACTGTGTACTCTCTCGTCTTTTCTCTCCAGCACTGTTGATATGCACTATTAGTCCGTCTTTCACAATCTCTCTCTCTCACACACACACACACACACACACACACACACACAGTGTCAGTGTCTCAGAGGGACTTTGGGCAGCATGCCCTTCAGCAGTTGCTGGCCACTGAACCAAGATATTCCCTGTTACACTGGGAGACGGAGAGGCAGTAGAATACTGCTTCTCTCTCTGCCTGCTCTTCACATCACCCTCTTGAAGGGGAGACCATCATACGAGGGCCGTCAGAGGCTGTCCAGTCTCCAGCCCAGTAGGACAGGACTGGGATTAGAGCTGAGGTTTTGTTAGCTCTTTGCAAGAGGTAGCGACTGCTGCAGTTACTCAGTCAGTCACTGACACAAAAACACATGCACATAGCAGAACTGTATTTATAAATAATGTTTGATAATTTAACAGTTTGACACAGTTGGCTGAGAAATGGGCTAAAAGAATGAAGACACATAAATACACATAATGAGGAGCTTAGCTGAAAAGAAGTCCCCAACTATCCCCTTTCTCCGCTTCCTTATCTTCTCTTCTGCTTTCTTGAGATCCTGCCCTCACCCTGAGTCCAACCCCTTGTGTTCCCTGCCATGACACCTCCTGGTCTACACACACACAATAATTCCCATTTGACCAATGATTTGTCCCCTTAAGCTTCAGCAGGTTATCTCACCCTCCAACCTCAGCCCACTGTCATTCCTCTGTCCACTCCTTCTCATTAAAGGAATACTTCACCCACAAAATGACCATTTGTATATTAGTTACTCACCCTGTGTTACCTTGAATCGGGGAGGAAAACAGTTTTCTAGCATGGTGAACGAAGAATCCAAAAATGGAGAAAATTCTCTACGTTTTTAAGTAAATGGGGTCCATGTTTAACAAACAGCAAAACTATATCAAGACATCAGTTTCCAAACTCTACACAACTTGTGCAGTATAATCCAAGTCTCCTTTATCCAGTCGTATGCCTGGTACTTTCCAAACACATGTAATACATTTAAGCTAAAACCTTACTATTTAAAACACTTCTGCATGAACAGTGTCATGACTTTTAACGAAACAAAATGTCGAAACAAGCCACTTAGGGGCAACTGGGTGAACTTGTTCCATATGCCTGTTCTGAACTTAGAATAAACCAATGTCCAGTGTGTTATCTATTTGGATTTGGCAATCCATTTACTCTCAATACAATATACACATGCTCACCATAACACAGAGGGGCGACAGCATTGTCCACATGTAATCATTATTCCATTCAGCAAACTCAGTTTTACACGCCAATACTTCATGCTTTTCGACGTGCCTCCACAACACGGTCAAAAACTGTTTGCTTCCTGTTCCACTCACCTGATTCCCATCACCTGGAGCTTACCTATATGCACTTCACACATTAATGCTCCAGCCTGTGTTCACCTTTTTAACTGCATGTGTATATTATATTATATTTATTATATTTACCTTCTGTTTAGATAACAATAAAACACACAAAAACTTACTTAGCTCTAGGAAACAGTCTCATGCACAGATGAGTAGTGCATAAATGCACAAGTAGCTTTCAAATGCACACGCTTAGCACGCTTGTGCACTGAAGTGTTTTAAATGTCTTTGGGAAGTACAGAGCGTCTGAGTGGATAAATAAGACTTGGATTATACTGCAGTTATGTGAGAGTTTGTGATCAGATATTTTGATATAGTTTTGCTGTTTGTTAAACGTGGACCCCATTTACTTCAAATTATCGAGAATTTTCTCAATTTTTGGATTCTTCGTTCACCATGGAGGCACGCTAGAAAACTGTTTACCTTACCGATTCAAGGTAACACAGGGTGAGCAACTAATACACAAATAGACATTTTGTGGGTGAAGTATTCCTTTAATTAGAAGGAGTGGACAGAGGAATGACAGTGGCCTGAGGTTTTGGTCATTGGCCAAATGGGAATTATTGTGTGTGTAGACGAGGAGGTGTCATGGCGGGGAACACAGGGGGTTTCTTCACAAATTCAAGGTAACAAATTGATAAATAAAAGATCATTTTGTCTGTGAAGTATTCCTTGAATATTGTAAGTGGGATGGTCTTTGTTAGTCAACAAGTTAAAAGTATATTTCCCAAAGTCCCAAAGTGAATTCATGGAAGGATCTGTCAGTTAATACAACCCTCTGTCTTGTTTGCCTTGCTACAGCTGCCGCTCTGTGGAGCTTCCATATGAATACTGTGCTCCAGGGTCTTTTCTACATAGCTTTCCCTCATGTGTACTTTTTTTTTTTTTACATGATCCGTTCTGCCGGCTGAACTGGACTAATTTGATCTTTCTGATTTCATTCTCTGAGGGAGCAGCAGGCCGGTGAGCTCAGCCCTTCACTCTTGTGAGTTCTTGACCTGACGTGGTGCAGCGGCCCTGACGAGACTGACAAAAAGGGTTGAGGAGGGTAGTGCGCACGTGCCTCTGTGTGTGTATGTGTCTTGGGGGGGAAGCTGACAGAGAGGGAAAGAGAGAGAGAGACATGCTGGTCTGCCCTCTGCTAGATTAATGTCTCCTCTCTTCTTCTCCTCCATCTCAAGCACCACCTCCCTCCATCCTGCACGACCTTCCCTCCTCCAAGAGAGAGGCCATCCATCCATTCGTTCACCCATACATCCATCCGCCCATCTGGCTGACTGATGCACAGGAGGGGAACGAGACTGTCAAGATCCCTGAACCTCAGCAGAGTCATTCTCCCTCTCTCCGTCTCCCCCTCTCCCTCCTTCCCTAGCCATTAGAAGTGGTTGAAGGACTGATAGTAAGGACAGCATATCTCTATAGTTAATATTAATGTGCGGAGACAGAGGACAAGGTCTCCCTGTAGAGAGCTTTACTTTGACATATGCTCGCTGATTCTCCACCTATCCCTCTAACTCTGTCTCAGTCTGTCTTTGTCCCTCCCTCCCATCCTCCCTCTATCTGTCTTTTCCACATCCTCATTTCTTCACACCCTCTTCTTGTTTCTTCTCTTCTACACTGTCTCCCCTTTGACTCTCCACCTCTCTATCTATCTCAGGTTTTTTCTCTTTATCCCTCTCAATCTTTCAGCGCAGAGGGTTCGAAGCATCAGGATGGGGAATGAGACGAAGAGAAATGAGGGTTATAAAAAAGAGGGATTGGACTGTTGAGGGATGAGTTTGGCTGCATGCAATATGGCTGCCATGTGGGAGGCCACTGGTTACTGTGTCCTGCCTGTCTAATACCCTGCACTTTTGAATTAATGCTAGGCACACACACACACAGTGGCAGTGACATCCAGCTCCTGTCGAGGTGTAAATCTCAGACACTAAAGCCAGGTGTGGAGCAGCGAGCATCATATTGTGTCTAAAGCAGACTACATTCACAATCAGATCTGTGACAGCCACACAGAGCAGAGTTAAACCGACAGCTCACACTGCGTATTTACATGACGCACACAAGAGCAGATGTTAATGCTGTATTATGTTTTAAAAATAAGTCTGTTACACTGGAGCTGCCAAAACAAAGTCGAACATGCACAGACGATCTGTGTCTGGGCTACAGTGAGCAAACTGAACACCTCACAGAGTGCCGCAGGAATGAGTCCTAAAACCTGGAAATGAGCTGCCATTTTAGCACTCCCAGTTCCCTCGTCTTGAAGTCAATGGGCTTTTTGGTTAGATGCCTTAAATAAGGTCTGTAGTTAACATAAGCTTAAAAGACTTTTCTGCTTTGTTCTACGATATAAAATACATCAGTAAATACCCCACTTGTACATTTTGAAGCTTTTACATGTCTTAAAGAAGGCGGGTGCTAACAAGGGGCTAGATAAGACAGCAAACAGCTTTACAGCGTCGTTGTGGTGGTGGCATTACAGTCATGTAACCATAGTGTAGTTTGTTTATAGACTAATGTTACCTTTTCACTTCTGGTGATTGCATGTACACTTAAAAAAATTACAAAAGTAGTGTTCATTTGTGGACATAACCTTGCCCTACAACAGAGCTTATTTTCTGCAATAGTCCCAAATCCAATGGAAAAATCCTATTAGCTTTTTTGATAAGGGGACCAGAGCAATACTAACATCTGAGTCTGCCTACAGAAAATGTCATCCCTCCTGCACTCTGTACCTGATTTTTCTGGACGTTTCTGAGGCCAGTTGCACAAAACACAAGGTTTTCCTCAAGGTCCTAGTTCCTATAAAAAAAATCGGTTGCACAAAACACCCTCAAGTCTTCCTCCTCAGATTTCCTCACAATGTTCATTTAAGTATTTAAGGTTTCTCCTTGTCTTGGTCCTCTACTTGAGGAATCACTTGACCTGTTGCACGAAAGACCTTAACAATGAAACAAGGAGAAAAAACAAACAAATTTAAGGTACCTTTGACTCGATCTTAACTGCTACATGACCGAGTTTATGTGGTACTATGTAAAAAAAAAAAAAAAAAAAAACTAACACACCCTGAGAAGAGTGTTCTGCGACCAGGAGAACCAGTGGATATGCTTTTGATTTCACACTATAGATTTAACTGAAGTAATTTTTGTTGCATTTTCTTCCTACAATCGTTTTCTGTTTTCTGGCTTTTCGGGGATCCAATATACTTTGTAGTTTTTGCTTTCTATGATTGTATTCCTCCAGAAGTATAATCACTTCCTCCTCTGACCATTATGGTTTTCTCACCTTTTTTTCTTCTGCCAATTTTTCAGTTTTCTTTGTGAGACTATAACAGGTGTCACAAGTTGAATTCAAGCAAACAAACAATCTCCATGGAAATTTGTACTGCTGTAAAATCTCTTTCAACGCAGTAAATTAGTTTTGCTTTAACAAAGGAAACCTTTTAAGGGATTCTGCGCCATTGTGTAAGTCCCTCAGCTAAGGAGAAATTAAGCCCTAAGTTTCACATACAGTATAAGGAGAAAACTTGAAGTGGTTTGTGCAACTGGTCCCTGGGATTTAAAGCTACAGCTGGTGAGTTTTATTAAAAAAAACTGAGTATAGCATAAGTTCAGACAGGACACGATGTCAAGCTCAGCTCACATCCCAGCTACATCAGCTGATCTAAAACAGCCCAATCAACTGATGGAGCAGCTGACTGATTGAAGTGAGTCAGCTGATAGATCACATGATTCCTTTCTATGCAACCAGGTGGCGAATCTCACTCAGGGCACTCTGTTTAAACTGCTCTGGCCTGCTTACTGTTGCTGCTTCTTCTGCGAGCCGCTTTGCAACCTGCCTCCACCCCAGCTCCTCCTTTTCATGCTGTGTCTGACTTATCAATGTCATTTCTGTTTGTCATTGATGCTGCTCTGTTCTGTTCCCAGGGGTCTTTGCTGCTGCTCTCCCTGCTGTAGGCTTTCCATGTAAGCGTATGGAAGGGCAGAGAGGTGTGCTCTCTCTGCCTCAGGCTTTTCTCGCTTGCACTTAGAAGGGCAGAGGGGTGTGCTCTCTCCGCCTTAGGCTGTCCACATTGGCACATGGAAGGGCGGAGAGGTGTGCTCTCTTTTAGACTTTTCATGTTGGCATGTGGAAGAGGATTTCTGCCCAGACCCCAGAGCAGAGCCATACCCCCAAATATAACACTGCAATGTAAAGTTTTTTCTTTGACCAAAATGATCCTGTCTGAAATAAGTTTTTGTCATATTTGCGTAAACTGTCACAATATCCTGACAGCAGTATAGTCTGTGAAATTATGTTGCTCTGCTTCCTCACAGTCTTCCCAATGGCATTTGTAAGAATCCATCGTGAAGAGAGAGACTGTGACCCGGCCGCCATGTTAACAACACTTGAGCCAAAACAGCAAACATTCTCATTTTACATCTTAACAGTACACTAAAATATGTTAGACATAGTGACAGTTTAAGAAAATATGACAAATATGTAGTTTCCAACTACAGCTTTAATTTTCCTTTGTTTACACAAATGGAAGCAAAATGGCAATTTTAGTGAGGCTGTCCTCTAAACACAGCGCTAAGTATCCTGAGGAGTGTAGGCATTATATCTCTTGTTCAAGGATACTGTGACAGGTATGGCCAATTGGGGAATCGAACCTGGACAATACCTGTCAGAGGATCCTTGAGAAAGAAATCATTACGCTCTATCGGCCACTTTCCCTTGAGCTGCATGCACAGTCTCTCTGCAACAGGATTTAACAACTGAATTCACGGTTTATCTGTCCATGGAGTGTCCTCTATTTATGACTGCTCCTGCTGCTGTAAATCTCTGCGTTGTCAATATATCTTTTTTGTGATTTAGGTCATTTAGGTGATTCTGTGATCTCAATGGATAGTGAGGAAAAGTGTCTGGCAAACTGATTGACAGACGGAAGAGAGAGATTAAAAAAACAAGTGGAGGAGTGATAGCAGTAGGACAGCAACGCCTGCATAGATCCAGTCGGTCAACCAGAAAAGCAGCCATGTAAGACTGAAAATGCATAATCCTGGAGCATAATCTAGAACCAGTGTTGTCGCTGTTTTCTGAGAGGCAGACAATGGGATAGCCATGTTCTCTCATCTACGGAGGCCTTGTTCTCAGGGTTTCAATTAGGGCCTCCTGATTTCCCCGGGGGCCCCTCCCTCTCATGGAGATGCCTCATTAACAGAGGAAACACGCATACACAGAAGCACTGCATGCAGGCACGCGCGCACACACACACACACACACACACACACACACATAAACACACACACATTTGCTTCCAAGCTTACCCCTGACTTCTCATCAAAGATCTTGATCCCTCCAAAGGAAACGGTCAGAAACACCTTCTGTTTGTGTTCTCCTTTAGACCGTGCTGCTGCAGCTATACCCTGAGGACAGACACACACACATGGAGCAAACAGCCATGTTAGAAGCAGGTCAGAAACACATGAGTGGTGTCATTAGAAGATAAATCCATGAAGAGCATCTCTTTGGGCTCCCTTCTCTCTCTCTCAAAAAAAAAAAAAAAAAAAAAAAATCTGTCTCTTTTTTTTTTACTTGTCAATAACTGTTGATAAAAATCTCTACAAAATCAGAAATAAACATCCCACATTAGAGTCACTCTATAATCAGTCAATTAACAGTCAAAGACAGATATATCACGGACGAGATAACATCATTTTTCCATCCACAGTAGCCTCAATAGTTCACGTCTGTGATTCATATCTTTCTGATTCTTACAAACCTTAAAAGCTGTTTTACAGTGGATTAAAAAATATATTTCCAGTGTCAAGCCAAAAGAAAAATCTTAAAGTAAAGCCAACTCCAAATTCACTGTTGTTAGGCGTTTTGGCTCATTATATTTTCTTTTGTTGGTGCTGTGTCTCTTGGGTGTCTGTTTACAGTCTGGAACACCATTGCCTTGCTACCTTTTTATAAAGTCTGACCTCACCTGAGCGCCGTGGGGGTACACACCTATAAACGTTCGGAACACAGAAAATAGGGATGTGAGCATTAACATGTTATTTAGGAATTAACGCCTGAAATAATGTGTTAATTGTTTAAATTGTGTGCTGCTATTTTCGCCGCCGCCGGTCTTTCAGAGGTTATAGATGGCTGAGTTTTAAAGCAAGAGTGATGATACTAGTATCATATGAAACTAAAACACCTAAGGAATCTAGCGGTACCAACCATGATATGCTAGCTTCTCCAAAGTTAGGCTAAATAAAAATAGCATGGCCATTTTCATAGAGGTTCTCCTCTCACCTCAAGACATCTAAATAAAGTTGTGTTCTGTGGGTGTCCTGTTCAGTCCACAAGCCTCCCTCTTACAGAGATGCACTTTCTTGCATGCAATGTTTATTACAGATTTATGACTAGAAAAACTTGACACACCATCTGAAATTAATCTTTAGATTTCTAGCCTTAAGGTGATATATATCACTTCTATGTAACATATACTGTTGACCTGCTATATCCTCCCCAAAAAGACCAAAATGGCTCTACAGTATTGTGAGTCTCAGAGGATTATTTCCAGCTGCTATTTTAGCCCTGTTTCCACCAAGCAGTATGGTTCAGTTCAGCTCATTTCGGTACACATTTTTCCGTTTCCACAGTAAAAGTTGTGGATGGTACCAATGAAAGTGTTCTGTACCATCTCCATTTTTGGTCCCCCCTCTGTTGGGGTACCTAGCACACAGATCTGGTACTAAAAGGTGGAGCTGTGAACACTGCAGTCTGATTGGTCAGTAGAGGACGGTCACTCTGCTCAGGGCTGAGTTGTGTCTGGTTTTGAGGCTCATGTAACCACTGTTCATACTGTGGAGAGTTTTAATACTGTAACTATAAATTGGAAAGATGTTTTGCTGCTGTGGCCTGAGAAAAAATTAACTTCACTGGGCTGACTGCCGATGACTTTTAAGATGGAATGTTTACTTCTTATGTCACTCAATGTTTGAGTTGATGACGTGAATCCATCAGCACACCTTAAATTTGACAACATTAACCATTCCATTAGTTTTTGTATGACATACACTTTTAGTAATGAGTGGATCTTCGTGTTTAAAATTATATATTAATTTCAATCAGATTATGTAAACTGCATATATTCTAATCCTCACTTGGAAGAAAAAAAAGTGCCGTGGAACATTGTTTCTGTGGGCTCCAGCAACACTAAACCCCTGAGTTTGCCTAAGAAGGACTACATGCACAAACCTGCTATTTTCAAATATCCCATACAGTGAGTACTGGAAGGAGCAGTGAGTGACAAAACCTCCACCCACTGAGTACTGTTCACGGTGGAAATGCTAGGGTCTATATACCATGTCTGAAGGGTTACTTTTAGTTCCAAAGGTACCATACTGAAAGAGTTTGGTGTAAACAGGGCTTTTGTCTTTTTGACCACACTGTTCAAGCAGCACTGATCTGACAGAGATAAATGTAAAAGTTAAGCTCATAACGTGAAGTTCTTTGCATTCATTTGATTCCCAATCAAAACACTTAGTAAGAACTGCCTCACATTGTTAATATGGACTTCAAAACTGTTTTGAGATGCAAAACTATGTAATTTTAAACCTGTGATTAAAAAGTATGATTAATCGTGATTACCTATGGACATACAACGATTAATCGGGATTAAAATAATGTATTATTTGACAGCCCTAACAGAGAATGATTACAAAATGAGAAAATACAGGCAAAGGGCAGAGTCTCTGCAGAAAATTACAGTGCCATTCATTCTAGTGGGTCATTAGTGCTGATTGAGAGGGATCACTTCTGTATGAGTCTACACTTTTTTTAAGGAAAATCCTGCATAGTTTATCTTTAATGTCATATCGTAGGTGATTGAAATGCATTTTGGGAAACAACAGGAAATCAATAATACCTGACAAAAGCAGACAAGGCAGGTACCGCATAAAGTAAAATTGCAACAATTCACGACAACACAACTGATTTATAACTCTGTAAGTGTATCTAAGGGTGAAACTCCCCTTTACGTTCACCCCACCTCCATTTGCATAGGTGAGTCACAAAAGGAGAAGAAAAGAGAGGAGCGAGATCAGAGAATCGAGCGAGTCGGGCGAGGAGAGGGAGGAGCAGTATGAAAGAAGAGGTGGGGAGATCAGAGAAAAAGAGTTGATGGATTTCCTGTCTGAATAAATGAGGAGGTGGGAAGCTGTTTGATCAATGAGCTGTCTATCCTCTCCTCACCCCTCCATGCCCCGGCTGGATAGAGTTTTCACTACACATAAACAAAACGTAAATGTAATTTTCTCAATTCAAACATCTCCTGCGGTATGTGCATCCCATGTGTTAAAGGACAATTAATAATGAATAAGGCGCCACACACACACACACACACACACACACACACACACACACACACATACACACACACACTTTCAGCATACATTAGCTGTATAAAGTTTTGAGGGATATTTGAACATTTCTAGCGTGAAAAGAGGAAATGTGTTTTTCATATACATGCTACGGTGAAACACTTCACCATATCGGCTTGTTTGTTTTGACTTTAGTTATAAATGAATGAATAAATGCCTTATTTCTCCTCATCTTTATCCTCTTTCATCTCTCTCTCACCTATCATCCAAATGATTCCCCTCCTATATGCCTTCTCTCCTCTGCTAACTGCCCCATCTGTCTACCTCTCCCTCTAATTGTTCCTGTCCTTGCAAATGAGACATTCACCCCGATCCTCTTCTCATCCATATGGCTAACCTCCTAACTTCCCCCTGCACTGATCATCACCGCGCCTATAAATTATAACGTCCTTATTTTTGCTTCATCTCCTTCCAACCCTTCTCCTCTGGCAGCGTGCTTAGAAAAAAAATGCAGCAAACTATACAAGCATGCACACACACACACACACACGCACACACACAGGCATGGTTATGCTGTGATTTATAAAACATGCATATTTAAAAGTTGGACTCTACAATATGCATGAATTTGAACAACTATTTATGGACTGGCAACTGTGTCGGCTATAGATGTTCAGGGGTTTTGTGGGTCATGGAGCTTAATCTGGCTGTAGCCAACCGTGTTACATTATGTCACTTCCTGTAGCTAACATACAGAGAACTATGTAAGTAGCAAGATTCAAAGCTGTAGTTGGTAACTTTTATCAAATTAACTTTTTGACGTATCTTCTGAAACTGTCACTACATCAAGACAACAGTACATGAGACAGACTGGGAAACATTTTTTGCTTCTAATGGCATTTGCGAGAATTCACCGCAGCTGAAGGAAAACAACCAATCAGAGCCGAGGAGTCTCTAACACAGCTGTCGATGATGCCAATCACTGAACTGCAGTCAAACTGTCAAACTAGGCAGCACTGATCATATATGAACCAAGATTCTGTTACCGCATTACCTATTTCTCACCTACAATGTTTTCAGAAACATATTTTAGTGTACTGTTTGGCTGTAGAATGAGAGAGTTTGCTCCAGCCAATGGGCGGGGCTTTGTTTTGGCTCCACTGTTTTCAACATGGCGGCAGGGTCACATGACTAAACAGTACACTAAAATATGTTTCTGAAAAAATTGAGTCAAGAAAAAGTAATGTAGTAACAGAGTCTTGATTCATATTAGAGCTGTTCCAGCATTGTTAACTTTCTTTCTGTAATGACCTGTTTGAATTCAAAATCTAGAGTCTATAAGCACAACAGATCATTCAAAGTAGTTTGCCTTCCAATCCAGCAGGAGTGCTTTAAAATTTCACTATCAGCTTGGTCTGCTGCATGCCCTCTTGACCTATCAATAAACTAAGCTTAAGGATTAGTATTGCTGTTGAAGAAAAATGGAGGATACAAACAAAGCTATCCTGAGTGGACAATCACAACACCAAACTATCTGAGAAACAGTGTGTGAAAGTATTTTGGCTTCTCCACAGTGGATAGAAAAGTAACGTAGTGCTATGGTATTTGTTGACTGTAGATAAAGAAGCTGTCTTACTTAACTGTGACGACAAATCTGCCGACTCACCTGCTAAAATTAGGTTCCATTCAATTTGATTCAAACGAATTGCGTGTCATTTCAAATTTCTTTGATCTTGATTTTTGGGAAATGTGACAGCCCTCATTCATATTTGATCAGCGCTGGCAAGTTTGACCATAGTTCAAGAGGTGACTGACTCAGAAATATGTCAGTCGAATCAGATTCGACCATTTAAAACTAATATTTGACGATTCCATAATTTTTTCTTAAGTTTTAAAGTTTGAACCGGGCTCAGCAGGGGATTCAGTGTGACAGCGGCATTTATGTAATAGAGTAAACAAGGTAACAACACAACCGGATAGGAACTGTGCAACAACTTGACTCAAACAAAGGCCAGAGACTGTGTCATGTTAAGTATCTGTGAGCTGTAAATTCACCGCTCCAAGCAGAAGAGAGAAACTAACGTTATCTCTGAGCCTTATGGTGGAAGGTTTCTGTTCCTCTGTGCCGCTGCATCACGTCCACACAGTTGGCAAGACCACTGAGACCACGGCAAAATCTCGGGACTAAAATGTCCCCTAGAAGCACACTGCGCAACACACTGACTAGCAAAAAAAAAAAAGACTTGAAACAATCTCAATTGATTGACAATACGAATCTTAGACTTTCAAGGGGCAGCCCTACATGACTGACAGTTGCAAAAGAGACTTCTTGGTTTTGATTTCACTGAGGTGGACTCTTGCAGATGCCATTAGAAGCACTATGAGGAGGCAGAGTAACATGATTTTTATCACAGACTACCTGTCTCATGAACTACTGTGTGGATACAGTGACAGTTTCAGCAAACATGACAAAACGTTATTTCTATAAAAGTTACCATCTGTAGCTTTAAGCAGTAAATTCAAAGAGCAAGTAAATTCTTAATTTACGAGGCATTAACAGAAAGAAAAGAGAAGAAGAGAGAGACTCTCCTTACCTTGAGCTTCATCATCGAGTCCTGGCAGAGTTTGTCTCCACGGGCGGCAGTGACCTCGTCCAGGCCGATGAGCTTGGCCTTGTAGCGGACGCCATCACCCTTAAAACGCCTGATGAGAGCCGCCTCGCTGCGATCCTGCCCTGCAGACACACATACACACACGCTCTGCAGTCTACAGTACATCTTCCAGTCAAGGACCTCCATCTCCCTCAGACCAGTGCTATTACCCCGGGATCATCAATCACATAGACCACAAAAGACTTCAACAGTAATCTCACAGAAAAACAACCATGGTGCAGGTCAAAGCTACTGATGGTAGCAACATCTTGTTGTGTTGCTAAGTCAGATCGGAGGCTTGCGGGCATTGAACTGCGGTATCATATGAATGGCAGCGGTCAATACGCTCAGACACGTTAATCAATGAAAATTCAGCGGGATTAGAGTTAAAACTGTGACTGCTCTCCTCTCCGGCTATTCCTCCTGCGAAATAATGGTGTGACATTTGGTTCTTATCTCCACCGTCTCCCTCGGTCCTCCCTCTCTCCTCACCCTCTATTGTGTTGCGAGATTGTCGACATTGTGCGCATGCATTAGTGAGTGTCGCGATGGCGCGGGTGTGTTGACCTTGCTCTTGTCCAGGAAGTCTGTATGTTATCTCCTGAAGTGACTACAACTACCACTTCACAGACAATACAGAGCAGAGAAAGAGAGACAGAAGAGACGCTCAAAAGGCTAAACTCTTTTTCCCTTTGTGTCGTGCTCTCTCCGTCTTTCTCCAATTCTGTTTCTCTATCTCTGACCTGCAGTGCGCAAATATTTCATCATCAAATATTGTATAGGTGAAACACTCCTGCATCTGTGTGTGTCTCTGCATCGTGTTTCTGAGTGTGTGAGCGAAAGACTGCAAGAGCGATAGTGAGAGGGAGAGGCATAATGATAATGCAGCATATTCAGATAATATATTGAGGCATTAGTTCTGTACTCTATAACAGCGTGACTCTTGGAAGGTCATAGTCGGAGTGATGGAGAGGTCCCACTCCTCCTCTCTTCGTTCTTCCACACTCCCTTCATTCACACAGAGTCCCTAAAGCACTGCAGTATCGTAGAAACGAGCCCTTTAACCACAGGCGAGAGCATCGTGTTATATGGCTCTATTGAATCACCTTTGTCCGACACTAATCTCCCACCTCCCTCGGCTTTTGTCTGCTGGCCCACACATAAACACACACAAACATGCCCATTTTTAAATGCATTACTGTGAATTAGATCATATTTACATGGGATTTTAGAGGTTGGAGAATGTTTAAGGACAGTCAAGGCTACAAAAGGCCTCATTATCAAAGAAATAACAGGATTCTAAAGCTGGGTCGGCCCTTATGTTAATAGTCCCTGCGCTACAGACAGCATAATAAAGACAGACGACATGAAAGCTCCCAAAAATGGAAGCCAAAACATCTTAATGTCCCCCTGGTGGCTGGCTGCAGTACAGGTCATAAACCCTGCCCCCTCCATGTTAGTGGGTGAGACATGGGCCAAACTAAAACATCAAACTAAGGCTGAAATAAATTTTCCCCCAAAATTTTTCTGTCATTTTATGTTGGTTTTATCACGTTGCTGAATGTTCAAGTGCTTTTCTGTTAAGTTTGGTTTTAATTAGTTATTTGTTACTATAAAAAGAGGGTCTGACATCATGGCTGACAGCTATGTGTGCTAATTGAGGTTGCTGTAATCAATGGCTTTGTCCTGAATCACTCATTCACTACTCCCTACTCACTATGTAGGGAGTTCTATAAAGAGGACTATATAGTGAGCTCATCTGCGACATGAAAAAACCCTTTCGGACACTACTCAAGTTATTTTATGGCCCCATTAATTACGTCATTGCTGTCGTACAATTAAAACATGTTATATCAACGTCAACTGGTGAAGCATCCATCTCAAACACTGTCATGGATATTTGTGATAAAAACATGAAATTATACTGATCGTATTTTCCTCAGCATATTTGTGTGTATTTGTTCTGGTCAGCTCACGTCAAACATATTAATGGCGTTAAACTGGCACACAGACGAGACGAGAGAGAGCAGCGCCATATCAATCTGTCCTGCTAATGCCAGTCATTTTCTGTTTAGCTAGTCGTGACTCAGCTTGCTAACATTATTAGCCCTACTCTGTACAGTAAGAGATCAGTTGCTGATTTACTTTTATTTCTTTGTGAACCGACGACTAGACATTAAATTGACCGTTTATTACATGACAAATGAAAACTGGTAAAACAAACTTAAACATGTAATTTTAAGGTAAACGTACAACAGGTTGTAATTGTGCTCCTCTCATCTGCCTCACGGTCCGTCCTATATAGTCCATCCGTTCCTTTGGCGTTATGCATGATAGGATATATTGGTTGGTGAGTGACAATCTGTTGTACACTACTCTTCACAGTGCATTGTGGGATACTTTGAGTCCACTATAAGGTTTAATATTCCCACTATACCTTTAGACAGCAGTATAAAATAGCAAACTCACTATACAGTGTGCTATATAGTGAGTGATTTTGGACACAGCCAATTGCTCAGTGGCCTTATCCAAGATATTTTGGCTTATTTTTTCTACCGTGGGAGGAAATGGAGACATGTTGTCCATCTATATATAGAGTTTATAAGCTGCACCATGGAAGCCCAACATAGCACATTCTTTTAAGTCCAAGGCTGCTGGAGATCATGTTTGTGAAAATGTATTTGTCTGAAAATCTTTGTCCCATGTGAAAGAAAAATGAGCAAACTAGTGAAAAACACTTCACTCTGTTCTCCATTGATAAAACAATGCCTACGTACACAAACATACACACACAAATATAGCGTGGAATAGCTCATTCCTCTGAATCATTGAGCAGACACACACTCAGTCACAGTCCTACTTAGAGTAAATCATGACTGTCTGCCTCAAAGTCTTTGGAGACAAAAGAGCTGAAGAACATCTGTCCTTATTTTGGAGAGAGTAAGAGAGAACCGCTCTCTCTATTGTGTGTCACGTCTCGGTTGGGCTGAGATGAGAGTAAGTGATTAAACCACCGGAGGATTGTTTCTGTTCGACGCGGGGGCGTTTGAAGACATTTAAATATTGCCTTCATTAAAGTTGAAATAGTCCCGTGAAATGTGCGTTCAGGCGAGAGCGCACACAAACAAGTATGTTCGTTCAGCAGCTACGATGACCCGCCGTCTCTTTCCCCTGTGGAGAGAACATGAAACATGCTACTACTGCTGCTGTGTGTAAAAAACTCATACTGTACAGTAGTGTATAATTTTCACATCCAAACATGAGCTGCCTGTCAGGAAAAACCACAGCTTCAAATCTCTTTGACTGCTTGTGAAAACAAACAAGGAAACTTTAACTTTAACTTTAATTCAGTGTTACTCGCATAAACACATTAAGTGTGTCACTGAGGTCTAACAAATGTATTGAGTGCATTTCCTGCCTCATGAAACATTTGCAAAGTCAATTTTTATTATTTTAAATTGTGCATTATTCATGTTTACTCACAGTCTTCTTCTTCTTGCTTTTGGTATGAAACGAACAGTATGAAATTTCATATCACGATAGTCACCAAAATTATTGCAATTATCACGGTACTGTTAAAATGTCCTAACACACACGCTAAAGTAATTTCACCAAGTTTAATATTGCAAAATACAAATAAAATTAGTAGCACTTTTTCTTCACGTAAACATTAAAATAATAATATAGCTAATACTTTATGTAAACAAACCATATCAAATGTGTATTAACACTGAAAACAGTTTGTCTTTGAAACCTTCTTTGTAATTGGATATATCTTGAAAAAGACGAAACATTTTTTTAGACTTCTTTTTAAAAATGCGTTTACGATTTTTTTTCTTGTCTTTTCAGAAGGTTTACTTCTGTTGAAAGTACCGTCTTTTTATGTTTTTATTTGTTTGAGTTGTTCTCCTGCCACAGATCCCAACACAAGTTCTGGCTAACCCTAACGCTAACTTATTGTTTCCTATTTTTCTTTCTATTTTCATGTTTCTTTCCACGTAATATTTTTTTATGATTCGTGTTTTGTTTAGTTTTTTTTTTTTAAGATTTGTGACATACTTTTGATGTAACTTCCGATGTGTTGTATTCACTATATACTAGTACAGTATTGCTTTTGTTGTTTTTGGTTCCTTCTCATGGAGACATGTTCTGTCCTCCATGCGGGGGGGGTCGAACAGCGCCATTCAGCTCTGCTCTGATTGGCCCAATTTGATTGTTTCAACCTGAGAGTGGACTGACTTTCAATAAAGCAGATCACAATCACCTGAGAGATCAATGTGTTTGTGTCTTCACATTGGTTGTTGTGCTTTGTAATGGTGATTTCAAAATGCCTGACAAAGATCTCTGTTATATCAGACACTGCATAATTAAAACTACTAGGAGCTTTTAATACAGTGTGCAGATCTCCTGTCTGGTTCTTGCTTTAGATGAAGACAAGGGACCAGTAGCATCTCTGGGTTCACCTGCTGCACGCCCACTCTGTAAACAAGGAAACAGCAAAACAATCCAATGTTGCTTGCTGCACCTGCGTCTAGGAGACTGTTGCTAACTTTGGTCGATGCTGGACAGTACTATTAATGAGTTTTTTTAAAGTGTGGAAATCTGTTTTATTAGTTTTAGTTTTTTATATATAGTTTTATTGATGACTAAAATTTGAAACAGAATTTTACCATGGTTTATCACGTTTCATTCCTATTAAAACATTGCTACATTTGTTAGCATGTTGATGACACAAAGCGTCATTCACCGAAATAGCATGACACCAAAGTTAGAATTTAATTTGCACCGTCTGCATGTTCATGTGTGTGCATCCTTGTGCATACTACAAACAGGTCTGGGATTCTTATAAAAACATTGCTCCAGAGTGTTACTAGTGGTCAAAAACTCCAAAGGGCACCTTTAATGTTGGGTTGCGGCCAAAAACAATCTTGCTTGTGGATGCAATTTGATCAAAATGTTTGGATAGTTTTTATCAGACAAATATAACAATTTTACCCATTAAATTGTACAAAATAATGGGGATTTTTGTTCCTGTTAAAGGCGCAGGTGCAGAATTAAGTGCTATCTGACAGTGAGGTTGCAGAACTAAAACTACTCCTGTGTGCAAAGCATGTAGGGGAACTACGGTGGCCGACACAAAGACAAAAAAACACAAATGGCCCCATCAAGAGCTAGTGTTTGATTTGTCTACTATGGGCTGCAACATAAGAACATGGCAGCCTTGGTGGAGGTTTGCAGATTTAAATGGTCCAATCAAAGGTAACAAAAACACAACAATTCTTATTTTCAGGTTACAAAATACCATTTTTGCCAACAGATGCCCCTAAATCCTACACACTGGAACTTTAAAGCATTTAATTTTATTAGAAATTACATGCACTCATCTGAGGATAAATTTCCTTCATTGTTATACAGTCTAAAGGACTTTTTATTTGAGTGTGTGTATGTACAGTATATATGTGTGTGTGTGTGTGTGTGTTAAATAACAGTGGATGTGTCCAGCTGCTTGTGTCTCATGGGAACAGCAGTTTTCATTTGAGTTTGACATTTAAGACCTGCTCCCTCCATCTGCATCCATCACCATTACTGCTGCTATACTTAGCACACCAAGGGAGAGAAACACGGAGAGAGGGAGAAGTCGAGAAAGGCCAAGAGGGGAAGAAAGAGAGAAAAGGGTAGAGGGGGTCCAGGGTTACTTCTCCTGCTGAGTGGTTTATATTATTACCTTTTGGGAGCATGTTCCATGAAAAGCCCTCCCTGTGAGTGTGTGCATGTGTGTGCGCGTCTGTGTGTGTGTGCGTGTATGTGTGTGTGTGTGTGTGTGTGTGTGTGCGTGCGTCTCTGTGTGTCAGCAGGGGAAGCATTCAGTCTGCTGTAAAAAAATGTCTGTTATTGCTGTGACCCTGCTGAGCTTCAAACACAACTAATGAAAGAATCTTCCGTTTCATCTGTCATGGCTGCTACGCGCACACACACACACACACACACACACACAAACACACATACACACACACTTACACGCATACAAACACACACACAACGCACAAAAGCTTAACGTCTCCCTCTATCATCAGAAACCCAACCAAGCACATGAGCACACACCTACCATACAACACTAATTAAAGAATCTTCTGGTGCATCAGTTGTGGCAGCTCCACAGGTGAACACACACACTCTTTTTTACACTCATTCACAATTACAAACTTCTGCTCACATCCTCACAACCCAACATGTAACACCACACCATATAAACAGCTACAGTGCTGCATCAGAGTCGTATTGTCTGGTATTGAGCTTTCTTGGCTATAGTAAAGCAGTTAATACCTCATACAGTGTGTGTGTGTGTTTGTGTGTGTGAGTACTTGGTATGCAGGGATGGTTTGACTGTCTGTCTGAAGCAACAAGCAAAGAGGGAGGGAAGGACATAAAGCGCAGAGCAAAGGATGGAAAGGAGGAATAGAACGTGATGGATGGATGAATGAGCGAGGCCTCCATTGGATAAATGTCACTCAGGATTAGAGCGTTATGACAGGCAGAACCCCCCTGACTCTCCTCTCTCTCTCTCTCTGTGTCACACACACACACACCGACTTCCACAGGTGATAGATGGCAGGTGACTGCTGGTACAGTACGCCTAGCCCTTCAGGGAAGCCCCTAGCATCGCCCCTGGCAGCTGTAACCATCTGCCTCCTGTGTGCCCCTCCATCACCCTCTTCCAACTAGTTCCCCTTTTAACCTCCTCTGCTCCGCAAAAGCCCCAACCCCTCTTTGTTCCCGCATGACTCTTCCCCTTTGTTCGGGTTACATTTAGATTACATATGTATTGGAATCAGATTTCTTTTTCTCCTGCAAAATTCCTAGACAGTGAACTCACCAAAGTCATTCATGAGATACTGAAAACCCAGTGATATTGCTACAATGACAAGTTGCAATCGAGCCAACAGTTAAGACAGATTGTGTATTTGAAGGTAAAACCCAAGGGGTTATGTCCAGGCCTTAAAAGTGAAGCCAATGCAGAAGTGCCTTGAACCTGCATTCTTTCTAATGGCCAGCAGGGGGCGACTCCACTGGCTGCGAAATTGTATGTAAGTCTGGGAGAAAATGACCCTACTTCTCACTTGATTTATGACCTCAGCAAACATTTTCCTCATGATTTCATGGACTCAATCGCTAGTTTCAAGTCCTCTTCATTACAGCATGATGTTCATTTTCTAAATCATGGTCCTATTAGAGTGAAATAGACACAAAAATCAGGGTATGCTTTGGGATGCGGCTACCTTGTGATTGACTAGTTGCAACCATGGTGGTGTCCTCTGTTTCTCAGTCAGATCCGCCCCTTGATCCTTCACAGCTCCACTGTCTCATTCAACTATTGTCACTTTTGGCACCAAAAAACCAAGATGGTGATGGCGGAAATGCCAGACTCGAGGCTATAGAATAGCAGGCCGCAATCCAATGGGTGATGTCACTGTGGCTACAACTACATCTTTTATACAGTCTAAAGTAAAAGCTGAAATACAGGTAGTAGTTCTGTCCTACTCGGGAAAGCTGTTGCATGCACAGATACTGTGATAGCCCTTTTCTATACACATGTGCTGGCTTGGCCTGACTTGGAGCGTTAGCCCAGTGCCGCAGGGATTTGCATCTCCATACAACTATATTTAACTGATGAGACATGTGTCTTGAGTGGATGACGGTTAAAAGCAGCAACCTGTTCAGCGCTGTTTACTCTTGCACCGTCCAATGTTTGATGCTAGCAGCTACTTCTCATTGTGGATTGTCAGGCTCTTGTTACAAATTTTCCTGGCATCTATTGCTTATTGCTTGAAAACAAAGACAGGATGATGGAATGGATCAATGAATCATCATTTGAGCATTTTGACGCTGAATAATGATGACGAAACCCATTTGACGCAACCCGCTTACAGGCGTGCTTTGACCCAACTCCAGAGATTTCTATGGAATTCAATGCGGCATTGTGTGACTCAGCACAGCCAAATGTGCCATGAAAAAGCCATATCAGTACAGTAAGTCAGTATTAACCCAGGAAGTTGGTCTATGAACTGTGATGCATGTTTTCAACGGACAGTTTGAGTTGTAATTTTTATAAATTTTGCTCTTATCTCGTATCTTACCCCATCAAACCTTTTGCTGTAGTGTTTAACTGTAATGTCCCTTTAATGTAATCACATTCACTCTTGTTAAAATCGACGGTCACTTTGTCCGGCTTATTTCCTATTCATAAGAGAAGCTGATTTTGTTGCCATCTCATTTGCCTGCCACATGACCTATTCACTTATACAGTTCCCCTACAAAAGGTTAGAACTGTCCTGCTTTTGGACAGATGTTAATGTGTCCAAACACGCTTCAGATGACCTGCAGAGGCATTCAGGGTGATCTTCAATGGTGCAGTTTTTCTCCATTCAAATGCATGCTGATCATCCAGGCTGAAGATTGAAGCCAAAGGGTTTAAAGTGTACGGCCAATAGCGCATAACAGTCTAGTCCATTAATTTCATTAGACAATAGACTGTTAGGCTGTTAGTTTGAGGCCACTGAGTATGAGTAAGAGATGTAGCAGCTCTCTATGCATAAGAAAGGTGGACTTTTTCTGGTTTGTGACAGGAAGTCGTTAGCATCTTCCTGTTCCTTATTTCTGCGGAACACCTGATATTCCTAAAACGTGATGTAAGTGGCACAAAAGCTGATGCCACTGCTTATTTTCTGCAGTCTTGTATTGTTTGCAGCGGCTGGTAAAGTGAGTAGCTCGTTTCACTGTGCTTCAGATGAAGAAGCACCCAGAGGCTCTTAACTACAGCTGGGATGGTTCCCAACAAACACTCAACTGCACATGAGGGAACCCGGCAGTTACTCTCCAATTAATCCTGCTTCTAAACCCGCTGCCGAATGAGTGTGAGAGAACGTGTGTGGGCTTTTTGTGCTTTCTTTACCTATCAGAGACTTGTTCAGATGAAGCGCTCACTCATACCCACTCTAACACAGACTCCTTTAAACCCACAAACAGCATGTGCCAAGAAAACAACAAGTTTCCCCTTCTGCTCATGCTTAATTCTGGCCGATTGATTTGGCACACAAAAGCTCACACTTGACTGAGTATACGCATATGCGCATGTTACAAAAACATAGCCGTAGTTGCTGAAGTGAAACGCCGGGTGTAAAATGAGATTATAAAGTAATGTTGCCACTCATCAAATAAATGAGTGCTGTGCGTTTGCTAAGGTTCATTTTTTTCTGTCTGATTTGCAATGTGACTGGTGTTGTGTTTACCAAATGAAGATGCGTCTTTCGAGCGTAAGTAATTCATCAAGAAAGGAGGCTTTAGAGTTAAACTAAGTAAAGTAAGACTTCTTGGTGATTTAAAATAGCTATAGTGGTGTAGTATTTTCCTCTCATCCTACCTTTCTTTTCTCTCCATCTCTGTTTCTTTCCACCTTTCCCCAGCTCCATCTCCCTACCCGCCACCCGCTGCTGTGACCTGGATGACAGCGGCACAATCAGAGACCCGAGCTATCTGTGCATGAAAGTGTGTGTGCACACGTGTGTCCCAAGGCATCCAGAACTATCCTCACCAGCAGAAAAACATTAGAGCTGAAAAATACGTCAGGGACAGACGCAACATACTGCCCATTATCATCCTGTTACCCCACCCCCACCCACACCCTACATCAAGGTCACATTGGAAAAGTAGGCAAAGAAAACTTCTGACTTGCATACAGTGGGCATTGGGAAAGAGATACATCTCTAAAAAAAACAGCATAGGCACCTTTTATGTAGTTTAAAAGACTTTAAGTAGAAAGTAAAGCTCTGTAGGTCAACAGAATAAATAGCAAACATGGCACCTGTACACCATTTTACCTTTGAAAGTGCAAGACAACAGTCTTGGCAGGCAAATCTATTTTTGTGTTTGACGGTAGCTCTTGTCTGCTGTTGTTTCTTACTCTCCTCTGTGGCGCTCTGTGTCAACGTGTAAAGCTACACCAACATATTTCCGCTTAAAACTTGTTAAATATGGCAGCTAAGTCAGTGGCCAATGCTTCAAACTGTGACGCTCTCGGTACCCCTCAAGTGTCAAGTTTTGGATGTGTCGGTATCCATTTCAGTTTCTCTCATTGCATGCTATAGTGTCTTTCAAAACAAACTTGGATCTTCACGGCCACCAAATTGCCTTAGGTTTAGTACACAAAAGTCATTGGTAAGGTTTAGTAAAACAATCAAGATTTGGATTAAATATCTACATTTGTTACAGTATCTTAACAAGTATCTCACTTGACGACTATGTCACATTGTTACACCCTTTTCCCCCTTTAAGGGCAGTGGCCTTGTAGGTAACCTGTGAGGGTGTGACGTGTGCTTCATTGTGTGTATATGGAGGGAAGCAGCTCTCTCGGGGTGTCACGGTGAAGACGGCATATGGCAAGGAGTGACGACAGTCAACAGAATTAGGTGTCTAGATAAGCTCGGGGCTACTGTTCAACCTCACAAGAAGGCAATGTCTGTTGTTTTGTGGTGAAGACCGCAATATAGCCATTGTTGGTTAACAGCACCCGGACACCTCGCCATCCTTCCTTCTACAGAGTGGTCCGGATCACTAGAAGCTAGTTACCAGCTAATAACAAGCCAAGATAAATTAATATAAATGAGCCAGCAGAACCCTAACAACAAGAAGACAATGTCTTACACCAGTAACTACATTATGTGGTGGAAAAAACTCAAGTTGACATCTGGATTTCACACAGGACATGAACACTGGTCTCCTGGGTGAAAGTCTAGTGTGTGTTTGACCCATCCAACACCACCCTGCCACTCACCCTACTCAGACTGTCTTGCTCTTTCTACTATGTTACTGCCACGTATGGGATTACATTGCATTTAGTCAAAAGCCTGGTGTGTCTCCTACAAACGTTGTAGGGTGTCTTGTGCGTCTGTAAAAGAAGCCAAGGGCCCTTGACCTGGCTGTTATATTTGATGCCCTGGGAATGAGAACGGGTTGCAACACTGCATCAACCTGCCATATTTCTACTACTACTACACATTGCACCTATTGGTCACATTTAGTGCAGCTGGATGGCTATTGATAACATCTCTGCATTGATCTGCAGTGTTTACTTCACTGGCTTACATCAGTAACATGGTGGTCAGTTCATGTAATACTCAAAGTGGATAAAAGGAAGGTTGTTGATCTCACAGCTTCTCCTCTTCTTCTCACAGCTTCAAAGATGTAGAGTGGTGAAACTGCCTTTGTATTTACCATGTACAGCTTATACATCTTTAAAGCTGAAGAAAATCCTGCTGACATGAATTCAAAGTGAACACACAACAAATATTACGAGTGGGAGCCTGGTTTTATTTTCTAAATTGAAAGGGGGAAAAAAGCACAGTTATGTGACTGAACTCGTGGCATTTACAGACCACTGATCAAATTAGTTTTCATGATTCTCCAGGTGTCAGTAAAATGGTGCAATTGGGAATGACAACACATTGAAAGAACAAGTTTAAGAGGAAGCACTGAAACAACACAAAGTACACGGACGTGCTCATCTTTTGGTAACCGGCTACATGTTTTGGTTACTTGTCATTTGTAAAAGAAGTTTGAAGTATGGTGCAGTGCTGTGCAGATATTTGGGATTCATGGAATGCTGGTTCACTAAACTGATGTGCCTATTACCCATTAGTAAAGTTTAAAATACTGAGATGCTACTTTTTAAACTATATCTCCCAGCTCTACCACACTTATTTTGCTGTATTGAGCTGTAATTGACTCGTTCTCTTAGATATGCACACACTCACTACAGGCCTGGACGAGTTTTGTGCTTGTTATATTTCTTTGCATTGATCGCTGTATCCAGCAACAAACCCACTGAGGATTTTATGAGTGCGCGCACGACTATCATGGCAAGAGTTAATTTTCAATGCTCCCTTACTGGTATGCGGTGAAGTCGAGTTTGGAAATGCTTCAAGCTTTTATTACAGCTCTTCTTCCTGCTCTGTGCCTGTACGCTTCAGCATAGCAGCATTCTCAGTGGCAAAACTGTTTTCATACATGTGTGTGTTCTGTGATCTGTTTGACAGAATCTTATTTTCTACTGTGTAATCTAGAGAAGGGTACTCAGGTGATGTTAGCATGATGTTACACACTGAGTTTGTTGTATGTACAACACCGCGTTGATTAAGACTTAATGACCACCGCCTTCCACATCATCTGAGGAAATGGATTTCCTACAAACACACAGCAGAACACAGCATGTTCTATAGTGAAATAAGGTGATTTAATCACCTCCTCTACCTTTTCATTTCACGTCGGCCTTTTCTATGTTCTCCACATTTAATAAGCAGCCAACAATAGCTGTGCTAGCATGAGGCCATTCTCTATGCTGTGAACTCCCTCTCCCTCTGTCTCTCCTCCTCCACCCAGCATCCCCCCGTCTATGTAGGACTCTTGGTGCTAAAGCTCGTTTCTCGCCCCGGCTTTAATTACAAGGTAATTGGTCTCACTAACGAAGGGAAACATGGCCTGCGAGTGTGCATGTGACTGGGTCTGTGTGCATACGTGTGTGTACGCATGTGCATGCGTTTTGTTTGTGGGTGCAGCTGTGTGTGTTCTGGGCTCTGACAGGGTATCACAGAGTGGGCTGTGTAAACAAGCCGCTAGCATCCTGTCATGCAACACTGAAGCGGTTCCCCCCGTGGACTGCACTGTCGGTCGCCCCTGAGCCGCCACTCTCTCTCACACACGCACACACACACACAAACACACACGCTCAATTCCAGGTCTGCATAAATGTTCATATAGTGCTGCAAAAGAACAAGTAGTTCTTCAAAAGAAGTAGAAAAAGCATCTCACATCTCACACGCTGTCCTTGTCATTCTTGTGTTAGTCCCTCACCTGAACACACACACGCACGCACACACACACACACACACACACACACACACACACACACACACACACACACACACACACACACACACACACAATTTAGTCTGTTCAAACGCTAAAAGACACTTCTGACTGAAAAGTGTCAAAACTATTTGTTTCCTAAATCCCACAGTCTGTGTGAACAGGAGGTGCGTTGGCTTGTGTGTAAGTCCGCGTGTGTGTGTTTATGAACGTATGTGGGTGTGTGTGTGTGACTGTCAAACACTAGAGGCCCTTCTTTCAAAGCATTAGGAAACACAGAACACAGGTAACTCCTCAAAACACAGCAGTCCTCCTTTTATGCCAAGGCGAGTGTGCCAGAACAAAGCCTTCTCTCATGTCTGTCATCTCTGCCAAAATATGGAACCACTTGAAGTTGTTGTCCTTCCCCTCTCTATCTTTCTGTGTCTCATCTTGTGTAATGAACCCCTTCCCTTCATTCACTCTGCCGGGGTCCTGGAAGAGAGGGATGGAGCAAAGGAGGACTGAGGAACATCACAGAGCATGAAAAGGAAAAGGACGCTCTGCCATCTGCCAGAATGTTCCTCTATGTCTCTGACTCTCTCACATCTCCTCACTGTGTAAATACTATCACAATCGTCCTTTAAGTCAAACTGTAATTAAATTGCTTGTTTTTTTTTCAGTTAGCACCATACAGAATGTCTTTGTACATTTAATTACATTTCCTGCTGTCTCATTTGAGAAAAAAAATCAGAACAAAGAAAGAGAATTTGAATTTAATAGTTTTTTTGCCTTGTTTTATTAGATAGTAAAAGTGTAGAGACAGACAGGAAATATAGAAAGAGAGTCATTCTGTTGTTGTGTTGCCTGACTCGGATGTTTGAGTTGGTGTGATGAATGAATGAAAAGGAGGCACACAGAATAAGAAAAGGAGAACAGAAACTCAGCAGCACCTGTCTCCACAGCAGATGAGTGTTTGATGGTTATTTTTTTCTGCTTTAGAACAAACCACCATGAAACAATCAGCACATATTGTTTGATTTCTCTACTAGAATACCTCCTTATTTTGTGAATGGAGCGTTAGGCCTACACAAGTTACCAAAACTTCTATGTTTGATCAATCAGCTCTGCAAAACTTTGTTTCTGAACTTTTGATAAGTGCTAACCCTTGAAAACAGACTTCTTTTACACCTGGAACTAGTGCTGGGCAATATGGCATTTAATTAATATATATATTTTAGGTGTTTTTAGGCAATATTTTTTAGGTTATATGGTGATACGCAATATATATATATATATATAAAATGATAAACTACTAAATAAAGAAGGGTTACAATTAAGTTAATAAAGTACTATTACAATAAAGTTAAATAAAGATTTGTAATAATAATATTAAATATAAGTATTTTACTGTTACTTTTAAATAAAGTGCTGTTTAATCAAAATAAACAAAATACAGCTATAAAAAGTATTGATGTGTATTAAAATCTTGTTATAAAGTACTTTATTGTTATAATACAGTTAAAGTTATTTTTACAATTAAGTTAAATAAAGTACAGGCACAAAAAAGTTTAGAATACAAAAGTTAGAATACAGGTCAATAAAGCACAGTTAATAGTATTATTATAATACAGTTAAATAAAGTACTGTTATAATAAAGTAAAAAAAATATGTTATAATAAAGTTAAATAAAGTACTGTTCTAATCTAATAAAGTACAGTTATAATAAAGTCAAATAAGGTACTGTTACAATTAAAGAAACCAAAGCAGAACTACTGGTGCTTCAATTCTGATGCACCTGGATTGTCTCAGGCCAAAGTGTTGACGTTTCTGCTGTGAACTTGAAGCTTATAGTCAAAACTTAGCTATTAGCTAAAAGATAAACCATTACAGCGGCACTGTTACATGAGAGGATTTATTGACTGTGACCGCAAAATAAAAAAGCAGCTCTCCAGTTCATATAGTTTTAGTATTTGCGAGTCACATTGGTGCTCCATGGTTGAAAAAATGCAGCTAAATGGTTGTGGTCTGGTCCCTGCAGATGCAAAAACACACACCTTGCCTGGGATTCAGTATTGCCCCTGGAGAGAAGGGTCTGGATGGGTGGGGAGTGTGTGTGTGACGTGTCATGTTTGTGTTGTTGTTTTGAAAAAAATGATTTGACAATTCATACTTGATATTCACGATACAGTCATTTTATACATCCTGTGTAGAACAAGCCATGATAAATTGAGTAATGGGTATTTGCCCACTGCTACCTGGAGCAATCATTGAAGACCTAAATTTAGTTCCTGGTTCCACTAGTTAAAATGCAGGTTTAGTTCCTGAGCTCCTGAAAAGGTTCTTGGTCTCCTGCAAGTCCTTGTGTTGTAAGTGGTGTGTTTGTTTACAACCCACTGTCGGCATAGCTATCAATCAGCAGTACACTGGCCTGCCCAGTCAGAGACTTGAAGGTCAAAGAAGCATTTCTGTTGCTCCAAGGACTTTTATTCTTCCGTCCAATATTAACATAATTATTAATATGAAATGTGAAAAATCACTTTGACATGATTTCGATCACTTCAAAATGACTGGTGCTTTCAATTATAAATCACCTTCACAAATTAAAAGAAAATGGAGTTGCTCAATAGTCTTTGCCTAACAAGACATAAAAAATTAACAATACATATTTTGCAATAACTCACGGCACTGATGTATCTTTGAAAAGCTCTGTACAGACCACCGGCTCTGTTTGTGTGTTGTGAGAAAACTGAAATAGAAAACAGCACCCCGTCAACATCTAACAAATGAGAAATGTCCTTTCAGCGCACAGTCCTTCAACCAGCACAGCAGGGTGAGAGTATCGGCCTCTATTCGAGCCTGTGTGTGACATTGGGACGTTTTTCCTTTTGTGCAAATTATGAGCACGGAGCAAACTGTTGCTATGGAGACTGTAGTTAGTGATGCGGTGGGCAAAGCCACACCAACTAGTGTGCAGGAGAGGACTAAGCTGAACATACTGAGAGGATCACAGAGTACACAATCTACCGTGCGCACACACACACACACACAGTCCAAGACTCAGGAAAGCAAATAAAAGGCTTTCACTGATATATATTTTTCTCTCTGAGTCAGGCGTTTTGAATGCTTATTCGTTGTGGTCACATTTGAAAGCTTGGATGAAGCTTTTTTAACACTCAGGAATAGGGGCAGGAGAGTGTGTCATTGGAGCTGCTGCACAGAAAGAAGATGCGGGGTTGGCTGAGTGGAATGAGATGCCAGCCTGGGAATAGCATTGATCACATCTCACCACCCTTACCTTCCCTCCTAAGTTATTATGGTGCTGAGAAAAAAAAATCAGATGGATAAATAGATGGGTACGATGAGAGCACAGAAGGGTGAAAGAGTAGACAGCAGGATGGATAGATCACTACTTTTCCAGGAATAAACTGATGGGAGAGAAGGGCAGCAGATAGCAGGAGAGGACAGAGTGGAGGCAGTTATCTCTAAATATAGTTTTAGTGCTGGAAAAGCCACGTTTGGAAAGCGTGTGCCACTATCTGCTAGTGAGTGTCGTTGTTGTCTTCTATCCCCCACCCTATCCACTATTGGCCTCCACTGACAACCACAACAGCAGACAGCCAATTCAATTCAATCTCTGTCTGATTGGAGGGAACAGATCTGATTACCTCTCATAGAAGGCACACACACAAACACATGCACCGCACACACAGTCAAAATACCGTTGTTTGTGCTCTAAGATTCCCCAGGGAAAGATATCAGAGTAAATGGCTTCGGTGATTGTGCCAGATAGACTGGATGTGTGCATAATATCCACACGAAGAAGATAATGTGTTTGCTAATCGCACACCAGAGACGAGCAAACACACACCCACACGCATCCGCACACACACACAAACACAAAGGCTAACAGCTGCACAGCTATAACCCTTAACCACTTTTTTCATGCCGTTGGCTGCCAGCTACACTGTAGAAACACACTCCCACACATCCTCAGCTAAATCCCATTGTGGGAGAGTCGTGATTTTTTCGGAGCTGTGATGACAGTTGACTGCGTGTGTTGACAGCAACGGAAGTTATTATAACTTGTAATCATATTCGGTGTCACATCATGAAAGACAGACACGCATCAGTGAATGTTTTATTTGAACGTTTAATGATGTTATGAATACAATAACTGCAAATAGAAAAGAAAAAAAAAACTTTGTTGGCCAGAGTGGGCGATAAATCTCAAACATCAGTGTTGTTATGTTTACAATAAGGGCTTTAGGACCGAACTACATGCAAATTATCCAAATGATCACTGGTTACCAGCCAGAGAGGCTGCTTGGATAGACAAGCTTACCAATCAGAGCCACAATTTACCAACATTTGGCCAGACTCAAATATTCATTAACACCCCTGATAACGTCCATACATATTGTAACAACAATACGGGCACGGTGCCAGCTTCACAGAGTGATATGCCAGAATCAGCACAGTTTATCTAGTGTGGGATTTCACTATTTTTAGCTGTATCTTTTTCATTTCATGCTTTTTGTTTCAGTTTTGTCAGAATAGAGCCACTGGAGGAAAATGAACTTTACAGTGCATCAACTGTGAGAAAATACTGCACACATTTGTGTTTTTCTATGTTACGCAACAGAACCAAATTAGAGTACTGTAAGATAAAACTCCGCTGTCTCTCTGCCAGCTCGTCAACAGACCAACACCATACCCTGTTTTGACTAGAGATCCTCTGGAGGGTGAAGTAAAAGCAGAGCATACGTTCATTAAGCATGCTGTAACATCTTAAGTGTAATCTGTAATTATATTAATTACGCTACATTTGACAAAATGCCGTGTTGTTGAAATCCTACGTTGTGATGTCAGGATGATTTGCTTGCGCTGTGAAAGTGAGAAATGCGATTCAAAGGTTCCCCGGAGTAAGGCGTCCACGGTTCATCGTACTTCATTAGCAAGGTGGGCGCTGAGATGTAAAAGTTTTAAGTGGAGACAAAACTGTCTGCTGCTGTTGGGCTCAAATGTCAAATTGGCTCGCTGTTCTAATTTGACATGCACATAAAAGTGCTTCCACTGGCAGACTGTCAACTCCATGTTTTATTGATCATGAAGAAAAAATCAAAATGTGTTTCCTTTTAAAAAAAAAAACGGTTATGCTAATTAAACATCCACTCTAGGCATCTTACTGGAGCTGTATATCATCAAGGTTATAATAGACAGACAGGGACACAAACAGCACCACTAAACGTCTTGTGAAAGCCTATATAGGTGCCACCCCCACCCCCCAAAGGTTGTAATAAACTGAAAAAGGTTGTGCGACTGATATACAAGTGAGAAAAAGAAAAAACATACAATAAGCGTCCAGTTCACACCTGCACAGTCTACTCTAATCCAATAAACAGTTCTGCCATGAAGTCTTTAATGATGCCTGTAATGATCAGTTCTTACACCACTCTCATACTGGTGTTAATTCAGTTATATCTTTTAGAACTAATGTCACAGTTAGAAATAGTGTCATACTGCACTGCATTACACAGAGGATATTGAGAAACCGTATTGGGGGGTGTATGATTGGGTATCGTCGAAAAAATTATGATACCAGTACCAATGCCAGAACCCTTAAAATGATACCAATATCAATAAAGTACTTCGTTTGATGCCTGTTTTTTTGTACTTCATTTAATACTTATGTGATTGGAAGCATTCAGTTGTGTAAAATGCCGCCAGATGCCACAGGCGGGTAGTATAGCCATGATTTTGAAGATTTTGGTGGCATCTGAGCAAACCGGACTGCCATCTCTGTCAAATACACCGTGTTTGACTTCACCACACCAAGCAAACCATACAAATACAAACTGTAACTATAAAATGAAAGGATGTTTTGCTGCCTCTTGCAGTAGCTGGAGAAACTTCATTCACTGGGCCGACTGCCGGCAACTTTTAAGGTGGAACGTTAACTTGGGATGTTACTCAATGCATGAGTTGACAACATGAATCCATCAATACATCTCGAATTTCGCCGTGACAACTTTGACCTTTATATGACCGACACTTTTAGGAATGAGTGGATCTTCAAGTGGGTTATGCGAATGACACATATTCCAATCCTCACTTGGAGAAAAAAAAAGCATTGTTGAACATTGTTCCTGTGGGCTCTGGCAACACTTAACCCCTGAGCTTGCCTGAAACTGCTGTTTTTAAATACCCCATGGAGAGAGAAAAAAATGTCAGCGTGCAGCCTCGTTCTGTCGACGATAAACGAAGTGCAGACTTCCAACTGTGTCACCGGTAATGAGGAAATACAGTGAGTGACAACAACCCACACATGAAAGAGTATTGTTAGCAGTGGAAACGCTAGGGTCTAGGTACCATGTCTGAAGGGTTACTGTTGGTTTCAGAGGTACCTTACCAAAATTGTTTGGTGGAAATGGGGTTTCATTCTTTGTTACTGTTGTTTGTGTTGTTGTTTTTTACAAGATTTGCTGTGTTTACTGCACGTTTCTGTTCCAGAGGGGATTGGTTGAAAGAGGTCATATCTATGCACTTTTTGTGACATATTAACAGCTTGTGGCATTTTTTCTTACCATAGATAAATAATAGACCTATATGAATGTTCATAGAGTCAAAAAAATGGGGCAGTTTTGTATTTTATTGATAGTACAGCTAGCCCCAGTATCTAAATAGTTGAATATTCGGCCTGAGCTCCAATATTTTCACCCCCTTGTGCAAAATAAGATAGAGTACAGGAGTTCAGTACAACGTCACCTTTACAGTAACTATGACCTCAGTAATAAACATGTAGGTAAATTTTAAGATTTCTGACTGTGTCACCAAACCTTTAACTTTACGAGCTTCATAAAGACAGATGTCATGGCAGGGTTTTTGTACTGGATTGCATTAGATTTTTGAGAGTTTTCTCAAGTCTTATTTCTTTTTATTGGAGCATATTGGAGAGTTTGACCTCTGCAGGCCTCTAAAAACTGACCAAATGAAATCGTCTGAGAGGTTAACATAATTCTTTGTCTGAACTGCTCAGAGTTTAAAGATACCTGTGGAAACCTTGATAAGGGCTCATGTGTAGGCAGCGCTTTGCTATAAAGGGTCACAAGCCTATGGGGTTGGTAACCAGTGAAATGAAAACCTACATTAATACTGAAGTTGTTATGATTTTATAAGTAGGAGAGGTGAGGGAGGAAGAAAGAACGTGGGGGTGGGGGTAGAGGGAGAAAATAAGAGAGGGATAGAGAGGTGCACAGATGTAATCTTTCTGGATTTATTGAGGATTAATAAAGACTATTATACTTCAAGAACCAAGCCTGACCAAAAAGACTGACTAATACAGAAGCAGAGAGCCGCTGTTATTCACTTCAGGTCATGTAAATGCTAAAGGTCGGAGGTTATCTCTATCTTGTCACGGTAATTCAATAAAAACCTTCATGTAGAGAAAAAAGTGCTCTTAGAAGAATGCCACCGAACACACCGATCAAACATAATTGTGTGTATAAAAAACACACACACACACGTGCACTCAGAGACCCACAGATACACGCTGACGCATAGACCCAGTCACACACCATCTGTGATTAATGTGTGACACGCAGCAGTCCCATAGTCTTTTTCATCACATTCCTCAGCACAGAGCTGTGAAACAAAGGCCCGAGATTAAACAGCTCTCCTTCACATTGACTCATTAGTCTCTCTCACTCTCCCTCTCTCGTCGTGATCACTCTGTGTCTCACTCATTCAGGGCAAGGTCATTTAGGAGTCAGAGTGGTGGGCGGAGGAGGAAGAGGATGAGGAGGGAGAGGAAGAGTATTAGAAGAGTTAAGGACTATCCTGCAGGGATTTTCACTACGGCGGAGCTGCCATTTACACCCTAATGATGATCAGCTACTCAGTGGATCTATTTCCATTTAAATCCAGCTACTCTGAAGAGACAGAATCTAGAGGCAGGACAGAAACAGGAACATGTGTGTGTAGTGTACGTACACGAGAGTTTCAGGTCATATACATGAAGCACAATAACAGGAACATTATCAAGGTTTCCTATTCCCAGTGAACGTTTGTTGGTTGTGTGTGGTATATGATTGCATTTGACTTTCATCACCCTGCTGTGTGTGTGTGTGTGTGTGTGTGTGTGTGTGTGTGTGTGTGTGTGTGTGTGTGTGTCTGTGTGTGTGTGTATACGCACGTGTGTCTGTGTGTCTGTCGGGAAGAATGACCCAGATCAGAGCAGAGATGAGTGCTCTGTGTGAGCCCAGCTCGACGGCTCTGTAGCCGAGTAAATTGTACATCCCATTTTTCAAAAAAGAGATGCAAAATGAGACAAGTCGTGTGTGCGTGTGTGTGTGTGTGTATGAGGGACAGAGAGAGAGAGTCGGAGACGGGTAAGAAGGCAGAGGAGAGAAGCTAAAAACCCTCAAGTCTAAATGCTGAAGGCAAACCATTCATCTTTCCTCTCATATGCTCTTCTGGGCTTCAATCCCAGTCCTAGTGAGAGTGTGTGCGTGGTGTGTGTGTGTGTGTGTGTGCGTGTGATTGTGTGTCTGCATCTCCCCACATATGGAGAGCAGTCTGAATGATGAACATGATCTCCATTGCAGCAGAACAATAGTGTTTCTAAATAGGACATGAGAGGCATTCAGCCTTCCCTCACACACTGTGTATGGGGGAACCGACGCTTGTTTGCAGGGGCTGAGGCGCACCGTGTGCAATGAGGCATCTGCTGCAGGTGATAGTGAGTGTATGTGTGTGTGTATGTGTGTGTGTTTGTGTTTTCTGTGTAGTTGTGTGCATCCATTAAGTGTCGTTCCCGACGGTGTCCGGAGTTTTTGCTACATCAATCAGATGCTTATTCAGAGAAAGCTAGGCGTCGCTCTTGCAGTCGGGCAGGTGGCACCGAGCAGCTGGGTGATGGCTGCCAGCCTGGCCCCTGGCATCACCTCTGCTCTGAGACCACCCAGGCCTGCTCTCATACACCTGCTAGCTACCTGCCTCTGGAGCTTTTCACACCTGGATCTGTTTGCTTCTCAACAACCACAACATCCCGCACCTGTTTGGTAGCAACCTACTGTACCGTAATACCCCCGCACCTGTTAATTAGCTATGAACAACAGCCGCCCTGCATGCTGTTGTCTAACCCAAATCCATCATAAATAAAGGGGGAAAAGTAGCTGACAAAGATATGTGTCTGTGTACCAGTGTGTCTAACATTTTTTTTTCTACCAGCACTGATGGCACTGCCTTAGAAAGAGCTTTGTTTCTGTGATACACTCTTCTCACTAATAAAGCATGGTACCTCATCTGAAAGTAAAGCAGTAGTGATGGGATTCCTTTCCTCATATAGTTATTAATTTCACTAGTAGGCTCGCCATGGTAGTTGGTATTACACCGATTACTTCACTTACTAACTGTCCCCACTGTGGTCTCGCTTTTTTTTAAATCAATACTTAGTCGGATGACGGATACTACAATTAGAAAGTGTCTGCCCGTACAGCAGCAGCAGCAGGGTAACAAAAAAGAGCAGCAGGAGTCAGATTTTACTTATCAAGTGATGAGTATGGAGGGTTGACCAACAAGGTGATGGCGGAGGATTTGGTATCAAAGCAAAAAGCAAAATACCCTATCAGGCAACATTTTGGATTAATGGGGAACCTGATAATGTTAATGAGGGAGAAGGATTTGGTGACATCGCTAAGAAGTTAGAGGTGTGCAGTCTGTTGCCTGCAGCGGTGAGACTCACTGTGAGTATCACTTGTTGTTCTATTGCTCCCTGCAATATTTCAAACAGATCCGCTGTCAACAAATGCCAAAAATGACCGTTGTCTTGTTTAGCAGACATAGCAGACTGTTAAATGTTTTAATGTGAAGTTGCAGTTTGCATTAGCATTAACTTAACGCAGCACTCCACAGATACTGAGCGTCATCTCTCACTATCTCTTCTTGTAAAATGTCCAGTATAATCTATAACACCAGAGTTGTTACCAGTTTATTAACCGGTGGGATTTCCTCACCGTAGCATCCCTATGACTCAGACGATGTTTCAAACTGTACAGCAGGTGTGATTGTGTACTTACCTTTCCTCTTGGAGTCCCGTCTGACGCTGCTGGGCCTGACCGCTGGCTGTAGCTCTGTCTCTGTTGACATCCTCAGACTCCAACTGGGCTAGACTCCGCTCCGCTTGGCTCCGCTGGGCTCCGAGGGTCCAGTTCACAGCGTCAGTGCCGGCTGTGCGTGCGTGGGCGCCGGGTGTGTGCGTGGAGGCGCCAGGTGTGTGTGTGGGCACACGGGCTCATGGGAGAGGGATGGGCTTTAGCCCTGACACAACATCCCACACACACCCACAGAGAGCTGGGGAGACAGAAAGGAAGAAAGAGGTTTGCTTCAGTTAGGCGCTGTTTACTCTTGGCAGGCGAAACCTTGCAAGAGTTCTCAGAAGGCATGACAATGAGCTTGTTTCTGATCGGGGGCCTTGAGTAGATGTTGCCCATGGTAACAGACTGTAGAGACCTGCTCCACACTTCCTGCTCCCTGTCAATAATGTGTCTCTGCAAGGACACTGCTTAAAATACAATCCCACCTCTCATAGAGTTTTGATCAATTCAAACAAAATTCTGGATAATTACAATCCTGGTTTATTTACTTAGTTTCAGCCATCATGTCTGTCACTGCACTCATTAAGGTAATTGCTATGATTTGGGAACTCACTATAACAACGTTGGGGCAAGAAACACAAGCAGTCAGAAAATGTCAGGTTGTAAACAAGTGAACAGTTCAGCCAGGTAACACTATTGTTGGAGGTAAAAGTGAATCTTAAATGCAACCATTACAATTACGTTCAGTAAAGTACAATAAAGATACAGTATTGTTATAATAAAGTTACAATAAGTATTGTTATAAAATAGTTAAATAAAGTATCAAAACATTAAAGTTAGATAAAATACGGTTATAACACTGTTAAATTAAGTACTGTTACAATGAAGTTCAATAAAGTACAGCTATAAAAAAGTTAAAGTACTATTGTAATAAAGTTAAATAGGGTACAGTTAGAAAAGTTAAAGAAAGTAAAATAATAATAATAAAGTTAAATAAAGTATTGTATTGTTATAATACAGTTAATAAAGTAATGTTATAATATAATTAAATAGTACAGCTAGAAAAATTTACAGTATTGTTAAAATAAAGTTAAATAAGGTATTGTATTGTTATAATAAAGTTGATTAAGTACTGTTAAGTACTATAAAAAGTTAAAGTATTGTTATTATAAAGTTAATTAAAGTACTGCTATAATCACGTTGAATAAAGAACTATTATAATAAAATTAAAGTACAGGACAAAAAAGTAAAAGAAAAAAATTCTTATCTGTTATAAAAATGTTACATAAAATTCTGTTATAATGAATTTAAATAAAGTATTGTTTTAATAAAGGTACAGTACTGTGAAAATAATGTTAAATGAGGTAATTTTACGATGAAATAAACCAAACAGAGCCCCTGGTTCTTTTAATTCTGAAGCACGCGGCTCATTTCAGGCCAGTGGTGTTGATGCTGTGAATTTGAAGCTCCCGATAAACAGTTAAAGTTAAACTCTTACAGTGGCACCGCTAAACGCAAGGATTTATTCACTGAGCAGGAAACAAACAGCTCTTCAGTTCATTTATCAATATTTGCAAGTCACACTGGTGCTCCATGGTCACAAAATGCTACTAAATGGGCCCAGTCTGGAGGCCTGAAGGTATAACACACACCTCACCTCACAGGAGAGTGGTCTGGATGGGCAGGGGGTGTGTGTATGATGTTTCATGTTTGTGCCAGTGGCTTTAAAAAATGACTTGACAATATATACTATGTTCGCAATATAGTCATTTGATACATCCCACATGAAACAAGCCGCAACACTTATATCACCCACCCTTATCCGTTATAATCCCTCATTGTACAAAAAAAGTGTGTGCACACAACTACAGTGAGTAAAGCAAGTGAAGTTGAACCAGTCTTGTAACCTGTGATGGTGACATACAGGTCATACTGGGTGATTATTTCACATTAACTTCTTTGTTCTTACAAAAAATAAAAAAAAGAAAAGAAAAGGTTTGGCCAAACTGGACGTTTAAAACCTGTCTGTTCATCTGTTCATTGCCTCGTCTAACTTCCTCCAACAGGCTGCCCCTTTCCCAGATCTTGGCAATTAACTTGGTGGCTCCAGTGTTATTATAACCAATAGCAAAGATGGCCAAAACTAATAAGCCATGCTGGATGAAAATGTAATTTTCTTTTAACGCTACGACCACACTCGTTGCCCTCCCTGGGCTCTGTCCAGCGCCTGGTGGTCCCCTCTGGCCCCAGCATTCTGTCCCTTCTTTGCCCATCTGCCGCTACTTTATGCTGAAGTGCTGACTGGCAGCGACTACTACAACTTAGGAGCCAAAAACACTCAGATTCGCACTCTAACCCTGTCGCGTGAATGCATGAAAACACACACCCATTTACATGCACACACAAATGCGGACAAGCTCCTTTCTTACGCAGAGACGGTGAAGTACAAAGACAGCAGGAGACAGCTGCAAGTTGACATGCTGCATAATGAATCTGACTACCTTCTGAGCTGCTCTTCACCTCTCCTTAGACTATCAGGCTTGACCTCTCCTTCCCTCTCCATCTCCATCTAACAGTGGCTGAGTGCAGACTTGAACAAAACGAAAAGACTGGTGCTTCTTGGGGAAGAGGGAAATCTCTCTTATTCTCTTCCTCCCCCTCTCCACGGTGTTTCTGTGTGAATAGGAGGCCCCTGTGAGCCTCGGGCGAGAACAGATGAATTGAGAGGCTTTTAATTTGCTGCAGACAGAACAGAACAGAGTCCATTTAATTCTGCCAGCAGAGGCCATGTCGGCAAAATGCTGACAATATTCTTTATCTGGTCCAAACACACTGGAAAAGTGTGAGTCACTCCAATTACAGGCATTATCAGCAGCACTGTTCCACCAAATGGATGGAGAGAGAGTGAGTGTGAAGAGAGAGGGGTTAGAGGGAAGAGAAATGAACAGAGTGGGAAGAAAGTGAGGGGTGAGGGAACATAGAGTGGGTGAGTAAGATAATGAGCGAGGGGTAAAAGGGGAGAGAAAAAAGCCCAAGGAAGTAAAATCAGAACAGAAAGGATGGAGTCTGAGCGGCTTCAGCTCTAACCCTGAACATGTCCCCCTCTGTCCCCCTTCTCTCGCCTTTTTGTTCTCTGAATTTGTTCTTCTCCTTCTAGCTGTGAAGTCTTTCAGGCAGCATCTGGGGCTTGTGTTTAAGAAAGGCAGACTGTTAATCCTTAACTTGGACCAGAAAGGAAGCAGTCTAGAAACCCCCCTGAACTGCCTTAACCCAGAAAATAACAGCTTTAATTCTCCAGCTACAAACCCCGAGATTTAAGACGTGTTTCTGTGCTTTTACATTGAGTTTAAAATCCAAAATACATCACGGAAAAATTGCAAAATGAGTTCCGAGTTCATATTCTATCTGCTAAATTGCTCCTGCGAGAGCACTACTCACTTAGTTGAAGAAGTCCAACTCATCCAACCATTGCGAGCAAAACAGCCACCAGTCTACTGGTGAAAATCAGCAAGAAACAAGACTGTGAGGCTGAAAATGAAAAATCTGCTGCCGCGCCGCTCTCCAGACTTCTCCAAGGCTCCAGACATATGGTCGTTTCTCTGGAGACTCGAGGGGAAAGAGTTCTACATCTAAGCTACAGTCCCTGGAGGGGGGAACAAGCTAATTTCTCAAAAAAAGGCAGTCCATGTCTAGCCTCAGCTGTACAAATTCCCTGCCTCTTACACACACACAGACAACATGAAAGAAAGAGCAGCGCCATCAAAAGCCATCGTGAACACTGTAGTGGCGGTTTGACCTGGAATCAGCGCAGGAGCTAAAAGTAGCAGCAGAGTAGGACGTGAAACATGGCTTAGTGTGTCTGGATTTAGACAGCAATCTGAAGCTGAACCAGAGGAGACGCGCATGGGAGGAAAGGAGGAGATGGGAACGAGCGGTAAATTGGACGTCCGTAAATGGGGGCGCTGCCAACAGGCGCGAGTGGGTGATGTGAGGATCTGCCCGTGTGTGTACGTGTGTGTATGCACTCCGCTGTATGTGTGTGTGTGACTTGATAAACAGGATGCTGCCAACAGGAGCTTAATGCCCAGAAATCATCTGCAGCTACAGTAAAGTCTGCCAGGCGAAAGGAAAGAAAAAAGAAAGAAAGAGAAAAGGGGTGGGAGGGTGCTTGGCTCTCTAGCCTCCCCTCTCCCGCTCCCACCTCCCACTCTCAGGGTAATTGTGTTCTGTCCATCAGGCTCAGAGTTAGATTAGCGGCTCCACTCATTCAGCTCTCCTGCCATCTCTCAATAATGAATAATCATAGAGACCACCTCGACACCACCTTTCTCACTACCTGTGCCCTGTCCATCTTCTGCCTCCTCCCCCACCATCTTCTCCCTCCTTCTCCTCCTCCCCACTCACCAGCTTCGCCACCTTTGTATCCTGACACCGATGCAGAGCCCTTATCAGCAACACATTTCTCCTCTGAGCTGTATACTTGTTGATGAATAACCATGACTGCGAGTACAAAAGGTTATCCATGTTACAGTCTGTCATGGTTCAGATGTCTGAATGGCAAATGAACAATCTTTCTTGAGACCACATTACAATCAGACGCCATCAAATGTTCCTAGTTTTAGGCTCAGAGGTGCTTAAATGCACCTTGAAAGGTCAACTGATAGAGCGCACTACAATAGCAAACCAGAGAGTGACATAAATGTCAATCACAGACCACTTTAACTGAAAAAAGGTGTACATTAACAACAAAAACTAAAGATATGAAATGCTGAGACCTACCAGTGTGTGATCTGTAGTACGTAAAACACAGTGCCCACCAAACGTCAGTAGTCTAACCAACTCAGGAAGAGAAGACAAGCGGTGAGGAATGAAACAGGGCGCAATTTAAAGGAACAGCAGGAAGGGTGAAAGATCAACTGCTGAGACGACAGGACGCACCAATAGGTGAGCGAGTTAATGTTAGTTTGTGTGCCAGAGAGAAAGCCAGAGAGGAAGGTACAAGGAAGGAAGAGACATGAGGATATGAGCTGCAGGTTAAAGTTCGGTGTCACAACCAGATAACTGCTGCATATCACTTCACTTTGCCCAGTCACTTTGATAAGCACAGAACAAAGTATGATTGAAAACAGTCCAAGTACAGTCATTTCCATATTTCCAAATCTGATTTCCGCAGTAATATTAATGATCGATAATTGATGAATCATTAAAAGCTCCTAACATATAAAATGTTGCTACGTTCACAACAACCAGTGTGTATTAGGTGAATTATATTTGAAACATAAATTACATGTCATAATCCTGTCACTGAAAACCACTGCTGCTCCTGCTCCGCCTGTAATTCTTCGACAAATAGCCAAACAAAAAGATTTAGAAAAAGATTTTAAAGATTAAACACAATAATTCTGCTGCACTTTTCCAGGACAAAACAATGAGACTAAACATAGGAGGCATATTAAACACATCCTGACCCAGTCTTGTCTCAGCAAAAAGGGCTGTAGCCTGATGCCTATGTGTAAGGAGACATCTCCAGCAATCTCCTG
The DNA here is from genome assembly GCA_019142605.1 of Cephalopholis sonnerati. Classification (NCBI taxonomy): domain Eukaryota; kingdom Metazoa; phylum Chordata; class Actinopteri; order Perciformes; family Serranidae; genus Cephalopholis; species Cephalopholis sonnerati. The sequence continues at coordinate 9,711,296 of JAGQAX010000006.1, forward strand.
GAAACAAGTGTTCCTGGTTTTTATTTAAAACTATGGGCTTTGGGGTCAGAGGTGACCCATGAGTACAGTCCAATCATTATAACTTTGAAAAAGAAGTAGTAGTGAGTGACAATAAACTGGTTAAGAGAGGTGATGGCACTTGTTGCACTTGGGATGAACTTGTTAACTTGTCTGTTAACATAATCTCAGGGGCTGTAAACATGTCGATATTTGTGTTCCCTCATATTGTTTTCTATGTAGACGCGCAGGCAGGTGCGCTCAAATGCCAGAGTGACGCCATCGCAGTGCACACTGAATCCTAAGACAAGAAGTTTAGCTTTTGGAACGCAGCGCACACCACATGTCATGTGATGAGGAACAACCAATCACAGCCAGCAGATCTCTTTCTCTTCTTCGGTAAATATCAATCTGTGATAGATACGAAGAAGAAATTGATCTAGCTCAGGTTTGTCAGAGCTTTACATCTGTCCTATGGATGTTGTTTTTGGCCTAATACACACTTACGAACAACCCTGGAAGAACATCGGCTCTGCACTCAGGATTTCTGATAGGTAAGCTATGATATGGTGCTGGTTATGGTCGCTTTGCAACCCTTAGACACAACTTGCCTCTGCGTTGTTGAAAGTTGGCACAGAGTAGGCACAAGAGTAGCACCCAGTGTCTGACCTAGTGTTTTCCAGGTGCTTAAAGATGTAGCATGTGTATAGCCCCTTAATTGACTGAGCAGTGATCAATCAATCATCAATTATTCATGATCCGAGTGCTAAAATGTTTTGTAGAAAATCTGATGGTATTACAAAATGTTTGCTGATCCACAGTAGGGTTGAAATGATGAGATGATTCATTGATTTGTTGATCAGCAGAGCAGCTATTCATCACTTAAGTCATTCTTCTAACAAATGCCAAACATTACCTACTTCCTGTCTTTTAAATTTGAGAATTTGCTCCTTTTCTTTGTCGTATGGAATAGCTAACTGAAATTGGGGTTTTGGACTGTTGTCTGGGCAAAACAAGCTATTGAAGATGTCTCTGTGTCTTGAAAATTGGGAAACTGTGCTCAGCATAAGAACTGGTTTCTTATTTTACATTTTGAATACTAAATATCTGATTGGTTCATTCAGAAAAGAATCAGCAGATGAATCAATTGTGAAAATAATTGTTAGGTTCAGCCTTAATCCAAGATAAGATAAAACTAAGAACATCTACACAAAGAAATGGAGGAAACTTCAAACCACAGAAAGCTTAAAAGTACTAAGATCTAAATATAGCAAGAAAGACCATTTAAAAATCTCTCTATCCACCTGTACAGACACACACTGCATCTGCACAGGTTAGCTGAGGTTACAGACTGGCACTGTCTGGCACAACATCATGGATCAATGCAGTTAACGCCTGATGTAAGGTCGCTGTCGAAATGCATATGATCACAGCTCAGCACACCATAGCACAGCTAAAGTGTGATTATACCAGGCCTGTGGTAAAAAGGGCCTTTTTGACACTGATCTAAAGAGCCATTACACCCCCAACACCACATTAGCAGCGCTAGACTTCAGACAATCCCTCTCGAGGTTGAAGCAGGAAAAATAAAAATCGTGACTTCAACAGTGCTTAAATCTGTACCACATACGAACAACGCCTCAAAATTGTTACTGCAGCTGTCTGGTGGATAAAGCACCAGCCATTGCAGCAGGCCTGGAGGCCTATAAGAACAGCAGTGCAGCTTTCAGGCAGTCAGCCAGGCCACCAGCCAGCACAACAGCACACTGCAGGAGGGAAACATGGAAACACGGGGCTCTGGGCTGCTCTAGGTACTCCACATGGCTCCCTGCCTGCCTGAATGACTAGAAGGAACATTCAGCAGAGGCCTCATCACGAAAAGGTAAACATACACACACATACGCACACATACACGTTCCCACCCACAATCTCCTGCCAGAAATAGGATACACCACAAGATGACAGATTCACATGCACGTGCAGATCGCAAATTAACACAAAAACATGCACACACACACACAAACACACGGCTCGCATCTTCTTCACCTAACCTATTTACAGACACGGGGCTGTAGATATCAAAGCGCTGCGCTCTCTTTGGGGAATTCCTCCTTTCTCATGTTTTAAGGGGAAATAGATGAAAACGAATCTCGTTCTCCCTGCACCTCCCCTGTGTGTGTGTGTGTGTGTGTGTGTGTGTGTGTCTCCTCTGCCTTGTTAATGTGCTAAAATGTAAATTGGTTGTGCTCAACAATGTGTATAAGGCTTCCTTTTTCATGCAGAGTGGAAGCTGTGGCTTTGCCGACAGACTGTGGATATGCCTTTATTAACAAACCCGCGCTCTGATTCCATCTTTCTGTCTGTCTGTCTGTCAGTCTGATCTCCTCGCTGCCTCCTTCAACCTCACGCTGCTATTCTACTACATCCGTCTGCAACACTCTCATCTTTTTAGCAAACACATGGAAAACTAATTTGCCGCAGATGGTTCTCACACATCCAGACCTCCTGCATGTTACTCCTCAGTCCCAAATCTCAGCAACATGTGGAAGTGGAGTCGGAGCTCCCTCCTCTCTACCAATGATTCACTGATTAATGGGTTCTTGTGGTGAACAGAAGCATGCAAATATCAGCAATATGCTAATGATCCTGATCAACCAAAAGCAGTGCAAACACACACCAGACTGGTCAGAGGGTCTGGTGTGTGTTCCCTTGACCCCTGAAATACAAATAAATACAATTCTTAGTTATTTTCATGGCATCCTCACTTATTTAATTTTATGCATCAGCGGTGCGTGAATGAATGAATAAATAGTGTGCAGGGAATGACAGCAGACACAATAGAGAAGAGGACTGGGGGTCTGGTCTTTCACAGTCAACAGTTTGCCTGTTGCAACCAGTGTGTCCCAGCGGCTCCGAAGCCAGGGGTCGCTCTTTGCTCTAGAAAACCATCATCACTGAGCTGCAGTCCACAGTGCTGCCGGCCTGTTAAAAATGTCCACTCAACATGATTTAGATCCCCCCACAGCCCCTCTGGACCCCCATCAGCAGAGCCTAAAGTGAGTGATGGATTCGCTACATCTGTGGAGTGGAAGAGAAAAGAGGAGAGGAGGATTCTGGTGCATAAAAATAGAGCTGGAGCCTGCCGGAGCAGGAGACTGAGGCTTAATGAGGGATGCAATCATCAATTATTCAAAACACTTAATCATGGTGTCGCACGATGCTGTTGCACAAACACACACGTGCACACACGCGCACAGACAAACACGCACACGCGGACGTACCACAGGCTTTTCAAACTGTGCCTCTGAAGGCAGACACACAGAGACAGATAGATGGATGAAGAGGAATTAAAGAAGATGACTACTGTTGCTTCTGCATCATTTTCTACTGACAAACTGTGTCACAGACAGTGTCACACAATAAACACAGGAACACTGAAACTTTAATCCACCCGTCATCTATTATCATGTGCAGTGTCACAGGTGGCTGTGAGCCTATCATAGCTCACAGGGTGAAAGGTGGGAACACCTGGACAGCTCGCCAATCTATCACAGGGATACCAAAATAAGAGAAACCCCTCACGCTCATATTCTGGCAATTTGGAGTTTTCCATCCCCTCTTTGGACTGCTACATCGCGTGAGGATCCTACTAACTAACATTTTGTTTCACTTTATTCATTCAGTTTGTTTACATTAACCCAATCAGTGGCGAGTAGGCCTGTCACAGTGACTACTTTTGTTGGACGATATATTGTCCCATAAATAATTGAGATATTGATATCGATACTGAACGATGTCATTGTCGTTTTGAGACCATTTCATGCCACTGATATAATGATGATATAGTAACATAACAATGCAAGAACATCTTTTCAAATAGCAATGGACTTTTAATTTTTAAGAATAATTAGATGTTGGAACCTGAAAAAAATTAATATACTAGTAGAAAAGTAATTGGGGCGGCACGGTGACATGGTGGTTAGCAATGTCGCCTCACAGCAAGAGGGTTCCTGGTTTGATCCTGGGTGCGGGAGCCCTTTTGTGTGGAGTTTGCATGTTCTCCCCGTGTCAGCGTGGGTTTGCTCCGGGTACTCCAGCTTCCTCCCACAGTCCAAAGACATGCAGGTTAATTGGTGACTCTAAATTGTCTGTAGGTGTGAGTGTGAGTGTGAATGGTTGTCTTTCTCTATGTGTCAGCCCTGTGATAGTCTGGTGACCTGTCCAGGGTGTACTCTGCCTCTCGCCCAATGTCAGCTAGGATAGGCTCCAGCACCCTCATGACCCTCAAGAGGATAAGTTAGAAAACGGATGGATGTAAAAGTGATTAACATCTGATAATATATACGAGTCAGTATATAAAAAAGTATAGTACCTTCCCAGCAGTAGCCGAAAATTACTCAATGTGAGACTTTATGTAAAAGTTAGGCAACAAAAACAAAACCAAGTGACTCCTCTGGTGTCTAATAGACAAGCTTTGCGAAGGTCTGGAAACACATTACCTCAATTTTTTTGGCAGTGTGACACCAAAGATATATGGCCTGGGAGCTGGGTGGTTTGCTGGTGGATGAACTTGTTGAAGGGTAAAACTACAAACCACAAACTTTGTTGCTTGATGCCAGGGATTGGCAAGCTAGTAACTGTCAGGACTGTGCTTCTCCCACTTAAAAAGTGCAGCTGCAAGCTACAGCTAAGCTGTGCGGTGTCGTCTTTACAGTAATGTTTCATTTTTTGGGACTAGTGCAAGTAGGCAGAATCGTTGTAACCAAGTATTATAATGGTCGGGAAAACACTGCTATCTATTCTGGAAACATGTTGGCTAAAATGTTGGTGACATTCTTATGCAAACAAACACACATGTAAATACAGCAAGCAATACTGAGCAGCAAAATGATCGAGGTCATTTTCATTTGACATAGCATAACATAATTATAGTTACAGGCCTAGTAGCGAGTGGTGTATCCGTCCACCTGACGTCATTTTCATTCAACCTGGAAGCTGTGGTAGGGTTTCTTAGGTCAATAAACTTCACATTTTGTAAAGAAATATGTAGAGTAAGAGTTGCTATTTCTGTAAGGTGACTCCAATGATCACATCTATGCTTGTCACAGTTTTTCAGTCTCCATTTTTCAGTGGCTATAGTTAGGGGGAAAAAAAATCCCCTTTCTAAATCCCGCCTACAAAGTCATGATTAGTTGACTGTTTGACCGCCCAACCTCAGCAGCCATCAATGGGAATCAGAGGTCTGAAACCAAGCTGGGAACATCATACAAAGTCCACACAGCTGGTGGATTTCAACTTGAGCTGTGAGGTGACACCTCTAAATATAGCACCACTGTAGTGTCTGTTCTAGAGGTTCAGAGATCCAATACGTTGGATCAGTAGAGGTGCCTGTGCTGACCTTTAAAATGGATCTGCCATCAGCCATGATGATTTTACTGATAAACACTGGATACAGTACCTTTGTCAATGTCATTGTAAAGATTTTGTGTTTCCCCGTACAGTTAGATTCATTCAGTCATGGCGGCACAGACTCAGCAATCTGGCCTCATGTAACCTTACATAAAAATGATAAAAAGACATCACTGGTATTTGTGATCAGTAATCAGTATCTAAATAGGTATCAGGTATCTGTGTATGCCTTGCCCTTTCCCAAGCTCCACAAAACAATCTCGTTTCTGTACAATCAGCTCACTAACAAATGTGATAACACAAGCATACACACATGTAATATATATTCCTCTCTGTATAAGCACATGGGGCTTATTTGGAGCAACTCAAGGGAATGTTTAAGTTCTTGTAAGAGTAAAACAGCACAGTTCTGCTTAGAATCTGTTCAAGCTTTAAAGTAGGAGAGACACGATATAGAGAGGGGGAAGGACTGGATGGCAGAGGAATGGAGTAGGCAGTGACTAAAAGAAGCTAAGGATGCTTTAGGCTAAACCTTCAACAATAACAGCCCCGAACTTCTTCACTTGCAAGCCGCTGGCGTGCCCTGCCTGAGCAGCTCCCTGCCAGCAACTTGTTCCACGACACACATCTGGAGAAGCCAACGGGTGATCTTTATCGATGGCTTCAAACTCTGTCTGTCAGTCTGTCTGCGCTGCAGGGGGGGAGGAACAGATTCTCCACCTCTGTCCTCAGAGCCCACTCAGACCGCTGAGGGAATGTCTAGGTTCAATCTGCCCCTTTAAACCCTTGGGAGAACCCCCCGAGGGGGTACAAGTACATCTCCTCTCCCAGGATCTCCCCGTGCAGCCTCCTGCCACTAGCGGCCATCAGTCAGTCACAGTTCCTGCCTCCTGCTCGTGTGTCTAATCGCCCACGCACACTGTCACAGCCGCCTGCCCTTCCAGTTAAAACACAGACAGCCAAACAAAATCAATCTTTACTGAGTGTCCGTGTTTAATAAGGCCCTGTTGTTTCTTATGGACTCTGACAACGTGATCAGCCCCCACACCACTTCACACACACAGGCGAATAACGCACACACAGGGGAGTAACAGCAGCATAAATGTGTGGCACAGTACGCTGGATATTTAACACTTTCTCACACTAAACTTTATATTTGTTTGTTGTTCCACTTGTGTCCATCCGTCTATTCCTCACAAAGACAGATTGGCGTGTGCACACACACTCACACACACATTCACACATGCACATCAAGCCCAGATAAAGACTGCACCCTCTGATGTCATCAACAGAGTCGGTGTAAATCACCACGGGATTGTCAGACTCAGGACACGATTTGCATAATTTCCATTTCTGAATTCCAAACTCTTTGAACTTTGCGCAAACATTTCCATCCAAACACACACACACACACACGACATGGCAATGTGCAAAAATCTCATGCTGCATATGGAGTCTGTGAAAGTTCCTGGAGGTGAAACTTTCTGCCAGCTCTTGAAATAGACCCTTTTAGCACCCTATGGTCTATTGGACTGCTGGTCTGTCTGAACTCTCACAGAGAGTAGAGGGGCTATTGGCATTCACTTCCCTGTGGGGCTCCAAGTCAATACAAACCTCTTAAAACTCAGAAAAGGCTGTGTGTGTTTCTGAGCGTGTGCGCTTGTATGTGTGTGTTGGAGAGGGAGAGGGAGAAGAGAGGGATGTTAAAATTCAATAGTCATTTTTCCATCTGTAAGCAGGCGTCTGAATGACGTCATTTGCTTCAGGCATGCATTCGTTTTAAATGCACTTTAGTACGGATACCTAAGTACACACACACAGCATCAGTGTGATACATCTGTGCTTCTGTGTGTGCGTTATCTGTATGTATGTGTATGCGGTGCAGGTAATGATGGTGTGCTAAAGCAGAGTCCCACCCCGTCAGGGCCCAGCCTCTCAGTGCCATCCATCATAGTGCTGCTGCTAATGATACCAATACATACACCAGCACAGAGAGGGCCAGGGGAGCTGGGGAGAGGTGTGTGGAAAACAAAAAGGAGGACAGGGATAGAGGAAGAGGAAGAGGAAGAGGGAGGGAGCAGGAGAGGAAGATAGTTGTGGCAAAAGTGAAAGAGGCAGCTGGGATTAAAAGAAAGAATAACAAGAAATTCATTGTTATTACTGTAGTCTAGTATATGTTATATACAAATCCCTGTCATGCCAATAAAGCTAATTTGAATTTGCATTAGCATTTGAGAGAAAGAGGGGTAGTGGAGGAGGAGGAGGAGGAGGAAGAGGGGAAAAGGAGCTGGTAGAGAAGAGGCAACCAGCATGAAGAGGGAAGGAAATGTGCTGTCACAGGCTGAGGAGTGAAAGACTATCTGTGTGACTGGAATAGGCAATCTGATTCCCCCAGTCCTCCTCCTCCTCGCTCAAACACACACAAAGACACAAACACACACAACACTGCCCACTGCCAAACACACAGAGAAGCTCATTGCATCTGTGTGGATTAATATTAAAGGCCAGTGGATGCTCCATGTTCGACATGACCTCTATGAGCTACTCAGGAATAAGACACAAGTCTGCACTTCTGGAGATTGTGTTTTATTTTCAGAGACGGCTTCATGGATAAATCTAAAATTCCTCTCTGTCTTTGAGATAGACAGGATAAAAGCAGAAAAAACTATTCATATTTTAAGCAACACACTGGCAAGATACCGCAAGAACTAAATGGAGCTTTTTCTAATGTCTCACTCACATTATGTGGTCAAACGTGGAAGAGGTTCGGTCAGAAACATCTCATGAAATGTCATGTTCAATTCCTGCAACAACAGAAAATGTATTCACAGAAAAATGAACGTTGGAGTAGAGCTTGTGAAGAAAATGATGGCTAAAGAATCCATTCGGTTTGTTGAAGTAAAAATAGCTGGAAAATCTGAGAAAAATCAACACAGTTATAATGAAGGCATTGTAATACTGCAAATGTTCAAGCATTCTTGGAGAGCTCTGCAAAGCACCACAAATGTTCACTAGAAAATTAATTTCACCATGTTGCTGTGAAGGTTATTTACAGGGTTATAGCCCCGAAATAGTGTTAGACAAGCCTACAGTATGAAGGTCTATATAACTGCACCACACTGAAAACTGTTTTTTTTTTTTTTAGATTAGTTCTGCTCTCTACATTAAACCTGTTTTCCTTGGTGTATTATCACGTGAGAATAGGAATTGTGGCATTTTGTTACCTTAGAATGAGCTGTTTATATGTACATAAGGAGTGGGTTTTCGTCCACGGAGTCCGCCATGTTGCACCACCATGTTTTGATAGTTGCCTTGAATGGACAAACTAAACACTGGCTTGAGATAGGGCAATTCGTGTTTTCACGTTGGCAATAAGCAGCGTCGAAAAAACAACTTTATTAAGTGTTCTTACTGATTTAAAACACCATGTCTCTCTGCGGATAATTTTGCTCACGGTAAAAACTTCTGAACATCTGGATCAGAAATAAGGTGGGCACACATCAGCAGATGCTATACAAGTGGCCTGTCTGCAAAGTGCCAAACAGGATAGAAGAAACACTGATTTATAATGTGAAACTGTTTTATTCAGTGTTTTTAATCTTTTTTAATCACCTGTTTCATTTGTTTTGGAGAGGAAGAGGCCTCTGCGGATAATTCAACTCCGGGTAAAAACCTCCTGAATGTCTGAATCTTAAGTTCTCAGACAAAATGATGAGCATGCATTAGCAGGTGTTGGGCCAACAGCCTGTCTGTGACAAGACGAAAGGCATCGGATCAACACGTACTTGTAAAGTGCAACTACTTTAAACAGGGTTTTTACCAGCTTCAATCACATGGTCTGTTTGTTTTGGAGAGGAAGAGACCTTGGTGGATAGTCTGACTGCTGGTAAAAGACCTCCCGGGGAAAGAGCAAAGGAATCCTGATTGGGAGTTCAATGGTAAATGGACTGCAAAATGGACTTCCAACCATTCAAAGAGCTTTAACACTACATGTCACATTCACCCATTCACACACACATTCACAAGCTGGTGGTTGAGGCTACCATACAAGGTGCCACCTGCTACTCAGTAACCACTCACATATGCTCACACACTGATGGAACAGCCAAGCAATTTGAGGTTCAGTATCTTGCCCGAGGATACTTCAACATGCCGGAGGAGCCGAGGATCGAACCACTGATCTTCTGATTGGTGGACGACTCGCTCTACCTCTGCCTCTGGCACATAGGAGAAGTTTCAGTTAGGTTGCACTCTGCAATCCCCAATCAACACCGCTAGATGCCACTACATCCTAAACACTGTTCCTTTAATTAAAAATCACTCAGGAATAGAGTTAAACAACTGCCCAAAACAGGAAGTAAAATTAAACCAATAACAGCACTAACCCAAAGAGTTTACTTTTGTCAGAATTAATCTTTTGATTCTCCAGACTACCTTTAGCTCATTCAGAATTCAGCTGGATCTGTTGAGAGAGCGAGTGGAGTGAGACAGAACAGGCTGGAGCACTTCTTTTCTCTTCTCATCTTATTCCCAAGACACATCATCCTCTTCACTTCCTGGAGCAAGATGAAGGCCAGCGGGGCTGTGAAATTAGCCTATCAGATGCCTCCACCAGCTAAAGGAGAACTCTGAATATGCTAATAGACAGGAGATTAAGATATGTAGCTGGGGGCACAACCACATGCACACACACACACACACACACACACACACACACACACACACACACACACACACACACTAAAACCCTTTATTCTATGATTATAGAGGAAAAAATTATAATGGCAGATCTCAAGAGCAAAAAGAGCTTTGGAGAATGTTACAGTGTCTTTGATGAGGGTACAGGTAATGAAGAGGATTATTTCTTATGTGAGGGTGAACAAAAAAAAAGATATAAAAGAAGAAGAGATAAAAAAAGATGCAGATGTGTGTGCGTGCGTGTGTAATGATATACATAGAACTTAGAGAGAGACTCACTAGATTACACAGGACTTTATCTGCTGCAGGCAAAGGACACAGGTGAGGAAATCCCTCCCGCTCTTCCTCCTCCTGCTCCTTCCCTCCATCTTTCCCTCAGTCCTACTCCCTTGTTACCACGGCGTAACACAAACAGGTGGAGCCCCCCTGACCCCACACCACCGCCCCCCCTCCCGATCTCCCCTTCCTCGATCTCCTTTAACAATCTCCCCATGAAAAATATCATTCCTCCCTTCTCTTTGTCTCCTCTCCTCTGTGTTTCCCTCTCTGTCTGATGGCTCATCTTTCTTCATTGCTCTGCCTGCCTCTCTCCCAGGGCTTGCCATCTGTACAGTAACAGGTGCGCTGTGTATGTGACTGATGTGTTTGTTACCTGTAGCGCTGCCTGCAGCCACAGCCTGCATGGAGAATAGCTGCCTCTGCCTATCTGCCTCCTGACCTACTAGCTACCACTCTGCTCCCTTTCTCTTCTCCTTTCCCTCTGTGTCTCCTTCAGATGACGACGGGATGAGTAGAGGAGCTGGAGATGAGCGGTGTAATGAGTTGGGGAGGCAGCAGCAAGCTGTTGCGTATTTGTATGTGTGTTTGAAGCTTTTACCAGCCGTGCTGTGTTCACCATGGTGGAGTTTGGGTAATTAGTCCCACCAGCATATGAGCGTGCGCGTACGTGTGAGCCTGTATAGGTGTGTATGTGTGTGTGTGGCCTGCCGGCTCATCTCATTAGTCTCACAGGTGAGTGATTAAACGCTCTGTAACACCTGGAAGTGTTCCTCCTATCCTCTATCCCTCCCATCTCTGCTGTTGTCTTAATTTACAGCTATACCCCTGAGAACTCCCCTGGCCCAGTCATAACACACTCCACAGGATGGCTACACACACCTTACGACACAAACACATTATCACTTACAGCCACACCTCACAACAGAGCCTTTATCAGACATGGAGTCTATAACATAGCCTGGGTCCATATATCTATTACAGTAATGGGTTTGGGGCTTTAAAACATAAGTCTCCATTATGCAAATGATCGGTAATGGCTCAGCCGTGGTTCAGCAGGTACAATGCAGGGTTGGCGGTTCAGCCCCTGGCCTCACTTGTTCACACGCTGAAGTGTCCTTGAGCAAGATGCTGAACCCAAATGGCCACTAATGGTTAGACCAGTGCCTTGCTTTGTAGCTTGCTACCATCTCTGTGTGAATGCTGGTGTGACTGGGTGAATGAGAGGCAAATTGTAAAGAGCTTTGGGTAAAGTCTTGTATAGATGCAGACCTTTCTATGAGAAGACTGTTTTGCATAAAGCTGCAAGACTCTCTCAGTGTTTAGTAACTAAGTGAAAGAAAGCGGTGGCATCTGCATAATAAAATGAGGACGTGAAGGTAACATGTTCTCAGTTCTTTCCCAGGCTGCACTGCTGATGGATTTGGTTCCCTTTTTAGGCTGCTCAAGCTTTAATCTATGACCATGTCGAACACCAGAGATGCTCATCTCCAGTTGTCATGATAGCGTCCTTTACTAGGGTTGGGTGACGTCTACTCAGCGTTGCCAGGTGGGAAATGTAGGATTATCGTACCAGAGACTCAAAATTATTGTATTGTGAGGGAAATTATAGAACACCTGTCATAACCAAAATAACAAGCCTACTGATGCACTATTGGCAAATATAGTCACTCTAGTGTTTAATTTTTTGTCATAGAGAATCCGTATTCATGATAACTGACAGCGGCACTCATTTTCCTTGCTTCTGTTTTTCCTCTTCTTCTTCTGTTTTGAATCTCATTCTCGCTCGACTTCCTGACGGGTCGTAGCGTCTCGTGGGGCGGGCGCAGCTGACCATTCAGCCAATCGTGCTCGTTGTTCTGAGACAAACGTCACCTGTATCTCACACTAAGCACAGTGCAATTGGCTGGAAACGCCAGCATACTGATTACAACCACACATTCACAAAATGGTCAAATTATCGTACATTCGGCCTTTTTTGAGATTATTAATCGTACATTGTACAGAGGGCTAAATTATCATACAAATACGATAATTATCGTACACCTGGCAACGCTGCATCTACTGAAATGGCATATGAGGATGTAAATTGTTATTTGGGGGGGGATTGCAGCTGAGTGCAGCGGTGTTATTCAAGGTGTGTGTGTGTTAGAGAGAAAGAGGGGAAGAGAAGATGTAAGGTGGACTACGGCATTCAATTTTTCTGCAGGTCTTAGTATGAAGAACTCAAAAGAGGACCACTTTGCCCATCTGGCAGCCTACAGTTCATCTGGTGGATAAATAAGACCTTTTTAAGCACACAATGAATGCTATTAGTGCCACTGCAAACCTGCACCTCAGTGGTGGTGTGCATAAGGGGACAGGGGCTTTTAAATCAGCGGTCGATGACTGACAGCCATTGGCAATGGATGGCGGCATCATCGATCAGCCCAACCCTATCATGTAATAAATGTTCTCATCAATTTCGATATTTATTAGATAGATGACGAATGCAGCCTATTTTACAGACTCTGTGACTCTGATTGAACTCCTAGTTGCTAGTACTGTAAGCAGCAAATTTAAGTAAACAGACTGTCTGAAGATTAGTTTGGATTTCAAAGTATTACTTTTTCCTCTACTGCCCTGGATTGCGAAGGAGGAAATAGCAAAAACATATTGTTACAGACTGACCTGACACAAGAAACATTTCATCTGCAGTATTTCCTGGTTTATAAACCTTGTGCTGATGAAGCCTTTATATTAATACGACACCTTTCAATACAGACCTAAGCCATGTTGAGAGTGTTACAGAAATGTTACTGAGTAAGATTACTGTTGTGATTTTCATGGGAAAGTGAAGGCTTATTCACACACGAGACCAACATGAAAAACTGCCACCTACGTATATGATGAAGTGTGCAAAAGAAGCTGATAACACCCTGACAGGAAGGGATGGTTGACAGAGATGAGAAGGAGGCAGAAGGATCAGGCTAGTGATGGAGATGGGGGTACAGGATCGTACTGCCAGTCTTATATCCTAACAGCCAGCCAGGGTGCCCAAACATAAAACGAATCATTCACCTAAAGTCACAGTGGGAGGCAGTATGTTGTATAGAAAACCATAGAGGAAACCATCGCACCATCCAGTCAGTCATTTAATAAACCCTACAGGCTGCCACAGCACGGGCAGACAGTCATATGGCCAGTATGGAGCTGCTGTGATATTATTATTGCGTGCGTGTCCCTGAGGGCTGAGATCTGATGGATGTCAGCGGTGTAGGTAATAAATTGCGGAGGTCAATCCACTCTGGTGAAGAGGTCCACTCTCGGGGAAGGCCACCTGATAGACAATATAGGCTTCAAATATTCCCCTCAGTGCACATTTCCATTCATTCCCTGGGCCTCCGTTTATCAGACTGGGGATCATTAAGTTGTTCTCTCAAGAGAGCTCTGGTCCAAGGCAGCGTGAGGGGATCACAGTGAGAACTCATTTGAGGGGCGATTTACAGCAAAGGCCAAGGTAAGAGTGTGTTTTCTCCAGGCGAGTGGAGAGTCTCCAGAGAGGGGGGGTGAGCTGGAGGGGGGGGGGATTGGGAAAGGTGAGACAGTGGACTCATCGCTAGCTCTAAAACCCATTAGACATCCACACAAACGCATGAGGGCACATGCACACGCCAGGTGGCAGGGTGAAGGCGAGGGGGCGGGCGAGGTGAGCTGGGCAGATCACAGCAGCAGGTAGTATGACTAATAACAGCAGAACTCAGTGAGGCACACCAGGCAATCACAACCATTTCTCACCTCACTTCCCTCCGTCTTTCACTTCCTGCTGCTCCTTCTTTATTCCTCTCTCTATCATTCACTCCTTTTCCTATTTATTTCCCTCTCTGGATGGCTCAATTTAAAACACATGCCTCAAATAGCACCTTTTTCTTCCCACCTAACTTTTTATGTCACTTTTAATTTTTCTTTCTTTTGCCCAGAAGGACGCAGCCTCTTCATAATGGCTGCTGTAGCACTTTGCTGCTTTATGACGTGAAAAAGTTGCTTAAAGCACACACTCCTTACAGATAGGCTCCATGCTGAAAAGAACAGTCTTTCCATGCCTGCTCTGCCTACTTACATTCGTAACGTCACATGGGAAAATATGGGAAGGAGAGATAAATGAAGCCCACTTTAGAAGTATCTCTTTTACAGTACAGCTGCTATTACCAGCTGCCTCGTAAGACTGAAGCAATGTGAGGCTGCACAGAGCAGAAATAAGCATGTGTGCCATTTGAAATCACACACACACACCAAATATGGTAGTCCACTCATCCACATCATATTATCAACTTCAAAATAAGCCCCCGCCAAATATTTCTGTCAGCTGCAGGCATGGCTATTATGGATGTGTGTGATTGAAACCATCAAATCAGTTCACAGTCATTTAATCTTGCAGCTCTTAGATCTTGCCTATCCCATTAATCCAGCTTTATGTGGACACGCACGCACACACACACTCATAGAGACACACACACACAGAGTGAGCATGGCCCCATGGTTGAATGGGTGGTCCTTTAACACCCTCATTCCCAAAAATTACTTATCATCCTCATCAGCCCTCAGACTGCTATGGATAGAGAGGAGTCGTTATCTGAAAGCATATCCAGCTAATTGAAGGCTGCCTATCTTAATGCTCAGATATAGAATGGAGGGGAAGTGAGTGTGTGTGTGTGTGTGTAAGTGTGAAGGAGACGAGACGGAGAGCAAAAAAGAGGGCGAGACAGGTCATGGCCTAAGGGTAAGGGGGCCATCAAAAGCACTTTTATAATGAAAAAAATAATTTACCCTTCAGTTGAATGTCCTCTTCATCATTTGACTCTCTCTCACTCTCTTTCTATGTGTGTGTGTGTGTGTGTGTGTGTGTCAAAGTGTGTGACTCCAGCAGCCCAGTCGAGTGTGTCAGTCTAGTGGATGCTCAGTGGAACTCGATCAAGGAGCACAAATGACCTGAGAGCAGGTGATTGAATCCTCCATTCGTCCTTAAAGAAGACCCCTGACTGAGAGGCTGACCACACACACACACACACACACACACACACACACACACACACAGAAGATGGGTCTTTAAACCTGCTGAATGCACTTTCAATCCATTTTCATTGGTGATGCCTATCTGCTAGATTTGGCATTAACCCAGTCCAGTGCTTGGTTTGTATGCTAAAGATAGTTGAGGCAACATTGTTCATAGTAACACCAAATAATGTTACTGAAAGAATGACTGTACAACCAATCTTACTGAGAATCAACAACCAAATCTGCAGTTTCACTCAAATCACAACCAAATTTGGCTCTCTGAGTCGAACATGCCGAATCCATTTCATTTAAAGCAACAGTTTTAGCACAGCAGCTCACACAAACTAGTTCTTCTTTATGTGACAATAGCTGCATCACCGCAATATCGTGGCCACATGACGTTACCATGGTGATAAAATCATCAGAGTTTTTTTTTTGAGCTAAGATAATAAATTAATTGAAAAATGTGCTACTTTGGCTCTGACATAGCCCCTCAATCTGCAGTCACCGCTTTGTAGACACGCTCAGTGTCCCACCCACAACACTACCTGATTGGTTACAGCAACGATGGAGACTGGAGCTGCTCCGGTGAGTGAGCAGACCGGAACTACGTAACTTCAGTTGTATTAGTAGGAGAACTGCAAGGAGCGGACTCTTCCTCTGCAGACAGTGCCACGACGCTTGCGAGAAATGTGACCAGATTATCATAGAATATAAATGCAGCCCAGTAATGACACAGACGTTTCAAACACCAGACCACCAGACCTCAGTGATACATTCCCTTTTCACTGTGGTAAGACAAAATCACCATCACATCTTAAGTTCATTCTGAAATGGTGGCAAACCAAAGGAAAAAAGAGGCAGGAGAGACAAACTAAGAGTAAGCCAAAGACACCCACTTAATCTCCGCATGTAGTGGGTCACACCAGGAACAAAACACCAGTAAATATCAGACTTGCACTGAACAGGTGGAGAGAATGTGGATCCTAATGGGATGTTCACGTTGCCCTGGTTCTGCTGGATTAAGTGGGCAATTGTTTGCTAACAGCTACAGGCTTAGCCATAAGAACTTGATAAGCTGATACATTATCCAAGCGCCTTACTGTGAGGTTTGTTTTGGGGTCTTCTACCCACTACAAGTCGAAAATTGCTTAATGCAGCTTTAAGCTACTTTAGGCTTTCATAAAGTAAATGGTACAGCTGTATTTTATTTTCTCTAAATGCTTGTCTAATAAGTTCATCCTTACTAGCGCTAAAGCTCCACTTTTACAGCTCAATTTAAAGCACAAAGCCATACTAACTAGCTCTGGGCTGATGTGAGCTGAAAATTCCCAGCAGTTAAGTGAGGACCGATTCATTTTATCTTTATTCCTAATGTGTATTTATGTGTCTGCCGGTCAAATCCTCTTACACAACTGCCAGTAAACAACATTTAAACGTGGAAAAAATGAAAATACTGCCACTGGAGGGATATATGCTTGGGTCATTAGGAAGGCGTTGATTGTGTGTGAAAGGCATTAACGACATTACATTTCAATGTATTAGTGAAACTGTGTATATCTGGTTGCTGTATGTATGAATACAAAGCACATAAAGACAAAAATTCCAGTCCAAAGCTGCAGCAGTGAGTCATCAACTCAGCCATTCCTGGAATGATTAGGAACATACTGCAACAGCTGGCCAAAGTACTAAATGTTAAAGTGCCTATTCTTAAAAGATAAATAATAGATGTGTTCCAAATGAAAAATCTTTTCTGTGGTAGTAAAGTGGATTACTGCTTATGGATTCTGATCACATTCATCTATTGAGATACATGGGATTATTTATCTATCTAGATGATGTTGACTGAGGAGTAGGACTGGGTATCCTTTAAAAAATTACAATACCTGTACCAATAAAGCATAATAAAAGTGATACTAATAACTGTAGAGTACTTCACTTGATTCCTTTCTCCTACTTTATTCAATACCCATCGTGTGAATGGAAGCATTTAGTTCTGTAAAATGGGGCCATACGTTGAAATAGGGCTATGCGATAAGGAGGAAGTCAAATATCATGACACTTTGGACCAAATACCTCAATATCAATATAGCGACAACACAGCAAGGTTTGAGGGGTAAAGTGGGTATAAAGACTTATTGGGTAAAGGCAAAAAAAGGACACCTAGAAAAAATCTGGTAACTCCATTTACTTCAACAAAGTCTTGAGGCCTTGAGTAAAGCCCAACAAAAGACAACACTCACAATATCCACAATCTAAGATAACATCTTGTCTCAACACAATACCTGATACAAAATCGATACACTGCCTTGTCCTCCTTTCAAATATTTTGGTGGCATCTTGGCACACTGAACTGCCAACTCCATCAAATACACTGCACTCAACTTCACCTCACCACCAACTGTATGGGTCATAGCTGCTGCAACAGTGGGCCGATAGACACTGAATTAAATTGAAGAACACTTGCAGGAGATTGGCTGCGAGCAAAACTAGGGATGCACAATACTGGATTTTTTTGCTGATATCCGATATGCTAGATTGTAACAACTCATTTGGCCGATAACCAATACCGATATCAATATATCAACTTCTTTCCCTACATGAAGCTCAGCGTAAGTTCAATCAGGAAGACCTTCTCTGTGCTCATCCTTTCACATTTCTCTCCATCCCACTCTCACTACTGACTGTTGTTATCCAATCAAACTTTGCCACGATCTCTCGGCCAATCATGATGCCACTGCAAAATTTTAAATCTGCTCTCTCCTCTGCTGCTGTCAGCATCTTCCCACCCTCCTCCACCCTTCATATGTTCACATGTTAATAAATATTCTTTTACCATTAAAAATGAGTCTCTCCTGATTGACCTAATTTTAGTGATCACTGAGTCTCTTCTGTAGTGGAATCAACATCATATTATGAATGCATACTCTTATCATGATGGCCCACTGGCAAACAGAGACATCAAATACAATACCTTTCAATGTATGTAACATTCATTAATTGTGCAAATTAAGAAAAAGCATGTTGGCCGATTCTGATATTTCATTTTAAAGCCAACATCAGCCATTACAGATGACATACCGATATGATCATGCATCCCTGAGCAAAACCACACAAATAATTGTTTTCATGATCTTCAGGATCAAATACAGGAATCGTTTGAATGGTGAGGCTTCAATACTATTTGGTACTGGGTTGTTTTGATTGATACCTTAAAGGTATCAATCACCCAGCCCTATTGAGTGGAAAGGAAGAACTGGTGAATTGATTAGAGGCACTTGCCTTTAGCGTGGGGGTGGTTTGTGTGATCTCTCACAAAAGTCTTTATAATTCCGAGGACGTTCCTACATTAGCAAATTTTGCTTTCATTAAGTAATTTGAGCACAACCTGTACAATAATGGCCCAATTAAACCACAAGTTAGCACTGAAAAGCTCTTCTCTGGTTTAAACTGTGAACATCCTCTCTGCAGAGCTCCAAATCCTAGTGCATTGGTATGAAGGCAGCTGTTATGATGTGGCAAAAATCTCATGGCTTAACTGTGTAAAAGTTGCCAGAATGTATGAGCTTGTCTTATGTGCCCTTTCAGGTACATGCGTGACAATGTGTTCATCTCAAGTGAAATACAACAGTTTGCAATGGAACACCGAAAAAATGATTAACTTTTGGTGAAGATTTAAAAATCACTGTTGGCCTAACATCCTCTCTACTGAGTTCAGACTAGTTTAAAATGCATTAGGCCTGTTCATTCAAAGCCTGGCCACTCTCTCTCAGTGGTGACTGCAGCAGTCAAGGCAACTGACCTCTGCACAGCAGGTCCAAAATGTGGCCTATAGACTGCATTCAATCTGCTTCCCTAACCTTTCTAAATGCATGATGGCACAGTGAGGAGGGCCCAAAGAGTGTGTATGTGTGTGCAACATGCACAGTGGGAGGTAGTGTGATGGGCAAAGGGAGTAGCAGTGTGTGTCCAAGTTTTTACATGTGCAGAGGAGTGTTGACGACTCAGCGTGGAGGACAAATGGCCGAGGCCAAGCGATGAAATGGTCAATCACAGCTCAGTGGCACCATTGACATTGAGGGGCTTCAGTTATTCCTCACCTCAGCCTTAACCTCCTCTGAGCTCCCTCTCTTTTATGCCTCAGTTCATTTTCCTCATAAATAAACATTTTGTCTGTGGGTTTGTCCATAAAAAGTGTTTGCAGAGGTGTAAAGAAATTGTTTAATTTATCACTTTTGTTTTTGGATTGGTATTTTTAAAGCAGTTGCAAAATGTGTTCTACCTGAAAAAGGTTCTATAAAAGATCAGTTACATGTCGAGCACAGTAAAAACTGAAGCCTCAGACAGTTCCTTTAATGCAACATGAAAGGAAGAATCCCATTTTGATCATTTTTATGTTTCTACCTTAATTGAAACTTAGCATGGTTTATGGGTTGAGCAGATTTCATGACCCATGAAACCACATAAAACTCTATTCTGTGATCACAAAAGTGCTTGGGTGCGACACTGAAGTGCTCAGAGCCATGAGCAGAAACACAGAAGTTTGCAGATGAGTGAAAATGCATGTGAGAGATGTACGTATGTCATGCATGAGCCTATGTAAGTGTGACAGCGTACATCAGAGAGTGTGAGCTCAGCAGGCTGAATGCAGCAGCATCTGGGCGTCTACCCGCTCCTCTGAGCCCGGCAAGTGCTGTAAGAGCCGGGCACCAGATGCTCTGGGGAGGCAGCTCGGGATGTGGTTCCGGCCCAGGGACAGCTCTTCTGTCCTGGACACATATGCCAGACTCACACCCCCTCCTCCTCCCCTATTTCATCTGCTTTAACAGATGTCTGGCACACAAGGCAACCCTAACATCCCCTATGAAGAACTGAATTAGGTTACCGGCACCTTGTCTGTCAAAGCGAGACAGGGTCAGGCAGGCTGTGTCACTCCCACATGCAAAGCTCCTGCCATGCAGTAAGTTCCCATACCATGAAAACTAACTGTGAATTAGGTGCAGTGAAGACAAGAGCTAATGATGGATATTGAATTGTGGCTAATCTTTACAAACAGAGAGAGTAAGGGAGAGACAAAGGGGAGAATCATGGGACGGTTAAAAATTCATTAGTGAGCAGCCACAGAAAAGCACAGATGGAGAGAAAGCAAGAGAGACAAAGAGAGAAAGAAAGAGGGGGAGAAATATAAAGAGGAAATCCTCTAAGGAAAACATCTTTCCATTCCCGTCTCTGTCTATTTCTTTCTCTAACTTTGTTGCAGTCTCACAGTGAGTGTGGAAGTCAGTGGAGCCGTTCCACAGGGAAGTGTAGCTAACAAACCCCCCAGCAAACCTGAGAGCCCACTCCCTGTCTCCCTCCCGTGCTGTATGCATTCATTATCTATTGTATTCCTTGAATAAAGAATATGGTACAAAACCAGGCATCTCCGCTCCATTGTACATGCTGGATGAAAGGCAGAGAACACAAATTAAAATGTAATTTATGATGCTTTGTTTGCCCGCATTCTCTCCAGCACCTAAAATGTCACAAGGAGCATGTAATACTGCTGGGGTCTGCTGAGGCACGACACAGGGCACCATACATCACTGCTGTGTGTGTATGTGCGTGTTTGTGTGTGTGAGAGAGAGAGAGAGGTTTGAAGGGAGGGGTGGTCAGGGATCTTGACTTCTGGGGAAATGAGAATGTAAGGCGTTCAATTAATTGAAGTGTTAATGTGCTGTGACTCCTCCAGTGTGGCACATGCCTCTGTATGTGTGTGTGCCTTTACCTCCCACTCTAAAGTGCTTTTGTTTGCTGTGAAAACTCATTAACAAAGTGAACACCTTTGCGATTTCACCCCAAAGTGGCGCTCACTGGAGAAAGAAATGAGCAGGAGACCCAACGTGTACAGCAGTACAGCACGTAAGAGAAAATGGAAGAAAATGTGATAATGATGATGTGAAAAACTAATGGTGATGTGAAGAAAGGATGAACTCAAGAGTCTCAGTTCCATAATCAACATCTCATCTGAAACAAGAGGATCCCCGAAGCTACACTACAGGCAGAGATGGAGGGAGAGAAAGAGAGAAATACAGAGAGATGCAGAGAGAGAGCAACGCTAAGAAAAACAGAGAGAGCAGGAGCAGGCGAGAGATGGAGAACCAAAGACAGAGATTGAGAAAACACAGAAAGGACACTGCGAGGGTAAAGATGTGGAGGGGCGATAATGCACAGAGAAGCAAAGGGCTAGAAAGAAGCTGGATGTGCATGAAAAAATAAAGCAGTTACCATGGTTGTTCATTTTCAGTCTTGTACAAGCGGAAACCTCAGAGGCTGAAAAATGAAGCCAACACAGCAGTGCCAAAAACTGCAGCTCCTATAACAGCCACTTGAGGCTGGCTGCAGAAGTGAGTCAATCCTCACAGACCCCCGTGTTAAAGTGCCCAACTTTACAGCAGAAATAAACATGTTTACAGCCTGGTACAAAACATGGTTTGGGTCTCTGTGGCTAATTTAAACATTCGTGACAACAGCACAGGTGAATTTTCATATGACTCACCCCTTTACTTTTTTAAGGCTTAAAGTTGCCCATATTTAAGGGCGCAGCTGCTTTGAGTGACAGGCTTTCGCTACAGTCTATGAGTCGGATCCACTCCTCCACAGCATCACCCTTTTATCCAAATATGGTCACTTCTGGCTCCAAAAAAACAAGATGGCAACGGCCAAAATGCCGAAGCCAAGGCTTCAAAAAGGGAGTCCACAAACCGAGGGGTGACATTACAATAGCTTCGTCCATTATTTTTACAGTCTGTGGACTTGTACCGAAAAAGTAGCAGTTACTCTGTGATCTAATGTAACTAAATATATGTGTGAGGTTTATGAAGATCACTGTAAAGTCTTTTGGTCCATCTTGGACTTAATCCAACCTGCCCAGACAGTTAAGGATGGGAACTGAGAACCGATTCCAAATTGTCAAATCTATCATAATCTTATGGCTCAGAATTTGTCAATTATTTTAACTGATGCCATCATGTTTTTCTGACAGATGTGCATTACAAAAAAATAACATCAAACTAATGCGACTCTGCTAGAAACGGTCAAAAGCATGGCTTCATTTCATGAAGAAAGATTAAAACAGTGCTGCTTGTAAGTCTGTAAAATGATCATCTTAAGTAAGGGCAGAAATCCCAGTAATATGCTGAAACATCTGTCTACAGAGTATGGGCTTATATTTCAGGAATGCCATGTATCTGACACTCCAATACGAGGGCCCTCGCTTCCCAACTGAGCAGCATGTCCATTACCGAGGGTAAATACCCCGTTATAATAACATTAGCGCCACGCAGAAAGGCTTTGCAAATTTTTCTTTGACTTAGAAAACCTAAATGAAATCAAATGCCGTACAAATATTCTTGCATTTCATCTACACTGTGCTCAGACTTAAGAAAATAAAACCGTTTTTAAATAAAACTGTTGCATTGACGCTGAAACCTGTGTAGGCCTATTTTTTCCCCAGAGAAAAAATTGATCGGGAATCAATAAGGGAATCAATAAAGAATTGAACTGATAAGCAGAATCAATAATGGCACTGGTATCAATACACTTTTATCAGTCCCCATTAACCACTATCATCCAATTCCTACATTGTGATGCACATACTTTACGTAACCTAGACTTGATACTGAAGGTAAGGTCGTCTGCAAACGAGCAAACTGTGCAGCATTTCCTTCTGTTTATCTGCTAATTCTATTTCACAGTCACAGTGCTGTCTAAAGATGAGAAGTTGGCCTGCAAAAGCAGAGCATGGCAAACCCACGCAGCAGTCTTTTTTGCGGTCAAATGTAAGGGCAGCAAAAAGTGTGCATGTTTGTGTGTGCGCACTGTTGTTGTGTCTGCAGATGCTAATCCCAGTGGTGTGGACAGATTGCGAGTGTTTTTAAGAAGATTACAGATTACAGACTGCAGAGGCAGATTAGCTGGCAGCTCGATCTGCACCTCTGGATGGACTGCTCTGCTCTCTCACAGCCCTCCTGTGGGGTTGTGTGTATGTGTGTATATGTGTGCATGTAATGTGCTTTAGTGTGCCTGTTGGTATTCAAGAAGTAATAGTGATTGGTGGTAATGATAGTTGTGTGCACATGTGGTGTCTCCAGGTATGTGTGTGTGTGTCTGTGTGATGGATGCTGATTTGCACGGTATCACAAACACACATTCCATTTGCCTTACAGTGAATAAAGGCCAGGAAATAGGGTACATATATACACACATACTCCCAGTGGGCTGTAAAGATATTCCCGATGCCAATTATATCTGAGAGAATGTCACACACACGCACAGACACACAGGATGTGGATCAATGGGAAGGGCAGCCAGCCAAGAGTCAGTCAATTCTCCCTCTTTCCTTTCTCTGTAACAGTGGAACCCCCTACTGAAAAATACCAATATTTAACATGTTGCAATGTGGTTAAAATGCCTCAGCAAAGAAGGAATAAATTTCACTGGGATTTCTTCTTTTCTGTTCTTTTATGATTACAGTTGTTATGCATGAGAATTCTGCCTTTGACATACATTCAAGAAAGATAGAGATCTTTGCAGCATCTGAGGCTCATACTGAGGAGAAGATATCCCAGGTCTTGAGTCAGAGATGTGCTGAGATGCCCCCCAATGCACTGAACTTAACTTACAAAGGTGAGGGGAGAAAAGGTAGCATACAAAAGGTCTAGGAAGGACGAAAGATGCAGATTCACTCATTCATTTTCTATAACTGCTTGTCCTGGTGCGGGGTCGCAGGGGGTGCAACCTATCCCAGCTGACATTGGGCAAGAGGCAGGGTACACCCTGGACAGGTCACCAGACTATCACAGGGCAGACACATAGAGACAGACAACCATTCATGCTCACATTTACACCTACAGGCAATTCAGAGTCACCAGTTAACCTGCATGTCTTTGGACTGTGGGAGGAAGCTGGAGTACCTGGAGAAAACCCATGCTGACAAACAGGGAGAACATGCATACTCCTCACAAAAGGGTCCCCGCCCTTGGCTATGTCTTTGCTGTGTTTTCATGAGCAACTTTTTGGCTAAAAAACAGGCAAGGTGAGGCAATGCAACAGCTGGCCTTTGATGCCACTGGTTCTTTGATGTCGGTTTGGTGTGTCGGGGCCTTTAATGTGCACAATGCTGATCAGAAAGTCAAACATGAGTTGGATTTACCACCTCGTGGGGGGTTTCACCGACACAAAAAATTGTAACAGCCCTAAAAAGTGCCATTGGCATCCCCCTGATGGAATTGTCCATTAAAATACAAAGAAGTACAAAATGGACCCAAGAGCAACTGAACCTGAGTCAGAAATGGTCCAAAGGAAAATTCATCTGAATGTGGAGTTTCATTGCTGCTGTCAAGTTAGATATTGGGAGAAAAAAATTACAGTCCCATCGGGCTTCAGAAGGAGAACTTGCTGAATGTTTATCTTCTTTCACTAGTTTAATACCACTGCAGCTGCCTGTTCATTGTTTTCATCACAGTTGATAAAGAAGTGCCGCTGAGACACCGCCTGCGTGGAGTCGAGTAGGTAACTTGAATAGTCCGTCAATTTATTGTGGCATTGAATTGTATCCATAGCAACAAGTGTCACCGGGGTGCCACAGCAAAGTAGGCAGCAATGTGAATAAGATTACAACACCACTCTATGGGATAAACAGGTTATGGCAGGAATTCCACTAATACATGTTATTTCAACTTTTTGGCTGTCACAGTGCTGCAAGCCAGTAATTTGTCACATTCTTCCTAGTCTTGTGTAGAAAGGCCATCTTCATAGCACTGTGTCAGCGCTACAGAAAGGTCTGGGGACACCCATTATCATTCTGGTATACAAGAAAACACCCCTCTGGGTCATTTTGTATGGGGTGGCAGTAGCTCAGTCCAAAGGGACTTGGGTGTGGAACTGGAAGGTCGCCAGCTAAGTCCCCGTCTGGACAAAATATGGAGTTTGGACTGCTAGCTGGAGAGCTCTCCTGGGCACTGCTGAGGTACCCCCAATCAAGGCACAACCACTCAGGGTGCCTGTCCATGGGAACCCCCCTCACTCTGACATTCCCCCACTTACTGCATGTATAGGTCCTGTTTGCGTATGACGACAGAGGCTAATAAAGTATATCTTCTTCTTCTGCCTCTATTTCTCTAAAGTAGAGATGTTCTGCTACCATTTTTTCTTTCCCTATATTGATTCTGATACCTCAACTTGAGTACCAACGTGATACCATTGCATTTTTTTTTTTAAATCACCAGCTGTACACTACTTTTGTGGATGTGAAATGATTTCTATCATTGTTGTAAGGCATTGTTCAGTTTAAACCCTTTGTAAAACATGAATTGATACATGGAGAGAATGACTGCCATCGGACTTTCTTTTATCCAGTGTAAAATATTGCCAAATGGCTGACAATTTGTTTACAGCTAAAGTTACACTATCAACCAGAAAACAGTTCTTCACAGCTCAGAAACAGTAACTGGCTGTAGCTGCACAGAGCAACTTGCTGTATATGCTGTGGTTTTTGAGCAGCAAAGAACTTTTTTTACACAAAAACTGCTGTTTTATTCAGGTGTGAAACTACTACAAAGTTTATTACTAATATATAAACCATGTGGTATCAGATCATGTATGAAGTTGCATACTTGCCAATACCCAATACAGCATTTTAGGCAATGTCTGAGGCATATTCTATACAAGTAATGGTATCGGAACAACTCTCAGCTCTGTCTCCAGGATGCAGCGACAGTGCCCTTGCACAATGCTAGCACATAGAAGTGGAGGAGAATACTGGCTGAAATAGCCAGCTAATAGCAGGCATACAACCCCAGTCTACATTGTGTCAATCAGACTACATTCTTCCTGGCTGATAAAAACACATTATGTGTTGTTTCTTTGTTCTGGTGGGTCCAATGAAAGTTCATTTGGACTTGGCTAGAAAGTTGGAACTGGACCCAGTTGGGGTCAGGTCAACGGGTTTTTAGTGGCTCTGGTATCCCAAAGGGAACTTCACTTCAATGTGCTCAATAGCCACCCTTATTTAAAAGTACAATAGTTCAAACTTTGCACAGAACACAGTTAAACATCTTAAGCTTGATGTCATTCTTTGTAGATGGTGCTTTTTTTTACAGCTTTAAGCAGACATTTACATGGTGTCAGGTGAGTTTGTGTGCAGCATAAAACTCCTCTTAATAAAAAGAAGGCTTTCAAGATATCAGAGGTACATCAAGTCTCCCACTCAGAAACAAATTCACAGTTACAAGCTTACTCCTGCAAAAGCTGTTAAAAGCTTTAGGAACCTGAACAGTAAGCTCTGAGTCCCAAACAGTTCCCCATGTCAAGACTACACAGCTTAAAAGAGCTCCTTTCTGTTTAAGACTGAGCCCAACATCCATTCAAACTGCCTTGTCGACCATTATACAGTGCACAGACACAAGACCTACTATACTGCATTGGCAAACATAAATTGCAAGAAGCAGACTGGGTAGTGGAAAGTAACAGAGAATGGGTAAGGAAAAAAAAGGGAGCCTGAGACTGTAGACGGAGCAGATGGAGATGAGAATTGAAAGAGGGAGAAAGAGAGCCTTCAACAGGGTTTTCTTTGAGAGTTTCCACACAATACTCTGTGGGTTACTATGACGCCCTGGAGTCGCCTGCTGGGCCCATACAGGCAGAAGTAAGAGGTCTGTTTGGCAGTAGCGGAAAAAGTATTCAAATCCTTAACCTTGGTTACAGCAGAAGGACTACAATGAACAATTAACAAAGTCAAAAGAAGCGTCCTGCATTCAAATTTTAGCTTTCACAGCTAAAAGTAAATAAGTGACAGCTGTGAAATGTACTTACAAATAGTCACTATGGAGGGTGGTCCCTGTTTGTACTGTATAACAAGTATTTTAAAGACAGAAGTGGTCTAATGGGTGCTTTTTGCATCACATTTCATGATGTTAGTGTTTAATGTGTAAAAATCTGAATCTGATAAGAAGCTCACAAGCTTAGAAAATGTGTTGCTTGACTCCTGTCCACCCTTTTGCATCCTGATGAAGACCTTGGTTCAAAACCAGTCAGTGTTTTAATGTAAGCAGCCATGTTTACTGAAGGCTTTTTAACTTAATTCAAGTGCATTGTTCCTGCTCCACGCATGAGTGCCTGAAGTTCCTTTTTTAATCCCAGGAAACTGACAACCTTCAGAGAAATGTGGTAGAGTGAGAAATACGGTGTTTCCATCTGACGTGCAGGATAATTTAGTTGTATATATAGATCAAAATACAGTTTTCCTCCTACCTGCACTTCTATTAATCAGTCTAGATTGTTTTGTTGTGAGCTGCTGATGCTTGTAACTCTAGATTTGTTTCCGAGTTGGTGTACCTCTGATACCTTTACTCAAGAAAAGTTTTATGCTGTAAAAAAAAATCACCTAACGCTGTGTAAATGTCTGCCTAAAATGGCACGCTGTAAAAACTAAAGGACCACCCGCAAAGGATCACATCAAGCTCAAGGCGTTTGCTTAACTGTGTTCTGTGTGAACTTTCAATCGCAAATGGGAAATACTCAAGTAAACTGACAGGATCTCGGAATAAAAGAGCGGTTGTTGAGTAAATGCTCACACACATGCAGGTGGTTGGGTTGCACCTGGCACGCTTGTGAGTGACACACTGATTTTACATCTGTGGCAAAACCTAATAAATCCCCACTGAGTAGAGATTTTATTGCAAATCCAGTCCCATTTCACACATACAGACAGGATACAACCTCCTCACACTCACACTCACACACCAGCCACAAACACACCTGCTACATATATAAAGCTGATGCAGGTTGTGTGCAGGCAGGAGGGGGAGAAAGAGAGGAGAGAGTGAGGGTCTGCAGAGCACACCAGCTTCATGATTAATGCGGCTTTTAGCTGCAGCGGAGCCAGGGCCCCCCCAGAGCAAACTGACCGGGGTCGCCCATTCAGCCCCCTCCCTCTGTCGCTCCTCTCTCCCTTTCTCCATCAACCCAAACCCAGTGACTGGGAACCAGCTATAGCCTACACACCATTGACTACATTTCTGCACTAACACTTCAACACCAGTGTAACCTAGGCGTTACACTTCATTTCACTTCACTCCCACTGCGAGTCAAGCCTCCAAAGTGGACAAAACCCCACACATCAGGGACATTAATTTAACAACTGGAGGGGTCGAAAGCATGAGTCTATAAAAGAGCATGGAATAAAGTGAATAAAATGTGATCATACACTTGTAAAAATAAGATAAAATGATCAGGATAAGTGCAAACAGGGTCATAAAACACACTATACTGCAGAAGTATAATAAGGTAACTATAAAGTCACCATGGAGTGCCAAAGACAGGCTTCCCCAGTCCCTCAGATTGTCTTTCACTGGAGGTAAAAGGGCAGGAAAACGCGCATATAACAAGTGCACGCACATTGACAACAGCACAGATATTTCTAAGATGTGCAGGGATTAAAAACTTGCACCGGTTTTATCACTTTATAGACAGCAATTACGCATCATCTGCTCCGAGAGAAGGACGCACAGTAACAACTACACACGCTGAAGAGACAGATGCCAAATGCAGCAAACCTCCCGCCTAACATCACTAACACACACACACACACAGCCCCTGACCACTATGCTTCTATGAGGGGGTCACTCCCCCCTACACCCGCCCAACACACACACACACATACGCGCGCACACTAAAATCCCGATGCACCAGCAGCAGCAGTAGCAGCAGCAGCACTAGATAATTCATTGCAGTGATAGGAGCAGAGAAGCACACTGAATCCACAGGCTCTTCTTACATCCTAAAACACTAACTACCACACACCGATTTCCAGGTACACACTTTGTGGCCCCCACCGTGCACGGGACCGGGACGCGCTGTGCCACTTGTGCTGCATCCGTTCAGCCTGTTTGCATTGGCGCACTTACCTTTGCACTACAGCGAAAATGAGCACAGTTAGTTCCCATTTTGTGAAAAGGCTTTAGAATCCATTCATTCCCGTGTATCTCCTCCTGGTTTATTCAGACATCCACAGTGTGTTTCAGCAGGGAGAGTAATCCAGTTTTCCATCCCGGGGAGAGCGCTTGCAAGCTTCGTTACATCTTTTTCCACAATCCCCACAAAACTATGTCAGGCTTCTTTCAGCGCGTTTTTTTCTCCTCCTCGCTCCTCTGCCCCCTCTTCTTTCCTCTCCCTCTCTCTCCCTCTCTGAGGTTGCCTGGTTACCTCTTTCTGTAGGCTGGTTTAGACCGCCGGCCGGCAGCCAATCACAAGGCCGGGTTCAGCTTAACCCCTCCGCTGCTGAACTGTCCTGATTTCCAGCTTTCAAGGAGTGGGAGTGGAGGGGGGGTGTGAGGAGAAGAAAAGCACTGGGTGATGGTGAAGGATTTAGAAAAATGTATATTAACAAATTTATAATGAGTGAGAAAAGATGAAAGGAGGAGGAAAAGAGGAGGGGCTGCTGGGGGAATTTGGGGTTTGAAATTAAAAGTTGCGGAAGAAACGTCAGACTTGTGCGTCACTGTTTGGTCAGGAAGTGTATTATTTTGTAGTTTAGAGGATGTGAAGGGATGACTGTACTGTCAAAAGTTCAGTCACCATCACACACATAGTAATGCTGACAAAGAGCACGCACATTGAGTCATGGACGCACGCAGGCAGTCATTGTGCTGCGAGCCTTCACCCAGTCATTCACCAGAGAGTATTGATTAGTTAACCACCCACATTCAAGTCATCCAGACTAAACTGTGTTTATGTGAGTCATGGACTTGGCAAACTCACACATGCTGTACGTCTCTAGAACTATGAAAAATGTTTTTAGGTAATTTAGACCTAAAGATAGAAATTCACCCTCCTTACTGTTACTTCTTTTTATTAGAATAAGACTGACAAAAGAAAACTTGAGGATGATGCAGCGATGCTGACTTCACTGAACCGCAGTATTTTGCCATTTCATGCCTTTCTACCATTCTCTCTTAAGCCTTAACCTTGTGCAGCTTGCCCCCTCTAATCCACACCCCCTGTCACCTTTCTGCCCCTGCAACACCTCCGCTCCCTTTCTCCTCCACTTCCTCGCCTCAGATCATCTTCCTCTCCAGATGTGGCGTGCTGCTGTCAGGGGTTAGGCAGCCCCAGTGTAGACACAATTCCTCTGATCTGTGCAGAGACTGGAGGACGCTCAGCAGTACTCCAACTAAACCTTTTCTCCCACATTCAAGCGAGAGTGTAGGTTTTGTTTCAGAATTGTAGAGACACAGTGGGTGAGGTGTGTCAAGCAGTGTTACTACAGACACATTACTTTTTCCAGTAACAAGTAGAGTAACTAATTACTAACACAATTTCAGTAGTAATATTACAGTTACTCCAAAACCAAACAACTTGTTACAACATTACTTTTGTTATCACAACACTACTGACTTGAAATACAACATCACATCATTGGACTCATTTTACCAGCACCCGGTGGTGTCAGAGAGAAACACAGCGGGACATGAACTAAAGTTAAGGCAGTGAAACTCTGAGTCAGGCAGGAGGGATGGTGGATGGGTCCAAGAGATGCAGACTTTCACCCAAGAGACCGTTTTTTGCATCCTATAAGATTATAAAGCTAAACCCTGTTCTTGTTTTCTAAACCTAACCACGTTTTTGTTGTCTAAACCCAACCATGTGTGTTTGTTGTTGAAGGAAAAAAAAGTCAATTCCCAGTGTTGTACCAACGTAGTGCTTTTATTTTGAAAGACTGTATGTA
Organism: Cephalopholis sonnerati; assembly: GCA_019142605.1. Lineage (NCBI taxonomy): Eukaryota > Metazoa > Chordata > Actinopteri > Perciformes > Serranidae > Cephalopholis > Cephalopholis sonnerati. The sequence continues at coordinate 9,742,476 of JAGQAX010000006.1, forward strand.
AATAGTACATTTCCTGTGGAAACAGAAGTGTACTTTGAAAGAAGACAATGCATGTAACAGGCAGAACTTGACACAGTGTCCCAGAACATCAACAACCAACGCACCCAGGGTACCTTGCACATCATATGTGGACGTGGAAAGTCCATGACCAAACATCAATATGTGACGAGGTCGGAGTGAGAATGTTTTGGTGCGTCACAAAGCAGCAAGCTAGTTGAAAACGCTTACTGGATACATTATTATGTTGTGATTACGTTGAACTTTATGTTTCAGTAATGCTGTGGTTAACGTGTGGTTTGGTTTATGCAAAAGACAACTTGGTCATGGTTTGGAAAGGATCATGTTTTGGCTTATAATACCTAGTTTTGGTGGCCAAAAAGGAGCTGGAAGATGCAGTGATGTCTCAAAACCTTTTTTGGTGGCACAATCCACCATGGAAACACTGCCACTTCTTGCTTACAGAAAACCCACTTTTGGATGCTATAAAGCTGTAGAAACCAGTGTCACGTCCCTAAAAAAACACCAATGTTTGGTGCCTAAAAGCAGCAGGAAACACATAGCAATGACTCACTGAAAAACAGACAGTTTTGTTATTTGTAGGTCACGAACAGTGATCTGCAGCTTGGCAGGCATCTCGCCAAGGTTTCCACCATTCACTGTCCCCTCCACTTTCCAAGGACAAAGCCAGCTGATACAGGTTTACTATATCACTTTAGAAAAACACTGATATTATTTGTATGAAACATACAAATGTAACATATCCATGGATCCAGGAAACACAGCAATGTCTCTATATAAAAACAACCGCTTTTTGTGGCACTATCCACAGTGAAAACACCTGGGGAATAAAAGGCCACTGGAAAACAGTGACCGGTCCCTAAAGAACACCCACGTTTGGTGCCTAAAAGCTGCTGGAAACACAGCAATAACCCACTAAAAAACAACATTTTTATGTTTGAACAGTGGTCTGCACCTTGACAGGCCCCTCACCCAGCTATCACACCATCCACCATCCCCTACACCTCACAATGACGAAGACATCTTATATACTATGTCAGTTTAGAGAAACAATATGATACACAACATATCCATGGACCCAGGAAATGCAGCAATATCACTGCAAAAATGTTTTTCATGGCACGCTCCTGGCAAGAAATGCAGTGATGTCTCAGTAAAGAGCAACCACTTTTCATAACACAGCTCCCGGTTACAAAACAAAACTCATTTGAGGGCTAAAAAGCCCCTGGAAAAACAGGGACAGGCCCCTAAAAAGCACCCACATTTGGTGCCTAAAAGCCACTGGAAACACAACAATGACTTGCTAAAAAAACACCAGTTTTCATGTTTGTTGGTCTTGAACAGTGATCTGCAGCTTGGGAAGCGTCTCGCCCCTTCTCCCTGTGCTGTTACCTTGTCGTGGTGGAGAGAATCGCGCACTTCTATGACCCTGAAAGCAATACTGGAGGGAGTCTGCGGCCCCTGGTGGGTTCAACCTTACCAGCTTGGCCTCAGGAGAAGAGCAAGATGAGAGTCAGCAGACTGGCCCATGGGCGTGGCGCTTACAATGCCACCCCATAAAAAACACAGTAACAGAAACTACAATGAGCGTAACTATTGACGTCAGGCACTTAGTAGACCCCAGCCACCAAAACAGTGGCAGGATAATCACCCCTGAAGAAAGCCGAAAGGAAACTGGGAGTGTGAAAGAGGGTCTGCTAGGGCCAAAAATCCAAGATCCACCTTGGAACATGGAATGTCCGAACCATTTGCGAGACCACCAAGACAGCACAAGTGAGATGAAACCACACCACCTGGACATCCTGGGGATAAGTGAAAGTCACTGGACTGGCTCCAGACGCCAAGACGTCTCGCCCAGCTATCACATCATCCACCATCCTCACAATGACGAAGTCAACTCATACACTGTTTCAATCAATCAGTCATCCATCCATTTTCTAATGAATTTCTGAAACCTATCCCGGCCGACACCGGGCGAGAGGCAGGGTACACCCCGGACAGATCGCCAGACCATCGCAGGGCTGACATGTAGAGACAGACAACCTTTCACACTCACATTCACACCTATGGGCAATTTAGAGTCACCAGTTAACCTATCCTCAATATGCATGTCTTTGGACTATGGGAGGAAGCCGGAGTACTCGGAGAAAACTCACGCAGACATGGAGAGAACATGCAGACTCTCAGAAGGGCTCCTACACCTGGCATCAAACCTGGAACCTTCTTGCTGTGAGGCAATGGTACTAACCACCAGACCACCGTGCCGGTATTGGTGGTTAGCAGTTGTTGGAGAAATATCCTTATCATACCTATGTAGGTCTACATGTATAATTTGAAACCTTAGTTACATCCTAATTTCCCCATCTCATCAACCTCCTGTGTCTCAATAAACTTCTCACCCCTCCCTTCTGTCTCGACCATACCACCTCCCCAATACTCCGTCGTACCATCATCTCTTCCTTCCCCGCTGTTTTCCTACCTAAGTATAGCTGTAGTTTACCTTCTCTATCTGTGCAGAGCCCTCCTGTCTATCTCCCTCCCACACTTCAGTATCTCTGCCCTTTTTTGCCATATCTCCCTCCCTCAGTATCTGCCTCCCTCACTTACCTTCCTCCTCTCTTTCTCTCTCACAGTCTCTGTCTGCCTGTCTCAGCTTGGCTGAACAGATAACTCCTGGATGCTCATGTGGGCAAGCCAGCAGCTAGCTTCCTCTCTTTTCTCTCACTCCCATGTCACACACACACAGCAGTCACATAGAAACACACCTGAGTAGATGTAATCGCACAAACACACGCATAGGGACACAAACCTCTTCCTACACACACCCTCTTTAGGGTAATCCATGGAATGTCCAGATTGATATGATATCCGGTGAGAACGTGAAGGTCAGGTCTCTCTTACTGTTCACACTAAACATTGTTTCACAGGATTAAGATTCCTCTAATACACACGTATGCAGAGAGAGGGACGGAGAGAGAAAGTGAAAAAAAGACTGAGACGGACAGGGAGACAAGAGAGAGAAAAACAGAGAAAAAGCAAAAGAATGGAAATTTATGCGTATTATCAGCAAAACGGGTCAAACTCGTTAAAGGCAACAAAGGCAGCTCTCTAATTGCCTGAGCACAGCTCGGCACTGCTGAGCTACAGTAGTGGCAGTACAGTACAGCCGGATGGTCTCTGACAGTCACTTCATCATTGGACATACAGTAAGCCTGATTAAAATCTTAAGCCATGTACCATGTCACATATGTTGACCAACAACGTTCATACATCAGATTTATGGAGGGAAGTATTAAAACATGTTCATATGGATGAGGGAATCTCTGGATAGAAATGATGCCAATTCAGAGCTCAAGCACATGGCTCACCAGAGAGGACAAAGAGACAGATTTGGGGGAGTGAGATCTGGAACACACACTCATCATTCAAACTTTATGAAAGATGTAGCGACTAACATCTCAACAAACAGCAGGTCTTCATCGGCGTAACAAGATACAGTGGAGGTGAAAACATTTAAAATACCTGCTCCCAGCTAAGAGCTGCATCTCATACAACAGACAAGATGTGGGTGTTGCGTCTAGCCAATACCATAGCTTATAAATATACGTACATCAAGGTAACCAAGATGAATGAATATATCTATTTTGTCCATACGTTTTCAGAGGTGTTAAATATGTAAATCCAGTAGGATTAAATCCTTTAAATGCTACAGCACAGTAGGGTGGAGGCTCATCCATGTTTTGCATACATAATGCAACATAATGGTGTGACATCTCATTCAGCTCCAGGTGAAACAGACATCCTTGCTTTAAAGGCTCACTCTACATGGCCGACATACACCAGGAAGTAGGGACGACAAAAAATAACATGAGTCTTGCTACAATTTGTGAAATAATAATAATAATAATTTAAGAGTTTTACACAATGAAGGCAACTAAACTATATGGACAAAAAATATGAATTTATCTTATCATGGGGATCATGTGTTTGGTGGTTTGTGCATATGACTGTGTGTGTACATCTGTCTGTAGCTAATCTCAGACCAATAAGCCTCATATTATGTGTGCACATTTATGACTGTACGCTCAAAGACCTCTTATGACCTCTTATTTCATTAACTGTTTCATCATCATTGACTGCTGCCTCCTTACTCCTCCGAACCAGTCGGTGGGGCGGCAAATTTTCTAGAAATCCTCTCAGCCAAAAACAGTAAACCTCAGGATCAGCTGCAGGGCACATGAAGTGGCCCAGAAAGTGACAGCTATAGAAAAGTTTGGTCTTGGTTTGAATTGGACCATCTATGTTATAATCCACTAAAGCTAGGGATGTTTCAAGATAGGAAAAAAAATCCCCCATTTTTGTTATCTTTGCCGCCATCTTGGATGTAAGGGAGCCAGGAGGGACAATTCCACCAGGCGCAGCCCTCCAGTTTTGTTCTGTCTGGTGCACAGCGACATACCGCTCCATTTCAGAAGTGTAGTGCTTCCCCTGCCCATTTTTGTAGACTAGCAAATTTGGTCAATTGGTCATTTTTTCTTGATATTTGTGCTTTTAAAATGACTAAAAGTAAGCAGGCTATGTTAAATAGTCTGGGTTTTTTGTCTATTTTTATTGTGTTTATTGTTATAATTTCCTACTTTGTTAAGTTAATACTGTTAAAAGTCCAGCTATAAATGACATGGCTGTGTTTTACTTATTAAAAACATGTTCATCCCCATAATAACATCGTTTCTATATTTCACACGCAGTGCCTGTTAGCAGTAAAGCTTGATCTGCTCTGTACAATGCTCTGCAGCTCGGTCAAAAATAGAAAAGGTGTGTATTTGTATTAGTTTCTGAGATGTTTTTGAAGCATGCTGCTGCGCATCTGCTTGAATTACAAGAATTGTCTTGAGTGTCCGTGGTCACCCTGGGGGGCACACAGTCGCCTGGTGGAGATCTGCGCTCTAATGAGTCTGCTTTTCTAGTTTTCAATTATGTTATCTACTGAATATTCTTTCTATGATGTATATATTTATATTCTGTGGACAGCATTGGCTGGATAATTAAAAAAGAAAAGCCCAGGACCTGTCCATGCTACGAGATGCAGCTATTACCTGGATGCAGACAATTGAAACATCCTCGCCGCCACTGTCTCCTCTTACTGAAGAAGAAAATGTTTAATGTTGGTTGCTACACCGTATTAAAAGCTTTAACTGTAACCGTGTGCTCCAGATCTCATCCTTCCACACTACATGACAATATGGCTTACTGTGCAGTCACATGACATTGTAATCAACTGTTAGTTGATGCCTGTAAATGACACAGTCTCCTCTGAAAAGGTGTCAATAAGTCTGGAGGTGAATTTGTTAGACACATCTCTACTGAAATGAGATTAGCTTTGACCCAAATGCACAAAAACATACACGGTGACCTGTCTCACCCACTATCTCCCATACTGCTTATTTAGCTGCGAACACCAGGGCGTCGTATGTGGATGTGTGAGTGTGTCATGAAGAGCGAATGAACGATAGAGAGAGTAAGTTAAGCAGAAGCAGATGGAGCGGAGCTATGACGCTGGACCCCCCTCCAAAGACGAAACATCCCAGCATAACCGTAGCTATCAAAGCACGCCACTCTTCAATAACTCTGATGTATCAGGATATCAAGTGCCTGACAGATGTGAAGAGAGTACAGGAGCAAGTGGAGATGTGGAGAGATGGTTTATGAGAGAGAAAATATATTGAATCTGAGAACTCTATGTGCGAATACATGCAGGGGAGTTCTGACAGTGTGACAGGCCATTCTTATTGTATCCTCATATGTAAATACAGAGGAAAAGAGACAGAAACAGAAAGGGAGACACTGTTGAGCATGATCACAACTTAAATCTAGGTGACAGGTTGACTTGTGAGCTACTGTGTATGCATGTGTGTGTGTGTGTGTGTGTGTGTGTGTGTGTGTGTGTGTGTGTGTGTGTGTATTAACCCGCAGGGGGTTGGATATAAAGATGTGCTCTGCTGAAATGTCACACATGTTTATGCTTTCATCAGGATGTGTAACTTTGCGGGCTTTTGCCTCTGGGAGGATCCATCATATTTCATCATATTTCATTAACACGTTTCCTGTATACGCTGACATGTGCACACACACACATACACACACAGGGTTTCCCCCTTAGAACAGAGGGGAAGTAAAGGGTATCTAATCCCACCTCTGTGTGAGCGTCGCTGTGAGCCCTGCTGCCAGTCTGAACTCATCGTACTCTATCAGCCCTGACATCGTACACCACTCTAAAATAAAACCAACTGTGTCACACGTCACCACAGCACAGTTTTTCCCACTAAGTCTTTAAAGGACATTGTACACTCATACTGTGATTCTGAAATGTCATTGTCTGTAACTATGATATGTTACATGTCTGCAACTTTGTTTAAATGTGCTGCTGCTCGTCTTGACCACTCTTTACACTAAATGAGGTTTTTCCTGGTTGAAAAGTTTTTAAAATGACAAGAATTACCATCCCGCGGTTGTATGCCTCTGCACACAAGTCAAGGTGCTCTTACAGATTACATCCATGTCTGTAAAAATGTGGATGCTTCACACATATCTTCCCCCGGCAGAAAAAAGATCTATACAATCAGCACAGTCTCAAGGTGTAAACCCAAGATTGGTGTCACCAATTCAGTATCTGACCAAACATTTCCCTTCTGTTCCTGAGATATGACGTTAAACAATGGCCATGCAGAATATTATGATGTCACAGATGATCACTGTTGGATATAAAATGTCATCACTTCATGAATTTTTGAGTTACAGCTGAAAATATGTTTTGTGAGGTCACACTGACCCTGGGTCTCACTTATAAACACTGTACACACAAAACGAGGCCTGAAAGAGGCGTACACCACTTCCCATGCAAAAGTTGTGATCTATTAAAGCAGACTTGATGAGAGAAACTTTGACCCATGCTTACAAACATTTGGAGATGGGATATTGACGATGCAGATCCTGAGGTGGAAGCCTGACTGTAGAAATTGATTAATATTTTCTTGGCACACGCCATTTTTGTCCATATGCACATTTTTAGTATGATCTACAGATCGTTTTATAAATGAGACCTTGACCTTTGATGTTCAACCCCTAAATTTTAATCAGTTTATTCTATAGTCCAAGTGGACGTTTTTGACATATTTGAGGAAATTACCTTAAGATGTTCTTGAGATATCGTGAGAATGAGACAAATGCAAGGTCAAACTGACCTTGACCTTTGACCACAAAAATCTAATCAAATTATTGTTGAGCCGTAGTGAACGTTTATTTAAAAAAAAATTCTTTACAGTGCTATTGAGATATTGCGTTCACAAGAGTGAGACAGACAAGACTACAGTGACCTTGACCTTTGACTTATGGCCACCAAAATCTAATCAAACCACTGTTAAGTCCAAGTGAACGTTTGTGCCAAATTTGAAAGAAATTCCTTCAAAGCATACTTGAGATACTGTGTTCACAAGAATGGGACATGTGTACAGCCCGAAAACATAATACCTCTGACTCTGGCTATCACCGGTGCAGAGGTATAAAAAAAACTAAATAAAAAACATGAGTTTTGTTACAGGTCAATAGTAAAGTGATTTTGTGTTGATCCCAATTCAGTGGTTGTCAGCAGACGATAATAATGCCCATCACAAGTTCTGGTGAGGCACGAATGTGTTTGACTAAAAGAGACAATTGTTTGTTTAGCTTTTAAAAAAAACAAGACAAATCAATTACATACAAACATATTAATCAAAAGTTATGCTAGTTTTTTGTGAGTGTGTACATGTTTCATTATAGGAGCATCATTTGTGTCCGAGAAGTAATTAAAGGAGGTTATTAGCAGGAAGAATATTAACAGGGTCTTACTGGAGGTGGCAGGAGGCAGGGGTGATAACATGAGCAGCAACATTACAAACTGTTGATTTTTTTTTTCTTTCAGGGAAGGAATTGTTATGAAGCTCCAATTTTCCTCTTGTTTTGTTTGCCTGTGAGAATTTTTACAGCTTTGCTTTATCTATTTATTTACTTATCACTTTATTTTGTGCAGTTAATGACTCAAGAATGAAACATTTAATATTATGAAAGGAGATGTGTCTGAGTAATTTTTACATAAAATTATTAAAAATTAACATGTTAAAAACAAGAAATTACTTCCACATAAAACATAGGCCTTCTAAATCATGCTGTAATAAAGACCACAAAGAAATACGGCCACCCTGAGTGTGTTTTTATGGGCATGTTCAATTTGTATGTAAAAAACATCAGTGGAAACACCAGAAATTCAAAATAAAGTCAGAATATTGCCAAAAAGTTGGTGTATCAATGAAAACATCACAGCAGATGAAAACATTACATCTATGTGAAGAGATAAGACTGAATCCTTCATAAAGATAGTAAAGGAAACAAACGTAAATGGTATGTTTACATCATGTTTTCAGCTGCACCCTCCTCTGCAATCAATTGTTTAATGGCAGTAGACCTGAGAATTAGCTCAACCAGCTGTTTGGCTCAATGCCCCCAAAAGCTTTTTGTATAAACAATCTAAAAGAGCATGTTCATTGAATGTGCCCAGATTTTAGTGAATGGCGAACTGCAGGGCCGTGCAGAAACTTTTCCGGAGGGGGAGGGGGGTTGGGGTGGTGGTGGTGCGCCAAGTTAAAAAGGTGCACATGGAACTTTGAAACACAATATACCAACATAGTTTTATGCATAACCTGTTATACCAGTCCTAATTAAACAGAATCCATCACGTAATCTTGAAAAAAATGCATATGAGTGTATCATTGTCCCCCACCTGATGAAATCAGAGGCTGATAATGATTTAAAAAATCATTAGGGAAAATTCTGAGTGTTGTCATTTTATTTGAGCTGATTTTCCCTTCATATCTCTCAAAACTGTTTAATAAAATCACATGAAATATGTCATGGTCATAATCAGGGTAACCCTTAACAGAGATACTTTGAAATTCCACATAACCTATTACAGGTTTTTTAATGAAATTTCTAATACTAGGAAATTATGAATGCACAGTTGCACATAAACCTTTGTATGGTCATAACCAGGGTCATTCACAGGAGGAATCCATTAAAACTTTCAACAAACTTAGGAGGGAAAAGTTTTTATCAAAGGTGAAAGCTGATTATTTCATGATATTTTTACTTAAGACCTCTTTTTTTAATTTAAAAAGCAGCACAGTAGAATAACTTATATTTTTAGCATATTTGAATTTGATCTATTATGCAATATAAAGTCTTGGCTAGGACCTTGGACATCAAGGGGTAAAGGGGCAGGCGTTAATGCACATGCCTGGTGGACTGAATGCCTCAGTTTGCAACTTATGAACCATTCACTCTCGCAGCAGTGAACAACACTCACTTTACAGCACCCAGAGTGCCAACACAACACTGGTGGTGTATCGAAGTCTTTTCCCCTGTCGAACTGCATTTCCTTCCTGTTCTAGTGTGAACTGTACTTTAGACAACGCAGGTAACGGTACTGCTGAAGCCTGTTCATATGGATAGTTGAGGAAGTTTTATGAGCAAATCAGCACCGATTCCAACAGAAAAACATGTCACATTTTTATGCAAAGTGTGCCACTAGGTCTGGGGAAAAAAAGTCCAAATATTAGTTTAATATTAATTTATTACGTTGATCTGCTCTGTACGACATCTATTGCACGTATGTCCATCCTGGAAGAGGGATCCCTCCTCAGTTGCTCTTCCTGAGGTTTCTACCATTTTTTTTTCCTTGTTAAAAGTTTTTTTGGGGGAGTTTTTCCTTATCTGCTGTGATGATCCAAGGACAGAGGGATGTTGTATGCTGTAAAGCCCTCTGAAGCAAATTGTGATTTGTGATATTGGGCTTTATAAATAAAACTGACTTGAAATTGAACTGAATTGAAGTGTGAACATGCACGACACCAGCCCCCAACTTCTAATGATTGTGTAACAGTATTGATCACATGTTAATTCACATTTCATTTTTGTGCTACATTTGGATGGAACCTGACAGCTGTGAGGCATTAAGAACACCGAGTTGATCCTTACAGAGAACAACTGTCTTGTGTCAACTTGAAGAGAACCTCTCAAGAACACAGAGAATCTGTTAGATTATGATGTAAAACACATCATAGGACACAATAATGGATTTAGAACTGCAATATAACCAAAGCCAGGCATTACCTTATTGTTAAAGGGTACAATCATGCAACAGCCATGGACTACATGTATTTTCATTTTCAGCATCTGCAATCACAGAGACATTCATCCATCCTCCATTACTGCACCCTTTCATTTCATAAATGTGAAAAAGACATGATTATACTTCATGTCACAGCTACTTCTGCCGCATTTCTTCTGATGTCTACACACTATAGAAAAATTGCAAGTGTTAAGATCAACCCTCATTCTCCCAGAGACAAGTCCTTACTGCAGACAGCCAGTACATCTACACTTATCTAAGGAGAAATGCATCAAGTGTATAAAATGAAATAGAAGAATCATGCATCAGTGTGAACCGAAGAGTTGATAAGAGTATCTGCTGTGCACTACCCTCCTCTGCACCGGACTGAGGAGTTATGATACTGACCCTGCTCAACCTCTGGTAAACTCTGTGAATCACTCATCGTGAGGGGTGAGGGGAGGGAAGGGGGGTGATGGTAGTACTGAAAGGGGAAAGGAGGGCAGAGGAGGTGGAACAAGTCAAGCTGACACAGTTTCAGTGTATTCTCAATATTGTAAATAATGCAAGATGTGCTGTTTCTCATGGATGTTGTCTTCATTCATTTTTAACTGGTTCAGTTACACAGTAGTACTCCAGCTCGCTCCCTCCGCGTGTGCCAGCCTGCATGTCTGGGTATGTGCAGGTGTACGAGCGCAGGCATGTAGTTAATGTGATAAACTCACCTTTCAGTCGAGGTCACAGAAAAACAAGCAGGTTAATGGCTCACTGCTAATTGTTTTTTGATTGCTGCAGTTAATTAAAGCTTAAAATCCACTTAAAAACAGATATTGGTGTTGACCTGAACGTTCTCTCTCTCTCTTTCTGATTCTTTGGCAGTTAGTTAGGAAAAGAAGTTCATATAAAACTCACTTACACTGCATGAAAAGAGGGATTTCCGTCAGTATGCGGCACTGTAAATTGCCGTGGAATTTCAGGTTTACGGCTGCGCGCGGCAATTTACAGGCAACACAGAAAACTGCCGGAAACTGTCGTAAATTGTCGTGGGCCTTGCTTGGCAGTTGTCCCCCCTTCCCCTAATTCTAGGGGAGGCTTTAACATGTAAATGAACATGCTGTGAGCTATAGAAATGCAAACCAGGGGAACAGGGGGAGTTTCACTCCCCACACAGAGGTGACATCTCTCTAAAAGGTATTAGCTTCATTCATCTCTGGTATAAATAGATGAGGCTTGGTATAGCCTAATTATAGACTTAAATTTTATCTTGAATTGATTTATTTCATGAAAGTATGCTAGATTAATTACTGTGTATGGTCATTAGCAATGGTCAATGTTAAATAAAAAAGATACACAAAACAATTTATTTCAACAATTAGTTTTAACCAGGCTTTGCCACAAAGGTCAAATGTGCACTCCATGCAAACAACGTCACAGTCTCCTAGAGCTCAACCACTGTGCATAGTGGCATGACTGCAGTGACCTCTTCCGTAAACAATGATCATGTGATTGGAGGAGCCCGACGAGCCGTCTATCCAATCACGTGCGAGCTCGGCATGATTCAAACGGAAGACCTCGCGAGACGAGCATATCAACAGTCCCGTTTTTACTCCTGTATATTCAGACAGTCTCCTTCGTTTCGCGTGTTTTTCGCTGTTTTGCTGTTTCGTGAACTACAATGTCTGGACGGCGTCTCTCCTTCAACACCCGGAAACTCCTCAGCATGGACGAAGACACAGCTGAACGCTATCAGTGGGCTGTCTGCCAGCTTGCTGTGTTTGCTGCCAATATGACTCAGCAGTTCACCGCAGTAAACTCGTGTGGAGGAGACTAACTAACAAGAGGAGACGGTGCACAATCCCCAAACGGCGGTAAGAATATATTCAGTGACTGCTAGCTAAGCTAAAAGTAAAAGAACAAATGAAGAAGCAGAGCCAGTCTAAGTTTGGTTATTAAAGTGTATTTTTTGGTCTTGTAATTTACAGGAAGCAGTACGCCGTCTCCACAACTCGGAGACAAATTGTGTGCACTACGAACCGGAGCGAGGGTAAGTTTAAAGAATATGCTTTCATTGTGCTGTATGAGGAAACGTTCAGACACGTTATTGACCGATCTTAACCGTCCATTTTGTTTTTCACAGACTGACCTCTCCTCATAACAAGGCCGAGACCACTTATTTACTGAGAGCTCTGTCTGCAAGTCCGGATTCACTTGATGCGGATAATGACGCCATTGTGTGTAAGTGACTTTTACTGCTTATTTTCTACTTTTTACTTTGACTTTTAGATCAGACTCGTTGTTGGTCAGTGTGACTATTTTTCAGGTGCATTAATAGATGTGTTGTGTCAATATGCAGTGTACTGCGCAGTACTTATTGTCTTTACTGATTGTTTTTACAGCTGCTGGAAGCGAGACAGCTTCCTGGCAGAAGACGAGGTGGACCTGTGGAATTGCGCCACCGTAGACATGATGTCTGATGAGGAAGACGGCACACTTGACGGGGTGTCTGGGTGGATTGTGGGACCTCCGTGGTTCCGCAGCAGGAGCTGACTGAACTCTGTGCCACGCTGCAGTCAGATTGGAGGCGAACCTGAACTACAGGGCAGCACCACAGACGTCTGCAGAATGGAGCACATGCAGACAGATCGCCGTCAGATGCCGACAGCTCCGAGGCGGCGAATAATAGACAGTTGATGGCGCTGTATGATTTTGATTTGTTGTTGAAATCTCCTGTTTGTACTTGTACATAGTTGTGTGTTATAAATAAAGCTCTTTATTTGAATAAACATGTTCCTCGCTAATGTTCCTTTACTCAATAAATTCATTCATGTTCTTGATGGTAATAATAGTGTAGCCCATAGGATAACAATGACATGAATATACAACATAATAATAATGTTATTTTAATTTTTAATAATAATTATACATTTGTTATAATTATTATAAGTATTATTTTTTAAATTATTTTTATATTTTATTATTGTAGGGGAGGGGTTTACATTTATAATGACCCAGAGTGACCAATAGCGACAGATCTGCCGACCAATCACGAGTGATTTTCTTGTTTCAAAGTAGTGGTTTCATCCAATCCTGGAGTGAGGAGTTTCAAGCCAGACGCGGCTCTGCTGCTATTCATATGCTAATTAGAGCCATTAGCACCTCCCGGGAGGTCTCCACATACGTCATGGGTCCGTATTCGACAATTTGCGGGACCCGTAAACGCCGCGTTCGCAGCCTGTAAATTGTCGGAAACTGCCGAAAATGAGTGAGATTTCCGGGCGTTTACGGGGACGAAAATCCCACTTTTCATCCAGTGTTAAGCTTTTACATCTCAAAAAATTACTTAACTGCTTTGATAACCACCACCAACTGAAAAGCTCATAGCCTCATAAAACACCCCAATTACTGTCACAGTGTTGCATTGAGATGCATCTCATTATTGCTCTGTCAAAACAGTCTGTCCTCTCTTGTTTATCACTTTTTCCAGACCATCAAGGATGTCGCGATGTTGGGCTCTCTATAATTAACACAAAATCAGCCAATCTTTGTAAATTCTGCTCGACTTTGCAATTCTGTCCAATCACCGCAACTTTAACACAAATTTGACTATTTAAGATGGGTAATATCTCATTTCGTTGCAGCCTGTTGAGTTGCTCAGCCCCTCTATATGTGTTTATCACAAGACTACTGCTGCAGGACTGGAGCTCTTTGCCTGAGACACATTTGCACAGACACACACAGTGACAGGGCTAACTGTTAGCATCACACTGCTAATGTTACCCAACGGTTATTAATGTAAGGCAGGTTTCTCTCCCCTGTCTCACCTATAAACTTATTAGTTACTGAATTAATTATCAAAGTCCACTTTAATGTCCGAAATAAAACGTAGGACAACTGAACATCGACAACAATAGTAACATCTCACATCTTACATATATCACTCCGCCAAACTTAATCATAACTCTCATTACCTGCACATAAGGTGTGCAATATTAAATAGTTCCAAATTTAATGTAAAGAGCAAAATAAAATATGAAAGCAATATATGAATGTAGTTAACATTAAAATTTGTAGATGCAAAATAATGAACAGAGAAAAACAAGACAATCTATCACTTTGTTTGGTGTTAGCTCATGCTAACCTGGCAGTGAGAGAAAGACGAAAGCGGCTCACGGAGACGGTTCTTCAGCGCTGCAACAAATGGCAATAACAACTGATCGTTTGTGATCCCACCCACCTTCACAAATAGATTCTAATTCTTTGGAAAACACTGGATGGTCATATAATAAGTTCCCAATCTGTGACAGCATTACAATGATCTTTGCAGTTTTCACTTGGCTCTGCAATTTCATTTCCAAAAAAACGCCCATAAACATTTCAACATACACTGCAATTATTTAGAAAAGCTGGAGGTGAAATCAGGCAATACAGACTGCAACAATTCCAAAAACAGCCCGCCAAATCCTGGAGAGACTGGTTTCATGTTTACAAACCTAGAATGAGCAATATCACAGGGACAGCAGCGTTGTTGGTATTTTAGAGCGGATTTTCCCTTTAAGGTCGTGCCACAGAATGCCTAAATACAAGGCTGACAGCAAGGACACAGCGGGAACTCCTGTCCTCTGTGTGCTATCTGAGGCTCGGCAATACAGCTAACTGCATTACATTAGTTCATATGGTCAGACACATTGTTGATGAAACCATCTAACCTCCACCTCAGCCTTAACTCACAGCGTGCGTGTAAGTGTGTGTGTGCGTGTGTTCAGAGAGAAAGTGTGTCTCTGTGTCGGTGTGTGTCTACGTGTGCTCGGGCTGGTGAGTGAGGGCTGCCTGGGGCTCATTGCTCATCTCAGTGGGTATAAATAGAAAAATAGAGAGCCAGGAATATAAGAGCATCATAGTGTGTCTGTGGGGTGTCTGTGGGGTGGAGAGGCTGCTCAGAGCGGGGGGAAAAAAACGTCAGATCTGATAGCATGTGGATGGGCCGCAGCATTCAAAGCTAAACAAATGTTGAATCTAATAGCAAGTTTGGTTTGTCAAATTGAAACCATATCAGATGTAGTTGCAGGATGTAGAACTGTGGCGGTCTCCCAACACAATACCAAATCCAAACAGTTAAGATACGATTTCATTTTACAATGCAGAATTGATTTTTAAAAAGCAGAGGCTGCCTGGCGTTTATTTCACTGTGCTTTCATGGTGCTGTTTTTACTCATGTTTGCTGGTTTATTAATTTTCAACAGGTTCAAAACAACATACTCGGAGCAGAGTTTGCAGCACTTGTATGTTGTTGCTGGGTGTTGCCTCAGCACCCCCTGGTTTGTTTTGGCATTGTTTCCCCTCTGCACCCACTCAGGTTTTTGTGTGATTAATGTCATGTGTGGAGATGACTGCTGTGTATCTTATGAGAGATTGTATTCTAATCTATCTGCTAGCTCTGTCGCCATTTGCTGTGTACTAACTTAAGCTGCGTTCAAAATCACTCCTCATTCACTCTTTATAACAAACACTCAAAACAGTAGTTTTACGTATAGTGAGGAGTTAATTGACATTTATCACAACTGTAAATCTTCAGTTAACATGCCATGTACACTACTTTATCAATTTCAGAGTGGATTTTTGAGGGCACAATATGTTGCATTAAAGGTAGAGTTCATATATTTTCTTCTGACCTGTAGTGCTATTCATCAGTCTAGATTGTTTTGATGTGAGTTGCAGAGTGTTGGAGATATCGGCCATAAAGATGTCTGCCTTCTCTCCAGTATAATGGAACTAGATGACACTCAGCTAGTGGTGCTCAAAGCGCCAAAAACTACATTTGAAAAACTAAACAGCAATGTCTCTTTCCAGGAATTGTTGACAGGGTTACTGAAGATAGTCCACAGACCCTGTTGTGAGCAGTTTTATGTGGGAACTATTTTCTTTCTACCAAACCACAACCACCGACCATATGCAGAAGGAAGTGTGCATCTACTGCTAGCTCACATAGCACCACTGAGGTAGCTAATGTTACAGCTCAGCCGAGGAGGACGCCATTAATGTTTACATGTCTCACTGTCACAAGCACGAGCCTCTTGTCCATGAGTAGACGTACACTTCCTTCTGCGGAGTGATACGGTTGGTGGGGTAGTTCGCTAGAAAGAAAATAGTTCCTACATGAAACTGCTCACGCTATGATGGTCTGTGGATTATCTTTAGTAACCAGGTCAATAATTTCTGGAGAGACACATTGCTGTAGAAGGCAAATCTAGACTGATAAACGGCACCCCAGAAAGCACCATAGGTATTATTTATTTTACTACTATCCCTTTTAATACTCAGGACACTCCAAAAATATGGCGGCGCAAATAGATGAGTGATATCAGACTCAGTCATAACTTTGGTTCAACGGCAGCTGAACAAAAGGTCGAACTGGCAGAACAGATCGCAGGTTATTATGTGATGACAGGGTGGCATTACTCAAAAGATGGTGTGTATAATGGTCACAAACAGTGTGCTTTGAGCACTGAATACATACCTGGACGTCCACACACCTGGTGTCCATATCACTCCTCAAAGAAGGAAAATGCACCTGTAGGAGAGAGTTAGGGAGAAACAGGGAGGGGGAGGGGAGAGGCATATCATTAAGAAAAAGCACTTGTCAGGTAGCCCATTAGAGTACCATTACAATACCAATCTCTGCTCCCCATCTATCCCTCTCACACTGTGTGTGTGTGTGTGTGTGTGTGTGTGTGTAATTCTCTTTGTGTGCCTCTAGTCACCAGCGGGGAGATGAGATCATTACCTGTGACTGCGAGGCTAATGTCACACTCAGCCTCAAAACACACACACACACACACACAGAGAAAGAGAGGGAGATAGAGAGAGGGCAACACGCGCGCACACACACACACACACACATTGACTAAAGAGGCTAATGTGACAAAACTACAGTGACCGCGGGGCTTGTCTCCATTTGGATAAGGCGGCCTGTTTTACAACCTGCTTCCAACACTGGCAGACAAGAGAAACAAGAGGATAGAGAGAAGAGGGAGGAATGACAGAAGGATGAATAGAGGGGCATCTAATTGGAGACATGGTGGGAACGAGCAGCCATGTCTCTGTTTCTGGTGTAAAAAAAGGCGAGCTGCACTGTACGGAGAAAAAGGTAGAGCTGCAGACTTAATGTATGGCTCAGGATAAGCTCATTAGCAGTGGTGGGAATGTGAATGACAGATATGGGGAGATGTAGAGGGGGATGACGGGAGGGGTGGAAATGGGTCAGAAGGTGGAGATGACTGGCCTTGCCTCTAATTAACTTCTCCATCAGCCCTTTGGCTCTTACTTCATATTACATTTACAATAGTACCACTGCAACAACATGACACTGTCTGCAGCACATGTGTGTAATGGCAAGAATTCTCTGTCAGCACTTAAGTACACATAGATTTCATGTCATTTGGAGGAGTTGTGATGGCTGTTTAATGCTTGTATGGATTTTAAATTTCAGTTCCAGTGGATAGTTTCAAACTTGTCTCTAAAAAGGAAGCTGGATCAACCAATTAGCTTGTTTATGACCCGCTGGGGCATATGCAACATGTTGTGAAGATGGGAGGTTCGCAAGTCAGCTCCACTAGAGTTGGGCTGATATCCAGTTGATGGTGTGGTCTGGCGCGCAAGCATAAACAAGTTTGATTTCGTGCTAACCGGCTGGACTGTTATTTGCCATTATGACGTGTAAAAGCAAATTAAAAAGTAGCCTACATCAGCATCCTGTGCTGACACCAGCACAGTGCTAAATCCAACTTATAAAAGTTATACTTATATATAAAGTAGCCATGGCAAAGAAAACTAAAACTGCGCCAACTGACCCTTAGCTAGGTCCTGCCCCTGGACCCAGACTGGCCAATCATAAGGTAGCATCAGGCCAGCTCAGACCAGGCTCTGACAACAACACATTGTGCTCCATTGACTCTAATGCAGTCGTTTCAGATTTCCTTCATTTTCAGGCTGGTTTTGTGGATTTGGAGCTAAATGTTGTGCCTGGGGCACGTCGTGTATTAATGATACTCGTTACCTGGAGAGGTTGGAAAAAGATATACGTTTCTTCCCTGTTCCAAAACCAAAATCAAACCCTGAAAAGTGTAGGGTTAGCTAGCTAGCTACTGAAGATATAGCCTACTGAATGTATACACATGCTGCTTTTGCTTTGTAATGATTATAACAGTGAAACAAAGACCGACCCTGCTGTACAGGAACCAGTGAAGGGAAGCAGGGAAACTTTGCTGATATTCAACCAGCTGTGTGTCATCGCAGTGTGCGCAGATGAATGCCAAACACCAAAGCCAAACTCTGTTCATCTGCACACACTGTGATGCCACACAGCTGGTTCAGTATCAGCAAAGTTTCCCTTTATATTCATTGTCTTCTGTGTTGATCAGCAGTGATGTGGTGGTTCACTTTTACACTGTGATCTGTAGCCTACAGTTGGGCTTTAGCTTCTAACTATCTTTGTCTTTTTAACCTGTTGTTGCTGCTGAGTCAGTTTGACATCCTGGATATATCCTTCAAACACAGACTGTAGACCCCTCTGTCTGCTTCTCTCTGGAATCACTGTTTCATTTCTCCAAAAATATGAAAATATTTCTGCAGGGAGTGCAGTTAGTTACAGTGTGGGCTCCATGATTACTCTAGACCATCACAAAGGGGCGGGGCTTAGCAAAGGGTCAATATGACAACATTGTTTCTATTTGTTTTTGTCGCTCACTTTGAAAGCGCTGCAGTGGACAAGTAACGACTGATTCATTCAACTGAAATACAGAATTTTCTATACAGTGCCCCTCTATTTTACTACAAAAACAAAATAACATGGCTGCTGGCTGGAGGGAGATCACTCTGGAGCCAAAAGTGTCTGGTATGACAATCACCCATAACAACCTACTTGCTGCTGGTAAATGGACTTGCACTTGTATAGCACCTTTCTAGTCATTCCAAGCGCTTTTTACACTAGAAGTCACATTCACCCATTCGCACACACACACATTGACACACTGGTGGCCGAGGCTACTATACAAGGTGCCACCTGCTACACTCACACACAGCAATCAGGAGCAATTTGGGGTTCAGTATCTTGCTCAAGGACTCTTTGACATGCAGACTAGAGGAGCCGAGGATCAAACCACCAATCTTTTGATTGGAGGTCGACCTGCTCTGCCTCTGAGCCGTATAATTTTCCAGTAAATACCTAAAAAATGTGTTGTTTTTTTTGTTTAAAAAGTACAAACATAGGAAGGCAGCGAGTAGGCTAATCACCCATCCAGATAGCTGTGTGGTTTGTTTACACGATGCAACAGAAGTCTATATTCAAGGGAGTCTGTGTGGACAGAGAGCTTTGATCTTATACATAGCAACATGATAGGCAGACACTCAGTATGCTGTTAGGACACGGAGTCATTATTTTCCACCCAGGAGCGGCTGCTGAGTCAAGTGCAACACGTGGTAAACTTTGGTATACCAGTCCGGTCTAGTGTTTGGCTTATATCACACTGGTTGAAGATTTCTTCACCAGCACAACCCTAAACTCCACTGCCTCTGCAACCACAAGACCCCTCTCCACATTAATCTGCAGAGATATTTACGTGCATCTTTACAGCAATGTAATTACCATATAAGCTTTGAAAGGGAGGTGGTGAAGTGTGTGTGGGGGGTATTTTTAGTGTGGTATCATGGAAGCTTATCCAGAGTCTCCATTGCTTTATGAAGCTGGTAAATTATTGTAATGCACACCATTAAAACACCATGACCTCACAGCGGGCTTATTAAAGCCTCCAATTATGAACAATAATAACATTTCAAGGGTTGTATTATCATGAAATCTGTGTCCCCTCTCTTTCTCTCTGTTACTATGCATGTGTTTCCTTCACGCCGCCTGTTTCCAGAGGGAAGAGTGTAATGTATATAATACAAACACACTGTACTTACTCATTGTTGTGTTTCATAAATTGAATTCTCGTTCCATGCAGAATGAAAATAAAGCTAGAGGTGCACTCTGTGTTTATTCTTGTGCTGTTAAGATGCACAACAACAAACTGTGTCAGCACACACTTCACCCCCCACACTGAAATACATATGGTAATGCTGTGGCTGGCTCTCTCCTCCTACAGCAGTCCTCCCCCTCTCCAGTCATCTTCCTCCCCTTTGCTCTCTTTAATTGTCTCTTTCAATCTAATTTTGTTTTCAATTCCAATTTCTTAAGCGTCACATTAGTATTACTGGTAAGCACAAACAGTATTAACAATGCAATTTACGACATGTATGATTTAACCCTCTGTATCTGCGACACTGGCCCTCTCGCCTTTACCTCCCAAACATGCACACCCACTTTGTGTCCTTTTCATAATCATGTTGCAATCATGTGAAAAAGCGTAGGAATATTAAATATTAACTGCACATTCATTCTGGGCAAGCAGAATATGGAATGAATTAATCATGGCGTTCTAGGCTGTCTAGATTCTTATCCTTTATCCTTATCTGCCTTCATGTGCTGTGAGGATGCATCACAGGAAATTAACAGGGGCCAATGAGAGGGACCAGTGTGTGTACTCTATGTATGTATATACTGTATATGTGTGAGAGTGTGTGGGTGAGTGTGTGAGAGTGTGAAACCTGTTACTTCATGCCACATTATACTACTCATTCATCCCACAACTGCATTTATGAGAGTAAATACATCTATATAAAGGAGCACTCCATCACTGTGTAACATCATGACAGTAAATTAACTAGTCATGGCTGGTGTCTGCTGAGCCAGTGTAAACAGTTTTGCACTCAGTGAGTACATGACCCTGATAAGGTCACAGTGAAGTCAGCAGATACCTCAGCTTGGACTTGTAGCCTAATAAAACCATCCCGATGATGTGAGTGCAACATTGTGTTTCGCTCTCTGTATGAGTCTAAACTTGGTGCTGCCAGTAAGGGATAAGCACTGTAGTTGACAAGGTAAGCAGCCAATCAGGGACTGAGTTGTAGTTGATGACGTAAAATGCAGGCTGAAAGTTGCAGAACAGTAATGGCGGCACCCCAAAGCAACAAGAGCTAACTTTACCATTAGTAAATTAACACAGCACTAAGTGAGGTTATTGCTGAAATAGAGTCAATAACAACAACTATGTTGCCATTCTTCCAACCGGATTTATCAACTGGCGCTGCTGGAGAAAATGAAGACGCTGCCTGGTGTTTTGTTACACTGATTGGCTGAAGGAGTTTGTCTGTCAAGGTGAGAGTGAGAGTGTTTGGGGTGGCAACGAATCCAGACTGATACAGAGAGAGAAACAGAATGTTGAGCTCATGTCATCAGGATGGTCTTACCAGGCTACTGAGGTTGCACTACAAAGCAGAATTTGGGGCTTGCGAGGTAACTTCAGGGTTAACCTTGGGCTTTCAGTACTACAAAGCTGGTTCACTTTTCACAAGGGCTGTCCTGAATACTATTTTGGGGCTTCAGAGCTTTGGTAGTAATCAACAGTGACTATTTGAAGATTTAGCTGGTGGGGATGGGGGTGGTGCTGCACAGAGCTCAGGAAGGACTCACCCATTCTCCTCTAAGATGGACTACATAGCTCTGCAACACATCTTCTGTTTTAATTAAAGGCATACATTTTTTAGGATTCTGTTACTCAACAGTATTGTTATTTGTATTTTTATTTGTTATTAAAAAACATGTTTATAAGCCTTTGGTTGAGGTCTAATCAATGCATTTTTCGTGATCTAATATGAGCTTGTGACAATTTTGTCACAAAAGCTGTCACGAAAGCTGTCACAAAAAAGCACCGAAAAATTGCCAACTACTGACCAATCATACCACAGGAAAACAAAGGATCCTGACCACAGGTAAAATAAATAAATACAATTTTTATCATTTTTAGCCACATTTTAATTATGCAAAGTTTATTTTATCCCCGGAGTGATACTTGACAGTGTGGCTCCATCACTGCAGCTCAAAATAACACGAGACATCTGTGTGATGAAAAATGAAAATAAAAACCAAAAAATAATAATAATAATCCACACACTGTTAATTAGCTCCCATTGTTAGAAAGGCAACATTTCAGTCTGATAGACCTCATCATTAACTATGATTCCACTCTTTACTCCAGTAGCAGAGCTGCTGGCATTAACTCTTACGTTTTTTTCTGTGACATAATAAACAAAGTTTCTTCATTAACTAATTAAACAGCAAAAAAAAATAAAAAACACTCAATTTCTATTTAAGTCATATATAATAATACCTACATGTATTATGAAATTATTTCTAGAGCATCTATGTCTTTTTACTCTGGTCTATTGTTTACATTACACTCCCTCTACCACCTCTTCAGGAAGGTATATTTAGGGGGAAAATAAACTTGAGTTCAATTGAACTGAACCAAACAGGTGTGAAAGCACCCTCAATAAAAGCTGAAGCTTGCACTGTATCAAGAGAGATGAATGCAGAGCTGCATGTGCCCTGATCATGACACATTTGACCAATAACAAGTACAAAATGTTGGGATATGCTAATACTTAACTGTTTTTTAGCATAAAGTATTGAAAAAGTACCTAAATTTCAATATACTGTGTAACACTACTACAGAGTTATGGGAAGTGTATGATGATGCATTTTCCACAGTGAAGAAGAGAAGTCAGGATATCTCTGCCTCTGCTGATTCAATTTTTATCATTATTTTTTAGTCTCATGAAAATCTCCCAACTTTACGACGTTTAGTGTCTCTTTGTCAAAAACTATTATTCATGGGGAGAAAAGTTTACCCAAATTTTCCCCTCAAAAAAAGAAAATTGCAATGAATGAGGAGGAGAACTCAATGAGTCTCTTTCGAAGCCGTACTTTAGGACCAGCACTACTTTGCTTTAGGAATGATTCTCTCGTAACCATCTCTCCCTCTCTTCATCTCTCTGCCGTGTCTATCTCTCTATCTCTCTCACGCTTGATGGCCCCCCTGCATGCTCCTAATAACCCATGATGAGTCCTCCACACTTGAGCACCCTCCCATCAGACACCCGCTGAGACTCAAACACACACACAAATATATACACACACTCTACCCCTCTGTGTCGGACATAGAGGGGTGTGGATGATGACAGTCATCAGCGGGGCAATTAATGGGCCCGTCCCCTGGTTACAATACAACAGAGAGAAGAAGCAAAAAAACATTAGCCAATATGGCTGGATCCTAATAGTATAATTAGCCTAGCATGCTGTTTCACACTTGGACCCGAAAACCCGAAAGCACAGCCAGCAGTGACGCAAAGACAGTGTGAAGGAGGGAGACCGGGGAGAGATGAAGTGCGGAGAGAAGTGGAATATGAGGGAGTACAGGAAAACACACACTGTTCAAAGATAAGATAAGGAGGCTGAAAATAGTAAAGAGATGAATACACAACGGCTCTGTAGTAATAAGCAGCCTGAATCTGGCTCTGTTTTACACTAAAAGAGGGAGAGATCAGGGATGAAGGGAGTACCAGAGCAGAGAAAGCCTGGAGAGAGTGATGGAGGTAAGACAGAGAACTGAGACGGAGGCATAAAGGAGAGGTGGACGAAGGGAGGGAGAGGAGAGTGGTGTAGACACGGGACCATGCTCGTAGCATACTGATGCTGCTGTAAGACATGCAGTCAGCGTGGCCTCGGCTAAGCAACCAAGCATGTGCTGCAGAGGGCTGGGCTGCCTCGTAACTGTGTGTGTGTATGTGTGTGTGTGTGTGTGTGTGCGCACTGTCATGTGTGCATGTATTATGATGCTGTGTGAAAATAACACACCAAGAAAAAAATGGTATTATAGAAGAACATGCACTTTATGGGAGCGCATGCGTGTTTCTACATGGATGCGCACGTGTGTGTTTGTGTGTGCATCCTGTGCTGCAGTGGGCGGTGGGTTGTTCATTATGCTGTGTGTGTCTCCTCCTGCAAAGCCTCTGTTATCACAACACTGAGCCCCAGCAGCTCCTGCGCTAGCTCTGTTACCATACCTCAGTCCCATGGGAGCTCCTATAGCATATTCTGCTCCTCAAGGACAGTATGCTGGAGCTCCAACAGCAGCACAGACCACCATAACCCATCACCACCAGGAATGTCACTAGAACCAATGCTTCGGTACCTGAGGTGTCATAGGACTTGGACTTGAGTCATACTCAAGTCACAAATTTGATTACTTTTGACTTGCCTGTTAAGATCAAAAAAGATTTGCAACTCGACTTAGACAATACCACCAACGACACGTGACTTCACGAGGACAAGAGTCTCTGGGCTTGAAAGTACTTTATATTTTCCCCAAGCACAAATATTATAAAGTATTATGTATAAAATGTCTTCCATGAATCAATTCATTTAAATTAATTTTCGACAAGATCCAATCAAGAGGTAGGAGAGAACCAAAAACCACATTGCAGGATAGCACACATGTGGGTCATAAATTACAGATGGAGACACAACTTCCAACATACTTGTTTTAACAAAGATTTTTTTTAAATATTCATTACTTTTGTATATTTAATATATTACTCTTTTGTTAAAGTGGCATTACATTTAGTGAAGAATGCATTATGACTTGTTTAAGACTCAAAAGGCAAAGTTTAGGACTTGGGACTTGCAAAATAATGACTTGGTCCCACCTCTGTTTGATACCAAGTCAATGCCAACATTCTGAAAACATGACTGTAGGTACTGGGGTTTTAATTCTTCTAGACCTGATGAGTGCAGCATATCCAGCGTGTCCACAAATGTTCTAATACCAAAGGAAGAAGAAGAATGCCCACCAGCTAGGAAGAAGAGCAACAACCATGGAAGATGGCAACAAGTGCAGCTGCAGTGATAGCTCTGCCTGAGCTGTCAAAAAGAAAAACAGTGTATGAAAGTACTTTGTGTTTGAGGCGGATCATCAGAGACTAATAATACATTTGTAAAAACCAGTATGCAGACGATGCCATTAAACGTCTTGGACAAAAGGAGGAAGCACTTTCAATTTCAAAGACACACATCCTGATTTATTCAAAGAATCGAAGGTGAGTGAGTTTTAATTCATGTTAACATTACATTATCCAAAGTGTTATTCTTATTCTAAAATATACATTACCATTAGTTTTGCTTGAGTCAGCTGGAATTTCTGCGTAGCCAACTATGCTACATACAGACATACAGACAGCTGAAGGCTGCCATGTTTAGGCTAATGTAATTTAAGTATAGCTCACAATAGTAGGCTTCCATCCTTACCGTGCAGTCGGTGTCATTTATGATCAAAATAAAGTACATTAAATACATAGGGTTTATTGTTTTTTGTTTTGTTTTTTTAAAAGGCAGAGTGCAATTTGTTGGCTGATGTACTGTAGGTACTGAGTGTGGGGGATTGTGACTAGCAACAGCTCTGTGTATGGACTGTATGTATGTAGGTGTAGTCTAACTTGGGTAAATTGGCTGTACTTCACTGGTATTAGATACAACACTTCTTATATTGTGACATACCTATTCACAACCAGCTTAACTCCTGAACTCCTGTTCATCGACATGGAAGAATCTAAACACAGTAAGTCTTTACATTCTTTCTACTTGGCTCAGAGGAAAAAACCAAAAAAATACAGAGTTCCATTTTGCCCTATAATGATTAACTGTAAGCAAAAAAAAAACAAACAGTAAGTAAGTAAAATTTAATTTATATAGCGCCCAAGTGCTTCAACAAGGCTGTATACAACAAGAAAGAACTCATAGAGACGAAGTGACTGCGTGAGCCACGTAGTGAAAAGTGCACAAATAGCAAAACTATTTGCACACACACAAGAAAAAATAAAAATTCACACTACACAACAACAACAAAATTTGAAAAAGTACAGCTCTGGTACATATAAGTTAGCCAGACGTCTGTCTAAACAGGTGTGCCTTTAGCAGAAGAAACCACAGAGTCAGCAGATCATAAGGGAGCAGGAAGAGCTTTCTAGAATTTAGGTGCTAAGGCTTCAAATGGTGATCACCACTTGTCTTGAGGGGAGTGTGATGGACAGACAACAAATTTAGCGTATTTAATCGAAGAGAGCGAGCTGAAGAAAATGAGTGAAGTAGTTCAGTTCAAAATGAAAGCAAAGGAAGAAGAAAATATATATATAAAGGTTGTTTAAAGAGCGATGTAGGAGGTGGACAAAAAGAAGATAAAAAAGGAAGTAAATCACAACCTCAAAGTGTCTATGTAATTCTTTACGTCAGCATCAATTTGAATTACATTTGAAATTTTCAGTGAGACAACAGGACTTCATTCAGGTGTTATTATAACTGCTCCACACTGTAAAGTATAGCCAGAAGGCTGACTGTATAATCTCTCTTTCTGTTCCCGCTCTATTTGACTCCGTCCAGGACACAACAGGAGGCCTGCTCTTCCTTTGTGCCTCACTCAATCCCTCATATTCACCCGTCTCTCAGAAAGAGATCCAGAAATGGATTTCATTCATTAGCAGAGATGAGAACAGCTTGCAGGGGGGCACAAAAGTGTCTTTTTCTGCGTTACTAAAAGTGTGCCACATTGTGAAAAATAGAAGGAAAATTTATAAAAAAAGAAAAGCGAAAACGCTCCGCAATGTTCTCCTCCATCTTTAATGAAAGAGAATGAGAGGAGCTGTCGCTTTCTGTCTCCCACTGCTCCACCACAACCTGATTACTGTCTGATGATGATGGCACTACTTCCTGACATCTAATTGAAATAATTGTGTGTAATCACTTTAAAACACTGGCAGGAGACATGCGAGCGATGAGAAGTAGTTAAGAAAGGCAACGGCATTTTAATTGAATCTTCCCAGATGCATCTGATTCCATCAAACAAGTCTAAAACCACCAGGAGACAGGCACAGACACAGCGGTGGCACAGTTCAATTGAGAGATGAATAGTGGGGTAATGGGTTTAGGGGCTGTGAAAGGGAGCGGGGTTTAGGTGGATATGCTTCAGCCATTCTCTCATACTCGCACACTTTATCCCACATAATCTGTAAGAAATCTTCAGAGTCCCACACTGTATCCAGGTTGACTTTCCCAGAAAGGGATCTTTAATACAGTGTTTCACATAAACAACCCAGGCGAGGATTTAGTGCCATTATTGCTGATGCTCTAAAAACCACCTTCTCTGGCTCGGCAGCACCAAAGCCCACAGCTTGCGATCACAAGGCAAAGACACCTTGCGGCTTTTGTTGGGATGTATTCTTAACTAAAATGCTCAGTCTGGACCTCCATGCACAGCTGTCGCCGTTTCATGGGCCACGGGGCTACTCTGTGGGTTTCTGAAGGCCCATATCACACAGAGAGCCCAGGCTGGGGAGAGCCTGTCCACAGCCATTTCCCTACTCTTTAATCTCAGCGGCCGACTGGAGAGAGCAGCGCTGCACATTCCATTAATGTAAAGTGGGGCTTGAAGGCCCGTAATTTATTGGCTCTGCAGACTCGCCTCCCCTCATCTCACTCATACTGGCTCCCGGCCACCAAATACTCCCCCTGATACCCGCCGACATGCAGCACCCTGCGCTCAACGTTTTACGCTATTTCGCTTTCTTTCTCCCTTTACCTCTCCCTCTATACTCCTCTCCCTCTTTACCTCTCTTTGCCTCTCCCTCCGTCCACTCTCCCTTCAAACCTTATGCCTCGATGTCTCTCTCAATAGTCCTCCTGCTTCACCTATCATGCATACATACAGAGATTTCCTCTGCAGAACCTTTCTCCGGTCAAAATTATCATAGTATTTCATCCTAGCTGCTCCCAAAGCTTCTGCTATGAAAGGAGTCAAAGCCTGGCTCCGTAAGCCTCTGCATCACTGATTTAACGGATAGTTTAATTACTACCAAAATGACACACTCAGAGAGCCACAGAGATAACTGCAGGAGAACAGAAGAATCCCCTGCTGAGAGAGATGAAGTACCAGAGAAAGATGTGTGCGTGTAAGACAGAAAAAGAGACACAGAAATCTTGTTTTCTCGGTTGATCCTCCCTCCTCCTTCCCCGTCTTCACTCTGGATTAATTGTCAAGATCTGTGTTGCTGTAGTAAGGGTGCCCTTCTGACCATTAAGATGCCAGGGTGCCAGACAGTACTGGCTTTGTCAGCAGAGACTGATAGGCCAGGAGGGGGGGGACAAGTAGGTAAGAGGGTGGGAGGAAAGGCAGAGAGGTAGTATCACTGAATCCTGAACCAAACTGAACTGAAAATGATGTGAGGAGAGGGTGTTTTATGCAACTGTTATGCTGTTAATCACACAAATTGAGAAAGAAAGCCAGAGTGTTTCTTGTTTGTAAGCTTTGTGTTTGCTCAGTTATTTAGATTACAAATTTAAGATGAGTCAGGACAGCTTTACTCAGTCTTTCAGGTTTTTGTTTTGCCTTCCAATTCAAACTACAGCTCACAAATACACAGGAGTTATTCTCTACAAGCACGGCTCTGAACATGTTCTTATATCGAGCCTATCATACACACTAAAACACAGATGGTAAACAGGAGAAGCACAATTTTGTACTGAAACCACCGTTAAGGTGCCAATGTAGGTTCTAGCAGATTAAAGTAAGCCTGAGCTGTAGTCATGACCGGGGCATCTTGGTGTTTCATCACATAGACATGAGATTAATACCCTGCAGAGCTGCGTCTGATTTGACTAAACTTCCTATCAGCGATCTATGGCCAGGTCTTTAAGGATCACACTTTTGTTAGAGCAGTGGGTCTGCTCTATTTCACCATTTCAGTGCGTCACTGCACCACATAACACGTAATGGCGAGGGCTGGGAAAGCTGTTCAAATGCGGTATAATCTGTCAGCCAGCAGCAGCAACCACATAATTGTCAGCTGACAAAACAAACAACGATGTTGGCCTACAGGGCAAAAGCCATGGTAGCTTTCCTAGTCGACAAATAATTGGACAAGTAATGTTCACAATAAGATTTTATGTAAGCCTGAGTGACATTTATCAATTCTCCGTCTTATCAATTTCCCTTGACTTGTTTGTGTTTGTATAGTCCATGTGATCATGGTGACGTAAACGCCGCTCTCACTGCTGTAATTCAGTGGTGGATCCAGCCAATCTGTCAACTACTGACTGTAAACTGGTGTGCAGACTCCACCTACTTTGTACATTGCAGGCATATGTCAGCGTAGTGATGGTGTAGACTCTCCACAGACCTGGAGCATTACAGAAGCAGAGCTACACTGATACATGTTATTTCAAACACACAGAACACACCATCTACTAGAGACCATCTTGTGATGGGATCACACCAGCTGCAATACAGTGATCTGCGACTTAAAACAAATGTGGGCCTGGAGCGCAAAGAGGGGGGGACAATGGCCTCCTCCGTACTTCCTAGCTGCCCGCTTCTGGAGCCCTTTCTCAATCCATCTTGTGCTTGCATCTCTCACAGTTATGATGCTATGCTGGTGACAACATCTGTCCACAGACGGATTTTCCTTCTACAATAGGTGTCTCCAGAAACACATTCTGCCATGATGACGCACACACAGACTCACAAGGTGAAAACAATACCAGGCCCGCTGTCACGCCTGGTAAAAATCACAGCAGGAAAACACAATTTTCTTCAACCTCTGACACCAGACAGTGATTCTCCTCCCTGAGACAGTCAGTCCAAAATCTGAGACAAACAGCCTCTACTGGTAAAACAGTGACACTGAGCTACACAAGCAGCATTATACATAAAGAGAGCCAATACACCACTTTCTGTGTAATGAACTTTATGTTCCGGGACCTCCCTCACATGTTTACGCAGCCCTGCTGTGTAACCCTCGATCAGGAGCACAGGACCCAGGAGCTACATTGACTATACACTGTTGTAATTGTTTTCTAATTTAAAGTCACTGTTTTTATGTGTTGTGTTTTGTGAGTACAAAATGTCTCCTGCGTGTATTGTAGTACTTTAGAATTAAGATTTAATTTGGGAAATGTACAATCTAATTAAAGAGCCAACTTTTATGTATGTAGAAAATCAATATATTGATAGCAAGTTAAAGAACCTCTGCAGGCTGTTTAATGAAGGTGTTTCAGTAGTGCTGTTGGTAGAATTATGTTTGTTTGATTTGCTTCATTAGTTTGAGTTTTGCATTTATAACAGTGGGTAAAGTAATCTGATCATAGTTTGGTTTACCTGTGTAATGTTTGGTGTCATTTTACTGGCCTTAAGTTAAACTTTCCAAATCTGTCATCAGCGTTGCTCCACAAACTTTGAGCCTAGTGTTATGATTTGAATGTAATTTGAGTTTTCTACGTCCACTGACTCTCACCTGGAAACACATGCAAGTGGAGTTATTTTGTGTCTCTTTGCAGTCCTTTTGAATCACTTTGTGGTCTTTTTTGTGTCTTCTTGTGGTTGTATGCTGTCTTTTTGTCATTGTTTTGTGTCTCTTTAATGTCATTTTGTGTCTCTTTGGGGTATTTTTTTCCCTTTTCAGTCATTTTCTGTCTCTTTGTGGTTGTTTTGCCCATTTTGTAAGTATTTTGTGTCTCTTTGCAGTCCCTCTGCATCTCTTTGTGGTCTTTCTGTGTCTCTTTGTGGTCATTTTGTGTCTCTTTGTGGTCTTTCTGGTTCTCTTTGTGGTCATTTTGCGGTTGTTTTCTGTCTCTTTGTAGTCGTTTTGGTGTCTTTTTAAAGTCATTTTGTGTCTTTGTGAGGTAATTTCCTGTCATTTTTTGTCTCTTTGTGGTTGTTTTGCTGGATTTTGTTGTTATTGTGTGTCTCTTTGCAGTCCCTTTGCATCTCTTTGCGGTCTTTTTGTGTCACATTGTGGTTGTTTTCTGCCTTTTTGCAGTCATTTTGTGCTTCTTTGAAGTCATCTCTCTCTTTGAGGTAATTTTCTGTCTTTTTTTGGCCATAGCATCTCTTTGTGGTCTTTTTACATCTCTTTGTGGTCATTTTGTGCCTCTTTGGGGTCATTTTATGTCTCTTTGGGGTAACTTTCTATCTCTTTGTGGTTGTTTTGTCTAATTTTGTGGTTATTTTGTGTCTCTTTGCAGTCCCTTTGCATCTCTTTGTGGTGTGTCTGTGTCTCCATGTGGTCATTTTGTGTCTCTTCCTGGTCCGTACATGTCATTTAAGTGACATTTTGCAGGTGAATGCCAGGGAGGCCCCCTGACACTTTGGGGACCTGGGCCTGTGCCCAGTGAGACCATTCAGGAATCCATCTGTGACCAGCACTTCTCTAAATGATGGTTACTGCACAACTAACTGTAATTTAATTTACCCTATTATTTTTCTTATTGAACATTCACCACAAGAGAATTTGGTCAATAGTCCTTATCCAAAAATCTCCACTCTTTGTAATCCATACAAAGCCTAATTTCCCATTTATAATCCATTTATCCATTTGTGCTGTGTCTTTTGGATATTAGATTAAAAGTCCTGCTATGCTGCTTTATATGAAGATTAATGGTGAAATGTTTCTTTAATCAATAAAGATAAGTTATTATTTTTATCATGACACAGTAATAACAATAGGAACACACAATAATAGCATCCCTTATCTTGCCACTGATGCTTTTTTTTCCCTATTTGGTACTCCGAAAGGAATCCTTACATCACTTGATTGGTCAATCATATTCGAGTTATGTCTAATAAATTTAATATTCGCCCACAAATGTCACCAGTATCAGCTAAATTCCTACAGTTGTTACGATCAGCACTTTGAGAGCTTTTACAAGAAAAATACAAGAAGGAATGTGAGACTGCAATAAAACTAAGAGTGGATGTTTAAAAGTTCAGTTACACATGCAGATGAAATGAAGGAATAAAATAAATTCACAAACACCCCCAATGGTTATTGTGTGTGTAGAGTGGAATTGAATTATAGAAGGAGAACAGTCGAACTGGGACTTGTTAGAGTTGGCAAAGACTTTTTAAAGCCACAATAACAAGAGGAAGTAGGTGGGGAAGGAACAAGCATTTAGTCTAAAAGCATAAAAGAAATCACAAGCTATGAGCCGCATACTGTAGGTTAATGATATCTAATTACAGCAACAATGAATTAAACATCTGCATCCCCTCACATTTCCATTCTTCAAATGCATGTGAAAAAGTATCTTCAGTCTGTCTCTTAACATCGCAATTTGTAGACTCACTAAGTGGTAGTTAAATGAAAACAAAATTGAATACAGAATTAGTGAGACTATCAAGTAAGCAAGAAATGCAATATTTATGTGCTGATTAAACTGTGTATGCGGTCAGAGAGGAGCGGTGAGAGGGGCGCAATTGGCCAGTGGGCTGCCTCTTACTTATTCATGCTCGGGCTAGACGTCTCTCTCTGTAAATTATTTAGACCTTTTCTTTGTGTGTGTATGTGTGCGCTTCAGAGCGGTGTGTGAGTGAATTATTAAGGTTATGTGTATACAGCCACAGTAGGGATCCTCTTTAGAGGGGTCACTGGCCATGCTGTTGAAATAACATTATTATATTGCCACTTTGTGCTCCATGTGCACGTGTGTGTGTAAATCCATCAGTAAGAGGGGTTTCCCATTTAGCGAATGGATCCTCGGGGACGTATTGTGGACGAAAAGGCCAAACTGATACTGAGACAAACATTGCATGATGCTGAGATGGAAGGGAGGGACGAAGGAAAGAAAAGAGGCTAGGAAAAAAAGGTAATGTGTTTCTTATCTTCATTTTTTTTTTTACATACATCTATTCCCTTTCCTTTCCTCCCACCTCAGAGGGGAATGAGTGCATGATGGAAATGCATGGCCTTTCATTGAGTGTATTGTCAAGACTGACTGTAGGGGTCCTGAGAGAGGTGCCTGTGCATTTGACGGGTTAACATGTGAAATAGCTATGCTAATCGCTATGCTAATTGCGTTTCTGAACGCATGTTAGCACACTGTGAGCTATTTCACAGCAAACAGCCATGGCCTAAGCTGTGAATAATGACCACTTCAGCTTCTGCAAGGATATGTAAGCAGCGGGCTGCTGATAGACAGGGTTAGTGGGCGGTTTAAAGAGAGGGGAGTGAAGAGTGATGAAGAGAGAGGAGAGGGGGTGGAGAGAGGAAGAGGAGGATGAGGAAGAATGGATAGAAGGTATGACAGCTTTCTTCATAATTACTCACATCTGTCTAGCCACTCTCAATCCCTGAGAAACATTCATCTGACAGAGAAGACAGAGACATAGACACAGCCCTTTCTCAAAATACATGTCTTGTCGTTGCATTACATCATGGATCATTGAGTCAACTGTCTGCTGAAGAATGTCTGTCTCTTCAACAACAGATTTCTCCCTGTTATTTTTTAACTGTGGTACCATGTGGTGAGTCTAAAGAAGCCCCCGCGCTTTGATTCTGAGGTACGCACACATTCAGTAAAGCTGACATCTAACAGGGTTTCAGATAGTTGAAGTTTTTCTCCCATTAAGCCCCTTTAGCTTCGTTTTAAAGCTGCATTTGAAGTGACAATAGCATTGTGTCCAAAAGTCACTGTGTCCACATTCATTACAATGAGACCACTGCATTGTTACTGCAAACATTGAGAGCTCTGGCAAAGAAGGGGTAACTGAACAGAAAAGTCGATCCCTGCACAATTTCTGCAGTAGCGCGACCTGGCGTCTAGCAGCGTAGCGCTCTGGCCAATCGAATCAATACAACAGAATGTGCAGTGTAGTATTGTGCTGATGAGAACGTAGTTGGGTTTCCATCCAAATATTACGCAAATTTTAACAGAATATTTAGAAAATTGGCAAAAGAAAATGTGTTCTTCCATCCAACGTTATGCTAATATTGGGAGATGGCTAATAAGATAAGCAGTAGGTGGTGCTAATTCTCCAGTCAGGTGCCACTTCTGAAGATGGCCCAGTGAGATAACCCAATAAAAAGAGCCCCTGTCAAACCTCAAACAAATGAAAACAATTGATGTATGATGACAGAGAGCAAACTGGACGATGGAAACAGAGATTCTTAACAACTGATATTAGAGCTCCGTGCTCTTTGAAGAGTTCTGGTAACAGCAGTGTGTGCACAAGCATGCTAATAGCCTCCGGAGACAACAAAGAGAGCTTGCAGTGGCCTATGCAATGACGGTACGTCATGTTTCCATTGCACTTAGTCACATTTACCTCATATCAATACACCAACTTTTCCATTCCCCACATTTTCCATGCATAAAGCCTCTGCAATATTTTGATATTTTTCAAATTTCGTGCTTTTCCACTCCCGTTTTTTATACTTAAATTGAAACTGCACATAAAAAGAGGTGAATAGAAATGCTCAAAGTGATTGCTGCCATAAGTTTCCAGGTACACCACTGTGGAACTTCATGTCTGATATTTCAACTACTCTTACATGCAAAATGAAAAATACTTGTAAGTAATTACACAGTCAATCATATCCACAGAAATAAATGGCATAATACAAGTGTGAGGGATCACATTTAATATCTGACTATGGGGGCTGGAGGATATAGTGGAGACTTTGTTTGGAGAGAAATACCAATGCACCGGTGAAGCCGTACTTGAGGGTACACCATTAATCCAATTTTTCTGTTAAGAAAAGTCTTTCTTTAGATAAATCTATTGCGGTACAATTTACTGAAATGCACAAGGGAAACTACTCAATTATCTGCTGTTTGTCTGTTATACAGCTTGAAGAGGCCTTGTAATTTTCAGCTGTATTAAAGTGTACCAACCATCTTCCTCTAAAGATCAGACAATGCTGAAATGTCTCAATGTCTTAAGACAAAGCTATAGAAAACTGGTATTGGCTGGGCCTGGTTATGTAAAGGAAGAAGACAAATTATCAGACTGTAAACATCTCTCCTGACCTTGCTATTGTTTAGTATTGAGAACTTCTCATCCACATCAGGTGTACATAC
Organism: Cephalopholis sonnerati; assembly: GCA_019142605.1. Classification (NCBI taxonomy): domain Eukaryota; kingdom Metazoa; phylum Chordata; class Actinopteri; order Perciformes; family Serranidae; genus Cephalopholis; species Cephalopholis sonnerati. The sequence goes on from JAGQAX010000006.1 coordinate 9,777,527, forward strand.
TGCATGCCTTTGGTTAGGTGACTCTTTGATGAGGGTCAAATATTCATCTAAGACAGAACGTAATCAGAAAATAAACAATTACCAAACACCGATACTTGAAAATATGACTTTTATGCTCTAAAAAGGCTGTAACATCAGTAAACACTGAGGAAAAGATGAATTTGGTGGGCAAAGCCAGACTAACTCCTGCTAGTCATAGTACTGGTGTTCAACATCTTGTAGGGGTACAGCTATGTGGACGGACTATGATGCATCCCCCAGTAACATGAAAGATGGAGCCTATCAGTAGCCCTTTTTACACAGAGATTGCGCAAAGAGGGCCGCTACAAAGTCCCTTCTTTATGCTGCCTTTGCATTTTTACATAGAAGTAAATGACCGAACCATCATTCTGCTCCTTTGTGTAATTTCAAAACGCTTCCCGGAATCACAGAATCAAAAGAGGTGTGACAGGCATGACGTGTAACTCAACTGCATCATCCTCTAGTGTAACCAACGTGTTGGCAGTGCTTTATAAACAACAATAATGACATAACATGGCAAAACCGATCATTTACTGTCTCTGTTTTTTTGTTAGGAGCTCTTGGACCTCGCTGTTTTCCCAATTTGCTGACACCTTTGAGTTAGTCGCTTGCTGGTACCAGCTACTTTTTAAACCTCCCAAGGTAGGTCGCACATGTAAAAGGTCGTCAAAATATCACACCTGTGCCACCCGTGATCCCGTCCTGCTGGCTGTCCCAATTATAGACATAATTTCGGCACTATTGCTACCTCCGTTCCCAGCTCAGAGGCAAGACAACTGTGTGCCCCCATTCCATGATCTTTTATACAGAATGGCAAGACAGCATAACAGCCCAACATTCCTGTGTTGAACGGGCAGTGTAAAAGGGGCTAAAGTCTAGAGCACATTCCAGGACACCACTGTTTACACCACTGATGACATCAATGAATTCAATGAGTCTGTGGTGGATTTAATTTATAATACAACAGAAGCAACTGTACTCAAAACTGCAGTGAAATCATACCACAACCAGAAGCCATGGATCGCCAGAACCATCTGGAAACATGGACAGTTACAAACCAGCAGTTGGTTTATGTTAAAGAATCCTATACCACCATGAGAGTTCTTTAATAGCTGGTTTGTGGTAGGAACCCATGTGAAAGGTTTATCTGTTGGGGGTGGTGGCCGATGTTCGTGGGAGATGGAGGGAGAAGATGGATGGAGGAAATGCAGAGTGGCCTATGAACCCCTCCTCTGGGACTGTGGTGGGTTCAGCTGAACATTCTTTCCTCCTCATCTCACTGATACACGGTCTCCATGGTGATCATTACGGATGGATGGCAGTTGCACCCTTCGCTTCTGCATCACCTTAGCACAGGTGATCTCCTGTAACAGCCTGGACTCTTTTACATATCACTCCCTGATTCACCACAAGCTCCCCAGAGAGGACCTCATCATAATGAGGAACATATACTGGGACCCCTAAAACATACTCCCCCTTCCTTCCCCCTTTGCTATACTCATCCATTTTCCATTTTTCCGCTTCTTCTGCTTCCACCTCCCCCACGTCTGTCCCTAGCACAGCAACCCTCCTGGTGCTCTCCTTGCTTTTTCCTATTTCCTCTGTTTTCTTTCTATATTCCAGCCAGGGATTGATATTAGAGACTGCACTGTGTCCTACACCTGGAGGAAACACGTCTGTGCAGATGCTGCCTTCATGTTAATAGAGTAGCCAGGACTCCTCATGGGCACAGACAAGTGGATTCACCCAAAGGTGAAAGCAGGACTAACATATTCGGCAGCAGAGATGATTTGTCTCTCACAATTTTAAGGCAGAAGAGCAAAAGCAAACACTTGATATGTAGACCCACTGCCAAAGAGCTGTTAGGGAAATCTGTGTCACTGCACTTACAAACACTTAGACAATGTAAACAGGCTAATGTTAATGAAAGGGGGCAGACTGACTTCTTATAGCTAACATTTAGCCTAGCATTTAGCCTAGCGCTGAGGTAACAGCCACTGTCATGGGAATGCTAATGAAGCTAAGGAAAACAAAGCCTGGTTAATGAGAGCTCTGAGATAAGAGAGCAGAGGCTAGGACACACGTGTACACACACACACACACACACACACACACACACACACACACACACACACACACACACACACACACACACACACCGTGACAGGCTCTTCTCCTTCGACACTAATTAGACAGGAAGGACTATATGTGGAGGAAGAGCTAACTAACCGTCCACATCAATACTGCATCGTGCAAGCCTGTCTCGGCCATTGGCCTCAAAGACACGGAGGGAGGAGGGGATGGAGATGAGGAGGAGGAGGAGGAGAGAGACAAATTAGAGAGAGGGCAAGACATGGAGGGCAGAGAGAAATGAATCTGCAGGAATGAGGATTATTTCACATGTAAGCCTGTCTGGTTGTGATTCACACATGTGACACATGCAGTGTGAGTGGAGATTCAATCCACATATTATGGTATAGGAAGTGATAAAGAGCCGCCTGGAATGAGCTCTGCTGTCAGGCATACATCCACCAGCTGTACTCACATACAGTATGTTCACACACATGGCTACACCGGGATTCAGATACATGCATGCATGCAGAAAGGTAGTGGTCTTGGTTAAATATTGAACAAGACTCAGAGTCTAACAGCCATGCTAGTATTCCTGTTAAGCTGTACTTTAGCACAGAAGCTTTGAGCGACTTGCTATGCACCAATCCGACTTTTTTAAGGCCTGATACAGTTGCCAACACCTGGGTTTTGGGTGTCAGCTGATAGCAAGTACCACTCCAATACCCTTCAGCCATTTATTTTCCATAACCGTTTATCCCGTTAAGGCTTGCGAGGGGGCTTGAATGTATCTCAGCTGGGTGAGAGGCAGGGTTCACCCTGGACAGGTCACCAGACTATCACAGGGCTGACACGTAGAGACAGACATCCATTCACACTCACATTCACATTCAATTTTTAAATTAGCAGGAATTACAATTCACATGTAAACTTTTTAAATGCAGCAACACATTGGTCAAAACATGAACATTCACGTGTAAAACAATATTACTAGATGTAATAGATTGGCCCCATTGTCACTGATACCCAATCCAGCTGTATAAATAAGTCTTGGCCCGATATGTGATTTCAGTATGGGTGGATCCCTAAACATGAGCTTGCAAACACACACAGAAATGTCATTCTAACATGCTTATGTTAGCCTCTTAGTATTAAGTAGGGTTGGGTACCAAAACCCAGTGCCATATTATACAGCCGGTACCTATCAGAATCATAACACAGATTTCAGTGTCTCATTTCAGTGCAAGATTGCTTGAGGAGAAAGAGTGAGCGCGAGTGAATGTGTGTGTGGGACAGTGACAGTGACAGTGAGGCTGCAGCCACCAAACCAGAGAGTAAGAAGTTCAGTGTAGCAGTGCAGTGTGTGAGCAGTTTTGTCAGTGAATAAATGCTGTAACACCTCAATTCCCAAGACAAGTTCCCATGTCTTTCTCGCCACCTGCTGATTAAAATGAAGGGGTTACGCAAGAAGTTAGCCTTTCACTGGAATTTGATCAGGCTCACTTTAGTGGGACTGTTAAGTTGGACCAGCTAGTTTCATTGCAGTCACAAGCTCAACTGTTCCTAAAGAGATAGTGGAGAAATGTCTGGCTGCCCAGTCTCTCCTGAGTCTGGGAGACAATTATTGATCCCAATTCAAAATTTATTTAGCTTATATTAATACTGCAACTCTCATCTAGTGTTAAACTATTGTTATTGGGTTTGGTTTTATTTATTAGGTGAATGAATTAATAGTGTTTTCTATTTATCTATATTTATACATTTTAGTCTACTGCTAAACTGTTAAGAGTTAATATACTGTTCAATTTCAAGTTTAAATGTGCCTTTGCAATAAAAAAAAGCCATGCTTTAATGTAAGTGACTGTCATTTAGTGCTTTATTTTTTAAAGTATAGGTTCAGGCACAGTTTAGGCACCAGTGCTGTTTTAAAAGTATCATTATAGCACTCGTATTGGAAAAAACCCAAATGATATCCTACCCTAGCATTAAGCAGTAAAATAAATACCATGTTCACCATCTTAGTTTGACGTTAGTCTCACATTTGCAAACCAGTGATAAATAAAAAGTACAGCGGCGGCTGAACATCATTAGTCCTGCAGATACTTAACTGCAAGCTGAAATTTTGACTTGATAATTATATAAGATGGGAAGTCAGGGAACACCAAAGTAATTACAAAAGTTGATGCTGACTTGAACCATGAGATGGGACACAATAGTCAACCAAAACCACAGTGCTAAACTTAACCTTAGTGGCCTAAACCCAACAACACACTTCACCTACAACAATTAAATCTCCTATATAATAAATAGCAGTCTTTAAAGCCTTTTCTACAACACAGGGTTGATGTAAGTGATGCTAAAAGCTACATGCAGCACTACCAGAAGACCACCAGCGTTTGGTTCCAGCCAAGTTAAAGCCTCCTCCTCAAGACATCTTCTCCCTGCCCCCCACCAGACACACACTCTCTCCCCTCCATCTCTGCCTCCGACACTCCGGGAATACTAACCACTGGGCTTTTCCCCTCCCCGGGCTTGACCTGATATTGCTGCCACTCCTTTTTCCACAAGCCCGAGGCGATAGCTGAACTTAAACTAGGTTAGGGGTGGGAATGGAAAGAAAAGGTGCAGTAACACCAGACATACAGCGTGCAGAGGAGTGTTAGCTTAATAACCACCCAGCAAAGGTTTGGGGAATGACTACCACTCCGTCTCTCCCTGGTCTGAATCCTTCTCTCTCGCTATCCATCTATCACATCTCTACATTCCATTTTCTTCCCCTCACTTCCAATCGCTCCCCCTCTGTTGCAATCCCTGGTCCTTTTTTATCTGTCTCTGCCTCTCTATATCTCCCCCTCTTTTGCACTCTCACTCATTCTCCACTTCTCACTCTCTCTTGTACAATCAATCAGTTCTGAATTACTCATTTACTCTGTCTCTCAGTGCTGCATATTCTCTCCGCCACCGAGGACTCCATTAATTTTCTCCCCTCCCTTGCTCTCTCTTTCTCTATACTCCGCTTGATAGAATCAGATGCTATTTGTCTATTAAGGGGCCACAGGGATATTTAATAAAGGGCCTGTAATAACTGCGCGTGGTTGCATGTGTGTGTGCAGCAGTGTGCATTTCCGACCAGGCGGGCGAATATCCTTCCATTCTCCACCTTGATGAGGAAATTAACATGTCCGATGTGGTGGCTGATGAAAAGTCATCTCGACGCCAATGGTGAATGTCGCACTTAATTTTCTATTTAGCTACAGTAACCCTAACCAACCCTAATTGATTAGGTGATCAAAAGTAATTGGTATTAGGCCGCAGCTATGGATTCATTTGTCTTTTATGAATACTAATTGACCCCAGACTGCCCCCTGCACCCACACCTCCCCCGTTCTCAGGCGGTCTTCCTTTCCTTCGCAGCACTTACCAGACCTGCAAGTCATTGTACATTCTTCCCATACCCTCACTCTTCTGTGTGGTAGTGTGGGGGCGTCGTGTCGGTGCGTTTTCCTCCGCTTGTGTACGTGTGATTAAGTATTCGTCTCTCAGCTGCCTTGCCCCCCAGCCTTTGGGAGAAAACCAAACAATTCTTTTTGACATCCATTATGTGTGTGCCTCTGTGTGTGTGTGCATGTGTGTGTGTGTTGTGCACTTGCACTTGTATATGTACACCAGTGTGTCCATTTGTGAAGCAAATTGGAGCAGGGAAAACTGCAGGTCTTTGGGAATGAATGTGGGATGAATCTAAATAATCTAAACAAGCATCATTTCCTCAACCCATGTTTGACATTTATGAGGCCTGGTGGACAAAAAAAAAATAGAATGAAAGAAAAATATGTGTCCCCCTCTGCACCCCATACTACCCCTCGGCTACAGACAATTCAATCACATACATACAGCAGACGCGGATCAACATTTAACCACAAGCTAAATATGTGCACAAAAATAAGGCACAAATAAACATGCATGCATATAACATACACACACATGTAGTTCACCTTCTTAAGTCATAGAGGAGTAAAGGTTAGTGACCGTTACCTCAGTAATATGTCCTTTAAAAAGCCAGCTACCAGGCTGACCAAAAAACGATACTGATTGAGAATGATTGGGCACTGATGTTAACCGACCGCTTTCACTGCTTCTCCACCAATGAGCTATTAATCAGACTGGTGGGATTCTCCGGAGAATATTCTTCCTTTACAGCGAGGCCGTGTTACCCGTCACACACAGATAAGAATGCCAGCACACCCACAAGACTAAACTGAGCCCTTATCACTGCTTACTTCCTTTCTTTGGCTATGCGTTTGTGTCACAAACACAAAAATGCAAGAATATACACACACTCACACACACACACACACACATACACACACACACACACACACACATGCACATACACACACCTCTGGCAGCCCTGCAGAGGCTGAGGCTATAAGGCTGTCATGGCAACCATTCTGCAAAGGTGTGATTGGTCAAGGGAACGACGTGCAGAGAAATGTTTGCTGAGAGGAGGTATGTAAATTCGCTACACATAACAGGAACATGCAGTTCAACCGCACAGGCACCACGGGGCAGACACACACACACACACACACACACACACACACACACACAGTCAAACAGTCTAAGTTTTCTCATGTGGCAGAGAAGACGTTCAAAATCTGCGTATCCTAAATAAGGAATAAACAGACAAATACAAACTGACAAGTCAGGGCAAACATTAATTAGTTAATGCCACAATATAGGAAGTGACAAGTTGGTTTAGATGATCTTCAAAAAACACGGCCAGACATTTAATTAAAAATATGCAAATGTGCTCACAGTTTGGAGGCTATCAAATTCAACTTAACAGAAAAAAAATCATTTCTGACTACATTTCAATTACAGTCTCTCTGCGCATTTTCCCACCAGCTCCACTGAATCAGAGGGGGGTTTCTTCCAGTGGTCTGAAATTAGACATCTAACATAAGGTTCCTCTTTGACTAAATGACAATTGTACTGGCTCCAGCAGCACGCAGACGAGATTAAACATCAACATTATTATTTATGATTCAAACGCACCAACCTCTCATGGAGCTTGATGAAAGACGTAATGGGGAAATGATTACTGTGATTTTTTTTCTTAAAACATAACAGTCGTTCCAATCACAAATTTTGTTTTCTTTTGCCGCCTCCCACTGATTTTTAGAAAACACCGCTCGTGTGCATTCTTCTGTAATTATTTATATGTGCAAGAGTTGTGCTGCATGTTTTTCTGCCACGCCAAAAGGGCAGTGTGATCATATCTCAGGTCCTTTCCCCCACCGCTGGTCCCCTGTGCCCAATTAGAGAGGAGAGAAAATCAAACCAGTCAGGGCTTGGAAAATGATCGATCACGCTGACCCTGTGTTGGTAACATATATGTAACATGTCAGGCTATAAGCTGGGCTAATACATCAGCTAACACATTTGTTGACCCCGACATTCGCCAACAATCCCACAGTGACTGGAACATTTGGGCCTGTGGTTAATTTAGCAGACTGGAAATGACAAAACTGTCAGTAACAACAGTCAGATTTTTATTGGTTTAGGCTCATTCGTCGCTTTTTCGGACATGTGCATTTATTCAAAGTGGACTTTGCACCGTGTGGTTCAGTTTACACTAGTGGGATGAGGTTAAGATCTATGCAAATGAGCTGTAGTCATTCAATATCAGCATAGAAGAGGTATAGCACTCTGAATCCCCCTCCATTACCCTAATTAATCATTCATACTTCACATCTACATATTCAAATTACCTGAGCTTAAGTCACAGCAAGTGGGGGTGGAGACTGCAGACATGATGGAAGATGAGTTGCAGAAAAGAGGAGGTAGGAATGCAAGAGTGAAAAGAGAAGAGTTGGCTCCTGTGTATGTGATTTCTGAAAAAAAAAATTGTTTTGTTTTGGAGTCTTGGATTCATCTCGGGGCTCTTGACGCGTTGCAGCAAGCAGTTAGCCTGTGACCGTGCCGTGCCGTCTGCATTAGCACTTGGGTCTCCTGGTTACTCAGAAGAAGCCGTGTGCTGTCAGAGCCACAGCACCAAAGTCTTTATGGCCACAGCTGACAGACTCTAACCTCTGCCCTATTAGTGAACATACTGGGAGCCTCTGTGCTCTCTTCTTTCTGACTCTGTGTGCCTCATCTGAGAGCCTTGATTAGGGCTTCAGGGAACCAGAAGACAGGGAGCATGGTGACGGCCAGAGAGAGGGAAAATAAAAAGACAGAGGGGAGGAGAGAGAAAGGGAAGAAAAGGAGGCTGCATCAGCAGGAGGGAGAATCAAGACATTCAAAATATTCCAAACACGCATGTAAGTATAAATATGTGGCTTCTGTATGTTTGTTAGGCTAACACAACAACAACAGAGACATGAGGGAGGTGTCAAAGTGTACAGTGGACAAAAGGAGGACAGACAGAAGAGTGACAGAGGGTGAAGCGCAGGTGGAGGTGAGTGAGTACATGAGAGGCATGTGGTTAGAGGCAATGTGGCGTGTAGTGAGGGCTGTGTTAACCCGTGTGTTATTGATGCTGTGAACCAACCCCCCTCTGTTATCGCCTACTGGTACCCCCTGGGCTCAACACACACAAGATAATCTATGGATCCTGGAGGAGCTCTGAGGGGTCAGGGGGTCGGGGCTGAGGTGGTTAGGAGGGGATAGAGGAGAGCTGCATTTGGCTGGCAGCTGGGTGGGTTGGACGTCGAGATATTACAACTTAGCTCCATGTTACTATTCACAAGTAAGTAATTGCAACGAACACAACATGCACAAGCCCTGCGTGCACCTCTTGAAATCCAAATCTAAAAACGCTACATGGCAGCTGCATTGGGTAAATTATTGGTGGCTCTAGGGCTGTACCAAAAAGACTGAAGCTTCATTCATAATGTTGACATTAGAATTATTTGTAATTAACAGTTGCATGCTGTGAAGCTTGTTTTTCTTTATTTTACATGTTTTCATTCTGTTTAAAACTGTGCTCTGCACAGATGCAGATAGTGATCAGGGTACTCTAATATTATTAGTATTATACTACATGTAGAACTAGTTTCTAGTGTTGGCTGCGGATGTGTGATCCAAACATTTCCAATAACTGAAAAATGTCCATCCATCCATCTTCAACTGTTTATCCGAAGCCAGGTTGCGGAGGCAGCAGGCCAAGCTCCTTCTGGGGGACCTCTAGATGTTCCCGGGCCAAACGAGATATGCAATCCCTACAGCATGTTCTGGGTCTGCACTGGGGCCTCCTACCAGTGGGAAATGCCTGGAACATGCTGATCAGATGCCCAAACTACCTCAACTGAGCAGCGGCTCTACTCTGAGCTCCCTCCAGATGTCAGAGCTCCTCACCCTATCTCTAAGGCTGAGTCCAGCCTCCCCACAGAGGAAACTCATTTCAGCTGCTTGTATCCGTGACCCCATTCTTTCGGTCACTACACAGAGCTCATGACCATAGGTGAGGACTGGGACGTAGATGGACCAGTAAATCGAAAGCTTTGCCTTCCAGCTCAGCTCTCTCTTACTCACAATGGTCCTGCAGAGCGCCCACATCACTGCAGTCACCGCACCAAACCGCCGATCCATCTCACGCTCCATTCTGCCTTCACTCTTGACCCTGAGATACTTGAACACCCTCGCTTTGGGCAGTAACTCACTCCCAACCTGGTGCTGGAGTGAGCTGTAAAGTCCAAAAGTCAAAATTTATTGAAAAGAAAGATAGATGTAATCAATTTAAAATTCACAGCATGTTTTTATCTAACAAAATATTCTACTTCAGTCCATAGTTGTAGGTGTTTAGCCTTTCAAAAACCTTTTTTATTACGGTCAAAGGGAGGCATGCTTCTGTATTAATCGGGCAGTCTAGCAGCAATCTATCAGCACCATAAATGACATTTATTCATCAAAGAAAATTGATTTGATTTAATAAAAACTTTTCTTCTAGTTTCTGTCTTTATCATAAAACATGCAGGCATTAAAGAAAACCTCAGTAGAAGTCTCAGATGCAGAAAAATGCATTTGGCACAGCCGTAGTTTGTTTTCTGTGTGTGACAGGCTATTTTTTCCTCATCTTAAGCAGCAATGAGAAACACGTGATCTTTGTCCTTAACGTTAAATCTCCATTCTATGCTTCAATAGGAAATAGCATCGACATAAAATAAGCACATTTTCACTTTAATATGTTCAGATTTTTAATCAGTTTTCCCTTCAAACAGCATCAAACATTAAATCATCATGATCATGGTCAATCATTTCTTGGATTAACCTACTAACCATTTTGTTTATGAAATGTTGAAAATAGTCAAAAATGCCCATAATTACCTCTTTTGGACAGAAATGACTTCCTCATATTGCTTGTTTTGTCCAACCAATCATCCAAACCCCCAAAATACTAAATTTAAAATGACACAAAACAAACAAAAACAGATAAACTCTACATTTGAAAGGCTGAAACCAGCAAATGTTGGCTTGATATGTTATTTGAATGATCAATAAATTGTCATATTATTGTTGGTGATTCATTTTCTGTCAACTGACCAACTGTCTCAGCGCTACATTACATGTCAGTGTCTCAGACACATGAAAAAACTTTCGAGTAAAGCATGTTTCAGGCTTAAGGTAGCAAAGGTTAGCTGGAAACTGGGTGGAGGGGCTAGTGAGGGCTCAGCGCTGCAGGTAGGGGGTTTCTTGAGTGGGAGTGGGGGGTAGGAGAGTCAGGCTTGGCTGACGACCGGGTGGGTTGGCTGGCTGATGAGCAAAGAGGCTGGCTGTCAGTGTGAGCCTGTAATTGAGGGTGGGTGGGAGCTTCCCCCCATGGATTCCCTATACTGTCTGACTGCTGCAGCACAGTACAGACTGTTCACACACAGCCGTAGTAATCATGATCTACTCCTACAGACTGGGCTCCTGTACATCTCTCTATCGGCTGGTGTGTGTACATTTAAGACAGAAATAAATGCGTAATTCAGAACTGTTCTGTATGATGTATAATTTAGATTCTCATGCATATAATAGGTGGCTGTTAGATGTAAGATAAATTTAACAGCAAGTAAGACGGACCACTTTCTTTGAGGTAGTTGACCTATACGACTCCTACAAGACAGAGACACACACAGAGACATTTATTTCAAAAAGCCGTTTTGTCACGGGATAAAAAAAAATCCTTCATTTTCTATTTCGATCCATAGCTGAGTGGTGTGTTTGGTAAAGTGTAGCTCCCCGGGGAGTCTGGGCCTGTGATCCGGCGGTGCTGCAGGTTGAAAGGGAACTCACATCTGCTAGTGCCTCAAATCCACCGCATCAATAAACCAGACTTAAATGTATTTCAGTTTACCATTTGCTCACTTCGTGCTGGCATTTCAAAACTCTTTACAGCCATTGCTTTCTTTCTGTCCCTGTTTTTACCTTCCTTCTGCCATGTTTTCTTCTCTGAATAGGATAGCGAGGCCCTTAGCATTTTATACACCTTCCATTCTGTCACTGTTATTCTCTCCCCCTCTCTAAAAGCGAGGGGATTTGTGACTAACCCCTGCAGTATTAGTTTCTGTTGACTTTGGGTGATCAGCACACTTTGTCTGGCCGATGGAAAAGCCGTGTTGCGCCCTAGCTGTCCCCTAACCTGCCCACACACACAGCGCTACTCCATATAACTCACTTGGAGAGCTTGGAACAAATCTTCTGCATGGTAGGTCACCGAGGCCCTGAGGACCCCTCACACTTGACACAGTCGCCCACAGATGCAGTCTGCCCGTACAGCACCGAGCGGTCGCAATGGATCTGCAGTTTTCAGCGGGAGACGAGGGAGCAGTAGCGGGGTCAGGTTTGGACAGAACCAGACATGCTCCGCTGGGCCACACAGACGAGCTGCTGTCGCTCTAATTGGCTGCAGAGCAGGACTGAAAGCCCAATACACTGCACTCGTATTAGCCTCCGCTTTAAGGACAATAGGAGCTGAAGGACCACAACAGCAAAGCAGACAAGAATTAATGATAGCCATTATGGCTGCCAGCAACCACAAACCGTTAATTCCAAACCAGGTTTTTACAAGACGGGTAATTAAGGGCCAAGTACGCCAAGCTGCATCTTCTGGCATGTAATATTTCTGCTTTTAGTGTAACACATCTGACAGTGAGTTTCAATTTTAGATCTCAGCCCCCACTTCTAATCTGTCTTGACTGTAGCTGTGGGCTATTTGGCAAAAACATTTATGTTCGTTTGGTTTAATGCCTTAAATTAGCCCACATCACACTGCTCTCCGTCTGACCTGTTTAATGCATCCTGACACCAGCAATTCTCAAACGACCGTCTGAGTGTGCGCAGACATGGGCTCAGCAATCCCTCCGTGCTTTACTACTCCAACAGGGGAGACTCATATTTTGGTTAGGATATAAAAAAAGAGTGGGAGAGCCCACGAGAGGAAAAAGATAGAGAGAGGAGAGACTGTTTTTTTTTGCTGAGAGTGAAAGGATTTTAAGTAGCCTGTGTAAAGAGGTGATGTTAATTGCCACAGATTCCTCTCCCTCTCCCTCTCTCAGTTTCGCCTTCATGTGTATGGCGTCTGGCAAACCAATTTACACAGGCAGCATCAAGGAATTTCTGTGTGCAATCAGATAATACGCAGCAGAGCCAGAGAGGCTGAGCTCTGAGTCAAGATAATGGCTGGATTTAAGGGAAATCTCATCACATGCTTTCTTCTTCTCACCTGCAAGCAAATCAGAAACACAAACAGGCAGATGAACAATGAAGAAATCCATGACTGCTTGCGTGCGTGCATATATTTATGCGTAATATGTAAACGAATGAAACATGAAAAGAGGAGACACGTCCTGAGGGAGACACAGGAGTCTCAGCGTTCAGAGAGGAGGAGAAGCGAAGAAATCCTGGAGATGCGATTTTGACAAGTGCACGACATTCACCCACTCTGACAGCCGACTTGGTGAGAATGACGTTGGTGGGAGAGAAGGAATGAATAAACTCCATCTGACATGGTGATGAGCCCTGACCTTTCAGGATGAGAGGAGGAGGATGTAGAGACAGGACTCATACTGCTGTGGGGGTGGCTGAGTGACACAGACACAAGAGAAAGATGGGTGCCCTTGTATGCATTTGTGTCTGTGCATGTGTGTTTGTACATGTAGGGCACACATACCCATGCTCTGAGGTACAGTATGTCCGTGTTTGTCAGCCAAAAGCTACAGTTCCTTCAAAATATGACACGGATCCAGCGTGATAGAGGCAGAGCAGGAGCAAAGGCATATTTAACCCTGCTCAAGGCTCCTGTGTTCAGCTAAAAGGCTAGACCTAGCACGTCTCCTCTCTCCATATTCAAGACAGTAATTGATGCAAATGGAAGCACAGACAAACAAAATTATGCGTATGTTTGCATGTGTACAAAAGAGACAGAAAGAGCCAAAAAAAAGGTAAGATTTTATGAATCACTCTTCTCAGTTCAGGTAAAACCTGTGCAGCTCCCTGGTTGCCTCTCTCCTTCCGTCTCCATCTCTCACTCTGTCGCTCTCCTTCTCCTCCTCTGTCTCCTCCCCTGTCCCTCCGGCTGGGAGAGACATAACAGCTAGTGACAGAAGTTAAGTGATTCCCAAACCCGCCGTTCTCACAAAAACCCGGCAGCAAAACACTGCCTTGCACATGGATACTCATACATGCACCCACACACACAGAAACACACACATCAGATAAGGAGACTGCTAGACAGTTTGCACTTCAATCCGCCCATGCTCGCTGTGTGCCTGCATATGCATATGTTTATATTGTTTGCAGATCCATCCATTCCTGTTTACTATGGCTCCTGGGAACATCTTTTAGGAGAGTTCTTTTGCACTGCTGTAAATTAAAATTAGCAAACGCTGAATCTGGTCATCTCTATGAAAATGTTTCTCGTACATTGTCCCCGCCAAACAAATATAATCTAAACTTTTATGCGTTCAGTGCTGGCTGGATCTCTCTTCTCTGCTTCTTACTCTCTCCGTCATACTCTGCTTCCCGCTCTCCTCCTGTCTTTAGTAATGTAGATGTCAACATCAAAGTCTCTGTCCCACTCCATCCAGAAGTGAGGTGTAGGAGGAAACGTCTAGACTAGCCAGCAAGAGTCCATATCAACTGAAGTTAAAACCTCTTTGTCAGCAGTAGATGTCATACTACAATTATAGCACAGTAACACACACTCACAGGCATACACATACACGCACCATCCAACTCCGGCTGACTGCAGGAGGTGAGGAAATAGTAGAGATGGGCATATTTTACCTTTAAAGATGCCGATTTTGTGTTGACTGAGCAGCTCTGCTGCAATGATCAAAGACATGTGAACAACTAGCTGAAGATTATCTGACGGCCCCATTCGTGCACATCACAGACTGGAGAAGCCGGTCAAGGAAACTAACAACTACAGGAGTGCGCTAGTGAAATGAGATGCTCTGCAAACAAAGCAGAAACATTTACTTTTTCTTTACATCAAAGGAATATCTGCAAACATACATGTGCTCCAAGTGAGCAAGTAAATGCACAGTATAGACAAATACACTGCAGAATGCTGACAATAAGTCTGATACAATATAAGCTCTCTGTCTGTGTCTGTTCACTCCACTTTACATGCACTGTGCTTATTAATATACAAGCAGGAGCATTTGGGAACCATTAATCAGGCATTTACGAGGCCAGTCCAAGCATTAAAGAGGTTATTTATCTAATAGATAAGGAGTGTGTAGTGAAGCTGAGGTCTGTAGCTTTGGTAGGAACCTTTTTGATCCTCAGCTCAAAACTATAGACTGTATAAAAAATAATGGACATAGCCATCCTGACATAACCCTATTTTGAAGACTTGAGTTCGGCATGTTGACCATTACCATCTTGGATTTTTGGAGCCAGAAGTGACCATAGGGTGGAGCTAAGCCTAACGTTAGCTGCTAGGTTGGTTAGCACGGTGCCTTACAGTCTATGGTTAACTGTGATAATGCTAATGCTAATTTTGGGAAGCATAAAATCAGCTTACAGGAATGCTTCACAGGAAAAATGACCATTTGTACATCAGTCACTCATCACATGTTACCTTGAATTCATGATAAAAACAGTTTTTTCTGACATGCCTCCACAGTGAACGAAGAATCCAAAAAAGGCAAAAATTTGTCAGCAATTGAAGTAAACCGGACCGCGTTTTTGCAACAGCAAAACTATATGAAAAATGTTCACAAACTCTCACACAACTCAACACAATCCCAGTCCAGTCGTGCTCAGAACTTCCCAAACACATGCATTTTCTTTACTTATTTGAGGTAACACAGGGTGAGTAACTGATATACAAATGCTCATCTGGTGGGTTAAGTAAAACTATAAAAAACAAAATGTACTTATAGGAAAAATTGAACAACTGACTCCTCTGATAGCCTTTTTTAACTAAAAACTTACTGAGAAAGTGACAGCTAAAACCCATCTGGATCAAAGATGTGCAACAAGATGAGCTGAAACAGGCAACCACTTGCAATGCGCTGTTCCAGTTTAACTCCATTTAAACCTGCTGGTTTACACCAATAACACTAGTTGAGATGGTGTATCATCTCTATGCAACAACTCTTTCTACTTCCATTCTGTTTTACAGCTTTTTACGCTTATTTTGTGGCTGAATATAATCTGTAGCTTCTTAAAATATGAATGAGGATAGTGATGGTGAGATACTGGCTACAGTTGTATTTGTAGTAGTGATGAAACAGCGAAAAACATAAACAAAACGAGCATCAGATGGACTGCATTCATGATAAATATGCCAAAATAATGTAAGTAAGCAGCGCCAATTAGTTAGTCAATGAGAATGTGTGTGTGTGGGGTGGGCATAAGCACATACAGCGAGCAGCAGCATTGACCCACAGTCGAACACTGGCAAACCATAAAGATGAAAACAGAGGGCTTGGTGGGGTCGGAACACCTGCCAAAGCATGCGAACACGCCATATGCGGTGATTTTGACCATCTAACTTCAGTACAACCTGATTGGCTGTTGAGACAGTTGACGAGCTTTACATTCTAAAACCAGCCACCACCGATTTTACCAGCTGAGTTGCAGCTGGCTTGAGTTGAGCTCACATCGACAGTTCACACCACTGCAACTTTTCTCTGCAACGTTCTAAAACTGTTTTGTCTTGTCGCGAATCATTGGTCTGAACTGGGCTACACCTATACTACCATGATTATGTTACCTAACCAGCCTTGTTGCCTTGACAGCGGCTTGTCAACGGACGGACCTACTACTTAAAATGGCCACAACCTTAATTCTGCATAACTTTTAGCCTTGGTGACATCTGCAGGTGTTAGTTGCATAAAAATTTACCCCACTAGTTATACAGACCAAAACCATCTTTTGAACCAGGCTGTAAACATGTTTATTTCTGCTGTAAATTTGGGCATTTTCACTGTCTATGGGGATTGACTGGCCTCTGAAGCAACCCTCAAGTGGCCACTTCAGCTTTGCTTCATTTTTCAGCCCAAGAAGTTGCTGCTTGCTCACAAAACTTAGAAAATGACCACAAAGTCACACACAAGTATAAATGTACATTAAAATACACACACACAGACATACACTAGAGTATAACAGACCAGGGATCCTTACCATTGTAATGAAACACTATTTTGGGAATATTCTTTACACATTTTTTCTTAAACAGGATATCAGTCCAAAAGTTCAAATATGTGACAATCAGGGAGCAGAGGACACTTTAATTTGGTTGCTTACAAATTTGCAGTGTCATTTCTACTGTTGTCTAAGAAGTAAAAAGTATTTCATTTGAACATACAAAATCCTATACTCGGAGCTACAGAGATGTACCACATTTCTCATTTGTTCATTCGGAAACCGAGTGAGGGAGAAACAAACAGACTATTGAGCAGCGGATAGGAAGTGCTCCTCATTAGTGTTTTATTAAAAAGCACTCTTTAAAGTTATTGTGCAAGGATGTTGAATTTTAATGACCCCACACTGTGCTCCAGATAGCAATCTGGTTGTGAACATAGATACAGGAGGCGAGGAGAAGTGAGGAGTGAATGGAAAGGGAGATGGTACGAGAGATGAGGAGGGAGATGAGTGGAAAGGAAAAGAAGGAGCAGAAGAAAGAGAGGAAAGGAGAGAAGATGAAGAGGAAAGTGTTAAAGAGGGAAATTAGTCTTTTAGTGGCAGGATGGTGAGATAAAAAGAGGAATGATGACATAGCTGTAAAGATCTGAAAAGACAACTGAGCAGTTGGAGGAGAGTTGGACTGGGAAGAGGGAAGGAAGAAGGTGGTGGGTTAAAAGGACCAGTCTCTTTCTATCTGTCTGTCTGTCTATCTGTCTACAGTATGTACGTATATCTACCAGTTCTCCATCTGTCTGCGTCTCTCAGCCTTCCAGTGTGTCAGACAGCAGACACACAGTCGCTGCCTGTAAGCCATCACTGACATGTGTCACATACTGGTGCCACATCCCTGTTGTGATCTTATTGTCTGAATGACAGCTTGTTCTCTCTGACATCAGCAGGACATGCACACACACAGACATACACGCACACGTGCACACGCCTGCTGCGGTGTTCACTCTGAGGTTGAGAACTGTGCAGCCTTGAGCAGTCTACTCAGTAACATGGAGTTTTTCATTCAGTGTTTCTCCCCACAATGCTTTTGTTTTTCCACAACAAAGAGCCAAAGGTAACTCTACCATCACTGCAAGCTGTGCTGAGTAAGAGTGTCACAACAGTAACACGATCTAACAACAACTGCTGCCAGTAATGAAGAATATATACCAAGGTTTAAAACTGCAATAAATCAATATTTCTATATCAACAATGGATCAAAAGACTGTGTGTAATGTTAGAGGTGAAGCTTGTAGTGATGAACCCACAGAGAATTTCATTTCCAGCAGCAGCAAGCAAATGTTTTCTGCAAAAATAAAACCTCTAATAAATCCACTGAACCACCAAACAGTAAGCACAAAGTTAGCAACTAGCTGGTGAACCAGCCTGTTCTCATTCCCGGGTTGTCAAAGTTCAATGCTTTATCACAACCCTTGGCATTTGATATTAACAGCAAAGGCAGCGTTAGTGTCTTTACGAGACGCTCTGGGCTTTCGGCTAAACTCCAACATAAACCCATCCAGGGCAATACTTGACACTGAGTGGAGCAAGAAAGTCTGCACAGGGCCAGAGGGAGAGGAGGCAGATGAGAAAATAACCCAACTGACTTTCATCCAAGAGACGACACAGTTCATGTCACATGTGAAACCTTTTTCTTTTGTTGCCTGAACCTAACTGCGATCATTTCACAACATTAATCACAATGTGTTTCAGCTGTGCGTCACACAGATACGCAAAAGTTTGCCCTTTGTGTTGCTATCAGACGCTGACAAGGGCATTTGGTATTTGACGACCTGAAAATGACATTCGGTTGGGTGAACACATTAGAACGTTTAGCAGCTAAAGAGCCAGGTATTTTTCATAGGCATTGGAAGAGATTAAACCAGAATATGAAGAGAAGTAAAAACTAGAATTACGCCATGTTCACACTGAACTCAGAAGCGCTCCGATATGTCAGTTGCGGCACAGCTTCCTGTCAGCAGTTGCCTTGCCGTTCACACCACAAGCACAAGTGATTTTGCTCCTAATTTCACCGAAAGCTCTGTCATGTGTGTGTCTGCTTGTCTTTTTTTACTCTTTGTTTAGACACAACTGACAAAGACGTGGAAGCACGGGATGCAGAGTGATATGATATGCATTTATCATAATCAAAACATTTATATCATATCTAACGTATCCTTTATATCACTTGAAATAGATTATATGTGTGTGGTTTTTTTTTTGCCAGATCCGCCCACAGCTTGAAGAAAAATAGACTAGATGCCAAAACTGTCACTGCAGACTGCAAGTCAGCCGTGGAAATCCAAAATGCAGCACATCTCATGTGAGAAGCTCAGTTGCTTAATATGGGCACCAAAAGGAAGCACTTTCACGTCCAGTGTGAACCTGGCGCTACAGTCATCAAGTGGTGCCAAATGTTGTGTCTGCTGGATAAATGTTGCTAGGATTTACCCAAAGCAACTTTACAAAGTGACCATGATGGGTTTACAGTTTATTAAAGGCCCTGAGAGTCCAAAAATACTGCAATGTAGCTTTAAATAACTCACAGAAGTAAAATTTTGATTATCTATTTTTGCTGTCAACTGGCATTTTACCTTTTGACATTCCGACGTTACAATCAAAGACTGGGAAACGCAGCAATGATCAAAGCTACAGGCTAAGGAGTAAAACATGTCGCAATTATCTGTGGTTCTCCTGAAACTACAGTACTGTTACAATTACTGTTTTGTGGTTGTGCACCTCAGCCGACCGATCGAACTGCAGTTTACATCCATGTCTGCTCTGACTCATACGAAGCCATGCCAGTAGACAGTGCCTCAAAAATAGAGGTTGCTGCAAAGAAGCTACACATTTTAAAATGTGTATGCTTCGCACACATCTTCAACCCGACAGCACAGAAGATCTATACAACTGCCACGGTTTCAAGGTGAGCACTCAAGATTAGTGTCTCCAATTCAGTATCTGACCAAATGTGAAATATGGTCACATATAGTGCATAGAAAATCAGATAGAGAAGGAAAGAGAAAGAAGAAACATAAAGGGCTTACATTTATTTCTACCACCTGGGAGAAATGGCACAAACACACCCACATATGCACACACACACACACACAAAAGAAAACACTTGCATAAATGACAAGTAGCAAACATTTGGCCTCTCGGCTTCCTGAATGGCAGTAATTGTGTTTTGGAGCTGAGTGACGGACAGGGTTTGAGTGGCAGAAATGAGTGCAGTGGAAAAGGTCGTTTAGCTCGTTATGACTAGCAGGTAGCAGCGGATGCAGCTGCCGTGATTGGACCATTGAGTTCTGGCCTTCTTGATTCCTCTATTGTTTCTGATGTGGGGCTGGGATACACTGAGGGATTTTGACAGCTTCATGCGGTGTACCATTTATGTGTGTGTGTGTGTGTGTGTGTGTGTGTGTGTGTGTGTGTGTGTGTGTGTGTGTGTGTATGCGTGTGTGCATATGTGTGTTGGCTCCCCCCGGATGTCGTGAGTCAGTGTTTCAGAAGGCTCATTGCCGTTTGACGCCCACTTCTCCGACTAAACGGGTTTGTTTTTCAAATGTCAGATCATGGTGGGAGAGTGAGGCGGCCCTCCGACGAGGCTATGATTGTTTTCCCAGAAAAATGGAATGGAGGCAAAGAAAGAGGGAGAGGGAGAGAGCAAGGGGAGATGATGACTGCTTTCCATTATTAGCCTGGCTCATTCTACCGACAGAGGAAATAGTGAGGCTCTCTCGTTCTGCTGATCGATCCCTCCGTGCTGGGAAGATGGCCAGCACAATACGCTCTCTATCTCTCCATCTATCTATTCCTTTCTCTCCATTTTCTCCCTCTCTTTTTTTATCTGTCCGTCTGTCATTTGGTTTCTATTATGTTTTCTCAGATAATTGCTTTTCACTGCAGATAATTCTTGAAGTGAAGTCCTTCGCCAATGAACAAATTGTCATAAAAAGTTATAAGTTCTTGCATTACAGTCGCTGTAAAATGGAACCCAGAGCTCAGTTCATGGCGTGTGATAAAAGCGAAATACGAGTGGGAGTTTTGCAAGTTGAAGGGTGAGGGTGTGTGTCATCTTGATGGTGGTGTTCGCCTGCAGCCCAAAGGCAGCGGCTGCTTATACACGCTTTAAGGTCACGGCAATAAAAGCCAAAGAAGCACTGATGAAATATGATTTGAGTCAAACACATTTATTACTCTACTTGCTGTAACTTACTAGGAGCACTGGCATTTAATTGAAATTGTTAAGCATGGGCATCTCAACAACAGTACATCTCCCTGTGTTTAATGTGCATCTGCACTATAGACAAAGAAAAAAAAGTCTAATATATAGTAGATTGGAAACAAGCCATCAGCTCTCACCGATAAATTAAAACATTGCACTGCTGAGCCCATAATGAGACATTAAACTTCACAAGACATTTGAGGAGTAAAAAAAAAAAAAGTAATTGCAGCAACTTTCTACAAGGCACTTTATTTTTCTCATCCTGTATCTTCATTAAAGTTTTTATAGAGTAAATAGGTGCATTATTTAACAGCTGACAAAGGTTGGTGTTCACTTAATAAGTCTTAAAAAGGATTAACTATACACTGTTTAAGTAAAGTGAATTAACAGCACTGATACTTGCACTGCATCTACAAATGTGCTCATAAAAAAAGAAGCAGCGTCTGTGGAAATCACATACGTGATCAGGGTTTCTTAAAGCATCCGAGGCGGTCTAAACCAGTGGTGTCAAATACGTTGTAGTTCATAGGCCACATACAGCTTCAAGACTCAGGCTGGACAAGTAAAACCACTGCATAGTACTGTATAAATAACAAGGACTCCAAATTCTTCCTTTTCTTAGTGTGGAAAAGTCCAAGTACATTCTGAAAACGTCCATCCATTTACAAAACAGAGAAACAGCCTGAGACGTCCAAAGGAAAATAAATGCAATTTCAAGAATATGTCTCATTTTCTCCACATTCAGACAGTCAACTACTCACTGTCATTACAGGAGCATTTTGCTGGCATCAACACATCAAACTAAACAAGATGCTATAAAGGAAGCAGGTTAAGTTATCCCCTGCCTTAATAAACCATTTACAAATAAAAAGTTTTGGCAGTGCCTCAGCAATGGTGTCCCAGCAATACTGTTTGAAGATATAAGTCTGATACAGATTCTTTTGTACTGAAGCTGCTGGGTGACAATGTTTTACACAATATCTTAAAATATAACCACAATAAAAACTGTATGCTGGTCAGGGTGGAAAAGCCACTAAAACAGCATTTTATTATGAAGTAGGCCGCTCATTGTTTAACTTCCTGGCACCTCTCAGCCTTCACATCAGTGTTATGTTTGTAGGTAGGCTGTATTGGACCCTTTGGCGGGCCTGGTCTGACCCTTGCTCTAAACCAGATCACGTACAGCAAGCAAGCAAGGGAAATGTTTTCACTAGACCTCCTGAATGTACACACTAAACTGCTACCTTACCCCCAATATACTGCAGCACGGTAGTTTGATTTGAGTTTTAAATTGAACACCTGTCCCCAGTGCATTTTATACCCTGGTGAAGACTGTTAAAGGGCTCACTTGTGCTTAATGTTAGATACAGAGACAGAGGTGCAGCCTTCTGTCCATACTCAGTCATTTTGTCCATATTTGTGCATGTTTTCTGAAAGCTTGTGCATACAGATGAAACAGAGTGGTGCAACTAGAGATCATAGAGGCAGTGTAGCATAGTCGGAGACAACAAACAAATTTAAACGGAACTGTTGCAGAGAATTACAAAACCGTACCAATGAACCTTCATTAATATAGGCCTATATTTTATCTACAGGTGAACGTCACACACTGAGCGAGCCGCCTGTTAATGACGCTGTGGGCTAATGGGCATGTAGCTACTTCCATGTTTCACATGATACGTCATGTTTGTAGTCGACCAATGAAGATGAGTTTACATATCACCTTGGGTTGGTCCTTCACCTTCTCAAAATGGTCCCACACTTTGGATTTCCTGTCTGACATGTGTAATAACTGCAGGTACCAGCCCTGACTGACTGCTGAGCATGGCCACTTCCTGTGTCTGTCCTTTCAAATTAAATTCCCACATGGTCCAGTCATATAGGTTTTGATTTACTTAATAAGGTGCAGCTCCTAATAGAGTTTCATTTTTTTTGTTAATTTTTTTTTGCCAACTACATTTGGTCGACTAGTCGGGGGCAGCCTGAGTGAAAATAGTGCCCAGAATTCTCCATCCATATGTCGAGATGTATATAATGGCACCACAGACCACCTGTCTACAACGCTGCCCTCGTGTAAAAGTATAATATTTTGACCTCCTACACTTTTTACCTCATTTGTTGTTCTGTGAAACACTTGTCTCTGCCCTCAGGTGCCATCTATTGGCTGTATCTCAGCCATCATAAAGGATTCACGGAGGTATGAGATCAGTGATGTCTGCAACATTTGAAATGAAGCATCTATTTTCAAACGTAAAGGGAGTATAAATAAGCCTTAAGTTGAAAGGCATGGGTCATCCATGTATTTATAAAGGGTTTTTACTTACAGTCAGAGTGCTTTGGATGCTTTTCAGACTGCAAGCCTATACCATGGCAATCTACATTAAGTACGTTGGGCAGTCATTGTTTTGTATTCTTATGTGACTGTTTGCCTTATCCTTGAAGAGCACCTGATTCTTTACTATCACCAGCGCACCATGTCTCGACCCCCGTGTGGCATTCCCTAGTCTATTCTTTGATTTGATGCTTGGAGATTAAAAAAACGTGCTGTCCTTGGTTAAAGAAAAAGGTGGAAGATCAAAATAACGGATTAGTCGACTGTAAGAAAACGAATAGTAACAATTTAACCTCTCAAGACATCTATCATACAAAAATACCTGAACATTTGCTGGTTTGAGGTTCTCAAATATGAGGATTTGTCGGCCTTCTGTGTTCCGTCTTATTCTTCAAATATCTTTTAAGATTTTACCTTGAGATGCTGGAAACTGTGATTGGCATTTTATTTTTAAATTCTACGCATTTTTATAGGCTAAACAATTAGCCACAGGTTGTTAGGTGCAGCCCCGTTAATGCACTGGTGGATGCACAGTGTGACATGAATATATTGATCGTGCACTGCTGTGTTTGTAACCAATGGTGAGGTATTCTGTCTGCTGAGGAGACAGCGTAAAGAATTCATGAGATAAAACTCCTAGCAGAAGGGCCATCCCTCAATGTCAGAGATTCATCATCCCAAAACACACACATGCACAATCACACGGTGAGCTACTCCGGCTTACTTCTAACTTCATAATGCAGACTGACAAAGCCAAATCACAGTCATGCAGTGAGTGGAAACTGAGACCCAAGAGAATCCGCAATACTACACAAAACCCGTCACACACACAATCACCCCCTCCCACAAATCAGCGAGGAAGGGTGTGTGAGTGCGTCCTTCCCATGTGGTCAGCGCAACAGAGACAGCATTGTCACTGACTGAGCTCGCTGTGATATGGAGGTGTTGACAGGTAACACTCCTGCGGGACTTGTGCGACCACAACAAACTAGTACGGCATGCACGCACACATACACAGGCGTGCACACAGGACGTGACGTGACAGACTGAGAATCTCGGCGACAATGTGGGATCCTCAGCACATCAATAATGCAGCGCCTCTGACAACTAGAGGAATCAAACTCCCCGCACCGTCTCACTCCACCATCCTTCTTTCTCCCTCTCTTATTCTCTCTCTATCTCTCCCTGTGTCACCATCTCTCGCTCTCTATATCCCGCCATCCATCTCTGCTCACTTCGTTACCCTGTCCTCTGCTACAGCATGAAGACGGAGCGTGAATTAGAAAGCAGGCAGCGGGACCAGCAGAGCCGCTGTTGTTCAGACAACTTTGCTGGATGGTATCCAGAGTGACAGAATAACACGTTTGGCCTTATGGGATCAAAACACATCTAAACAGCTGAAATGGATATGAGTGCTCATATGTCACAACTGTGTGTGTGTATCCGTGTCTACAGTAAATGCATATTGGTTTGGGCTGTTAGCTGCAGGCGTGTAGTTCAGTCGTTAAGCTAGCTTGTTGTATCAGCCGCATAAACAGCAACGTACGGACGCTCATACACAGCGAAATGTCTGTCATAACCAAAGAGCAGCGTCTCGTGGTGGCACAGCAGCCTTCTGTAGCCATGACAGATGAGAGCTGCTGGAGACACTGGAGTGTGTACATACAGTACAGACACACAGAGAACTGAGCCGGAGGCCTGCTGAGTTTGGATGTCACCGCAGTGGCTGTCACCAACTGCCATGCCATTGTATTGCCACATAAATCTGTATTGTCTGGTGCCCTGTGTGTGTGTGTCCATGCACATATGTGTGTGTCCCTCCTTGTCTTTCTCTTGCTTTTGCTCAGCTGGTTTCAGAAACCCTTCACTGTCCCTTTGCACTGCCATTTTTTTCAGTGTGACTTAAAGGATAATTCTGGTTTATTATGTTGGTCTTATTTTGGCTGTCATTCCTGTTGGTTAATAACAGTGTACCCACTAAGTTGAATGATTAGATCTGGGAACACAGCGGCATCACTAATAAGACGCCTGACAGGGCAACAAACAAGAGTAGTTAGATGATCAGACAGGTTGTACACAAACTCCCCGGTCAGTCATGAAAACAAAAGCAAACTGGGAAATTAAGACTGTAGAGTAACTTTATGGCTCATCGCTGACTTACCAAACTAAATATAGATCCACACACAGTGTCCCAGTGCAACAACAGATTATAGCCAATATTTCAGAGTCAACCTTCAAATACAGGTGGTTTTAATAATCTAGTAAAAGGAATATTTCGCCCCCAATGGATCATTTGTAAACCGATTTACCACCCGGTGTTATGCTGCATTTGTTACAACCTTTTTTCACATGCCTTCATGGTAAATGAAGAATCCAAAAACTTAGAAAATTCATGATTAATTGAGGGCAACCACGTTTAAAAGCAAAACTATCAAAACATCCATTTAAAAACTCTTAGACAACTCGGGCAGTATAATTCAAGTCTCATCCATCCAGTCATGTGCTCAGTAATTTCCAAACAGACAGCCCTTCCTGACTGGAAACTGAACTAAAAAGTGACACGTAAGAGTCCATTGTGCATTGTGGATTTGGAGGGATATGTTGGCACAAATTGAATATAATATTCAGAACTATGTTTTCATTAGTTTATAATCACAATAATAATGATAATAGGGATTGTTGTGTTTTTATAACCTTAGAATAAGCTCTTTATATCGACATACGTAGTGGGTCCTCCTTCAGAGTCCACCATGTTGTTCTACAGTAGCCCAGAACAGACAAATAAAACACCAGCCCTAGATAGGCCCTTTAGCATTTTAGCGCTGGCCACCATAGTTCTCCTACGTGCTTGGCACACGAGGGAAGTTTCAGTTCTGCAACCTCACTGATAGATTCCACTGAATCAAACTTGACCTTTAAGACCTTTAACCTGTGCTCATTTCAAGGCCAGACTCCATTGACAAAAACATGTTATAGTAAACTTTGGTGCTTTAAAGTGTAGGTTTAGACTCACAGTCGCACAGTAACACTAACAACCGATCGAGGCAGTGGTAGACCAGCAGTTTTTGTCACTGGAGTCTGGCTTTGAAGACAACAGATAAATTTCACTTGTATTTCATTCCCTCGTCAGAAAGCGCTGGCTGTTTGGGAAACACTGAGCATACGTCTGGATAAATGAGACTTGGATTACACTGCACAAGTTGTGTGAGAGTTTGCAAACTGATGTTTTGATGTTGTTTTGCTGTTGTTAAATGTGGACCCCTATGACTTCAATTCATCAAGAATTTTCTCCATGTTTGAATCCTTTGTTCACTTGAGACCTGCAACCTTGAGACCTGCAAGAAAAATAAAGTTTTCCTCACAAAGTCAACATAACACGGGGTGAGTTACTGACATACAAATGGTCATTTGGAGGGTGAAGTACAGCATTAAATTATTGTCCCTTTTAAACTTGGTCTGATTGCCTGTCTGATTGACTGCTGACAGCGATGTTGCAATGTTCCCAGATCTCAGCAGTTACTTGTACAATGGATCAAGCACAATGACATCATAACTGACAAAAATGGTGGCCAAAACTGCAAAGACCCAAACTGTAATAAACTGTAATTTTCCTTTAATACGGAGGTTAACAATGTTTCTGCAGTAATGCTACAGAGACAAATCTCTGTGCATTCATCGTAGTTGGTGATTCTGTCTTTTACTTTCTCCCTCTCTCATTCCACACTTCCTTCCTAATGGCCGAGACACAGTCAACCATGCGACTGGCCACAAATGCTAATGACGCATGGCTAACGCAAGACTCTCTCCCTCTTTCTCTGAGCAGTTCATTCTAACTGCTATACCTGCAATCTAAATGGATCTGACAAGCGCGCACACATGCACACACCCATATACGCGCGCGCACACACACACGCACGTCACAGACATCAACTCATCCATATAATGCTGACAGACAGTATTGCTCTGCAGAGAGATATTACTTAGCTGTATTGCATTGCTTGCACTTGCAGCAGAGAAAAGCATATTACTCACAAATGCCATTTAGCCGTGAGACTGTGGCTGGCTGCTCCACACAAGCTGTGGGGAAATAGTTTCCCTCTCAGCCCTCGTCCTGTGACCAACTGCTTCAGTGTGCCACATGGCACTCACACAAGTCACCACAGTGGTCTTTTGGCACTTCAGTCACAGGGAGACAAACTCTTTTTAAAGGTTTAATTCTGTAAAGCCACTATTTTTGAGCAATGGTACTTTCCTTGGTGCTATTAAAAATGAGCACAAAACCATGGATGGGTAAGTTTTAAAAGAATTTCTCTCCTGCTGTGAAGGCAGTGGTGTGTGTCACGGGGGTTGTCTGGGGAATCTGGGGTGGATGGATGGGGGGGGGGTATGAATTCCCTTACATTCAAACACACACACACTTTCCCTCGCCTTTGAAGGGAAGCGTCACGCGTGATGCCACAATCTTCTCATGAAACGGGAAACCAGAAAAGAGGATTGGAGCATAGAGGAAAGAGACACCCTATTCCCCCCCTTCCTCCCTTCTCTCTTCCTCCTTCCCCCCAAAGTGCTGGCAGGACAGGCCGACAGAGGATGAGACAGTTTGCCATCTACCCTAGAAGTGCCTCTATCTGTCTCTCCCTCTTTTTTTTTTCGTGTCACACTTTCTCTCCGTCTATCTCTCCTTCTCTGTGCCACCCTTCTTGCTGCCGCTGGAGTCCCGTTGTCCTCTTTATCTCCTGTAGTCCTTGTGTTTTCCCTCTCCATGCCGTCTTCTCTGTTCTGTTAACCTTCCATTAGCAAGTCTAATGTCAGGCCTTCCTGGCTGCCTCCTGGATGGCTCCCGGCTCTGCGCTTTCCAGGCACTATGACAATGTTTTCCTCAAGCCCCATTAGTGCCTCCTCACACCACTAACAGCCATGCAGCACACAGAAGGATGAGAGGGGAAGGAATGAAGAGGAGGATTACAGAGGAGAGGGGAGAGACGGCGAGAGGAGGGGGGAGTGTGTTGGGTGAGACTGGGGAGATCGGACCAGGCAGAGTGCCTGGCCAAGTGAGAAAAAAGGGTGGAGAGGGGATTAAGGGAGACTGAAGGGGGGCCAAAAGGGGAAATGACAGAAAAAAAAGAAGCACAGGGGCAACGGTGGCAAGGGGGAGGAGAGGGTGAGCAGGATGGGTTGGGAAGAGGGGTGGGTGGGATGTGAGGGGGCTGGGAAATGCGGGCCCTTCCAATACGCCTGTTTAGCAAACATCATTTGCATAGAACCGATGCGGATGGAGTTCTGTGTCACAGTTATTTGCATACATTTGCATAAAATTAATCCCCTTCCCAATTGCCGCAGCGATTGTTTCTGATGCAGAAAATAAGTCAACAAAATGAACTGACGCATCCAAACAAAGCAAACATATTGACACAAACGCATGCTGGAAGAGTGCATGGGAGGAGTCCAGGCTACTGCGTGTGTGAGAATATGTGTGTCAGTACATCTGTGGACATGTGTGTGGAGCCATCTGCAATCATTTCAGGTCAACTACTGCTCTTTAACAAAACAGAAGTTTTTGTCTTGGGAAACTGTGGTCGCTAACACCACCCACTTACAAATGTGTCTTCCTCTTCCTCACACACACATATGGATACAGTCCAAAAAAAAAAAGTTGTGAAGCACTTCAAAGTACTTCTCATTTACACTAAGCACAATCTGCCAAGCTGTATACTGTTGGCTACTCTCTCCACATCTACAGTTCAGTATCTCATTCAAAGGCACCTAAAGAGCTCGGTGATGGCGGCAGGTAGATTAAAGGTCCAGTGTGTAGGATTTAGGGGGGAAATATTGGCAGGAACAGGATATAATATTCATCACTGTTGATTCCCATTCGATGTAAGGATAAAGGAGCTCACACAAAGATACGCGTGATGCTCCGTACATGCAAAAATGTTCCTTCCAATTCTCATTTAAAACAATCTTACTCTGGAAAGTCTCCCACCATCTGCTAGTTCAACCAGGTCTGATCCAAAACCGTCATTTGGCAGACATTAAACCAGGGACACTAAGGTGGACCAAATAAAACCGGGCGCAGCAGACGCCTCCGTTCATCTGTGAAGTGATGCAGCAATACCAAGTTTAGGTGTAAAGTAGTCATCAGAGCAAGCTAACAAAACAAACCAGCAGTCTGCCGTTATTGTTTCTAGCATATGCTTGTTAAACAGAACAACAATGGGCAAGCACAAATTGAGAAGATGATGCCATCATTTCCCAAACACTCCATTTTACACTCCATTTTGAACACTAACCAGGGTTTTGAAACATCGTCACCTCTCTATTTTAGTGACCTTAAACTCCATTCGCATGTGGACAAGAGGCCAAAATATAGAAGAAAGTAACAGTTGAGAAAACGTGTGTATATGTGTAAACTGGGCCTTAGAATGAGCCATTTGTAACTACCAAGGAGTGTGTCCTCTTACAGGGAGTCCGCCATGTTGTTCTACAGTAGCCCAGAACTGACAAACCAAACACTGACTCTAGATAAGGTCACTTGAGTTGTTGCTTGGGCCACCATAGTTTTCCTACATGCTTGGAACACAGGAGAAATTTCAGTTGGTTGGAACCGCCAAAGTCTTACACACTACTCCTTAAACCCTTTAACCCTCCACTGTTTGCAAGCAAGATGAAAAGTTACATGAATATGAATATGTCATGTAGTGTGTGCATCAATCAGATTAGAACATTTTCTCATCAAAATGAGTGAAATAATTCAGGTAAAATGCACCACAACCCGGTCTTGAAGAGATAAATCTATCATTTTCTAACTCACAAAGCATGACATCATAATATGCAACTGGAATCTGCAAGCTCCTTGAACGAGTACCTGTTACGTCTTTCAGAGATCAAAACCAAAATCACAGAAACGCACATCCAAGGACAAACGCTTCTCCTTGCAAATGAATTCCAGGAGGCTCTGTGCGAGGAAAAAGAAAAATAACAACATGAAAGATTCCTTCACTAATCATTTTATCCTGCGATCAATTAGAACTACAGAGCATGAAATAATGCAGATCCTGCTCTCAGGCCGAGTGGGCATTGATCAAACACATTTGGATGGTTTTGCATCCGTGCTCGTGTGTGTGTGTGTGTGTGTGTTTGCACGTGTGAAAGCAAAAAGTGAGTTCACGCTTGTGTTTCTGTGTATGTGAGCTCATCTGTGTGTGTGGCCATCGATCAAAGGCAGAGCCCCGGTTTGCCGGTGTGGAGAGGAGCCAATTGATCAGAAATGGCTGTAATTGGAATCTAAATAAGACCTGCAGCATTGATCCCATCTCACTTTTCAGCTCCTGGCTCCTGCAAAATGCAGGTTTGCTCAAGGCCAGCCAGCCCACCTCCTGTAAACCTGCACCTCCAGCAGACGGCTTTTTGCATCAATAATAACCAAAGTTAAACTCTCACATCTGAACTGAGCAACTTGGATGATTGACTAAGCATTCTTTATTTTTATAATACGCCGCCTGCAATTCCCCTTTTCACTGCACCACCTACTCAATGAAACGCAGTAATTAGCCAAAGTAGCGGAGAGTGATTGCAAATGCCAACTGTTTTTTAAGACTCAAACAATAGAGCAAATCAAGGTGGTGGTAAATACAGTGCACAGAGTTAGCGGTGCCTGGTCCACAGGCACAAAAATGGCTGCTTGAAAGCATACACACTTACACCTACACACAGACCCACACACACATTCCCCTACAAACAACCTCCGCCAGCAAGATAAGGGCTAAATTATGGGATCTGTGAGTTGCCTGGTGAGAGCAGCGTCATGAAGACAGAATGCAGCAAGTAGCAAATGGCCTTTACACTGCTTGTGTGTGCTTGTTACTGTGTGTTGTACTGTACTGTGTGTGTTTAAATGGTCACTCATGCAGAACCACAGGCACAGAGAGGAAAAGAAGCCATAGTGTTACCTCTCTGTCAGGCATTTAGAATGCATTATTCTGTCATACTCATTACTATCGTATACACAGATGGAGAGGAGAGATATATACGTTTAGACATAATGGGAGACATACAATACAAACATGTCCTTCAGAGTGTTTATGCATTCACACCTGTTTACAAGTGCATGTCATTCATAAGCACATTAGCATTGCAAACACATGCAGGAACAATCCTAGAAGTATATACAATGCAGTGATGTCACACAAAGCTGTGCACAAACACACAAATAAGAGAAACGTTCTACCTGTAACCAGACATTAGATGTAATGATAGACTGGCTGTGATCACAGGGAGTGAGAAAATCACTTTTTGTCATATTTGCTGAAACTGTCACTGTATTCTGACAGAAATACATAAGACTGATAATCTGTGAGAAAATCACGTCCCTCCTCCTCTTCCCTCTGCTTCTAATGGCATATGCCAGATTCTTCCGCAGCACACTGAAAACAACCAATCAAAGCCGAGGAGTCTCTTATGCAGCTGTCAGTCATGTCAATCACCACTCCTGCGGTCAAACTGTCAAAGGGAATGCTGATCAAATCTGAATCCAGATTCAGTTTCTGCGTTGCCAGTGTCTCACCTCAAATGGTTTCAAAAAAATATTTTAGCTGTAAATTGAAAGAGATGGTCCGACAGGTGGGCGGTGCTTTGGTCAACTGAGTCACAGACTTTCTCATTTTATACATTACAGTAATCTAAAATCTGTTGCTGAAAACATTTAAGGTGAGAAACAGGCAATGCAGCCACAGAATCCTGATTTAGATTTGATCAGCGCTGACTAGTTTGACAGTTTGACCACTGTCCACAAGCAGTGATTGTCCTGATTGACAGCAGCGTTACAGACTCCTCAGCTCTGGCTGTTTTCGTTCACATGCAGTAAGGCCTTCAGAAGCACCACAAGGCAATAGAGTGGGCAGAGGAGTATGATTTTTACACAGATTATCTGTGTTAGTGTTGTAAGAATATTGTGACAGTTTCAGCAAATATGAAAAGAAGTTATATTTTATGAAAGTACCAACTAGAGCTTTAAAGTTAAAAGTGAATACATTCATCACCAATAAAGCCCACTATTTTAATCTAGCGAGCTAAGTCACGAGAGGACAGCTTTTATGGAGATTCCTGCCAAGCTATTGCTTTAATTTGCAATTTCTAGCGTGTCAAAATGTTGTTTTGACCTTAGTCTCTCCTCTGCATGACCACTGCCTTCCCTAATTGCAGTGCTGTTACTGCAATAAACTATAATTAGTAATTTAGCACCAAATTTGCATATGCATATCACTGAAGTAAAGCCAGTGACGAAATGAGGGAGTGACAGAAGCGGTGGAAAAAAAAAAAAAAGGGGGGGGGTCGTGGGAGACGGGGCGGTGCGAGGCTGCTGTGGTCCACGTGTACAACGTTGTAAATGTTGCGTGGGAAACAAGACACGCTGGAACATGTGTGAGCCGGACTGACAGCAGTCACAGCTGACTGCTGCTGCAATATTACAGTTAAACAAAAGCTCTCCATACACCAAGCATGACCTTTATTAATGCTCATGCAAAAACAGCAGAACACGCAGCTTTCTCATAATGATGGATGGTGTCCTGATTAAAAAAGCTTGTTTGTGTGTTTGTTTCAGTCAGTGTGTGTGTGTAGCTGTGCTTTTGTGTGTACAGTGAGTGCATGCATGTTAATGTTCTGCTTGTGATTGTGCACTGTGATATGTTTCCTAATGTATATGCATATATTGATGAGTGTGTATGTGTGCCTACATGTGCAGATCAGTGTGTGCGTGCGTGTGTGTGTGTGTGTGTCTGTTTCTCAGCCTCGGCAGGAGAGCTGCTTGAGTCTTAACGAGGCTGTTAATTAGTGTGCTTCAGAATGTACATCTAACGAGTGTGTCTTTTACAGCAGAGAAACACACACACTCATTTGCATGCACATATAAGTACAAACAAGAAAAAAGGCAGATGGACAACAGCATATAGATGTTGTACACATCTGGCTGGCATCTCTTTTCTTTGGGGAGGAGAGTGTGTGTATAAGAAGAGAGGTTGTGTGTGTATGTATGTGCCGTTTGACTGTGTTGAAGAATGCCGACCAGCAGGAAAGATGTTGCTGGAGGCATTTCTCAGTGTGATGTGAACTAACATTCCCGTACATGGAGGGAGACGAGCTGGAGTGAAGACAGTTCTGAGCCTTCTGCCATCTCTGCTCTCCACCATCTGTTTACACGCACTCAGTACTCACACCTACTGCTGCTGTCAGACTCAAGGCTTGTACTGCCGAAATGTATGTTTTTGTGAGGAACTGAGTTAACATCCAGTCAGATATTCCAATTGATGCCTGGGCATTTTGAAACTACACAACGGGTTTGTAATGGGTCCCTGAGGGCCCTTCGGTCATAAAAAAACAACAGCGCTCAGAAAAGCACAATTCAATTCCAGTCAGAAGCGATAAAACATCAACACTGGAGGTATGAGGGGTTTGTCTGACAGCAGCGCCATGATGCAATGCTGCTACACTCGCTGTTGTCCTGCAGACTGAGCCAAATCAATCAGATTTCCACATATCCACGCAGCCAGTCAAATCAACTAATGCTTCATTCCTCACAGACGCACCAGCTTGGATCTGTAGCTCTGCCTTAAAGTATTCATAAAGGCAGAGGACGAAACGTGCCCTAATATTTATTTAATGCAGTCGGTGTTTTTGATAGACATTTCCCCAGTGTGAGTGCATAAGGCAATCATCAAACGTTGGAATCATGTTGAACCATGATTGATTGTTTTTGAATATTTGCATGTGGCAAAAAATTCACTCTGACAACATCAGAACGAGGGAGGGAGGGAGGGAGGAAGCAACGCATGCACAGTCTGCGAGAGAATGAGTGTATGAGCGAGGAAGAAGATAAAGCTTAGACAAACAGTCGCAAAGCCACAAAAAAAAACAACATACAAACGACAATTTTTCATCTCCTGAGTTCTGCCGCAAACTGTCTACTCGACATAAAAGCAGGACTGACTTTCTCATAATGTCTTAGATACCATCATGTGTCCCAAACAGCACATTTATTACCCAGTGTTGCAGCAGAAAACTTCCACAGAAACAGTAAATTCCAGCTCTCAAATCTCCTGTGAGTTCAGCACCAAGGACAGCTCCTCTGCTGCCGCTCGCTAAGAACGTTTCCACTTTTGGGGGGATTTGTAGAAGGCCAGATAGGCTCATGTATAAACTTGAGAGTCCGGACAATATGGGACTTTGTGAAATGAATTACATTTTCCAGCATGACTAGTTCGGACTTAATGCCTGTAAATGTAGCATGCAGGTCTTTTTCAGTCCCGAAATGAGGAATCTTGTATTACTGTAGGACTCTTGTGGGCGTACTGAAAACACACTGTTACTGTTGTCTGCTACCATAAAATCCCACAAGAAGGATTGAGAGCCATTGCAGACCTTAAACCATAATTTATGGAAAAAAGGAGTCAAGAGAGGCCGTATAATAGTCCTCCAGGCTCCTTTTTGTGTCATTCACCCGTACTACGACCACATAAAGAAAGCTTGTTCAGAATCAGTTGCAGCTTACAAGAGCGGTGATAGAAATAGTGATAAGGTACTAACCTCTTACAGCTGTTCCAGGGGGAGGCAGGGGGAGAGAAGAAGAGATATTCAGATATTCAAATGTTTAACTGTTGTTACATGTTACACTTCAGAGGCTGCACACAGTAAATATTTGGTACCTTTTAACTGACAAATGATTGATAGATTTTCCAAACTGTTAAAGAGACAGTTCACCCCAAATCAAAAATACTCAATCTATCAATCAAACGCTATTTACATGGCACTTTTTATACAAACAGACTGACAGGCACACACATAAAGCAAAGACTGCAATGGTAACGACAAACTGAGCAACTGAGGAAACGCTATCATAAGTGGGGAAACACCAGAGGCAGAACAAAAACTCAAAATAGTTAACAATTTTTTTATCTGTCAATAAATAAGTAAATAAATAGGTAACAAAATAAAAGAAAAATGCCAGCTAGAAAAACAGATAATAATAGAATAAAAATAAATAAACAGATAAATCCACAGTAATAATAAGTACAAGAAAAAAAGACATAAAATTCGATTAAAAGCCAAACATCAACACTCTCTGCGGCCCTCAGGTCTTCAAGCAGGCTGTGTCACAGATGTGAACCATAGTTATGAAATGATTCCTCACTGTGGGTTTTAGCTTTAACTTTGGGGATGATTAAAAGGCCACAACCACAGGACCTGAGGCTTCTATTGGGTTCATATGATAAAAGCAAATCTGAGAAACAGGTAGGACTGAGACCATTACCAGCTTTATAAACCAATAAAAGGATCTTAAAATCAATTCTGAAGCACAATGGAAGGCAATGCACAGACTTAAAACTGATGTAATTTGTGCTCTCTTTTTGGTCTCTTACCTGTAGTGCTATTTATTATCAGTCTAGATTGTTTTGGTGTGAGTTGCTGAGTGTTGGAAATACTGGCTGTAGAGATGTCTGCCTTCACTCCACTATATTGGTACTAGATGGCACTCAGTTTGTGGTGTTTAAAGCGCCAAAAAAAACATTTGGAAAACTCAACAGCAATGTCTCTTTGCAGAAATCATGACCCTGTTACTGAAGATAATAATCCACAGACCTTGCTGTGAGCAGTTTCATGTAGGAGCATTTCCTTTTTACCGAACTACACCCTAACTAACCATACTGCCATGCACAAGAAAGTGTGTGTATACTCATGGATGAGAGGCTTGTGCTTGTGACAGCATGAGTTGTAAACATCAACAGCGTCCTCCTTGGCTGAGCTGTAACTTTTTTTTTTTTAGTTATTTAAACTTTATTTAACCAGGAAGTCCTATGGAGATTGTCTCAAAGAGACCTGGCCAAGGCAGCAGCCAAGAAAAACACATTTAAATGCAACAAATACAACATATAATACAAAAATCCACAATAAAACAACAACAATTCAAACATAGTGGCCTCTCAAGAAAAACAAGCACATGTCTCTGTCACCAAAATCTTCATGATGCCCTTGAATTCATGAATGGACAAAGTGTGGATTATCTTCAGTAACCAGGTCATGATTTCTGGAAAAAGACATTGCTGTTGAGTTTTTCAAATGTTTTTTTTTTTTGGCACTTTGAGCACCACAAGCTGAGTGCCATCCAGTTCCATTATATTTAAGAGAAGACAGACATTTCTATGACTGACATCTCCAACACTCAGCAACTCACACTGACACAATCTCTCCAAACAGCACTACAGGTAAGAGGAAAAATATGTATTTTTGATTTTGGGGCAAACTGTCCCTTTAAGTTTCACTTAATCAGGCTTAATTGATTCAGCACTAGTGTCATCCACCCACACATACTGTAAGACCTGACATGACTGCACTTACAGTATTTAAGTGATACACACACGCTCACACACACAGACATTAGAGAGGTCACCCACAGAGGAGAGTCTGATAAAAATGTTCTCAAAAAATGGATGAACGCCAGAACTGCAGCAGAGGTACATCACTCCCTGGCCTGCGCCATGAATCACTCACTTCATACACTTACACACCCTTTCTTTTTCACACCTACATGCACATACACTTACACATACTCATATATGTTCACACACAGAGAAACGTCCAAACACACACACACACACACACACACACACACACGAGCCCTCCCCCACTCTTCCACTTCGCTGAAACAGTAGAAGTGTGCCCTTTCCGCATGGCACACTGCCAGCCACTCGCAGCACATTACCAGTGCGTGACCCCTGTATGTGCTGAAAAAGGAAGCATTTAACCTCGTGCCCTTTACTGCTGATGCTCTCTCATAGAGGCTCATCCTATGTTGAATATGGACCATCAACAATCAACACACTGCTCTGCTCGCGAGGAAAACGCTGAAGGGATGTGACAATGTGTCTATAAAAACTGCTGCATTCGAGTCTGTGCGTGTGCCGCGTCGTCTCGTGCGTTCTGAACTCGATATTCGATATGTTTCTTTGAAGTGTGTCTCTCTATTCCCATCTGTAAACTGCGATAGATTCACTCCTGCTGTGGCGTTCTATCAGAGAGAACATCAATCTACGAGACTGACGTTTAATCCCAAGCCTGGGCAGGTAGAGAAACACACTTATATGCACATAGCGCACACACACACAAAACAAACAGACACACACAAACACTCTATCAGTTGCTCGCGTACACACACAGAAACACAAATCAAAACCAGAGCATAAACCTGTGGATCCAGCAGAGCGATGAGAGGATGTGAACTGAACTACTAGAATAAGACAGGCTGAGGAAGTGAAAAATAAAGCTATGAAAAAAGACAGAGGGAAAGGCTTGGAGGGAAAATGTTTCCCGTATCAATCTATTGGTTGAGACGTTGACAGAATGGCTCAGAGATACAGGTGGTCAAGGAGAACGAGGAGCTGATGTATAGACATCTGTGGTCCGTTTCTCATTGCCAAGGTTTCACTGGACTCTTCAGCCCACAGCCCTCTTATTGCACCGGGCATCTGCGGCCCGTCTCGCCATGTGACCAAATCAATCACACCTGTTCTCCCTTGGTCCTTTTCTTTTTCTTCTTTTAGCCTTTCTCTCATTTCACATCTTCTCTCCTCCGCCTTGGTCTCTAATGCTCATTGAGGAAGTCATTGCAATGTCCTCATTAGCAGGGGTGTCATTTTCTCCACAAGTACTTAGCTTTTTCCTCCGATGATGATGACTCCTTTTAATAAGGTCATGCTGAGAAATTCTTGTGCCTGTCTGTCTGTGATTGTGCGTGGATGTGCATGCCATGCGCGCCGTATAACACCAATAAATGACAATATTTTTACTATCATTATCAGATGCATTGCCGACTGGCTCACAAAGGGAGGAGGAAAGTACCAAATGAAACAAGAGTAAAAGAGGGAAGACAAGAATACACGAAAAGCTGTTAAAGCTGCAGAGAATGAATGAACATGAATACTGAGAGGAGAGCCATTACTGAAGGGCACAAAACCAGCAGGGCTATGTAATCAATTTTAATTAGCACTGCGCATCACCTGGAGTCATATATTTTAGACAGCGTGAGAGCAAGGTCTGTCAGAGAGCACGGCCTCTTTCGTCACACACTGCCAACTTTCTCAATGCTCAAGTCACAGTGGAGCCCCAGTAGCAATCAAGTCACTGTCATTATCAAGTCTTTCACCAATGTAGGTCCAATTAATCAAAATCATATATGTTCAGTCTCGTCATGAAGACTTATTTTGACAACAACAAATCAAGCTGCTGTTTAAAAAAGCATCTTTGTCCAAACTCTTTGAGCTCCCTCTCCTGCTGGAGAAATCGCACAGCAGTACATGTTTCACTGGTAGTGATTTCGGGCTTGTTTAGACTGCCAGCCCAAAATCGTTCCCTTGGCATATCCAATTTAAATCCAGATTGATGGTTGAAAGTCTGGACAGCAAAAAAGAAACATGAAATGTGTATTTTGCAAACTAGATCCAAACATTTGGAGGTGGTTTGAAATGTGATTCCAATCGAATTTCTACAGATGTGTCTCCAGGTGCTGAAATCTACTAAAATCATGTCTTTAGTGTCACTTGCGATCAGGGTGTCTGCAGGTATCAGACACTTCAATCTGATGCATTTTAAGACTATGTAAATTTAAGACTGTTTTTTGGATGAATAAAATTCTTTATTATCCAAGCATTGATTAAGAAAAAACTTTAAAGTATAAAAGGTAAGTTATATATGTGTGACACAATGCAGAGGTAGGTTTTATGTAGGAATATGGTTTTTAGGGTGAGTTAGGTTAATCTACATTTTGCCAACAGGTAAATGCAAGTATAAAGTAAGAGGACAGTGTTGGTTCAGTGGTAGGTTTGAAGATTTTTTAAACCAGAGATCTGGATTTCACAGCAGAGGAGTTTGATTCATTTTGAGAAAAAGACACTAAAAGTTGGATAAATGAAATAAGATAACGCCTGTGTCAATTAAGACATTATTTTTAGACTTTTAAAGCCTAATCTATAAAAATTGAATTTAAGACATTCTAAGTCTATTTAGGGACTTGCAGACACCCTGCTCACAACATGACACAGGACGACAACATTGAAGCCAGAGTGACGTTTCTGCGACTAGCAGCATTGTGAACAGCAGTCCATGGAAAGACAGCCGGTAGAGGAGACCTGCACCTCAAATTGCGGGGGGGTTAAATTGGACCGTCATTTGTAATGCTTCCACGATGGAGAGCCACGTGACCAGCATAGCTATGTAGTTACTGACGCCTACATTGTTACCATGGCAGCCCATGTTGGCAATGTCTGGACCGACAGACTGTATAGATGGCCAACATGACAGCTTCCCAAAAGTGAAGCTGTCATGTTGGCCATCCAGAAGATGGCTTCTGCTATTTAAGGTCGTTTTTATCACTGCTGCTGTATGCTCAAGTGTTCCGTATCTGGGATATTTTAGCTTCACCTCTGTAAAGTGGGGATAAGTGGAGATGCGTCGTCCATCTTTGTACACAGTCTATGGTCTGGACACATTAATCCAATCTGATCACTTGCAAATAACAGTCTGTCTTAAACTTAAATGTTCTGCAGCCTGAGTGTAGCCTTAGATTCAGATACAGTGTTTGGATAGAGAGGCTGGAAAAAGATGTATTAATGTGGTTTAAGTATGTAATAATGTGAAAAAGGTTTTATCAGTATGAGTTTCAAGTTATACATACTGTCACAACAAAGAAGACACTATCCAGTCTGCTGAAAATCTTTTGGAGAAGTGCTACATAAATCACAAGATGCTGTAGCGCAACACCTTAAACAGATGCGATGATCAACGTAAACATACACAATGTTATAAAAAGTATATACAGTAGTAAAATGTGAAATGTTTCTTGAAGAAACCCAGTGACACACTGTGGAATGCAGCTCTGGTCTACAGGCAGCTTAGTTGTCATCTGAAAAATGCTGCTCTGACTCTTTGACACAGAAAGCCGCCAATCAGCGTTTTCTCCTCTGTGTGAAAAGGATTCAAGAGGGAAAAAAATGAGACACAGTGTCAAAAATCCACTCATAGTTACTACAGTTAAGGCAACAACCATGCAAGTTGAGTGCTTACTGCAGGCTGTCAGAGGCCACCAGTAACCCACCATGTGCACTGTTCTATAGGAAGCTGTTTCCATCTTTATGTACTGAACGTTCAGTTGGCTGTCTGTCTCTGTTTGTGATTGGTGCAAAGACTGCTGTATTAAAGTTCACTATACAGGATTCTCCTAAAAAATGATGTATAAACCCACACAAACGTAATCCCTCACTATCATCACTTTTGACCCACTAGAAGTGTGTGGCAGTGTATCTATCTGCTCTCTGCTTGTATTTTCTTTATTTTGCTGTGTTTGGGACGCTCCTGGGCACAGCACAATGGTGAGGTTGGGATTTTACTGGAAAAAAAACAGACA
The DNA here is from genome assembly GCA_019142605.1 of Cephalopholis sonnerati. Classification (NCBI taxonomy): domain Eukaryota; kingdom Metazoa; phylum Chordata; class Actinopteri; order Perciformes; family Serranidae; genus Cephalopholis; species Cephalopholis sonnerati. Next base: position 9,818,243 of record JAGQAX010000006.1, read on the forward strand.
AACTAGTAACTAGGTACAATACTTGAGCGGTGGCACGCATCCAAAAGAAGCTACAAAAAAACGCAGAAACAGTGCCAAAAAAAAAAGCAAATATAGAGCAAATGGGGAAAGTACCAGAAGTTTAAAAAAAAGTGCCATTACTGCAGTGATGTATCTTCTTTCCTTTACTTCCTATGCACATACATAGGCACAGTCAAGCAGGAACCAAGAACGCAGAAGCAGGTCTCGTGGTCAGGGACAGAATGCTTAGTCATTTACCGGGAATCAGACAAAGCAGGCACGTCAGAGGCAGGCAGAGTGGGCAATGGGAAATCAGTCCGGAATAAAGTGCTGACAGCCTTGCATGGGTGATGAAGAATTCTTTTGGCTATGAGTGTTTGTGAGGCTGAGGGATATGTGCTGGCTGTGTGTAATCAGGGACAGGTGTACTGAGTTGCCTTGATGAGGTGGGTGTGGTGGACAGGCAAGAGCGGGAGATGTGCAGACACAGGCAGGTAGGAGTGGCAGAGAACACAGAGGAAATAGAAAATTACTGATTGAGGCTGTTGGGGCTACTGCGCCACTTTTACGACAGACACATAAACATGGAGTAGAGATGCCGCAGTGGAGACAGAGAAGTGAAGATAACATGAGTTGACAGCAACTACGCTTGTTACTATACGTGCAATAAAACCTCCACAAAGAAAAAGCCAATATGTTATCAATACACCTGTTCAGCAAGAATAAACATGCAGAAAAGCAACGTTTCAATCTGCTCTGTCCACAGTCTCTCCAATTGTTGCTAACAAGCTAAAACAACAAGTGTTTATGTCTAGTTTAGTTTGCCATGTATCTAAAATTTACCAACGGTAACCTGCAGGCAGAGGAAGGAGCGGAGAGGACAGGAGGACTGATATTGACTTGTGTCTGTATTCTTTATTCTTTCTATACTTCACTCAGTGCTGCGATGTCGGGAATGTGATTATTGACATTTAGATTTGTTTCCAGTGAGGTATTAAGTTTATATTGTGACTTTGCTGTTTTAATATTACAGTTGCTGTTATAAAATATTCTGTTTTAATCCTGTTCTGACTTCATTCTTTTTTAAAGTAAGTCCTTGTAAAATTTACAGCATTAGCTCTCTGAGAATCTCTTTCACATTACAGCAAAAATTGTTATTGTCACTGAAATATCCTCAATCGTATCGAAATCAAATTCAGGAAATCAGTGGTGACACCAAGCCCTAATCGCAATATCTAGTTTGTCACCAATTATCTGGGTTGATGTAGAAAAATCGACAACCTTGGTTGCTGCCACTGTCAGCAGGTAGCAGCAGACGCTTGACTTGCCACGACAGTAATGGCAGCACCACAGGACTGCAGAACACACAAAGCCGTTGCCGGATTCATTTATAGCAAACGAGAGTGAACCTGGGATTGGCTTTCACTTTCTGTGGTGATACTGTCGACAAACAGTAACTGACAATCCCTGTTTAGTACACCTTTAAAGAATGTCCCTGACAAACATATGCATACTCCCACTGCGGCACAATTAAAACACTGATTGACTAACTAACAGAGAGGTGAGATGGCTCCCTGGTAGAGTGACAGCGACCAGAGTATGGAATCTGTTCCACTGTGAAGAGTGACACATTAGATGATTAGACAGCATGCTCATGACAGCTGCCACAGGTACGCACAAGCATACGCACACGAACACACACATATACACACAGAGAGTAGGCTTGGGACTAGTGCTCCAGCTCAGTTACAGCACAGTGTAATAAAGAGAAAGCTGGCAGCTGCAGTCTAACGCAGCTAACTCCCCCTGAACATACACAATATCAAGTCACTACTGATAAAGACTCACAACCCAGACACACACACAGGCCCACTACAAAACTCTATAACAGCTAACATTTCATTAAAGGGCAGGTGTGTGTGTGTTTGTGTGTAAGTGTGAGAGAGAGAAAGAGAATTTTGCCCTCAGGCTTTTCCTCTGATAAACAGTTGCATTAAAAGATTTCACCCACATGGACACACACAAAGATTAAAAATCCTACAGACACACATGTAAACACACACACACACACACACACACTGAGGGTTAACCCTAGTAAAGCCTTTTTTTAAGCGCACATTCCCACCAGGGAGAAAACCATTACCAGCAGAGCTTGGTGTGAAGGTACCTGTAGAGGCAGTAATGGCTAGAAAAACACACAACTGCTGAGGCTGATGAACACAAAGCCTTACTGGTTCCTACAACTGCTGCAAGGATGACAAGGCGACTGGAGACGGTCATGCAAAAGAGCTGAATACATACAGCCAGTAATAGCATTTATGATGAGAAAAAAAATTACCACCCATTCTCTAACACACTCACGTAGGAACACAGACAATACTTTCAGAGACTGGGACCCTGATAGTATTCATGAACCATCTCTTTAGCAGCCATGTATATGTATGAAGAGGTGGCAGTGAGGCTTTGGGACAGAGGAGTCACTGAGGGGGACGTTAAGTCTCTTTATAGAGGCTGTCACAAAGGCCCAATCCCCCACATTAGGAACAAAATTGTCTTTTTTATTGCCAGCGATTCGCCTCACATATCTATCTATGAAGCTCAACCTTCGATGAATCACTGTCATTTTTAATCTGCGCTGCATCTTTGGGGTGAAAATACAGTAAGTAAAAGCAGAATTTCTACACCGACACATTTGTTATGGACTCAAAGAATCAACCATATTCTCCCTTAATGATGCCCCCATCTCTCCCTTTTCTCACACTTATTTTTTTTTTTTTACGCTAGCATCATTTTTTAAAGACCATTCCCTAAGGGTTTGGTTAACACTCTCTCGCTGTTGTTCACACGTTTCTAAAGACAAGGTGCAAATTGAAGTGGCGTTGCGTTTCCTCCGAAAGTCTGGCACTTTCTGTGAAAACAGCTAACACATTAGCGATTATCAGCCTGTGTGGGAGACAAAACAGCCAGCCTGAGACATTCCTCTTAGGCTGCCTCTGAATAAACAGAGGGGGAAAAAAAGAGGACAGTTCAAAACACACATACATCATGTGGAAGAAAACAAACTGAGAACAGACATGGATCCACACAAATGAATGCACTGTCATGGGAGAATGTTTCTCTGTCTTTTCCTGTCACACAAACACACACAAAGCACTTCCCTCTCCCCCGTCCATTCAGTTTGTATTTCATTATGTGTCTCTGGAAGTGTTCACTTATTCCAAAGTGGTCCTTGTTGCAATACAATTAGTCTATCAGCTTTTAAAACAATGGACCGTACGCTGTCCATGCGGTTCATTTTGTGTGTCTAGTTTTATTACAATACACTTGAGATTAAATTATACTCTTTATTTCCATTTCCTCTATGAGGTCTGACCTTCAAATGTATCAGCACAGATCAGAGCCCAAAGCCTGATAACACTTAATATATCCTTTTTGGCTATTTGCAGGGAAATTACATGCAGCACAATATTAGAAAAAGAAAATGAGTGTGTATAATGAAGCCGTGATCCAAAGTCTATAACAAATTTGCAAGGGCTTGGACTTCTATTTCAATCCCTCCAATTTAGTGCTACGGTAGGGAAACAAATTGGACTTGAAGTTATATTGGCACCAAAATTGAGACCCTCCATCCTAATTTATTTAGTAAGCTCTGTTAGTAAGCAAGCATATTAAAAACTGGGGCCTGCCAATGTTTAGAGGTTGAAGTGTCCTTCTGTGAAATAATAATTTATCTTTCACAAGGCTGAAACACTGCGTGACTGTGATACTGTGCTGTATCCATATGGCAACATTCTCTGAAACCTATGGGACACAGTTGAGACCACAATTCATTGCTCCTATAACCTCAAATCTCCAGCTTACAACCAATTACTTCACCTTTTACCCCCTCAGCCAACCTCAATAAATAACCATTCTCTGCCCGATCGCAAATCAGCTCTCCATCCCGACAAGCAATCCTCAACCCAGCACAACAATCACAAACCTGGCCTCAGTGCAGCATTAAGACGAGACCTGGCCGGAGGTGGTCTGAAGAATGCGCTGCTGTCAATGCAGTCCTGACCTCTGACCCCTGCCCTTTGATCCTGGATCTGACTGGCTGTGTCCTACAGATATAAAAAAAAAGACCCTTCCCCCAGAGGAACAGAACAGCTTAAAGGTAGAGTGCCTTCTTGCGCTCTCTTACACCCACACTAGTGCAGATCTGTATCAGAATTGGAAATAAATCACATATTTTGTGGCCCCAGTCTTGACCTGACTAAGCGCATAATGATTTTTCCTCAGATTTTTTCCACAGATGCCTTATTTTTCTGCTTTTTAAGAGTCGACATGAATCAGAAATCTGTTCCTTAAATGCAAGCACAGTTGACACAACATTGCTGCCCATAACAAAATAAACAGTCTCAATCATCGGCTGTCTAACAAAATAAGATTGCCAGTCGTCATTCATAAGCTAACATTTGTTTTTGTTGCCTTTGTTTTAATTTTTAAATCAACACATAGCAAAAGAGAAGCTCAAACCGTGACAGAGTGTACGAGCCAGAGTCAAAGAAAGATGTTTTCATAGTTTTTCCTTCATGGACTACAGGGAGTTTCTTTACAAGATGACCTTAAACAAAAAGCACACTGTCTTCTATAAATGTTTTTGCTCATTTCTCCAAGGTTGATCACAGCAGCCTTATGAGATTTACTCTCAATATGAGGGTGTTATTTTGGTTTGTTTCATTCTTAGGCTCATTAATGGAAAAGCTATTTCTAAAATGTATTTGAGATCATTATTATGTGCATACAGTTTTTACATGTTAATGTCAAACACATGTTTTTTTAGTGATCTATCATATTTATACATACATACAAATGTACAGTTTGTCATGTTAGTAGGTTTGTCTCATCTGTAGAAGTGATATGTTTGAGACATTTGTCTTACAGGCCGTGCTCTTGGCAGATTTTGACATGGCAACACATTCTCGCTCCCAGCTTGTCAAATACAGCAGCTCGGTCAGTGGCCCTGGACTTCAAATCATGATGCTCTAGGTACCCCTCTGGCGCCAGTTTTAGACGCATTAGTTTCCACTCATTACATGCATACAGTGTCTTTAAAATTAGCTTCCATGTTCAAGGGAAATGTACAGTTTACATTCATTACATACAGTGACTTTTGAAAATAAACTTCTGGTTAGCTTAAGGAACCAAAAGTATTTGGTTAAGTTTAGGAAAAAGGATAATTATTTGAGTTAAAATAAGTATGTTTGTAGCGTAACTTGGCGTAAGTTAACTATATACATAACTTGCACAGTTAAAATAACTCCCAACCTCCTCCCTTTGGGAACTTTCTCGCTCTTTGTAATTCCTCAGTTGCTCTGAGGGTCTAATTTTGCCACAGAGGGGTTAAAATGAGACTCATACAGATGCTAACGAGGGGCGTGACCAAGCGTTGGTATTTGATGACCAGGAAATAGAGAAGGTTGGATGACATTGTAAGGAAAACAGGTGGCTAAATTCAATTCAGCTGCTTCTGTTTTAGGGTCCTGGTATTGTGCATGCTCACTCGCTGTCACAGCTTTCTGGGAAAAGAACAGAACAGATCCAGAGTTCATGTTGCACCAGTGCTTAAGCTACTATGACAAATCAAAATGTGAGCTATGAAAAAGGTGTGATGTAGCCAACATATTGAGCGCTTCTCGTAAGTTTGTAAGATATCACTGAGTTTGATATCCAAAGCTTGGCAACGTGCATTATGTATGAAATTATATATAAAATTTTCTCTTCAAATATTAGCATAGAATGAGTGTCAGGGCCTGAGCACCAGCGTCTTTTCAATTGTTCCAAACAATGAGATGGCATATGTGGCTGCATGCCACAGCCTGGAGATTAAGTACTGCACCCAGTGTCTTTCCTCAGAGCGCTCCTGCTTTTTGTGCGACCGCTCCAAGCGCTTTTCGTTTTAAAAAATCTCTAAACTTTTCAGAAAGGTGCTGGTGACATCACTGCTGCGTCTTTAGCTACTGTCTATCCCAAGCTGTATGATAAGTCAGTCAGAAACTTCCACAACAAAGACAGAAAGGAAGAGGAATGGCCAGCTTGTGTGTTTATCACTGTGTTCATTGTAAGCCTTTTGTTAACTGTGTAGTCAGCCCTCTGTTAACGAAGCATTATGTTAGCTACCTGGCTAATGTTGATATCAAGATATTGACGTCATAGAAAAAAAAAACCTATGCATATTGTGTCGTTCAAAAAAAAAGGCCGAGAGAACTTTTTACCAAAGAAAAACAGTATATGGACGTAGACCCTACATTACAATGATGATATGATTACAAGCATTGTTGTCATAGTGTTTATCATGTTTAATCTTGATCTGCTTGGCCTCACTCGTCTTTGTTTAGCTGTTCCTAAACAAAACGCTGCTTTCTATACTGCATGTACGCATCTCAACAAAAACATATTCCCACATGAGCAGAAAACAAAAGAAAATACATTTCACAGACACACACATGTGGCCACAAATGCACACACACACAGACATTGTTTTGGCATGTTCACAAATCCTCTCATCTTGTCACACAGCAGAGGGAACATATGAATTATGTGCGCATGCATTCCCCCAAACACACACACACAAACACACACACTTCCACACAGACTGAAGTGACTGATGACTTGGTTCAGGTGATGTGAGACTGGCCGGGATAATCCCAGTGCCTTGTGTATTCTCCGGGGAATCACACAGAGGTAGCAACATGCAACATAACATAGCCCCAGATAGTGCTCATGTGGGGTTATTACAAACACACGCGCGCACACACACCCACTGAAAAACCTACAGAGGTGTAGAAGGAAGTGATGTAGTGTGGCATTGTCCCTGGGGAAGGATAGGATAGAACAGAATCAATAAACTCAGAGGAGGTTTGTCCGTCCGATCCTCTTCAAACAGACACTAAATACGACACAGTACTGGCACACACAGCTACACACATATGCCAACACACACACACACGCAGTCTGTCTGCCTCTCTCGCTGTCTCTCCCTCCAAGGACATGTAGCTGAATCCACCCACTACGAGGTTTGGATGTTATAAAACATGCTGTAGCCTTGAAGCTCAGCGCCGCATCCTAATAACCAGCTAATCCAATCGGGTCAAGCTAAAAACAGACCAAGTTTCAGGGCAAAACTTTGATCCTTTGTCTGGCTGATTTAGACTCTCATATCGCTGGATGCCTGGGAGAGAGGGCTAATGAACAGCTACTCAAACTAAGATAAATTCTTCTGTCTCTCACACTAACTGATAATGCATACATTGTAATTTATGTAATATTCTATAGCGTTCAAGCAAGGCAGAATCATTAACCGCACCATTACACCTAAAGATAACACGGACAGTTTGGTTCATCCACCAGCCGTTTGCCATCTGTCTCATCAAACTCTGGGTGTGTGAGTGTGTGCACACACATGAGAGTGTGCATGTTTGTTTGTTTTTGTGTACATGTGCGGAGGATTGTTTATGTTTTTCATTTCATTGCTTATTAAAATGTCTTGCTTATGCTAATCAAATGGGCTTTTTTTAAAACCTGGACTGAATTACCAAAAAAGGTTTTCTCTATAAAAACTGATGTGAGTGTAAGTGTATGTGTGTGTGTGTGTGTGTGTGTGTGTGTGTGTGTGTGTGTTCATGTGTGCTGTGGTTTGTGCAGAAATGCATAAAACCAAGCGACAAAATTTTATCACGCTGCTATTTGTGATGCCCATCTGTGCATCAACACCGTCATAACACACTCTCTCTTTGACATGCCAGCACAAAAAACACCTCTAAAATGGATCTGTAAAGGAAAGGTTGCTCTCTGTCTCTTCCTCCCTGCTCATTTTCCTCCCCCCTCCTCTCACCTCCCATCATTGACGGAAATCCTCCGTTCTGAACTACTCTATCGAGCTGTAAGTTGATGAGGCACTACTGGCTACAGCCGGTGCACAATGAAAGACACACTATAAAATACCACACAATGTAGCAGAGAACCAGCTCTGGTAATAGCTTGGGGTGGCGGGGGATTGTGTGTGTGGGGGGGGGGGCAAGCTCCACAGCTACTCATAAGGATGCAAGGGCAATTAGATAGCTGTCAGTGTCGATGAGAATGCCTCTCTAGAAGTACAATGTGTGGTGCAAGAGAGGAGATGAGATCTGTCTATAAACCAGTGAGGAGAGAAGGATGGAGGAGAGGAGAGGAGGCTTGTAAAGAGGAGTTTATTGTGAGGGAGGGACCAAAACAGTGAGCCTGGAGATGCAAAAAAAAGACAAGGAAGCAATAGAAATGACTCCCTCTCTCTTTCTTTCTTTCTGTGTTGCCAGACAGGTAAATTTGTCTCCTACGCAGAGCCTTCACATACCCACTCAAAGGGTATTCTATTGACCTTTGTGGTTCCTATAGCAACACGTAGCACAGGCCAACAGTCTAACCTGAGGTATGAAACAGAGAAACGCTGTTACTGAACAAATGAAGGATTGTATGTAAACACAATGACACAACGCAAACACCCTCAGTAATTAAAGCTTTACTCTTACTGCTGTAGGTTTAACACAGTGAACATCTGTCCCGGTGTGCGCTGTGATGGCACCAAAATTATCATCTTATCTGCATGGTACTGAATGCTGGCTATGCTAACCATGGTGTGTGTTTAAGTCATTATTGGCACCATGCCTTTCTAAAGGGAAATGAAATCTTGTAACAGTAATACTAGAAGAACACATCTGAAACAAAGATGTTCAGAGAATAAATGTTGTGGCTTCTCAGTAGCTTTGCAGTAGGGCTACACAATATATCTTTTTTTTTGTCAACTTGTGCAATAAACACATTGTAAAAGACTCCAATATTGCACTCAGGGATTCTTTGAGTTAGCTGAGAGAGAGTATCAGTGGAAAACCGCATGTTAAAACGTAAGTAAAATATTTTTATTGGTGCCATTTGTGTTTACTTCAATGCTCAATTTGTTCAGTAAAATACTGTTGTAAATAATTTCCTTTCTATTTGTTAATTCAACAAGCCACTTGTATTTTAGCAGTTTATTGAAAGCAGCTGGAAGACAGAGAAGTGACTACACTTTAAAGGGGCAGTTTGTAGGATTTAGTGGCATCTAGAGATGAGGACTGCAGCTGAAACTTCTCCCATGAGCCAAGCTTTAACTGCCAGTTAGCATTCCTTCAGTGTTCATTGTTTGGGAGGTTCTTACGGAAAGCAGAATTATCCAAAGAGGTCTCCTTCTCTCCAGAACAAACAGACTTGGTGGATTAAACCAGGAAAAACATTGGGTAAAGCAGTTTCACTTTACAAATCACTGTTTCTCCAAAGCTGTTCAGTTCATCAAAGATGGGCCGTTAGCCCAGCACCTGCTAATGTGTGCTCAACTTTTTTCTCTGATAACTTAAGATACAGACATTCAGGAGGTTTTAAGTGGGAGCTGAATCATCAGCAGAGGTCTCTTTAGCTCCAAAACAAACAGACACTGTGATTTAAACCAGTAAAAACATTGCATAAAGCAGTTTCACAGCAGTTTGCGATGCTGCTCGTCACAGAGGGGTTGCTAATTATGGCCCTATCTAGAGCCAGTGTTGGGTTTGTCCATTCTGGGATACTGTAGAAAAATGGTGGTGCATCATGGCGACCTTCCTGGACGAGGATCTGCTCCTTATGCAGATATAAACAGCTCATTATAAGGTAACAAAAACACAACAATTCTTTTTCTCAGCTGAACATACACAAAATAAAATATACTTATTATGTTATATTCCATTTCTACTAATATATCCCTCTAGATCCTACAAACTGGACCTAAAATATCTGTTTATTTATCGCACGTAATATTGTTACTGCAGTATTCATCAATGTTGTTGCAGATCTGAAGTCAGATGTGCATGCCATATAGCAACAGCTGCAGGTGGTCTGTTATTTGTATATTAAGCCTAAGTGCACACGTCCACATCTGGATGAGTTGGTGGAAGGTTCTTGAAGTAAAATTAAAAGTAAGAGATTTTCTTTATTGCTAAACTTTAAAGAAGGAAAAAAGTCTTTGGTGTTATAGACTAAAAAAGATATCTGTTAGATCTCCAGTTTCAGACACAGTGGGTCTACCTGGTGGTTTCTGTGGCTTCTTGGTAAAAAATAAAAGAAAGCTTTTAAAGGAAACTCATTCAGCAAACATTTTGACTTGTTTGTAGAAATATAACCATCAAGAACACCCTTTTCAAGTAATACATGCAGCTCTTCAAGATGACTAAGAGCCATTTCAACTTCTTCTAAAGAGACACATTTTCAAGTTGTCTGAAAACGTCATTGTTATAATTACACTTGCCTGTTACGACAATGGCACCTCCTTTGTCAGCAGCTTCAATTAAGATGTTTTTCAAATTCTAGTTCTACAAGTCTACAATATGTTTCTGCTGCATGGTCTCTGTCCCTGGGTGAATAATGTCTGATATTAATTTTAAAAAGTGCCCTCTGAAACAGAGTTCTGAGAGGAATCATTTTTCAGAAAGCCTTTTTTCATTTTATATCTCTGAGAAATGTATATTGATCTAAAAAGAGTTCAAATGGACTTGGGTGGGAACTGGATCAAAGGAAAGACAAAGTTCATGTACAGAGAGCTGAGTGGAGGTCAGTTTAGTGCTGCTCAGGCACACAGACAATTTCTTTCCTGGCCTTAGGATCAGGTCCATGAAGGCTGAGATGATCTTCTCCTCTTGCCCATATTACCTCCCAGAGATATAAGACGAAAATAGTTATGTTAACGATTGAATCCAGCACATCGCTAACAGTGTCTGTGGGAGTTGCGACCCGTTACCTGTTATGTTTATTTGAACATTATAACAAGTTTGTAGTCGCAGTTAACTTTGGTTCTGGGCCTTATTTCGATACCATGTTCCTTTTAAACAGCTGATTTTGACTTCAAACATTGTTTTGGTTAAGTTAATGAGATGCAATAAAGTAAAGCAGCTTAGTCCACAGTATGACTCTCACTATCAAATGGAAGAGAAGAGGGAGGAAAAGACTTTACTATAATTGGTTCATTAGAATTGGCTGAGGCTGTTGGATCTCTTGCACACAGCAAATAATCCATCCGGGCATGCATGTGCATGTGTGTGTGTGTGTGTGCATGAACACAAGCATGAACATGAGTGTGTAATTGCATATGCATGTACTGTACAGACACACACACACACAGACACGCTAATACTTCAAACGGGCTTGGATTATACAACCCGGTCTCTTGTGATGAGGAAAGACATTTTTAGCTAATGCATAACATTAACTTAACTTCATAAAAACGCACACAGAGACACACACACACACACACTAACTCATATACATCTGTCTGCTTTCTCCCTACTATTATCTTTGATGCATACGACAGATTAAAATCAGTTTAAATCTTTGCAGCATGTGGAGTGAATATGTGTCTGATTTTCAGTAAAAAGGGAGAAGATTATAAAGGCACATTTAAACAGACACAGACTGCACTGCGAGGCGAGGCTTCGTTTGTATCAGAGTCAAAAAGAGGCAAAGACACTCAGGATTCAGCTGTTCCCTCTCATATGCGCTCTAGGGGTTATTGTTGACATCCTCCTGTGAATTAATTCAATTTGGAAGACAGCGTTAGCATTGATGAAACTGGGTTAGCATCGACGTTAGCATTCAGCAGAGAACAAACGTCATGATTACCAAAGCACAAGCTGCAATCGCTAACCCCATTTAGATATACAAGGGCAGCGCTAACCTTATTCAGCAGCATTGCAGCAGCTAACCTTATTCAAAGTGAAACCCACATCTCTTAAGACCCTTTTAGCAGCCATGCAAAGTTAGCTAATTGTACTCGGGGGCTTTTTAGATGAGAACTTTGTGACAAGGTCGGCTTTTTAGTTCAAGTGAGATCTGTTTTCCATTTCCAAAGCCTCTGATAGAGCTTCAGTACCATTTCCTGCATCTGCACCTGTTTGTTTGAGATGCAATAACGGAGGTAGAGGAGACAAACTAGCAGGAAAACACTGAGACAGTGAGAACATACAATTACATTCAAGTGCCATTTACATTTTGTTACTTCCCTATATTAGTTTCCTACCTCTTTTCATTTTTCTGTTTTTGCTTCCCTGCTTTTTTATATCCCTTATCTCTCCATTCTCTTCCCCACTCTTAGCTTCACAATTTTTACATTCGTGATGATTTGGCATCATACCAAAAGGATTTACTTTTCCAATTTAACTCAAGCAGCCTCTCTTGTCTCTCCCTCTCTCTCTTTTACACACATATTCCCCATCCCATCCTTCTTCTCAGAAACACACACATGCTGTCCACAGCCATTTGTACAGTGTCATATTAGAACAGAATGTGAAATAGTAGCAAACAAGCCCACACAAAACCTTAATGTGACACCATACATTTGTCTGCATAAAGAAATGAATCAACCGGGAGGAAGCAGGAGGCAAACAAATGAGAGCAGTTTTTCTTTGATTAATTCAAAGACATTTTCATCCCAACATCCTTGTTCTCCTTTGACAAGTAGTGTCTCTACTTAAATTCCCTTCTCCCAAACAACCACTGTAAACCTGCCGGGCATTTCTCTGTTTTCTATGATCACTACTTGCAACTTAGGGGTGTAAATCACTGGTTTCATCACGATACAAAGTTATATAGATTATTTGGACAACAATACGATATTTGCTGATATTACAAAGTCTGCCACAATACTATTTTGATGCCATGCAATTCAGGGGATGGTATCCTAAAGATGACAGTATAGGTTGATGTTTTCAGTCTGCATCGATGAACCTGGATCATTGATCACTGAATCAATCCAGATCGATGGATTGTTACACTCCTATTGCAGTGTATCACTCTACTATGCAAACATGGAAGATGTCCCTTACATTTAGGCTACAAAACATTTGGGCTCAATCCCAATACACTCCTTCCCTCTACCACCAGTGGTAGGGTGTCCCAACTTTGGGTATGGCGATTTTTTTCAGATGTACAATACAAATCGAGGGTCATGAGGAATCTTTGGCAGGATGGTTGCCAAACAAAAGAAACCCAGAAATTTATTTTCTTTGTTAATACAGATTTAAAAATAGTGATTATCTTAGTCTAATGTAGTTTTGATTAATCACGGTCCTTTTTTCATAACAAGCATAAGCCTGCAACTCTGCACCAGTCCCTCAAAATTGAACGCCTCTTGGATAATAGTTGAAACATCTTCAAGAAACTCAAGCAATCCAGTTGCCTACAATATAGCACTTAAAACGATAAAAAATGCTAGTAGCATGCTGATGTCTCAGCAGCTTATTGGCTAGGTAGTTAACTTTACATCGTTATTGCTGATTTGTGCTTGACAGTCTGGCATTGTGACATATCTCCATGTCACATTTCCCCCCTTTTATAGCACATGATGTCCAAAATTCAAGTAAAGTCCAGTAGAAAATTTGCTGCACTTGTTACTACTCCCCTAAACGTCATTGTGATAATACCATTATTGCCATAGTCACATCTGTTTACTTAAACGCCATCTCCAACATTGATGATATTGATGACTTATAGGGGTCCTGAAGGGTTGTCACATTTAATAGGGAAAGGTTTCAACCGCTACCCCTTGTAACTGTGTTACCAGGGGCACAGAGGCACTCGAAAAAGAGGGGTAGAAATTAGAAATGCAACTGGGGCTTGGTCCGTGTCGAACACCCTCATATAAATTATAAGCTAGCTACAACGTAATTGTTTTTGAGGTAATCATAAACTACCCACAGCCACCTGCTTTATCAAATGCAAGCATTAATTCTCAGTATTAATCTTCCACACCAGTTGACCAACATGGCTGCCTTTGCAGGGCTGCTTGACAACTCCTTGTAACAGTGTTTCTAGGCAAAGAGCCCAGCTCCATCTCTCTGCCTGGCACTGTATAGACACACCCATCTCTTAGCTGCTCTCTATAATTTGATTTACCGGCCCTGCGATTGGATTACAAGGCTGACATCCATGTCCAAGCTACGAGAGTCATGTCCATTCTTTCACAGAGCGCGCACACACACACACACACACACACACACACACACACACACACACACACGCACACACGCACACAAATGAAAGCACACATAGATACACACAGATACACAGACTTAACTCGTTTGTAACTCAAAACGTATGTGGAAATTAGCCAATATTTTAGAAACCTCTTCCAAGTAGAACATCTCCAAGCTACCATAGTATTAGACCTAATTTTGTGTGTTACTTTCAACTTTGCTATGAAAATCTATATCTGTGCTAAAATAAAAAACATCCTATTGCTGGAATCTACACACACACACACACAGTGTAGGCAGGCAGGCAGCGCAGCCTTGATGTGGATTTGATTACAAGCTGCTGTGTTCATTAGATGAAGCAGATGAAAATCCCTGCTCTATCTAAATAATCCTCCGTAGCGCTCACTCTCTGTACATTAACCTTATCCTTTCCCTCACGAGACACAAGAAACATACAAGTTTGGAACAACACCCACACGCTCACCTGCAATATTTACCGAGCGCTATGACAAATGTTGAATTTAGATGAAAGTCATTTCTGTGCTTGTAAAGTGTGTGAAGTCTCAGTGATACATTCTCATTGGGGCTGATGATTGCAGGAACTGCTGTACAACATCTTGTCACATTGCTGTTTTATATGTGATGTTAAAATTATTACCCCTTCCATTATGAAGACAGTTTCTGACTGCACTGAAAACCCCCAATTGCTGGAGTCAGAGGTCAAGAAGCTTTGACTATAACAGCCTCAGTCTCTTTCTCTGCCTCTACAATCATTATCACACTCATGACATGATGATGAGAGGCAGCTACGTGTAAACAAGTGACTGGTATCTGACCCAGTCATCACTGCTCAACGTCCTTCTTACACATAAACACAGAATTTAGCATGTTGGAAGAGACACAAGTCAGTTGGAGAAATGAGACAATTGCTATTTGGAGACAGACGGTATATAACAGTCACATCTTCCACTGCTTCTCCTCTGTCGCTCTCCCTCTGTTTTCTCCTTTGATACACTGTTCTTGGCAGTCTTCCTCCCTCCATCCTCCCTCCCACTTCTTGACAGGAGCAGAGTGGCAGCCATTTGTGTTGCTGTTATTACGAGTAGAAGCGCTCATACTTGTGTTAAAATATGTGCCTGTATGCGGCATGTTCGCTTCTGTGAGAGCGTGTGTGTATGTGTGCACGTGTGTGTGTGGATGTGTATGTGAAAGCACCTACATATTTCCAGCTATTAGTGTGCACTTCATTCATCCATTAAATCAGCCCCCAGGGCCACATACCCTGTAAGGAGCGTTGCGCAAATTTAACATGGCGCACAGAGAGAGACGTAGATGCACAGAGAGCACCTGTCAGTCAAAGTGTGTGTGTGTAGTCTCATGTAGCTTGAACTATCTTCACAAGGCTGTGTCAGCGCTAGAGAAAGGTCTGGAAGCACACATTATCATTTTTGCTATAGGGGAAAAATGCTCTGGCTTGTCTGTATTCGTTTAAACCAATCACAATCATCTTGGACAGAGTTAGGCCCAGAATGCAGAGAGGGTGAACTTGCAAAATAGCATGTGGAGGGAACATATTTCTGCATGTGGGGAGAAAAGCACTGTCATTAAAATGGCTTAATTCTCAGCAAAAGAAAACGCCACAAAAACAGTAACATTATGCCAGATGTTGGCTGTGTGAGACAAACTTAATTTGATAATCAATGCTCTAGAGGTGGAGCCTGACTAAACTTTAGCTCTGGAGGAGCTCACTGGACCCTGTTAAAACCATAGAGGATTTGCTAGCTGTATGCAGAATATTATTACAACAATGTCTCAGAGGCTAATGTGAAGTAGAACAGATCGACATGATCAGCTCTGACCAGACGTGTCAGAAAACTCATCAACATCGAGCATAAGAGTCTTGTGAGATAGAGCATGTAGTTTGTTAGCTTGGAGGTTGTTGTGTTGTTTCCTGTAGCAAAGAGAATTTGGAAAATGGTAGCACACAGATAGCCGGAAGGAGTGAGAATGCCAGCCTAAATAGCCAGCCTCTGTCAGGCTAATAGCCACAGTTTACATCTGGTGAGTCAGACCACTATGTGTGCAACACTCAGCCAGAAACCTTGTAGAGCATATTCATGACTGAAATCAGTTCTATGAATCATCATCAAGGCTCACCAAAGGTTTCCCCATCAATGTTTAGGACCGCAGGGAGCTGCCGGCCAACCCACACACTGATACACACAATGAGACACAATGAGGAGGGAGCTGAGTCACTGTACACCCACTGTCTGTCTGCTTTTCCACTGATTAATAGCTCTGATCACAGGACCAGGAAATGAGTGTTCAAGTATCACTGTGGATGATGTTGACTACTTCACAGTTAATTCAGACAAAACAGTGCCAGTTGTCTAATGTCTTCTGTTTTTAATGTA
This sequence comes from Cephalopholis sonnerati, assembly GCA_019142605.1. Taxonomy (NCBI): domain Eukaryota; kingdom Metazoa; phylum Chordata; class Actinopteri; order Perciformes; family Serranidae; genus Cephalopholis; species Cephalopholis sonnerati. The sequence continues at coordinate 9,834,708 of JAGQAX010000006.1, forward strand.
ACATGCAGCTTTACAATTAGAAAATTAGAAGACAGCGTAGCACATAAATTAACCGACAGACCAAATGGCAAAGGCTTGACTGGCGGACCAATAAGGAAAGTGCTCACAGTCTTTGCAAATGCATGTATTTAAACCTAAACAAAACTTAATTTGGACAGTCTCTAACTTCGAACCGTCAGATTACACATATCAATAACTTATTACCAGTGAATACTGTATATCAACATGTATGATCATATTGAGATGTTATTGATAAATGTAGTTCAGTTGCAGGATTCTCCAGCATTTTATTAGCAGCAGTCACAACAGAGACAGAGGTTTAGTTTTAATGAGCTCAAAAGGTCATATATGATTTAGGAACTAGACTACATGATGGAGCGTAATGCATCCACCCCAGAATATCTGATGATGTGAAACGTATCTGATTTTAAACTATTTCACCTCCTCACAACACCAAGACATGTAGTGTGAATGAATGACATGATGAATCTCACAACTGAAAACAGACGTCACTTTTTAAGTTTTTAATTCTCTTTGAGTGAGATGCAAATAAATGAAATGTCGACATATTAAGTACAGACAAAAAATAATAATATTCTTGTCAAAGTCAGTGAGTTGATAAATGATCACTACTGTTAAGAAGAAAGTCATGCTTTTTACATATATATTAGCCATATTAGCTAGCTGCATGGCTCTAGGGATGGCAATGTCAATAGGTCGGTCGGTCCATCACTTTGGTCCACACTGTAATATCCCAACATCTGTTAAAAGCATTTCCATGAAAACTGGTAGAGATCATAATGATTTTGGTGACCCCCTGACTACTCAACATCTACTGAGTGGAAATTTTTAACAGACATTTAAGGCCCCAAAATAGTTAATGATGATTTTGGTGATACCCCGACACCATAAGGTTGACTTTTATGATTTAAAAAAAAACAGTTTCAATAACAAGCATTTAGCTCACTGCTGCGTACAACCATCACAGAGCTGCCAGCATGGTTGTTTCAATCCTGCACCCACCCCCCTCTGCAGGATCTCCACCTTCCCATTTCTGTAATAATGATGCTAAACACGGAGTTAATATATTCTGCATAACATTTACGTTGAGTCCAGTCTGGCCCACCAGTTCCCAATCCCACTGCAATCTTTTAATGTGGTGCATTGTGACCCAAGCCTCCTCAAACCCATTAAAAATCTGCAAAGTGTCAAAATATTCTTGATGTAACAATGTTTTTTTATTTCGTCTGCTGTATTGGAGAAGTTTTCCATCCAACAGTGACACATTAATTTATATTCCAGTGAATAATATGTGGCACTTGGGAAGTTTACACTCTTGTAAAAACATAAAATAAACATAAAACCACTACCCTCGCCATCCAGAGACTGAAGCGTGAAGTCTGCGTCTGCATACAGGGAGGAAGGTAGTCATTTGTAACACTGAGGATAGAAGGTCTCACGGGCTTTCACACTATGAATAATTCAGGTTCACACACTACGGGGTTAACTCGGTCACTTCAACCATATACACGCACAAACATGCACATGCATGTTGCGCATGCATGCACAGCAGCAAAATAGCCACCAAGGACATGCACAAGCTTTGGCACATACTGTATTCAGTGCATGTATAAAAGCATGCACACACACGGACGCACTCCCTCCCATCGCTTCACAAATAAGCACAGACGAAAGCATCAAACTCCAACACTTTTTTGGTGGTTTTTTTTTGCAGCTGCTTTATTTGTTTTGAGTCAATATTTTCTTGGAAGGAGGGCTGCATTGACCTTTCACCCCGACCTTGGCGAGATCAGCTGCTTTCACCACAGAAACCCAGTGACTCAGGACTTTTCTGCTTGTTGCTTGGTAACAGAGCACAGCGGCCTAAAAACACCATCTAAATCCAGACTCTCTGTCTGCCTTTGCTCACTCTGCTCCAACTGGCTCTGCTTTTTATCACTTCATCTACACAGAGATGAAGTGATAGGCACGGAGAGTGAGAGGTGGAGGAAGGCAGGAAGTAAAAAGTGGGATCTAGTCTAATTACTATGAGCCCTTAGAAGGAAACGTTACTGCAACAAGTTTGTTTTTGTCTTTCTTGGTCATTCCGCCTTTGGAAATCCTGACATCTTTCCCTCTGCTGCCATCACTCAACCTCATTTGGTTTCATCGCGTTAGCTTACTGTCCCTACTGAGACACATGAGAAGAAAGAAACAGAAAGAAGAGAGGGTGGTATGTCCCACTGGGAGTGGGTAAGGGAGTAAAAAGCAGGAAAGAAAGACGTAATATGTGGTGAATAATGCTACAGAGAATAGATGACCCCCTTCACCTTCTTTTCTGCAATCCTTTCCTCTCTTACTTCACTGTGCTACTTGGTTCTGCTTTGACTGGAGGAGACAGTGAATCAGTGTGTAAAACAACACTACTATTCATCTTTCCTCTCTGTCCCTCTGCAGGACATACATATTCATTTCAGATCCCAGTGTGTGTGTTTGTATGCATTTGTGTGCCCATATGCATGTGTACGTACATGTGCACCCACTGCGGCAAGTAGCTGAGTACCAAGATGCATAATCTACATTCATCAACTCAGTTAAAGATCATAATGAGTTGATATCAACATGCAAATTGGGCTTGTGACAACAAACACCAAATAGGCAAATAAAGGAGGCTGGGGACTTGGTCCTAATGAAATCACACACACACTTAACACAAAGAGAGAGATAGAGTTTGGCCTTGGTAAGCATATAGTGGGATCCAATATTCAATACCTGATGTTAAGAGAATTCTATGAAACAAAGTGCACAAATATAGGCAGCTTTGTACTCATTTTTTTCCCTGTATGTGCCTTATGCTAGAGAGCCTGTGCTCATGTGTATAAACAGTGTGTCCCTGTGTGCAGTGACTAGCTGTGACTCTCACTGCACTGTGGGACACTGTGTGATAATAGGTGTAACATCGCACTCGGCTTCAGTCCAAACTTCCTCCGCTCTATCTGATACTTCCTGTCTGTGGGGAACAGCATTAATCCTGGCAGCTCCTATTCTACAACACCGGCACGCCACAGTTTTCCTTTATGCAACTTCTTTCCAACATCTGACTGCAGTGGATGAAGTGGATACCGTTACAGTCAGGAACAAACTTATGCCGACAGCTGATCCCTAAATGACCCCTTTACAAAAATGGCACGGCGAGCAGTTCGTGTGTTGCACAAAAAAAAATTCACAGACTTACAAAAATAAATCAGGGATCCTGTGATGCAAATGGACAAAGTGTAAATCCACAAGGAGGTTGAGCCAATAAATAGGAGACGTGGTGGAACATAAGGAGATTACTGCATATAGAGAATGATGGAAGGCAGAGAGCCCAGTGTGCATCTGTAAATACATCTGATTAGACAATTACGAGTAGAGATTAGAACTGGGGGAGGTAAACATAAGCAGTTAGCGAGGACAACATGTATTTTCTGCCAAAAATCAAAAATTCCTCTCATTCCTCTCAGGAAAGGCGTCAAGATTCCAAGTAATCCCGCAGATAGTGCAAGTATGAACATAAGGATGTCCGTGCACACACATACACACATGAACGGGAGGCCTATAATTTGTTTGTGAGTGGTGAACTCAGTTGAGTGAAACTGCTCTTGGGGATGTGTATGTTGTTGTTCAGAAAAGACGGTTTGCATAAACATGCAAATTACATCTCATACATACACATGCGGTTTCACAACTTACAAAATGAAGAAGCAAAAAGGCCCAAGGGCTATGATTGGCTAGATGAGATATGGACTGGAGCTGAACAGCCTTAAGCAGAGCTACTTTGGTATCCTGATGGCACCAGGAAAAGGGTTCATTTTGATCAGGCAGACACGTAGACACGCCTGTACATGAGGAGGGAGACAGTGTTTCAGATTGACAGGTTCCATTGTGGGTGGGCTGTGGTGAATTTGCATGTGCTGTCACGGTGATTTCACACAACTTAACCTGTATTCCTCCCTCTGTGATGGTGCAGGGCTGGGAGAGAGGGGGCCTGATGAGATGGAACACTTGTAAACGTCTTCTGTTTGAGGAGCAACAATCTCCAGGGACTCTTCCCTCTTCCCTCCCTGCACTGTGTGTGTTTGTGTGTGTATCATGCACTAAGGAATTGAAAGCTTGCAGGAGCACTTTCATCTATTCTGTTAAGTTTGGAAAGGTGGCAATTATAATTTTAGTGGAGGTGACAACATTTGGCAATTATTCCAAGTGTGTGTGTGTGTGTGTGTGTGTGTGTGTGTGTGTGTGTGTGTGTGTGTGTGTGTGTGATTTGAAGTAAATGGCATTTTTAAAAGCAACACTTAGCCCCAAGCCACTAATGAGCTCGTCTTGTGAGGTGGGCATGTGCACTGGTGATTGTTGGGCAGAATTGAGAGTGGGAAGAGGTTACAGTGTGATGAGAGAAGAGAAACAGGATGGAGACAGTGGAGTATTGTTAGCACAGTTCAGTGTTAGGTAGATAAAATACAAGAGGGGGTAAACATAACAGGCACTTCAGACAGATTCAAAAGGATAGAGCAAAACACCGCAGACATAGCAGGGCTCCAAATACTTTTTTTCTATGTACATGCACTGTTGCATGTAACTAGTAATTTTACCTGTACCAAATATTTTGTATTGGCACCAAAACATTTTTACAGCACCATTTGGTGTAAATGTCCTTTCTCCACACTTACACAACGGCAGCGGGCGGACTACTAACCTTCAATTCAGTTTGGAGTGAGATACTTGTCATGGTCACAGTCGGGGTCATTCTGGAGAGGACATAATTGAAAATTTCAGCAAACCTATTAAGGATTTTTTATGACAGCTCGAATATGAGGGAATTGTTAATGTTATAATGGAAATTGAGCTAACTCTGCCTTTAATTTTCTCTAAAATCGTACAGTAAAACAATTCAGATCTTGCATGGTCATGGTCAGGAACATCCTGAGCAGGATTACACTGAAAACCTGTACTTAGTTATGAGAGTTTAAACTTTTTTTTTTTTTTACTGTGTTATGATATAATTAAAGCTGACCTCCCTGTACAGTCACGTAATGTACAGTGAAACAATGTCAAATTGTATAAGGTCACAGTCGGGAGCATTTTGAGCAAGCTATGGAAACTGTTTTATTATACTGGGACTTTTAGCTGACATCACATATTACATAAGACGAATATAATACATGATGTGCAACATAATGTTGTTTTCATTTGGTAAATAAAATGTAAGAAATTACTGCTGGAATGCAAGTCTTCCTTCGTCCTTTTAAGCTGCTCCAAGCAGTGATACTCTACCAACACAAACAGCAGGTGGTTTGACCGGTTGTTGCAAACAACAGCTCACCTGACTGCAGTTGTTCACAGAGGTGCTATTACGCTGTGTTACTCTTTCATACTCTTTCTGTGCTCTGTCCGTGTCCTCTTTTGCCGCTGTGATGCTATCACTAATAAATGAGTGTTTCACAGCGTGAGAAAACGGATATGTGGCATGCAAGCGTCTGAAAAGTATCAACTGCATGAGTGTCAGTCAGTGCGTCATTATCTGCAAGCTCCAATTTTTTGTGCACTAGCGTACATTTGCACATGGTATTCTGAGCCCTGGAAATGGGAAAGCAATCTGATGCACACAACACTGCATCTGTTAAACAAGTTGAGATTTTGCTACTTAATAAAACATTTGACCTTTGACCTTCGCGCTGTTTTCCTGAGGCACATTAGAGAGACGAGCCAGATAGTATAAGCAGTATCTCCTTGGTGTGACTCATCCTGCAGTTTGTTTTCATAATTCAACAGCTGTATCAGACACTGCTCCCTCTGCATTTTCAAACACAACAGATACATCAGAAGTTGCAACATGACTGGGTTGAACTGAGCGCAAGAGAGAGACACAATCATCTATAAAACAAGACTAAGATGGTGACCCCCAGGGGTCATTCTGCCCCTTACACTCAACTGGACTAAGGTGGTTTGAATGGACTGAGTACCTGTGCAAGCCACATATACACTAAGTTGCTTTTTCGCAAGAGCATTTTAGCACCATTTCAAAAATAATTTCCATTCACACTAACACACCTGAAAACGCATATCACATGACCATTTACTTACACTGGGTGTTTATGTACCAGTGCAAACAGGAAGCAGACTGTCTACTCTGTGGTTTGTTGCTTTGTTAAAGAAAATACTACAGAGATGGTCAAAAGAAAGACTAGAGATTTCTGTGCTTGGACCAATGATGAGGTGAAAGTTAGATGTGAGTATAAGGCAGTCAAATTGGCGGAAAACAGATTGTGAGTCATTGCAAAGCAAATACAGTGACATATTAGAGTAGTACAGCAGTGGGAGGACAATTCATCGCTAGAGGAAGTCATGCCAATGGGAAATGAGTATCCACACAAGGACAATAAAAACACAACAGGTTTGTAGACCTAGCTATAATGTTTTGACTTAACACGTTGTGACAGATAAGACCCAATCAAGAAGCAAAGGTGGGTTTCTGTGTCATCGTTTTCAAAGGTCTCTGTGTCTGCCTGTACAGGCTAAAATGCAACTTCGAAGTATTCCAACTAAAATGGGGTCAGCTGTGTTTTCAGAGGTTTCAGTATAAGGGGTTCCAAAACACGAGAGGAGTGTGGACGCTAGGCATAAATGCTGCAATAGTTATGTCTTATAAAATGAAAACATATTAGTTTGGACGTAGCCTCAGAGGCTCAGGCCCCCAGTTGCAGTGCTAAAACTTCAAACCCTCTTCAACTCTTTTTTTAAAGGAGCAGTGTGAAGAATTTAGTGGCATCTGGAAATGAGGATTGCAGATTGCACCCAGCTGAGACTTCTCCCATGTGCCAAGCGTGAACTCCTGGTAAAGATTCCTTAAGTGTTTGTGCAGGGAGCTGAATTATCTGCAGGGGTTTCTTGGTGATTTAAACCAGTAAAAACACTGAATTTAGAAGTTTCAAATTAAAGATTCATGCTTTTTCGTGTTTGGCTTGTTGCGGAGAGGCTGCTAGATGCAGTGACCAACATGAAAACTCAAAAGAAAACAAACTTATTGTATTATATCCCACTTCTGCCAATATATCCCTGTAAATCCCACACACTGGACCTTTAGGTGTTTCTGAAAGCAGCAACAAGAAAATACACACCACACACACACAAAAACTTTTCTGAAGCACCGTGCTGTGACCCCGCCATCAGACTCCCTGAGTTTCCGTCCCTAACAATCATCAAACTCAAACACTCAGCATACAGTAACTGTCCTCCTCCTCCTCAGCCCTTACCTTCATCCTGCCCATAACAACATGCATAAACAAATTCAAAGTGAACTCAGTTCCCTCCCTGAGCACTGTCCACCATATGGCCCCAGAAAAAAAAAGTTTTAACATTCAATTTCCATTCCAGTACATTCATTAGTATTCATGAATATGCAAATCCAACTGTCCCAGTTGCCATAACGATGCGGGCTCCCACTGGGAGGTGTCAGCGTTGTCAGGGGAGGAAAAAAAGCCAACGCCCTTCCGGTTGCCGGGGCAGTGCATGTGTGTGTGCGTGAACCTCAAACAGATGCTCCTGTATATTTATGACCCGTTTGACTGCTGTCTCAGAGCGCTGGGAATAAAACCAGTCCCATAGCATCATCCATACAAAATCACACACACACATTATGTCCACTGTCTTACACACACCGGTGTGATACCGGGGCTTTGAAGGACTTGTGAACAACCTTAACAGATCTAAAGCTACAAAGTAAGATGCAAAGTAAACACAAATCTCTCAGGTGAATGTAAAGAGTAATGAATGAAGTGAAGAGGTGTGACAGTATCAAAGGGAGGCTGATCTACAAAATACAGTAGCTTACTCTGTACTACGGTGGGAATAGGTGGGAGACATGGGTACAGACACACATACAGAGTCAATACATATGCAAAGTTTCTCTGTAGGAAGTAGCTGTGTCAGCAGCTCCAGTGGCTCACTGCAAAATGAAGGGTAATCTCTAGGTAGAGAGTGCTTAGGGCGCGGAAATACACACACACCCTCACCCACTCCAAGGGAGTGCAGGGGGAGAAAGAGAGCAGCTGCTAAATGCTTCAGCACAGTAAAAAGGGACTCACAGTGGACACAAACTTGACAGGCTTTCTTGCAGAGCCAACACACCATGGAGTCTATTCATGGCTACCCTAGATGCCGAAATGGAGAGGCACTTATCCACAATACAGACGGGGAATGAGACGGAGAAGAGGGAGGAGGAGGATGGTTTGGGTGCGACAAAGCTTGGATCTTCATAGCGACAGTATACGCCAAAGAAAACTGAATTTGGCGCGCAGACAAAATGTGAGGTTTATAATGAAAAGGAAGCAAACCACTTCAATCCCCACACGGTGCACATGCAAGCCAGCTGAAGTTTTGGAAACTTGCACACAGCCTCATACACAGCCTTTTAATGAACCTGCGATTGCTTGACAAGCTCACGCTATTCGTGATTTTGGTTCTTGTGTGTTTTTTGGAACATGTTTCTCCTCCTCCACCTGGGCACCATCAAATAAACAGGGCAGATATACAGAGGCGACTGGCAATTCAGCAGCCTTTGAAAAATTCAGATTTTAATTTTGTTTAGAGTACACTGCCTTCCTTAGCAAACAGAGAATAAATGCACCGTTTGATGGATATGTAGTATAGAGAATCTATTCCATCCAGCTCCACCCATTTCATTTCTGATAGCTTCCTTTCGAAAGTCAGTGTGGAAATTAAGTTGAGAGAGCAGACTGACTGCCAATTGTGAGTCTGAGGGCTGTAATATACAGAAGACTCTACTTCCAAGACAAAATGACGGTCTACAAAAAAAGGGTAAAAATGGGTCTTTTATTTTGTAAACAAATCTCCTTTAACACTGTTTCTCGCTAGAAGTATTTCTCATCATTTTCACTTTTCATGTTTCATTTCCTTCCAATTTAAATTTGTGCGACAGAGACAACCCGGAAATCAAATGCTGGCATTGTATATTTCTGCATACTACGTTACATTTACACATTTCATATGCATCATATCAACATTTCTAAAGTGACAGTATATGAACTGACGTTGTCATGAGGGGGTGGAGGGGATGGAGGATGGTGTGACACCTAGGCGAGATGCTTGCCAAGCTGCAGAACACTGTTGGAGACCAACAAACAACAAAACCCATTGTGTTTTAGCAAGTCATTATTGTGTTTCCATCAGCTTTTCAGACACCAAACATGGCTGTTTTTTGTAACTAATCACTGTTTTCTCACCGAGGACAGTGCCACACAAAGCAGCTCTTTTTTCAGTCAAGACATCGCTGCATTTCCTGACAGGAAAGTGCCACGAAAAGCAGCTGTTGGTACCTTTCCAGTGAGGACTGTGCCCCCAAAATTGGGTAATCTAAGCCGAAATGAAAACCTTTCCTAAGCATAACCAAGTGGTTTTTTTTTGCCTAAACCTAAGACACACTATCCACAGCGTTGTTGAAACTAAAAGTTTCAGTGTATCCGCTACATAATACTGTACAAATGTGACATATCTGTGGTGCACAGAAACGTACATTGCCACCATTTATTCTGCCGATTAGGTTTTATCCATTTTACCAAGACAAAGGTCTTAATCTGATAACTCCAGCAGCTCGAGGAAAAAGAGAGATTCAAAGTGTTTTTTGAAGAGACAGGGACTGCCTCCGAGGCAGACGATGTGACACTGAGGATATGACATGGCTGTGGTTAGGTGCACCATAACCAGGTTACTGCTATAGCGGCGGATATATGGAGACAGATGACAATGGCTTCTGTAACTTTATTTGCTGCTGTACATTTAGGTCTTCATGGAAGGTCCCTGCACTGCAGAGTGACTGTAGAGGAACATCAATCCAACTGTACACAGAGGACCACAACGCAAACTGTTATTACACTGTAAAAATGTCATGATATGGGTTAAATATACATGTTAAAATTTAATTTAAACCACACAGTTTCCCAGATGGAGAAGAATATAGACCTACTGTGGGTGCAGTTCAGTGTATCACTGTGTTATATTGGACAATACAGAGCACGCCAGTACAAAATTCTACACACTGAAATGCTTATATTGAGCTTATATCATTTATACAACTTAATGTTAATGTCTCCAGTGATATAATGATTCTAAAGTATGTTGCAGACTTTAATAAGCATCTCTGAATTTAAATTCAAATCCTTAATGTCTATAATGGGGATCTAATTAATTACATACAATGTACTTTAACTATCTAATAAATGAACACTCTTCCTGTTAGTATTCCCACATCACCGCTGTTCTGTTTTGTATATGGTACTGGTGCGATGAAAGCTGCAAACCACAGCCACAGGGTAAAAATACAGACTTTTAAAAAGCCATTTAAAACTAGACACAGCCACATAAAAGAATAAATGAAAGACCATCCTGCTGTTTTGAAACCATTCTGGCACAAAGGCAGAACAAATGTCATTTGCCAAAGTTGGCTTTGTTGTATTAAAATGTTGTGCATAATGGCGCTGCAGCCTGGTTATGCTGGAGTGCATTGATCGGGCTGTAGGAAGAATAGAAGCTGAAGAGGTCTGATTGAAAATGGTGATGGTTATTGACTAAAGGAGGAACATGCACATATAGATATGCATATATAACATGCACTCCACTGACAGACTCACCTGAAAGTTTCATACATCATTACTGACTGCACTTCAATCAATACCCAATTAACATGGTCTAAATATGGCCCGTGGAGCAGATACATGGCACACACACGCCATATCCACATGTGACAGCCTATTCCATCTAACTAGAAGGATTTGCAGGCTGTAAGTCAGTAGGTGTTGGACCGTGCGTGGAGGTCTGGCGTTCCTCAGTGGAGAGCAGAAGTAGAATAACACATCTCCTCTTTGTGAAAGCTTGACGGGTGTTACCGGCTAATTATTCCCCCAGCTCCTTCCTGCAGTGTCACGGCTATAGCTTCCTCCTCTCAAACAGCTGCTCTGCTAATTACCTCTGGTGGCACGTACTGTGGTCTCTCTCTCTCGCTCTGTCTGTCTCTATTACCCATTCTCTTTCTCCCTCTCTCCCTCTCCATATTGTCACAGTTAAGACATAGAGACACCAAGCTGAGACTGAGGACCATCTAATAATTCTATCCCACAGAGAAGCCGTGTTCCTCTGCCAGTATGTGACAGTAAAAGCAAAGCACGCGAGCAGCGGGACTCAACAGTGTGACGTGGATGCTCATAAAACAAACACTCTGCAGAAACACATTTTAATGATTAATTATCCTGGCTAAGATGGAATGGACGTAAGTTTGTGTGGCTTTGTGTGTTTGTCACTATCTGTGTCAACGCTTTTGTGTCCCCCGTTTGTGTGAGCTGACTGCGGTGACAAGCTAAGGCGACAGGATTAGCGCGCCCCTGCCTGTCATTCAAATAGACAAACGCAGACACATAAGCTCTGACACACACACAGACGTACACACAAGACTCGCAAACACACCGTACCTACACACAAGGGAGCGAGTAGAGACGCATGCAGGTTAATTGACTTCTCTTTTAGCTGTGAGGGATTCTGATGGAGTCAGCACATTCAGAGGAGAAAGCAGTGGGTGAGGAGATGCTACAAGGATGCCTCTCTCTGTCTCTCTCTCCGTCTCACCCTCTACCTGTCTCTGTCTCCGAGATGGGTTGAGTCAGAGGGATTATTAGACAGGACACGGCCATGGTGTGAATATGATAATGAAGTGTACAGGAGAGAGGATTACACTATCCTAACTCTCCCATTGGTCTAATCCAGGTTCACACATTTGCATAACACACCTGAGTACTGCATACGTCCCGCCAGCACAACACTGATATGGATACAACAAGCAGCAGGTGCAGGCTGTTTACACTAACATAAGAAAAGAGAACTGAGAATTGCCAGTAAGGGATTTGCAGTGCCGCCTTTGTAGCTGAAATAATGCTGAATCAGAATGTGCAGTTTGCGCTGTGATACACTATCACTTGTGAGCTTGGGGAGTTTCGACAGTCTCAAATGAAAGTGTACAAACAGCACAGGGTCTGCGTAATAAGCATAAATATCATTTGAATTGCGTGCCGACTATAAGAAGATTATTATAGTTTCAATAATAAGAGCGCAGGCTATGCAGTTGTTGATACAGTACATAGTTATGCGGCATCTGTGCCACTCTCTGATTTCAATAGAGGCTATTACAGTCTGCCATGTTGGCATTTATGCTGTAGAGGAGGGAAAGGGATGGTTCATGGCGGCTTTGAAAAAGGACCCCAAACAACCCAAGGGATGCGGCGAGCATTCTGTGACTAGAAGATTTGCACAGTAAGCTGGTAATTGAGCTCTATATTTTGTTGGGTTTTAAACTGTAAGACCTGCCAGGCGGCCCATCGTATAGCCTTTAGAGTTATGGAGGATGTAAAAATCCATACCTGGAGACTTATCATAAACAGTCTAGCTCTCAGTGAGGCCTAAAACAGGATAGAGAGCGTCAGACTCCGTCGTCACCGACAGAGATCCAGCAGCAGCATCTGCGTTATCCACCTCTCTCCATTCCCTTTTTCCATCCCCCCTATCTGTCCATCCATTCATATCCATCCATCCTCACCTCATCTCCACCCTGTCAAAGCAGCAGGGCTGTATGTCAGCCCAGCATGTGTGTGCGCACCTCTGCTCGTGTGTGTATTAGCGCGTGTGCATGTATGTCAGGGCAGCAGTTGTATGTCATGGTCATCTCCTGCCTGCAGAATCATGTTATTGATTGGATGCATGTGCTGGTACACTATAGCTCGCCATGACTGATCACATACTGCACAGCTTGTCATGGTCAGGGCTGTCAGCAGCACCTGGGAGGACAGACAGAGGAAGTGATAAGATATAAGGGAAAAGAAAATGGCTTGTAATACTGAAGAGTGGTTTAAAGGTGTGTTTACCTAAATAACAAGTGTATTGAGCCATGTAGATGGTTTTAAAATATTCTGCTGTGTACAGTTTCCTCTGGAGTACATAAACTGAAAATAAAAACTGCTGTGGTGTGTTTTGCAAACTAAAATTCATCAATGCATATCAACACAAACCCATTCAATCTGCACTGTAATGGCTTTTATAGACAGGTATCTCAAAACCTTGGCACATATCACCCAAACCATATTGTGTGGCTCAATGCCACAACTGCAAAGTGAGGAAATATGCTACGTTTTTTTGGGGGGGGGGTTTTTGCTGGATGAATTCTTTAAAGATAGGATTCTTGGTATACGCTCGCCAGTGAAAGTGAAAGTAAAAGCCAAACCCAGATTCACTCATTTGGCGTTTCGCCTCGCTATATTAGCATTTTTTTTTGTGCTGCGTCTCTTAGATGCTTGCTGCTTACAGACTGGCACCTGGTAGCTACCTTTTTATAAAGCCCCGACCTCACCTGAGCACTGTGGGGATACACACCCATAAACATCCTAAACACAGATTAGAAAAAAATTAGAAAATACAGGTAGAAAGAAGAGCTTCTGTGGAAAAATACGCTGCCACACACTTAAACATGGGTCATACGTGACAACTGAGAGGGATTACTTCTGTATGAGTCTATGCATTTTAGTAAGATCCTGCAAAGTATATATATTTAAGGAAAAAAAAGCAGTAGGAGGAGAAAGAAGGGGATAAAAAAGCAAAGAGTGTGAGGGAGTGAGAGTTAAACAGGAGGAGGCATGCTCATATGAGGTGGTGCACTCAGACAGAGGCTGATAGGCCTGAAGGTGAACCAATCAATTATTCTCCACCGTCAATAATTCAGAGTAGACCAGGGGCTCTCTCTGCATATGTGTGTATGGACACACACACACACACACACACACACACACACACACACACACACACTGAGCGGCCAGCCCACTGCCCTGATTTGATTTAAGATGACCAGTCAATGTGGATCCAAGGCTTCAGAGGGCCGAGGCTTTAAATTATTGCTCGGCTTAAAGACAGAGGGGGAGCAGTATTTTCTCCCTCCATGGCAAAGCCGTCTTATTCCAGCTCCCTCTCTCTTCAATCCCACTTCCCCTCTCATCTTGCTCTTGGACTCTTCCCTCTTGATGAGTCCTAAGCCCCCCCCTCCCACCCCGGCTTGCACCTTTGCCGCTTCGCACTATGCTTCCTCTTAAAATCTCTTTTTTTCTGTTTTACCCCTGTTCTCTCTTTCTCTCTTTGCCTTGCTGTGTCTTTGTCTTTCCCTCTGTACTCACACACACTCACAGACCCGTGCATACACACTTCCATGGACACACACACACACACACACACACACACACACACACACACTATCCATTTCTCTGTAATTGAAAAGATGCCCTGGCTGTTTGCCACACGACTAAAATGGATCAGATGGCAGAATATCCCTGAGGTAGTACATCTCCAACAGAGAGAATTAAAGAGAAAAACCTCTCTCCCTCTCTCTCTCTGCCCCTCTGCCTTTCCCTCCCTCACTCATTCCCCTCACACACACACATACACACATTCACGCAGAGTCAAACACAGTGAGTAAGGCTGACTGTGCCATTCCTAATGTCCCAGCTCTCTCCTTTCTTTGTTCCAGCCCTCTATTACAATATGAATGGGCCTGTTAAAGTAGAATTGGACCATTTGTCTTGCGTGAGTTTCTTCTTTCCGACACAAGGACTAGAAAATGACTCCTCAGCTATTCAATAACAGGCAAGAGTCTGAGGTCTCCGAGATGAAAGCAGACCGGAGAAAAGATTTTTTTCCTCCTTTGCTGAGATGACAGAGAGAGAAGCTATAACACAACATCAGTCATCAACAATCCACATCCCCGCAAACAACGGCAAATAGTCAATGACGAGTCAACACAACTAAAATCATCTCAGTTCATCTCCCCGAAGTTTTTCCTTCCCCCTCAGTATTTCTAGTCTGTGTGACAGCAGGGCGAGATCTGAGTCTGTGTGTATTTTTGATTGCTGGAAGAAAAGACTAAGACTGGCCTCATGACAGAGAGTGACAGAGCTGAGAAGGTAAAGCAAAGATGGGTGTTGAGCTATGAATCCCAATAAATAAAAAAAGGACTTGAGAGATAAAAATGAAATCATCTTAACACCATGTGAGGGATCCGAGTGTGGGAGTAATAACTTTGCGCCTCATAACCGCCACCTGGCAGCTTTGCATTGTTTATGTTATTTAAAACAAAAGCCAAAGTCAATTAAAAAAACTGTGTGCAACCATGCATGTCAGTCATGATGAGCAGCAGGATACCAGCAAGCAGGAAAAGAGCTGATAGGGTTGGCTGATACCTACGAAGTTTAGTATTTCAAGAGCAGGCTTCCAAGTTCGATTTCTGAATTTATTATTCATCATGGAAATGGCAGTGCTCCCATCCTAAGAAACTGACATGGATTATAAAACATAAAAGATTAATACCCATGAGGTAATGTAATTCAAAACCATAAAATCAGACAACAGAACATAGAATATCTGGCAAATGTCAGCAAAACCTGACTGTGTTCTACTGTCTTCACATATCTAAAAACATATTAACATAAGTAATGACATGTTCAATGTCAATAAATTAGAATATTCAGTTGCCCAGCTCTAAGGGTTAAAAAAATATTGGATTAGTTTATCAGAATATTCCGTGTGGCTGATTTTTTACAGGATTATACAGATTTTTCTGTTTGTTTGCTTTGCAATTTTGCCATTATTGGGCAGACAGTACATGAGATATAAACAACAAATGAGGGGAGAAAGAGCAGTATGACATGCAACAACATGACATTTTACATGGCTGTACTCCACTGTGGCATGAATAAGCAGTTAGATGACCAGACCAGTTTGTAAACAAGCTAACAGTTCAGCTAGATTATCTAAATCAGTGGTTCCCAACTGGTGGGTCTTTGTCCAAAAGTGGGTCACGGGTACATTCTGAATGGGCTCCAAGTGACTTGCGAACGTGTCAAGATTGTAAAAAACACACTTTATTTTGAAGTACAGCGAATTTTTGGCACATTGCCTTTATTTTTTAGTGCTATTTCCTGCTGTAGAGTAACTGGCAAATGGACAACTTCTTAACAGAGACAGTAAACTAGCTCAACAACATGCTGAATATATTAAACCAGGTGGACCTTTAAGTAACGACCAATGAGAAATTTGGACCCCATGACTTGGCCAAGTTGGGAACCAGTGATCTAAATCATGTCTATCTGGATGTAGAACACACCCATAATGCCGCTAATAACATCTCATTGCACAGCAAAACTGTGTGTGACAACTACAGTAAGGACGAAAGGTAAAGGTTGAATGAGAAGGTTATTATAAACTGTCTAACTTTGTTTTCTCTTCCAAAAATGTTTGGCTAACCCTCTCTGATTGATTAATGAGCAGGCACCCAACGTAGTTAATTAACTCAGTATCTACACTGATACTGATTCAGTGGATCACATCATTGCCTCCTCATTAAATTTCAGTTGTGCTTACTTTTGGTTCTGATTTCAAAATAAACTATGATCATCTGCCTGAACTGTTTCCATGTTTTATCTTCTGATGCTTGAGTTTCTTACCATGCTGCACTTATTTTTAGGGGTGTTTAAGTAATCTCAGTACTTACACCTGTTAAGCCAATGTAAAAACAGTCTCAGAAACCATTGGCTATTGGTCTGAGGACAATAAGTCTCTGGGGGCAACAACCAATATTCTGGGGATTCCAGTGTAGCCTTTTAGACTTTCTCTTCCATGCACCAGTCATTTCGGCTAATCTTGATATACAGATACATGCATATGAATGCAGATAAATTCTTTTCAGTGCTAACAAAAAGCTGAATCATTGTCAGACAAAAGCAACAGGTTTTGAGATAAGAACAGTGCGTTGCGCCTTTTAACTCTCCGCACTGACTGTTTACTAGATGCTCAAACATGACTGATCAACACCACACAGACTATAAACTGAAACTAGCACACTTCCAGATACTAAATTCTTGCACCATTGCCTACAGATTCTGCATACATGCCGATATTCATCTATAGAGATTAATGTAAACATAACTAATAGAACTAATAGAAGCACTTGCCAAAATAAAAGCAACAAAATAAGGTCCAAGACAAAATAAAATGGCATATACTTGAGGTTTTAAATATAGCATTTACCGACACAAGGCAATGTTGTGAGAGAAAATATGTGTTTGTGCTGTGCGCACATGTTTAACAATATCAGAGCGGTGGCCCTCCGTGTCTCGGTTCAGCAGACAACAGGTCTGATTGGATTAAGACACTCTACAGTGGATTAGTCATGTCTGGTGTGATGCTGGACACATGGAGAGAGGAAGAGCAAGAGTGTGTGCCTGTTTTGTGCGCGCATTTAAATCTCATAACTGTATGTATGTGTGTGAGTTTAATCTCATAACTGTGACAAAGGGGGTTTTATCACAGCCAGTGTACGTGAATGAAATACCAGGATAAAAACTGATGCTATAATGGAGATTGGCAGCTCATTTAGTTTGTAAATGTACCAAACATCCACCACTAAGCTGAAAATGCCTCCTAATTGCTGTAATAAATAGCTGTGAGTAATGTAGGCACAGCGCTGTCCTAATGTGTACTTCTATATTGAATGATAGACATATCCATCGGAACCATCACTGAGGATCATCAAACATCATAAAAAGTGTGAAAAATGTCCCTCTGAGTTCATCAAACGCAGGTTTAGTTGTCATAGTGAAAAATATGTGTATGATGTTGGTTTTAATAACTCATAAAACATGATAATTGACTCAGTTTGAAGTTCATGGCAGGTGGCTGTCTGTATTTATTTTGCTCAGAGACAAACAGAGCTTAATGTAATACTGTAATACCTCCTGACTACTGTAGACAGTAATGGTTGATAAAATGCTGTATAATTTACAACTTAGTACAATGCTGTTAGCTGTGCTGCCTCCTGCAGTTTATATACATTATGCCCTGTCGCCCCGGCCTCTGCCCACACCACACAAGTACATTTTGCTACAAAGCTTTAGTGTGGTTGGACAGTACACTGTGGTCACATGGTCATCATTGTCCTATTGATTGGGTTGAAAATGTGAAGATGGTGGGTCTGATGTAATATGAGTGTGTCAGAGGCTAGTGCCGAGGCATGAGAAGAAGAAAAAGTTGCTGTGCTGGGGGGGGTAGCAGGAAACTCCTCTTGTTTAGACCTAAATTGACTGGAACAAGCAGAGTTGTTGGTGCACTGTTGAAACACAGCAGAGGACACCTGGCCCAGTCCCCAGCACCCAGTCTGAGAGGAGCGACATCGCAGGAGATGAATCTGTCTCATCAGGTTCAGGTAAGGCCTGCATTAATTCATTGGTTTTGGCAACCTAAGCCACTCAGCAGAGTCAGTCTGGGAACAAAATTTAACCCTGGTGATTTTCCTGGGCCGGCTCCATTGCTACCTGGTAGCAGTGTAACCTGCTGAGTCGTCAAGTTGCTCGTCCTCGGCAGCGGGCAACCACCTCATCTTTTGTCCCTGCCCTGTAACGATACTCTGCTGGTATTGGCCTGCTGCTTGAGTGCTTTTTTTTCTTTCTGTCTCTGACCTTTTGTGTTGCACCTCTTCGTTCTTCAGCTCCTTTAGCCATCTAATTCTAATTTTCATTCCACTTACTCCACTCTCTCCATCTTGATTTTATTTATTTCCCACTTGAACTCTCTTGCTTGACCTCTGACATTACATGATGGATCAAACCACTTGAAGTGATGGGGGGAGGGGACGACGGCCTGTACCACTGCTCCTGCCTTTCAGTATAGGTAGGCTACTGACTATTTTGGAGCCGTGGCTGCTCCAACATCAAGTGTGGCTGCAGCCAGCAGGTCTTTCCTTTTATATTTTTTTCCAACATTGCACGAGGTGCAAGGTGGGCCGGCCCATCTGGCTTTTGCCAATATTGCTTGCAGGCCAGTCTGAGCCTGCCACTCAGTGTACGTTGCAGCCTGAAAGGAGCTGCTACAGTTGAAAGGTTTAGTGTCAATTAATTCCCCTACACATGACAAATTAGTTTACCTGCGCTCCGTTTGCCATGACAACTTTAAACACGAGCAAACTAAATTTAATGCAGAAATGTAAAAGTGGTCGTAGATTGGATGTACTCAAGAAGAGTGTGTGAAGAGTACGTGGAGTGTGTCACTTGTCACAGGAAGTGCTTTGAGTCAAGTTTGAGTCATTCTCCCATTAAGCGTGGTGCGCTGGTGCATCTACTCAAGTTTATTAATTGTGACATAAAACCCCTGAAATAAAACTGTTATGAGGCATAATTTATTGACTGTAATTCTGAAGGAAAATGAGGGTTTTTGCTAATTGCAGGCCAGTTAGTGCAGACTAATCTGTCACCACCACTGCTGCTGCATAGCCACATAACCTTCTTTCTCTGTGACAATGTGGTTCATGTTGTATTGTAAGACAGAGGTTGTACAGTGTGTGTGTTTGTGTGTGTGCTTGCATGTGTCTGTTGGCAGAGGTAGAGCATGGCCAGTGTGTGGTGGTGACTCTACCCTGCCCTTCCCTGCAGTCCTCTCCTCCCTCCTGCCACCATGGAGCAGCCTGCCTTTTAATTACCTGGACCACGAGAGAGAGCAGGCTAGTGAGGGAGAAAGTGTGTGTGTGTGTGTGTGTGTGTGTGTGTGTGTGTGTGTGTGTGTGTGTGTGTGTGTGTGAGTGAGAGAGAGAGAAGCAGGGGGAGAGCGAAGCGTGACATTCCAGTGTGCCTCATAAACTGTAAACTGATATTGTCTCTGAATGCAAACCAAACAGGAGAAGAAGAGGAGGGAAGGTGCGATTTGGGGAGGTGGAATTGAAGAGGAGGTGGGTCCGTGTGTGTGTGCGGTAAATCAGAGCAAAGCGTGGCTCCCAGTGTGCAGCAGATTGCCTCAGCTCACACCACTGCCTCCGCAAATTAATACCATTGATTTTCCTTTGCCTGGCGTCCAACACACACACACACACACACACATAGAAACACACCCCAGCTGGTCAGAAGGTAGGCAGAGGATAGTGGATCTGTGGATCAAACTACTGGAGGAGTCTTTACCGCCTCCTTTAACACACACACACACACACACACACACACACACACACACACACACACACACAATGAATGATGGGATACAAATGAAAGGAGGGAAAAAGAAACTGTCAGTTGTGATACCTCCCTTAACACAGGGACTGGCAAAGCCACAGAAGCACACACACACACAAACATACACACACCAGTCAAAGTATTGGAGGCCTGCCAGGTGAATGAAGCCAGAAGCAGAGGGATTGTCAAAGTGTTTTGAATGCTGAGAAATATCCAAACAGATAACAAAACGCATATTAATACTGAGCCAGAAAGCTGAGAGGACTAGCAGGGAGCATCTGACACTGACTGACATACAAATCAGACAGAGAGATCCAGTATGAGATGAAAAGATAAAGGGACTGATAGAGCGACAGAGACTGTTCCCCTCTCTCTCCTTCGTTCTCACTGAGCTTCCTGATGAATGCAGCTGATTGCAGTAACTAGAGGGCAGCAGGAAATTATCATTAATAATCCCCAGCCAACTCTTAACCATATGTCCTCCTCTACTGCATCACTGAGCTCATCTATCACAGTGTGAGTGTGTGGGTGAGACCACTTTTTGGCCTCTTCTTAAGATCAATTCACAACATCGTGGAACACAAATGAGTCAGCTGAGGGCGGACTGTTTAAGAGAGGAGAGCCAATTTATCAAAACCTTATGTTTCTTTTTTTTTTCTTTTTAACACAACACTGTGTATCCACAACAGGAAGTGACACCTCTGTTTTAGTTCACTAACATGCATATTCCATTAAATGGTGTTTCTGTGGCTCTTCCGGAGCCATGTTTTTTCTCTAGATTTGATCCTTTACCATGAAGCGCCCAATTGTGTGTACTCACAGAGAGCTCATTTCCACTGTAATTTCTCTGGACTTCCCATGTAGGGCTGCCCCCTAATATTCGACCAAACGTTAATCGACCAGAAAGGTCATTAGTCGGCAAGATTTCATTGGTTGTTTAGTCACAGAAAAAACCAAAACAAAGCAAAAACAAAAATGGAACTCTATTAGGAGCTGCTCCTTGTCAAAAATAAATCAAAACCTATGTCAGTGGACCATGTGGGAATTTAATTTGAAAGAACAGAAACAGGAAGTGGCCACACTCATCAGTCAGACGGGAGTCACGTTAACTTACAGGGCTGGTAGCTGCTGTTATTCCACAGGCTAAGATGTCGGGCAGGAAATCCAAAGTGAAGACCAACCCAAGGTGATATGTAAACTCATCTTCATTAGTCGACTACAAACATGACGTATCACCTGAAACATGGAAGTAGCTACATGCCCATTAGCCCACAGCGTCATTAACAGGCGGCTCGCTCAGTGTGTGACGTGCACTTGTAGATAAAATATAGGCCTATATTAATGAAGGTTCATTAGTACAGTTTTGTATTTCTCTGTAATGTAGCACAGTGTTTACAATGTTACTGATACTATTCTTTCTCACACCTTCAACTCAAACCATTGTGTTGCCCCGCGCAAAATATATAATCTAATAATTAAATTAATATCGTAAACTGGCGGATGACTAGTCGACTAAAGGCTCTAAATGACGACTACTGGTAAAAACATGCATAGGGTGTTTCTCAAAGTCAAGAAAGGATCCTCAAACAGCCAAATTTGAAGGGCCCTACGTCATCGACCCCCACTGATGGACTGTTCCAATGTCAAGGATCCTCGGATTTCACCAAGGACTGAGTCCTTCTTTCAGAGAAGTTCCAAGGATGCATGTGTGGTTCTCCATGGGTATAAAATCCCCACAATGCTGTGTACATGACTTGCTGGACGTGAAGGCAGGGCCTCTTCAATGAAACTTGTGCCAGCAGAGCTCAGCAGGATTTAGATAAACATGTCGTTTAGTTGGATCGATGTCTCCAGGAATTTTTATCATACAAGCCTGAAAAAAAATATTGACAGACCTCATAATTTACACTTTCCAATGTGTCCATTGTCGATAATGAGATTTTTTAAATGACATGATTTAAATAAAACAGAAAAGTTTTTAAATTAATTATTTACAGCAGAGATGAAGCGCTAAGTGTTCTTCCCCCCCACTAGTCACATGATAATGACATGATAATTGCTTTTATTCTGTCAGCTTCAAAATGGTGTATTTTTCGGGAGCATTGTGGTGAGAACAGCAACAGAAAAGACACTGGAATATCCTGCAGGTCAAACCATCACTCGTTTGTTGTAAGGTGAACATGTTGCACACTGTAAAGCCCTCTGAGGCAAACTGTAATTTGTGATATTGGGCTTTATAAATAAAACTGAATTGAATTTTAGAGGATGACACAGCAGTATCATGTACAATTGGCATGGTCAGCTGTTTCAGAGCAGCGCAGCTCATCAGATCCGCTCTTCATTTGATTGTAGCAGAGTGTGTGGTCATACACACATAAAATCTGAAACACTTTGGAGTCACATTGTGATCTGTGTCTGAGCCTGTGCGTATACTGTAAATTATGTTGTCTGTACTTCATTACTCCACTTAATCTTAAGTATGATCCAGAAATATATTCTCCCTAAAAGTCACGTGACTCTGAAAATACTGCTTCATTTGCCCAAGGAAGGATCCTTGACTTTGAGAAACACCCATACAGTACCTCATTTAAAACCAGGTACTGCACAGAAAAAGCAAACTTGTACTCTCAAGGTCGCAGATTTCGTTTCAACATTAAAGGGGACACATATGCAACGGAGGATCTTTAGGCGTCAAACACTTATTTCCTGCATTTTAGTAAAATTTAATGAAGCAATTTGTGCCTACGTGTACTATAAAGATGAGAGACTACGTACTGACAATAGCTGCTTAAGTGCAAACATTTGTCAACTCTAATACATGGCATGTGTTAATAATTACTAATTACTACAACTACTAATTACTACTGTATGTTTACTTTGTAACATTGCATATTTGGAGTTTTGAACAACCTCTAAATAGATGTTAGTTTTATCTCTAGAAAGCATCAGATTCCAACAGTGCCAAGTTTGAATGGCCCAAAAAGTGACACACAACCCAAAGTAGGAAGTGCTAGCATATAGAGAGCTTCAGATGAAAGATCTCTTTCATGGTTGCAGTGTGAACTATATGTTATTCTATGCAGGCTTGAGGCACAGAGTCAGTGTGAATTGATGCAGCTTCTGTCTTCTGTGCTGTCAGATGGTAAAATGGCTGCTCTGCAGAGGCCGTATTTTTGTGTGTGAATCAGTGGTCCACCACCACACAGCTACTTGCCTGCTAGCCTTGTGCGAGCCATTTTATGGAGGCGGAGTAAACACTCCAGCAGCAGAGTTTATCAACCGGTCTCTCATCACTGTGCAAGGTCACCCATTGTCAGAGACAGTGCAGTATGTGTGTGTATGTGTGTGTGTGTTTTACAGCAGTCCCAGGTCTCGGAAACCTTGGAAACGGAGTGGAACAGAGCATTGGAGCTGTAACAATAAGGCAGCCTGTTGAGCATGGAAAGCTCAGTTGCTGCAGTCGGCCTGTCTTAGTATACACATACACTGAAAATACACACACACACACACACACAAACGTGCACACACACATACACACAACTGCCATCTCTAATGATGATTTATGCCCGGCCCTAGCGCAGGCATGCATAACTGTAGCAGTCACAAACACACACAGATCCACTCACACATGCACTCACAGCTAAATACACAGGGATACTGTATCTCCCTCTCCCTCCCTTTAGCTCCCTCCCTCTCTCTCTCTCTCTCTCTCTCTCTCTCATACACCTCTAAAGAGGAAAAAATGACAAGATGGATATGTTGTAACAGCAGTGAGCACCAGGGAAAGAGCAACGGTAAAAATGCATATTGGAAGATGGAATAAATGAGAGCTGAGAAGAAAATGTGAAGAAAAAAAAGCATGGAAGCAAGAGAGAGACGGAAAGAGAGAGATAGTTATCTCCCTGTTGACTATCACAGTCTAAGCTCATTTACCATGTACTATCTGTGATACTGCTGTAGCTGTCCAATCTCTTTCTAGATATTTCCTTGGAGAAAAACTGCTCATTTTGCTCTCCTCTTAACGCAGAATACACTAAGCTCCTGGTCTTATTGAAAACACATTTTTCACATGGATCCTCCTGCAGCACTGCATGGATATGCATCCATGTGTATCTGCAGAATTGGGGATGGGTGTGTATGAGCCTAAAATGCTGCCATGCTGCAGACATAACATTAAGACATTAAAGGAGCGGTATCCAAAATTGACCCTTCACTTAGTCCCGCCCCTGGACGCAGACTGGCCAATCATAATGTAGCATCGGGCCAGCTCAGACCAGGGTCCGACAACAACACAGCTGTGCTCCATTGCTTCAGATTTCCTTCATTTTCAGGCTGGTTTTGTGGATTTGGAGCTAAATGTTGTGCCTGGCGCACGTCATGTATTAATGATACTCGTTACCTGGAGAGGACGGAAAAAGATATACGTTTCTTCCCTGTTCCAAAACCAAAATCAAACCCTGAAAAGTGTAGGGTTAGCTAGCTAGCTACTGAAGATATAGCCTACTGAATGTATACACATGCTGCTTTTGCTTTGTAATGATTATAACAGTGGAAAAAGACTGACTCTACTGTACAGGAACCAGTGAAGGGAAGCAGGGAAACTTTGCTGATATTCAACCAGCTGTGTGTCATCACATTGTACAGCAGATGAACGTTGTTTGACTTCCCAAGGAGACATAGAACATAGAGGTGGCAGCTGGCGGGTAAGACAATAAACAGCAATAACAATGGCCACAGTGCTGACAGAGCTAACAGTACCTGGGGGGAAACTGGAGGGTAGGCGCTAAGATTCTTCAACAAAGCTGTCCTGATATTAGCAGTAACCTCCGTATGAGCGCAGTGCAGAGACGCAGCAGTTACCTAGCCAGTGGGACAAAATCACAGGGACTTACATGCACTAACATGCACACACAACTGGACCCCCTTACAAGCCACAGAGAAGCTTGGATTCCAACACACAGAGGTAGCATGACTTCATTCTCTGCCCATGACTCCACTATACCTTTACTGAGCAAACAGTGGTTTGTGGCTACATTCAGTCCCTCCAGGATTTCGCAGGCTTATTTTGGGATTGTTGCGGCCTAAAATGCCTGCAAAAATGGTTGCAATTTCTTTGGAGCATAATTTATGAAAAATCAAAGTCATAGTGTTCCAGTGAAAATAAAACCGCACTGTTCTGAGTTTGTAATATACTACACTGTCATTACTGCTAACCATGAATATTGAATCTAACTCACCTCTCTGCACTTGCAAAAGATCTGGATGCAACGGCCTCTGTCATTTGTCGTGACTGTTGTCCAAGAACTTTAGTCATTTTCCAAGTGTGTTTCGTGGTAGCAAATTGTTTGTGGAATCAATGTCGTTTGTGTTACAGCAAAACCTGCACACAGTGCAAGAGAGTTTACTCCCACTTTCATGCAGAACGTCAGGGAATAGCCTTGCCCTGCCTTTACGGTCTTACTTTAGCAGTAAGTTTTGTTGCTAAGTGAGAGACGATTGTGTGTACATGTCTGCATCCTCACTACCATAAAACAAGGAATTGAGTTTGGTGATGTCATGCGGGGGACTGCTGTAACTGGCAAACTCAAAGCAAACTGCAATGATTGGTCAAATTTACCAAAAAGTAGCAGTGATTCGACAAAATTGCAAGATGACAGAATTCTCTGAGATTGGCTGAATTTGTGATAAATTGTTGTGATTGTGACATTGCAACATCATGGAGGGGCCTGTATACTATCAGTCGCAATGTCACATACAGCTAGTTCAACAATAAACTGATGGGACGTTGCACATCCACAGCCATCCACACATAGTATAAACATACAGTGCAGGGAAACACACAGACACATTCACACAGATTAACTATGCACACAGGCTCACTGCTGGTGAGATCTGGTCTCAGTCAGAATAATTAGGGTCTCAGATGCTTCACTCATGCTGTTTGGTTGGTGTTATCAAAGCACCAGGACGACCCAGAAACTTTCCTGTTTCATCACCAATAAGTCAGTTGAGGTGAAGAGAGACATTTGTCTTGATCATATTTAACTAGACTCATGTCTTTGCAGCGATGCAAAATTAGATCATCTACAAGGCCATAGCACTCCACTCACATCAGCCACTAACGAAAATACACAAGGATGCAATTCCCTGTCTGTAGCTGTTATTTTCTTTAGAACAATAAAAAAAGGTACAGTATGTGTTGTTTATTTTCATCTGTCTGTCTGGGGATTTTTGTCTGTGAACTACAAAGCAACGTGTTCTGTTTAGCAGAATAAACATTGTTTATTAATACATTCCCTATTTTAATTGTAAGTATCTGACATTTTTCATTTGAGAAGTACTCACACTTTTAGGTGCTTTGGGGGGCAGTGTGTCCTCAGCATTCATAGCATTTGTTGATCAGACTGCTTTAATTTATATCAAGTTAAAACAAATTATTCATTGGTTTATCTGCCATAGCTGTTTGTTTATGGAGCAGATGCTGCAGATGGTACACTGTACAGTTTACAGTAAAAAGACAGTCATAAAATTCTTGTTTATACAACTGTATGCTGAAATAAATGAAACACCAGAGAAGTGTAGCACTGTAGTAAGTGTAAGAATAATCACATGGCATAATGACGGTAAAGTGTTTTGATTAAAAGTTGTAGAATTTACAACTTTGTGGGAACTGTTGGAGTAAATCTAGTCCCTTATATAAACACAGATAACTTTGCTAATGTGCAGCATCCAACCGAATGGTGAGGGAAATGTCAATCAAGCACAGTTTGTGAATGCTCACACAGTCATGAGAAGAGGCCTAATCAGGCAACAGAAGTGAAAACAGCTGTGTGGGTGGACGACAGGTGAGCAGAGGCTTTAACGACAGCAACAGTGGTGGACAGCAGCAAACAGAAATCAAGTTTTATTTTTCAACCAGATGAAAAAACACCAGGCATTAAGAATAAGTTGTGGACAGTGTTTGAACAAGGTGAGTCATATCTGTCCCTCAAAAGTAACTGCCAAGGAGGAGTCGTGACTTTCTCCCTGTACTTTTATAAATACTGTATTAGCCGGTGACTCGATGTGTATCAGACAGCGTTGTCTGTCCATAGCTTTCTGTCCCTATGAATTCAGGCCTAGACCACAGGTCCAGGGGTAATTTTGAAAATGTTTCTTCCCCTCCTGTCTGCACAAGCACTGCTATAAAAAAATCTCGGTAACACTTTATTTTGATACTTTATAGGTGTTTCTCTATAGAGTATATGTGGAAATTCTAAGAGTAATTTCGCTTGAGTTAAACTATTGAGAAGGGAGTTCAGGTTCAGCTAAAGAAGAAGATGATGATGTTGGCCAGTCAGAAGCTTGAAAAAAGCTGCTACCTGAATGCTGCCTGCAGCAGTGACCTCTGTGGTGAAATCTGATGCCTCAGTTCAACAAAATAGTAGGAGAGTAACTGTACATTCATGTGTCAACATGTAAAAAGTCCTGTTAGCAAGCTTAGAACCAAGCACCCAGAATAGTCATGGGCGTTTAAGCCAATCTGAAACAACACAATTCCATGTCTGTCACGTATGCCATGGAGCCCATAGAGCGCCTGTTAATCAGTGGATACTTTTTTTAAACATCACAACCCCTGCAAAATGACTTGTTTCACTGCTGGGATTTGATCTGTTTGGTATGATAACACTTTGATAACATAGAAGAGCCGCATAATTAAATCCTTTTATCCCCATTCATGATAGCGGCGCGCTAAACTGGAAGTTTGCCACTCGGCCAGCGAGGTAGAGGTGGGCAATAAGGCCTTAAAATAATATCACAATATTTCAGGGGATTTTTGCAACAATGATATTCTTAATGATATAACCAAAAATTACACATTTAAACAGCTCTCAAATACAAACAAATGTACCCTGGGATCTGTATATATAAATCAACAGGTGAGTTCCTTCTCTTTTAGCAAAATTCTAAATTACTGAGTTGTTTTTTTTTTCCACCTGGACCTTTATGCTCTGCCATTTCTCCTCTAATCACACTGTAACCTGTGACAGGCTGTTATGCAATGATAACTATCGCACATTCACATATGTGTAGGTTGTTGACATGCTGCAAGTGTCACGTAGGTTTACATTACCAAACGTTTATGACAAAATGACTTGACAACACCTGCTCCCATGTGCTTCTACCATTAGAAGCAAAAAGTTTTCTCTGTCTGCACATCAACACTGAAAATGTAAAACAGTTTGCGTGTGGATAAAGCCCAAAAATTCGTACAAAAAAAAAAAAAGGCGAGGATTTTCAATATACCTGTGTAGGTGTGGACGTTATACCAATCAATTATTTTTGCCTTGACCAACCCATCTGCCAGTCTTTTGAATCAGCTCAGGACGTATCTTTCAGACCACCTGTTAGTTTAGCAATCTCTCATTTTATCCACTTTAACCATAACATTACACTGATCTGAAGAGTAAACACAGAGGTCAGAGTTAGTCACCATGTTACAGAACAAGCTTTGGCATGACATAAGCTGAAGACAAGCACACTGCATGACGACATACTACGAGTATAACTTATACGGTACTGAGTGGTCACATGACATCACATTCCCAAGTCCCTTAAGATGATCAGGACACTCTTTTCATTAAAAAATGTTCTAAATCTGTCTTTCTTGCTCAGAAAGATACGAGGTCTTTCTAATTACTGTCTATCAGAATTTCAGATGTAGTGTAGACTCAATTGTGACTGAAGTAGACTCAAGTGATTCATTTTAGATGGGATTTAGCACAGTCTCTGAGGTTTTCAAAGAAAATATAAATTATCACCCTCTCACCGCTGTGCGTAAAGATACAGATGGTGAACTTTGAATGTGTTCTTTCTTCCTAAGATTGCTGTGTCAGTGGGGAAATTAGAGAAAAGAAACTCACTGAAACTGCACCATCTGTATCTTTACATTCGGTGTCAAGAGGGTTATTTAATTGAGGCAATTAAGCCCATTTGAAACTGGGTGAATACATTTACAAATTAGGTTTTGTTGCCATTTAAATGTCGCACCTTTACGCTGCCACTGTGAGTATAGTTACAGTAAATCACTATGACTAATAGTCCATGTCCCATCTACATTCAGAGCAGATGTCCATGCCTTATAGAGAAACCAAATTTGTGACAATTTATTGAAGATCCAGTGTCAAGGAGCTTTTAATTTCTTCATTTCAGCAAACTGAAGCTACTGTGCTCTAAAGGTATTTCAATAAGCAGGTGCCATCATCTTACACGTTGCAAAGTCAAAAGAAACATCTCCATCTTGTTATCACATCCTCTGTTGCTCCTACTACATCCACAGCCATCCACAGACAGGGAATCTCTGCATTCTCTTGATGTTTTCCTTCCCTGTTTTAATGTTCTGTGGAGGTTTTTGTGAAGCTTAAGCTGAGTCAGAACCATTTCTGTGGCGTATTGAGAAAAAATGTGGCTATAGAACTAAAACTGACCTATCTTGACACAGATTTAGTGGCAGCATTAACTGCAGCTAACAGAAATTTCAGTACCCTTTTGGTGTAACAGAGCTGACTGCAGAGACTTCTGACAAAGAATTCCCAAAGAAATAAACAGATGGGGGATTATGTTTTTCTTTCGATTGCACCACAAACAGCATGGGGAATACTGCTTTTAGCAGCCATAACAAGATGTCAGCCTATCCTCTCTCTCCTGCTCTGCTCATTCCCTGCCCTTCCCATTCATTTCCATCTGTTCTCTCCTTTCATCATCTCCCCTCTCCTATCCTCCTCTCTTGGTCTCCTCTTTGCAGAGCAGTAGTGTCCTTGCAACCCCCTCAATCATCCCCACACAGGGAGAGTTGGAGGCAGTCCAAGCCCAGTCCCTTGAGTCCTGGCTGGGTGACTTCCAACCCCGCTCCCCAGGCTTCACTCCAGGCCTGTGGGCCTGAGAGCTGGCAGCTCAGGGAGGCTATTGTCGGAGAGAGATTAACCACACATAGCAGCTATTGTAGACAATACACACACGCACACACATCTCGACACATACAGAGCCACATATTCCCTCAACATAACAGCTATTGTTTAACGTCAATGAAGATGTGAAATGGCACCAGGCAGACTATAACACTACAGCTTTGTAGATTCTCCCTTTAATATTGTACAAGGTGAGCAAATGTCATGTGTGTGCACACCAGTGGTATGTACACACTAAAGCTTGCACGTGCTGTGTGCCCAGTAATTAATCCTGCTGAGGATATTGATTTTCTATTCATGGGTATCCACAAGTGGATACATAGGGCTATATCTTTATCAGCCCCCAAAACACACACACGTTTCTTACACAGTGCACAGTATCTGACCAGGTGTAATCCTTAATGTATTATAGTTAAGATGATCTGCTGTGTAGCGTCCTCCAGGGTCCAGTCTGTAAGTGTTGTGAATGCAGCACAAAGACTGGTGTTCAGTACAACATGTATGTATCCATGCAAATATGCAAATAAGGGCCCATGCAAGCGGCAACTTGAGTGCAAATGCTACTTACACACAAGACATATGCACACATACACACACATTCACAATGCTAATCCCCCCAAATAAACCCAGCAGCCTGGGGACAGAGATGGGATGATGGCAGAAGAGATAAGAAAAAGAGGAAGAAAGCAGAGAAAGGGATGTGAGCTGCTGTGTCCCACATACATGCACCACAAACCCCCTCCCTCATTCACCGCTCTTCTCCTCCCTCCCCCCCGATTATCGCCCCCACCCCGCTTCCGCCTCTCTCCCCTCTTCTCACCAGTCTCTACACCCCTCTTCACCCCTCCGCCTTCCCTCCCCCCATAACTACAGAATCCCAGCAGCCACTCACAGGAGAGGTGGCACACTTTGAGGATAAATTTAGAAATGAGGTGCAATCCCAAGGCCGGCACAGAAAAAAGAAAAGTGGAGACAACCCACATGTGTGTCAGATCTAGGGATGCCACGGTGAGGAAATTTTCCCACCGGTTAATAAACTTGTGACAACGCCGGCGTTAGCGATTACACTGGACATTTTACAAGAAAAGGTATTCGTCGATGACGCTCAATATCTGTAGAGAGCTCACTTTGATCTTTACTACGTTAGATCTCTGGATCTCCCCCTTACTTTGAACAAAACGGAACAGGAACAGTTGGTGTGACAGCGGCTGCTTTTCTTTTTAATAAATGTGCTAAAGTTTTGTTTCTTTTGGGCAGCAACTTCCTCTTCACTACATCTGCCCTCTCTCTCATGGGAGGCGCTCTCCACCTGAGGATGATCGCTTCTTCCTGTCATCCTTTTGGTCTCAACATTTGGGTCCTAGTCAGTAGCTCAGGTCCATGAATGTAGTCTTGGACATATATATCTATAGTCCCGGCATCTGGCAGAGGTCTGTGCTGCGACTCTGCTGCTGTAGGGGGCAAACACGTCCAGTTTAGACTTGTAGTGTCTGTCGTCAAACTAACACTTTTGATTTGATGAACATGGGCTCTGATTTGTGGATACTAAATGTATAACTGCAATACAATACATTAAAAAATAGCAATATTCAATACCTTTTTCAATACCACAAGGAAAAACTGACATAGATGGCATACAAGTTAAACTTTTCATTAAAAGATAAATATAACAGGGCGATAACACAACAGTGTCAAGGGTCTTTTTTTGGTTAGTGGCAGAGAATAGTTGAATGTAATAAACATTAAAGATGAGAGAGAGCGAGAAAGTGCAGCTGGTACCAGTGAATCAATACTGCAAAAAAATGAGCACAGAAGCCATTTCAAATATTCAAAATCAATGTGTATTGCCGTATTGATTTTTTTAACAACACCTGCACATATATGCGAAAATGATCTAAATAGGTTTCTATTTATACAGGAAAAAAAAGCAAAACTACCATGGGATGGTGGGCAAGTAATGTAATCAGTGTATGCTGAAACACCGTGTAACATCAGTGATCAACTACTGTGGCAAGCCTAGTCAGATCACATGCACACAAGTGTTATAGCAAGTAAAACTACAGAAATAATATTACTTTTCCCCAGCAAAAAGTCATGTAACGAAGTACTAATAAAATCCCAGTAATAATATTACAGCATTACCTTTGTTGTCAACCCCCTAACCATTTGAAATCTAACAATCAATCACATCCTAGATTTCTTTTGTAATCATCATGCATGCACATCACAAAGCAGCAAGCTAGCTTTGAAGATTAAAACATTCACATTTAGCAGCTGGAAATATTAACATTACTTTGACTTTGTCAAGAGGAAAGATGACCAGAACATCATTATTCCAGGTAGTGGTACAAAGACTCATCAAACCTCCGGACTGAAACACCCACTACGACTGACAGCACAACATGAAGCTCGTGGAAATACAACCCACCAAAGATGAGACCTCTGTGGTGCAGACGATAGCTGTAGCCCGACACTGGCTAAACAGCCAAAACTGGATTTTAATCGTGGATCACAGGCTACAAACAAAAAACTAATAAAGCTCATGGCTGGATATGTGGAGGAGGAAATGTTGCCTGTCTATGTCTTTCAGTCAGATCCTTGGGAAAATACCTGTGAAAGCCAACAGACGACCCACAGGTAAAAAATCATTTGCAAGCTGTGTAGCCTTGGCTGTGCTTACCAGAGATGACCATGACATTCACACAGAGGCACACACGCAAAGCAAAGTC
This sequence comes from Cephalopholis sonnerati, assembly GCA_019142605.1. NCBI lineage: Eukaryota > Metazoa > Chordata > Actinopteri > Perciformes > Serranidae > Cephalopholis > Cephalopholis sonnerati. The sequence continues at coordinate 9,867,510 of JAGQAX010000006.1, forward strand.
TGAATTTTGAGGAGAGAGGACACAATAACTGAATTGTGGGGTGTGACAGAAAAACAATATAACAAGTAGTATAAGGAATATCTGTTGGCAGGGAGTAATACTTTGCAAAAGTTTAAAGAGTAATGAATCACATTTTTGAGTAAGCTAGTAGCTAGACAAACACAACACTGGTAGACACAAACATAAACCAGGGTCTCAACATACTCTTGGCACATGAAGTGCTGCACAGAGTTTAAGAAAACAAACGTACATGGGGGGATTTCAGCACGGTTTTACAGAGATCTTAGGAGGGATATTCTGTGAGAACAAAGGCATAGTAAGGAAGAAGGACCACAGTCAAGAAAAGAAGAGACATGTCTAACCACGTCATACCCCTCTGTTCAATGGCTGGGAGCTGTGGTGTGAATCTTAATGCCAGAGCTGACTGGACCCCCTGACGAGAGGGAGAGAGAGTGTGTCTGAGAGGAGTGGAGGAGAGCCAGTGACTTTGGGCTGATGGGGAGATGGGTGGAAAGAGGAGGAAAAGGAGGAGGGAAAGTGACTTTGAGGCGGTGAGAGGACGCTTGGCTCCTTGAGTTCTAGGGTTGAAAACTCATCATCTCATACAGACGCTTACTCGCAAACACACCCACACCCACAGACACACACACACACTCACACTCACAATTCAGCCTCGGTGTGCAACAGCTTCTCTGCTTCACTGCTCAACCCTGAACAACCTCTTTCCTCCCTTATAACACCCATGCTGCCCTCCATCTCTCCCCTCCCTTTTCTTTTCCAATCTTATTATTACTATCTCACCTCTCTTCTCAACCGTTGCCCCTTCCCACTGCTCCTCTCCCCTCCAATCCTGTGGAATCCATTCGACTATCCCACCATTCATCACGAGTGCATACATTTTACTAAGGGTGGCCAGTGGGAAATAAAAACTCTCCACCCCGGCAGGTTTTGTTGCATTCTCTGTTTACTGAGCTCCACAGGACTCTCAATGACATGTTTCCTGGACCTCACTGCCACATTCATGCAGTAAGCCAGTGTTTGGGACTGTTATACATGTTAATTATGGGTTGTCCTAAATTGCACTGTTCATTTTAAAGTGAAATGAGCACTGTGTGTATTGACAGGTTAACTTCTCCTGTTATTAACATGACACCAAATGGATAATGTGACAGATTTTGATTTATTTTACAGCAGTTTACCATAAAATGTTTTAAATTTCTTTCTTTCTTCTTTATAAAAAAAGACTCATTTCAGTGTATTTGGGTTGATTCTACATCAAAATCTTTATGTCATAAACTCCAATGAAAATACAGCAATAGCAGTGACATTTTTTAGATCATATAATCACTCTTTTCTCCCTCTTCATAAACTACTGTCAATGTTGGGCAGTAATGCATTACTCTAGAAGGCATAACTGTAATGCGATTACTATTTCAGTGACAAGTAGTGTAAAGGATTACAATTTTAGAGTCAGTAATGACGTTACTTGGCAATCCAATCTCCAGAATAAATGTTAGCAACGTACATTTCTGCAAGCCATGGATATGTTACATTTCTACGTTTCATATGTAGCTAACAAGTTGAGAATTAATGTTTAATTTTTCAATTTCAAGCTGTGATAACACTTTGGTTAACATACGTTTAGGTTTAAGCACAAAAACTACTTGATGAGGGTTAAGAAAACATTGTGTTGGCTTAAAATATACGGTTTGGTCGCCACTAACACAGCTAGAAATGTCCCAACCTCATTCGCTCTTGAACTGCTGCTGTGTGCTTCTTTGCAGCTGTCTCACCAAAGGGTCACGCCATCTACTATCCCCTCCCCCCTCTGATAAGAAACTCAGCTCATATGTATGCAATCCGAACTACATCATACATATAAAACACACCGATGCCAACAACAACATTTTAGTCTGGCGTGTGGCCTGTACTTTGACATTTTGATAGTCAGCTTCTTTGCTATCTTACAGGAGTTTAATGGAAGGTTGATAAGTATCAAATTTATGTGTTCACTGGAGAAATTGGTCCAAGAGTGTCAGCTTAGAGCTGGAGGTGTGGGGAGGCAGGTAGCCTCAAAAAAGGGAGAAGTAAGTATGATGTAATCTTTATCAGTATCACTTTGGTCTTGTTCAGCTGGAGGGTATATATTCAAAAATAAATACAACCTCATGTTGTGTCAGTCACATTTGCACACTGACTCCAAAACATTCATCGGTCATTAAAGCTTTCGAAACAGCCTTGATTTTCTGCGTTTTCTGCATCCGTCAAAAGCCTTTAAAGAGCTGTTTGATCAAGAAGTAGTGAAGATAATGTGACATAACCTGCAGGACACATATATTCATAACAAGAAAGAGGAACTGAGCACACAGTATAATTTCATGACTCAGATGGCCCACTTTCAACAGGTCAGATAGTAACAGGCCTATTCAGGTGGATGATGATGATGACAAAGAGGAGGATGTGGACCTCACACAGACAGAGGGAGGACAGCTCGGCCCCTTCAGGTAGCCACAGTGCCAAATGACACGGGAAGAAGTGGGAACAACAACGGAGGCACCTCCAGTGGAGAGAAGCAAGGGAGAAAATGTGTTGTTTTATTTTGTCTTGTATTGTGACATCAAATGCTTTAAGAACAGGACTTCTGGACATCTGGAAACATTGAAGGAAAAAGTTAGCTGTTGATGGTACGTAATTAGCTCCAAATCCTATAGACTGGCTGCTAGTTAAGCCAAAATCTTCTACAGAAGATGCAACATGGGCACGGAGGTGTTGGAGTAAATGCACCTGGACTGACGAGTTAAAGTAATGTAACTAATTACTTTTGCTGTGAAGTCATTTGTTAAGTAAAGCAATAAAGCAATGAATAATGAATGAATGATATAGTACGTTTAAATTTGGCTAACACTAGTATATGGAGCTCACTGAAAAAAGCAACACGCTCTGTATTCACTCACAATCTGCAGCAATCACTTGAGACCACTTCAGTTACAAAAATGCACTTGTGGCCCAAACTGTGTGTCTAAACATAGCCCTGTGTCACACTCACATGAAGGGTGACGGCCGCACAGTATTTGACTGGCTGCATGGACGTATTCATCTCTTCAACACTGCCTACAGAAAGAACACAGATCAACATTACCTCTCTCACACTCCCATGTTTTGCTTTTAACCACAGCAGTGTGAGCTGCAGCATCATGGAAGCAAGACACAAACCATAAAACATTAAAACAAATTAAAGTATTGTCATAGCACAGGCTGGGATGTGGGTGGCTATTAGGCGGCATTAAAGATTGCGTGTACGTGCGTGTATGTGTCTTTGTCAGAGCTGCTGTGTGACAGATGAAAGCACAAACAATTAATGTATTACAGTTTGGATTCAGAGCCTGCCTTGTCATGGTAATGTGTTTGAAAAGCTGCAAGTCAAAAGCAATTAGAGAGAGAGAGACTGAGCCCCGTAGCTTCAAACACAAACCACTACACACAGCGAATAGGACTCCACTCAGTGGTAAAAAAAGACATTATCTGTGGAATTTAGTTACAGTGCAGCAAGTGTAATTTGATGCTACAGTATGTTCATGTTCTGCAATGCAGAATAGTTGGCGGTATACAAACACAGGCAGTTACCCAACCAAATATTCATTCTCACACTTTTGGTTTTGTCGGAGCTGCAATAAAGCATATCAAAGAAAATAAATGAACAAAATAAAAGAGGGACAAACAATGCTGACAGTATTTGAATAAAAGCAAGAGAGCAAGACAGAAGAAAACATGAACACAATAATTTAAAAGAATGTTTGAATCTGACTGAGTGAGACAAATAGAACAAGAGGGAAAAAAAGGCAGAGAAATGGGGAAGAGGGGAAGAGGGATTACTTACACTTGGCTTTTGACAGACTTGCTGTAGGAATAAACACTATTGGGAGCGTTGGAGATCAATAGTCACTGCTACAAACACAAACACGCGCACACGGAGAGCCTGGTTTGGATCAATACTTCTGGTGCAACGGCGTTCCAGTAAACATCATTAATGAACACACATTTGTATCCAGCAAATATCTCAGCCGACAAATTACTACATACAGGAAGGTCTCACGCAAAGTCAGTGGGCAACAAACATGTAACAAACCACCTCAACAACCAGTGTAACAACAGGGCTGCAGACGTGCCTGCTCTCACACACACACACACACACACACACACACACACACACACACACACACACACACACACACAAGAACACACTATAAGAGCCTGGGGAGCCTGAAGGGGTGCACATGGACACGTTGGCAGGTCTATGGTGACACTAAAAGACCAACACATGAACGCACCCATGCATGGACACGTGAGTAATTGCACACACACAAACACATATGGACACTTATACACCCAGGGCTGAAGGCTAGATAAATCACAGACAATCAGGATATAAATGTGAGCCAGTCGTGCAGGACAACATGTGAAGCAACACTAAACACACGCTCACCGAGCACATACAGTAAAGGCACACATGCACACATGCTGGTGGAGGCCCAGCAGAGAGAGAAACATTTGAGCATCATGCAGGGAGGGAGGTGTATGGTTGGGAGATCTGCTGAGTGGGAGGGCGAGTAAAGCTTCAATCCATTTACACAGCATCCAGGAAAACACATTTTACAGAGCAGATGGGGAAGGACAACCTGACCAACGCTACAGCTCTGTGTCGCACCCTGCTAAATCACTCCGCCTCAAAGAGAAAAGAATCTCTGTGCCAAATTTAAAATGCGCAGTGCTATTCATCTGTGCACACAATAGCCATCATCTACACAAAAGCTAATCTAAGATAAATAGAGAAGTCGATCCCTTTTCAACCCGACTGCAACTCCACGTTGGTTGCCCTGGCACAGGGGGAAATTGAATCTTGGGACTTTAATAAGATATCCATTGAGTGATGTATTGTATCTCCCACCAAAATGAGACACACTAGTAAAATCAGATCAGAAATCAGATTAATCTGTTGAGCTTTACTGTCAATTAAAATTCAATTTCACCACACATAAGCCTATTTTCTATTTGGATTTCTCACCCACACACCTTTAATCATCTGAACAGACACACACAGATCTATTTGGGTGTAACTGTAGGTGTGTGTGCTTGTGTATGATGTGCATCTTCGTGTATGCCTGTATCTGTGTTTTATGTGCCCTGTGACCTCATAGTATCTGGACAGCAGTCCATTTTTCCTAAAAATGATGCCGTCTTTGGCTCCCCTGATTCCATTAAGAGTGGGATGTGAATATTAATTGGTGTTTTAGCTGGCAAGCTGTCAAGGGGAGACTAATGTATTCTGCTAATGATACAGAGTTTGCTGCTTTCACAGAGTGACTGTGAAGGTGGAGCATCAGGGAGAATTAAATGTTTGTTGGCTGGTGTTCAAATTCACTCACCTCAATGTATGCACACACACACTCTCTCTCTCTCTCTCTCTCTCACAAACACACACATACACACACGTATCAGTGAACACAGATGTGCACCAGTTTTAGTACACACAGTGCCAAGGCAGGTGCCCACACATGCCGCAAACAACATTTGGTGACAGTCAGAGGACAGCAGCTGTGATGACGTAGTTCTCAACTTACCAGCTCGAGTGTAATGCGGAGGAGACAAAGCAAAACACACACATACCTGTAAACTTTTTGCCTGCGGAAAGATCGTGGGAGTGCAATAAAAAGGGACCCTCCCTTTCCACAATATGCTAGTTGATAAATAGCTGAACAACAGCTGCTTTAAAAAATATAGTCTTTGTACTTCTTACATTCTCCTGGTGAGTGTTGAACAAACGCTTGTAGTTCTGCTGTTGAGAATATTATTGAAGTGTTTCTTAATCTGTGCAGCATTCGTAGAGGACTTTATACTGAGGAGAGACAGAGAAAGAGAGCAATGGGGCCCTCAATGGTACTGGTAAACTAAACTGAAACTATGCTAAAGGCCTCTGCACACCAAGTCCATCAAATGATTCACATTCAAAAATAAATACGACCTCATGTTGTGTCAGTCAGGTTAACACACTGACTCCAAAACCTTCATTTGTCAGTTTTTAGAACAGGTTTGATCTTCTGATTTTTTTCGCATTCAGTAAAGGCCTTTAGAGACTTGTTTGACCAGGACGCAGTGAAAAAAGTGGCGTTACCTGCAGGACACATATGTTAGCAACAAGAAAGAGGAACAGGCTGCACGGGGTTAGCCTACTTTCAACAGGTCAGATAGGAATATTCAGGTGGATGATGATGACTAGGAGGAGGTGAAATAGAGGATGAGGACAGCACACACAGACAGAGAAAGCAACAGCGTGGACACAGAGAGGGAGGACAGCTCAGCCCCTTCAGGTAGCCGCAGTGCCAAATACAAGACGCAGAGAGTGCCCACAGCCAGAAACGTACCTTCAGCAGAGAGAAGCAAGTGAGCAAATATGTCTTTCCATTTTGTATAGAATTGCAAATCTTCACAAAGAATAGAACAATAAATGTATCTTAAGTGTGCAGGGTTTCTGTGCGCATCGATTTTCATCAGATGACGGATTTTAAAAATGCATACAAAAAAATAGGTATGTGAAGGTCTTCGTTCCAACTATACACTGCATTCAACTAAACTGAAGTGTTGACTTGAATTGAACTAAACTGAAGTGAAAGTCTTTCCAGGGACAAAATGTCAACAGCAGTTTATCCTCCTCAGAAACAACTGACAGTGAGACTTGTTATTACAGAGAAATACAAAAGGATTGAGTGTCTCTTCCCTTTTATACTTTGCTCTCTGTCTACTTCTCTCTTTCTGTTTCTCTCACTCTCACTTCCCAGCTCCCTAAATTTAATGTAATACTATTAATCAAAACTCCAGAGGAATCGCTGTCTGCCCGACACTTTGATTGGGCCAGACAAAAAATGAAGGCAGTGAGGACGAAGAAAGAGGAAAAGTGCTGCTAGCTGCAGCCTGCTTACAAAAAGAAAGACCTCTTTGATGTTTTCTTGTTTGGTATTATCCAGTGAGTTTTATGAGATGTGATGGATTCAAAGCAAAGGTTCATAACTCCGCCAGAAAACATTAGCTGTTCCACCAATGAAGTGCATATCATTAATGCATTCACTGCACACGGACTAGTGTAATGTGTTAAGTGTAGCCAAATTTTAAAATCAACAAATCCATTTGAAGTTAGGCACTAAATTGCTATTGATTTCTGGGCTACAGAATGTCAAAATTTTATATTCTTAAAGTGATATCTTAACTTCCTATCCCCAAATCCATAATTCACACATACTTCCATGCTGGTGTGATGCTCTCTTCATCTTTTCGCCATGTATAATTTATTATTTTAGACACAGAGAAAAAGGGTTAAGGGAAAGCTGTTTTCTTACTTTACACTTGCAGATTAACATGTGTGATTGCTGCTTCGCTTTTTTCTTTCCCAGCAAAGAAAAGCTACATGAGAAGGGTGCGATGTTGTAGTCAAGACCAACTAAATCAAGACCAAGACAAGACCAAGATTCCAGGGAGTTGTGGTGGCGATATCCCCACTGTTGTGTTCTTGACCGGTTTTGAATCTTTGTCGGAGACGAAATCAAGACCGAGTGAAGATAGGGTCAACTTTGAGACAAGATTGAGACCTTCAAAAAGTGGACTTGAGACCAGTTTTAAAACCAAAATTGATCTTGAGTACAACAACACTGGGGTGCAGTTCATACAGATGAGGGGACATAAGGTGGCATTTACAAAGACGCAAGATAAATTCAACCCTTTATTGTGATACAAAACAGTATTTATGTCATAAATTGTGCTGAAGACAGTCAAAGTGCGCAGTTTCACACATTACCACTCTGGTCCTTGTGGACTTTCTATTTGCAGAAACTGGCACAGCTGTTTAAAAAGGTAATGTGTCAGTAATGTGACCAGCTGAGAGCTATGATCACCGTACCTGTCAATTTATTCCACTTTATCCAGCCCTTTTGCGTATGGCAAACTGCACCCATATGAATGCAAATAGCAGGTGCTCTTCGACACCCCCTCATTGTCATTGCGCATATGACCAATAACTTTGCCCTGTGCTTTGTGATTTTTTTTTGATTGTGTTGTTAGAGGTGAGCCAATGACAGCCCTCCACCTCCACAAAAAAAAGCACACATATGTAAATTCTCACACCAGCAATTCTTCAAAAAGATCTGTTCCTTTTGATTTAATGAGGGGAGACATGAAACTCTGCTTAAACATCACAAGAAGCAGCCCCAAGGCTACACGAGCACACGTGTGTGCGCTCACACTAACGCATTCAAAGTCTTTCCCTCTCTGTCCTCATGTTCATGGTGTCACTCATAATGAAGTATATTTTGCATCATGAAATAAACAACTCCTGTAGCAGAGGAGACTTGCAAATTCACAAAGTCTACACACACACACTCACACACACATATCACATCACGCTGTCTGCAGGAGGAGAGTCCTACAAGCAGTGTGTGTTTAATAAGAAAAGCAGACAGTGGGATGAGGGAATCTCCTGCCTCCTCTTTTCATGCCAGCTCACATATTAAGACAGGCAGCTGGTTAGAACGACCAGCTTCTTCTCGCTTTCACACATATCAAACAGGATTTAATCACATATTATACTGTATGTGCACAGATTAAATATAACTTACTGGCAAATCAGGAATGCTGCTCCGTGTGAACCGTCAGTCGGAAATGCTTGAGGGTATGTGTGCACTCGTGTGGGTGCATATACAGTATGTGTGTGGTCTATATGTATGTGTGTGTGTGTAGCCATCAGTTTGACATCTTTTGTTGCAGAATGTGCCGACACAGTTGTCTAATTAAAGCAGTGCGATGGTCAAAGAAGAAGAGACCTCAAAAATCCACAATGAAATCTTTTTCACCAGTTCTTACCCGACTAGACGACAAGAAACAAGAGCAGAGGGGGTAATGATTGGTGAGGGGAGGGAGGAGCAAACAGAAAAAGAATAAAATCAGGGGTGCAGGGAGCTGCAGGGTGAAGTGAGTGTGAAGGAAAGAAATGGAGGCTGGAGGGATGGTGAGATAACTAGAAGGAAGGATGCAAAAGAGCAGTTTTACCATTCCACTGGGTCTCATTAATTCAGCCTAATCAGATAATATATTGCTGAGGAAACACTTGTACAATATCCTGCACAACACATGGAGTGTGTGTGTCTGTGAGGGTGAACTTCCCATGAGCTACCCACAACCTGGCAGTGGTATTTTTGCAGTTTCCTGTGCATTCAGGTGCAGGATGGAGGCCTGAGTTCAGTTATTATCAAGAGGATTTCCTACTGTGAGACAAAGTGAGTCACGGTTGTTTTGTGTGTGTTTCGCCTGTGGATAGAACGAGGCAGTCTGGATGACCCTCTGTTTGAACACGGTCCCCTCACTGTCTAGATAATCTGTCTGAAAACATCCTGCCCAATCCTGACCCTAGAGGCCACGTCGTCTGGGTAAGAAACAGAGAGGAATGAGAAAGAGATAGACAGAGGCTCAGATAGTCAGAGACAGATAGAGACAGAGACAAAAGTTTCTCTTGTGAGTCTAACTCACGCTGATTCTCCTTTCTGACAAAACCCTGTTACATCTTCTTGTCTCTGAGTCTTTCTCCCTGTCTCTCACATCAACACACACACACACAATATTCCTGAAGTGGTCAAACTAGCCCAGAGCAGAGGAGGATGCACTGCATAAAGTCCTCGCAGACTCCCACATACGTGTGCACGTTAAATACACACTACCCGCCTTCCTGTGAAACAAGCCCACTGAGACACAAGCAAGCAGACATCACAAGCAGACACACATAAATGTGCACAAACACATATCGTATTTACACACACACACACACACACACACACGCACACACACACACGCCACTCTTTGTTCTTCTGAGGCTGTACCCTTTCATGTCAGAATGGTTGGCCTTATTTGCGGGGAGTCAGTCCCCTGCTGAGGCTGACTTGGACTGAACCAATCCAGTTCAGAGCAGGGGGAGGGAAGAAGAATACTTAATGACAGATGAGAGATACATACTGATACCAGTTTGTGGAGAAGGGAAGACTTGGTAGATGGGAAAACTGGGGGTTAATAAGCTGGAGCAGAGAGAAGAACGAGGGAAGGAAGGATGGAGATGGGGGATGTAGACCAGATTCTCCCTGTAGTGATCCTGCACCAGACTGATTCAGCGAACACACTGGGGAATGACTCTTTAATTCTAAGCCAACATTTAGCCTGGTGCGCGCACACACACTATCACCAAGGGACACATATGTGAGAGGCATGGTTGATATTCTGCATGTGTCTGCAAAAATTCTGATAAGAGTGCATAGAAAGAGACAAAAAAAAAGACTAAACCTCTCAGATTAATAGGGCTGGCACCCTCTGGTTGGTCCGTCGATTGGTTGGTCGATATGCTCTTGTTGGGCCAAATTCTCAGCGGTCGGACAATTGCTGGTGTTACTTTCATAAGGCCAGGTGTCCATGAAAGAAAAAAGTGTTTTTTTTCACAGCTGAAAACTCCAGGGGTGCAGCGTTTTTTATTAGCTGAGACATTTCAGTTGGTTGCTGTGATAAATCTGCAGATAGAAAAATGTCGGCACCTGGTAGAGCACTTGCTCTGGCTCTTGGTAAAAGCATTTTACCAAAATTTATGAATGATTTTTAACACTCTGCAGCCAGAGAAAAACTCCAAACATTTAACGCAGAATGATGCTCGCTGCCTTGTCATGTTGATGGCGTTTCTAGTGTTCTGTAAATATGTGGTGCTCTTAATGCAAAGATTCAAAAAATATGCTGACTTTAGGAAAGAGCACTTTGGTGGACGCACAACGAGTCGAGTGCACTTAGTGCACTTTGGAGTTTTTCCCCCCTCTGATCAATCAATTGGTTAAAGAGGTAGAATTTCAGTGGACCATGATTTCCTTTGGTTGACTACAGCCCTATACATTAAATATGCAACAACATTTAAAGCTGTAAAAAATATATACTGTATAACAAAAACAAAACTATCAATTTGCTACCAACAATACTCGAAAGGATTTCCAAGCACACTGCTCCAATATGATGTGAAATGCTTGTACATCCATGACATTCAAAACCGTAGCCTACAAACCCACATCCTCCCAGTCTAGGTTGAGAGGGCATGAAATGCTTGAAAGATGACCCAATTAATAACGACACACACACACGCATACACCCACCCAAATGTATGTTTAGCAGGCATGTAAGTGTTCAGAGCAGACCTTATTAATTCAGCTCATTTAGCCCCAGTCCAGCCATTAAATATAAGCCTGCCCCAAAGCTCAAAATGCAACACACAGGCTCAACCCCCACAGCTTTGTCTTCATCTCGCCTCCCTCTCTCTCTCCTTCACTTCACACATCCAGTATTTATTTGCTCACATATTGACAGCACATGCCATTTTTCTGTGCTTTTATAAATGAGTTAAATTCCAGCGTGTGGTCAGAGGACGAGGGCAGAGACGGTATCGGTTTTAGAACTGGTGTCGGGGCAGAAATCAATCTGAGTGTGCCCTCAGGCTGTACAAAAATGCCAGAGTCTAATGTCACCAAATACTGTTTAATACCCCGGCCACAATACCAGGGCACACAGCCAGAATCACAGCTTACATTAGTCATTTAACAGCAAAAGATGTGTGAAGAATAAACCATTAATATTTCCAAACCAGCGGTCCACTTGCGAGTAAAAATTTGTACTTCTACACGAATGTTGCTCGTGTGAATTTGATAGCTGACCAGCTCAGAGAGGAAATGAGAGACAGGAACAGACAGTGGGGTTGGGGGGGCAGCAGCGGCAGACGCAAATTAGGATTAGAGGAGTGTTCATCCCTCCTTTTCTGCTCTTTCATTAGCGCACCTCTGAGGTGTTTTTAGAGGCTGTTGGAAATAAGCCGATTTCACTGCTCAGGAGGGCTCACCCACTGCACATTAACAGCACACAGTGTGTCACACAGGCACACACACAAACACATATATATAAACACAAATTATTCTCGCTGTCAGTCATGGTGCACTAAGTATCAGAGCCAATGGCTGAACGGTACTGGGGTGAAAAAACAAAACATACCAAATGTCACCAGGGGTTGAGTCTGATTTTGATGCAGAACAATTCATGTCAATTCAATTAGTGTGAAGGGAGACAAGAGCATGTCAGCGTTATCTATGGCCTTTAGACTATCTGGGAGCTTTAGTCAGATAGAGCTGGTGAACAGGGAGCAGATGGATTAATATGTGGAGGGGTGATAGAGGGAGGCAGTAGGGCTATGGAACCCAGATAGTCATGGAGATAAACTAATAACTAAGATAAGACTCGCACATACAATAAGTCATAAGCTTGCACAGTTCAAGCAGACAGCTGCTGGCACGCTGCAGTCAGGGCATCATCATCATCTGCCCCACCCGATCCACAGGAGAGGAGCGAGGGGGTAGAGGATAGCAATGTCCTCATCTTTTCATTAGGCCTCTGTAACAAGAGATTTCATTATTGTGTACCTACAGCTTTAACTGACACTTTTAGTAGCCCCAAGAAAAGGCAGAGAGGAGTGGGAGAAGACAAAGAGGAGACAGAGAGATAAAGACAGCAGGGTGAGATGGGTATTCAGAGTGTGTGGGTGAAAGAGATGGAGACAGTATGGACCAGGCAGATAGACTGGAGGACTACAGCAGACATGCACAGCAGACCAGAGGCAAAGGACACTGTGAGGTACTTATGATAAAGTTGCCCAGCTGGACGGAGCTGCATAAGTGCAAAAGCTAAAGCTGTCTCCAATCTGAACCGAACAGCAGGCCTGACCTCAGGTCTGCCAGTAGGAGGACACACTCGGTGAGCAGGCAGTTCAAAGTCACTCTGTAAAGATGCACAACAGAATGGAAAATATGACAACACAGAGCGGGCAGGATCAGGACATCTGTGAATATTTATTCATCAGCAGCATGTAACTCACAGAGTTCAGTATAATGCAGCCGCATCAGACACAAGTGCAACACACAGCCCGTGAGATTCAGCACCACGGACAGCTCAAGCCTCGTGCCCTGATCTCAGTACAGTTTCACAAGTAACTCCTGTCCTCAGCGTCTCTGCTCTAACTTTACCTCGGCCTGTGCTTACAGCTGGTTGAGCAGTACAGATGTAACTGAACAGGACAACAGTTAGCATGTACAGTATGGTGCTTACTTGTACCAGCTGTGCAAGTGTAAAGAAAAAAATAACTTGCTTAAAACTGCCAAGGAAAGGTTGTTAAGGCACCTAATTTAATCATGTGTAATGTACCTGCTGGATCATTTACTTTAAGCATATACAGTCAAGGCTGGAGGTTTAGTGTTAGCTATATAATACAATATTAACAGGGATTACTTCATTCGTTTCCAAAGAGAGTATATATGATGGGATGGGAGGGTAATAAGGCAAAAAATAACCAGGTATGGCATACTTGTGGTTGCTAACATAAAATAGCTTCAAAAAGGATCATTCAAGTTTTAGAATTGTACATGTTAGGATCATCTTCTACCGCAGTGATGCCCAACCTGAGGGCCCTGACCCCAGTAAGTGTCGCCAAAGCTTCACAGGGGGTTGCAAGGCCGTCTTGATTTTAGGGGGTATAAGACAATTTTACAAATTTACAAATTTTTTTACAAATTTTTACAAATTTACAGTGGGCCTATATGTCAATATCTGTGAAGAAAACAAAATGAAATTGTTATTTTTAACAATTTATTTCGTTATTTAAGATAGAAACTTAAAACTAGAATTACCGCCTTGCATTAGTTTACATCCATGTCTGTGAAAACAGCACAGATGATCTAACAGTTTCAAGGTGGGCACCCAAGATTAGTGTCACCAATTCAGTGTCTGACCAAATGTTTCCCCTTCTATTCTCAAACTATGACATTAAATAATGGCCAGATAAGTGTTTTTTCAGAACATTGTGATATCACAGTGAAGTTGACCTTTGACCTTTTGGATATAAAGTGTCATTACTTCATCATTTTATCCTATTAGGCAGTGAACATTTGTGCCAATTTTGAAAAAAATCCCTCAACGTGTTCTTGGGATATCGCATTCACAAGAATGAGACAGATGAGGTCACAGTGATCTTGACCTTTGACAACCAAAATCTAATCCATTCATTGTTGAATCCAAGTGGATGTTTGTACCAAAATTGAAAAAAAATCCCTCAAGGCGTTTTTGAAATATTGCTTTCATAAGAATGGAACAAACGGATGGGCAATCCGCATACATAATGCCTCCAGTCACAGCTATTGCTGGAGCAGGGGCATTAAAAATCTCAGGATAAGGGCAGAGTGAGGACCTGAACACAAGCTTTATTGACAGAGCCAAAACAACCAAGGAGCTAATATGATAATGTCCAAGTGTCAGGGACAAGAAGACATTGAATTTGACCAAAAAAAAAAAAAAAAAAAAGTCAATTAAGTAAGTAGCAAAATAAAAACAGAGATTTTAGTAAGGGTTACAAAAATTACAGGAAAACTCATGTGATGCTGCATTCACAGGAAATAATCTGCTCATCTAAGTCACTCGTTTTACACAACCTTCCTGTAGTTACTGTGTTCACTCTTGGGGGTACAGTAATTGTACAGATTATTAGTTGTTCTGTACTGTTATTGTTGTGCATTATATCCATAAAATGTTTCTTAGTCAGGGGTCATCAGTCTACTCAGTAATAGAAAAGGGAACCACTGCTCTACAATAGCAGCCTCATCTATTAACGTTGTTTGGTGAAAACATCAACAACATCCATCTTTTAAACAACAATACAGTAAAATATAATATTTCAGAAAACAGCCTCATTATTCTTGCAATTTTTTCATTGTTGTTTAAAAGCTTGAGTGTTCACTGAAAATATGATGAGGACAATAGTTACTATACAAGCTTATGTGAACATGTGTGTGTTTCTGTATGTCTATGTGTACAAGAGCACAACACTCCAATGCAGGGATCAGAATGGAGATGTGTTTGTAGAGAGCTTGAGGCTACGTGAGATGACTGCATGACTGCGAAGACGACCTGCTATGATAAATGTGAGTGTGTGCACGTGTGCGTATGTGAAGGTATGGAGTGGGGCAGAGGGGCAAGGTAGACACAGGAGTTGACAGACAGAATCAGCACGCAGGGGAGGAGCCAAAGGTGAGCAATTAGCTGAGACTGTAAGTGACGCGTGAAAATCTCGATATTTGTTACTGTGTGTGTGTGTGTGTGTCTGTGTGTTTGTGTGTACGTAGGTGTGTGTGTGAGAGAGAGATTTCTGCAGTCTGCGAGTCCAATTATTACACACACAAACAAGATGCAATAATGGCCCTGGTCCCAATAGCACCATAAGGACATCAGTCCATCCATGACACAAATACACATTCACAGACAAACCTCTGACCCTCAGCCGTGGATAATTATCAGTGTGTGTTTGTGTGTGTGCATTTGTTTGTGTGTTGGGCACAGAGTGTTGGCCGGCGTCAACAGGCTCAGAGCGGAGCTGGACAACAGGCACTGGCTTCACTTCAGATGCAATCACACAATAGATGGGGATCAAACTGTTAATAACCTGCAGTCCTCCTTCCAAACACACATCCAAATGCTCAAGGAGAAACAAATGTACCGACACAAAAGACAAAACAAGAGAGGAAGAGGCAGACAGGAATCAAGAGAGAGAGAGATAGATCAGAAAGTAAGACGCAGAGCAGAATCAAAACACCATGAGGTTTTACCATTTCATATCCTTGTTTACCTCAAACCACAACAATTTGCTTGTTTTTCTCACTGTTGTTCTGCATGTTTTGAAAAAGTTGATTTTTATAACTTGGTAGGACTGCTCAATTATGTCCAAAATAATGACTACGATTATTTTGATTAATATTGAGATTGATTATATATTGATTTTTAGGGACAAAATATTTTTAATGCATTTCCACATTTTACTTCCAGGTTGTGCTACATTCCTGCTAATGTACAAATCTTTGAATCAAAATAAGACTGGTCCTTTTTCACAGTGCATCTCCTTGAAAAAAAAAAATTGCACTGGTTATTATAGTCTGTCTCTTGAGAGCTGGATGGATAAGTATTTTTAATTTTCCAGCGGTCACTGTACCGTGACATGCTGTACAGCATCACTGTTATTGATTTTTGAGTTGACACTGGACAAGGACGAGGATTCAGCGAGGTAACACTGATGACATTATTCATCTCAGCCTTCGTGAATTCATCGCACTGCGGTCTGTGGTGTTTTTTCATGTGTTTAACAAGTTAGTTGTGTTGCTTTGCAGTGCAAACACAAGCCTCGTGCAGTCTTTGCATGAGATCTGGTCCCTCCTAAATCTGAAATACTTACAAACAACACGATAGTGGTTGATGAACGGATGATTTTCATTTTGCCCGTCTCCAGTTGCAATATTCATTTGAGTTTTAATGACAGCTTTTCAAAAGTGAAGGCTGGCAGTTAGTTTAGAGGGTGCTTGATATGATATGCAGTGGAGTTTTCTAGGAGCAGAGCACGCATTTTAAACGCCAACATCACAGCCGATCATGTTCATTTAATTGTGGGAAGCTAAAATCCTGATTGTGATTAATATTCGATTGATTGTGCAGCACGAAAACTCCAGAAACCCCAAATCAAATTCAATCATCTCTTTTTGTAGCCTGAAGAAAGTAATTTGCATGACTGGCAAAAGTCTCTGTCTAAACTCCAAAAAGGCCAGACTGCAGCAGTGCAGCTCCTTATTGGTACTGACAGACAACTTCATACCAGTCCAGTCTCAGCTCCTCTCCATGTGCTCCATGTTAAGTTCAGATTTGACTTGAGATTGCTGGAGAACTTCTTGTCAGGCTTCTTTAGATTCTTCTTTTAGATTCATCCGCATTTGGAAACTTTTTTCTGATAAGATGCAGACAGCATGCCATCCTTTAAATCACTTCTAAAAACTCATATTTGTAAACCAACAGTGGAGCAGTGTTTTCCTTTAATTCTTCGTATTATTGTTACTTTATTTTATCGTCATTCATTTACTTTGCTTAGTTCTCAGTTTTAAAGCTTTTTATAAGCCACTCTCTATTAGCTGAGCAATGTGCTTTTACTGGGTCTGACAAAGCAATTTGTAAACACTCGAAACGTCCACTACAAATTAAGTTAATTATTATTAATTATTGACTGAACTACTCTTTACTGAGCTCCACTTCTGTGGAGTGGGGGAGCTTGGTGGTGTAAAAAAGTTCCCTATCAATCACAGACACCAATTCAAACTTTCTATTTACTATGCAGAACTTCCTGTTTAACAAGTTCAATAGGAAAGGAATAAGACAGGGCTATCAGAAAAACACACAGAGCGATGGCAGCTCACCATCAAGGCTTAGGAAAATACCAAAGGAGCACAGTGGCTGATAATGCAAACCCTCACTGGGGTCTTTAGTAATCAAACATAATTATCCTTGTCACAGTGTTCTCAAACACACTGATAATCACATTCCCATGCACGCACACACATATACGGACACACTAATCCTGGCAGCCGACATGGGGATCTTTCTATTGATTCTGTTGCAGAGCTGGTTGATTTTGGAGTAAATGTCCCACTCCTGGGACTCTCTGCCCTCTTCTGTCCCAGCTGCCCTTTGGGTGCCCTTTGTTCCCTCTCAAGTCTTTTCCATTTCCTCCTCCTTCTCCTCCTCACCACCAGCTCTCTGGTGGAGTTCCTCCCCTCCTCCCTTCGTCACTTTCCATCTTTATCCATTCTCGACTCCCCTTTTTCCCCCATATCTGCTCCATTGATTGTGATTTTCTTCCAGCTCTCTAACCTCCCCCAACATCCTTCTTTGTCTCCTTTCTTTCCCTCTTTCACCACCTAGTCCCATTTTCCATTTCCGACTCCAACTTCATGCCATCAACCACCACCTCCCCCTCTCCCCCCTCCCCCCTTCTCTCTATGCATTTAGCATTTCACCCGGTGTGTAAGTCAGTCAGTCAGTCACTAGTGAGGGGAACAGTAAAGTACCTGCTCAAATGTCATCAGCATCAACTCTGAATCTCAATCATCTCAAACAGGATAAAAAAGCAGGGGCTTGTAGAGGAGGGGGGTATGGGTTTGGAGCTGGAGATAAAGCTGACAGCACACTTCATTGGAGGAGGGGGGGGGGGGGCGGCGAATTAGATTACATTTTCCCCATGGGTGTCTCGCCTGGAGCACAGCCTGGTCCAGGTGACATTTTGACAGAGTAGGCCTCAGGCTTGTTGTGCTAAGGTTTGCCGTAGCTCTTTGACTACACAGATGGGATCTATAATTGTGGTGAGCTAGCCAGTTAGCTCGCGCTTGAGCCTGTCAGGAAGCACGAAAGACACTTCTGAAGACGAGTGTCTGCTCAAAGAGCCATTGTCTGGTATTATAGCTGGAGGTGACAGGGCTATTAAAATGCACAGAGTCTGAGCACCCGTGTGTGGGTGTGTGTGTGTGTCTCGCAGTGATGGGTGGAGAGAGGCGTCTTTGGTATAATCCACTCTGTGACACAAACCTGAGTGCTCGCTCTTCCCCCCTCCCATTACCTTCTACCTCCCTCCACCTCCCGTCTTCCTCTCTCTATCATCTGGCCCTCCCTTATTCTGTCTCTCCAGAATAAATCTTTAATGGAGGTTTTATTGTCCCTGATCAGCATTCAGCGCTGTGCATGTTTATGCAGGCTCATCTCACACACACACACACACACGCCTCACCTGTCCCTCCTTCTGACTTGATTGTCCCAATTTCACATTCGTGCCGTCTACATCTTTACCATCCATTCTTTTCGTCTTTTATCACATTCACAAATCAACTTAACTCCTCCACAAAGAACCCATATCTATTTCTCTATTTCACCACTTCTTTTTTTTAACTGTAATTGCAAGAGTGAAACAGCACTCTCCTCTACGCTTTTTGCTGAAACACTGCTGTTGTGTTATTTTCCTCCCCAGTGGGAGTGTGTGTGTATGGGAGCAAAAAGGTGTTATGCTGTGAATGTAAATCCTGATTGGGGTCCATACTCGGTGGACCAGGAAAAGGATGTTTGTATAAGCAACAACAAAGACAATGACAGGTGAGGCTGGAGCTATGATTGATGTGCATCCAGCTGAGGAGAGTATGTGCATGTGTGTCTGTGTGTGTGTGTGTGTGTGTGTGTGTGTGTGTGTGTGTGTGTGTGTGTGTGTGTGTGTGTGTGTGTGTGTGTGTGTGAGTGTGTGAGAGAGAGACAGAGAGAGACATACTATATGTGTGTAGTAAAGGCTCAAAGGTAAAATCGTAGCAATGCGGCTCCTCTGTTCACAGTGGGGGAGCAGGGGAATTACGGTATCGCTGTCCTGCAGTGCACACACACACACACACACACACACACACACACACACACAAAAACACAGTCAACTAAAAGTGCAGCGCTTCAGTGTACATCAAAACATTACAAGGACAAAATGTCCCTCTGTGTATCTACTATTGAAAATGAATAATGTTTTGTGTGTATTTTACACTCCTGTATACAGTTTGTGACACGGGGACAACATATACGACATGGTGAATGATTTTTCAGCTTTTTAATGTATAAGCTTGTGCATTTGTGTGTGTATGCGATGTACTGTAAGGGACAAGTTATGCCCTCTAACAAAAGTCAGCGTATCTATACATTATAATCAGTGCTGTTACCCAGCAGACTCACACAAAGTCACAGTCGCACACAAACAAGCACGCTCACCATGACAGATATAGAGTCCACTTTATATTCTGAAGTTACAGCCACCAGCCTCACCAGAGACCTGCCTTCAGAAAATTAATTCATGTAGCATGTGCTTTTTGTCTGGGTATAAATGCATGTGTGTGCGGGGGAGAGTGTGTGTGTGTGTGTGTGTGTGTGTGTGTGTGTGTGTGGCAGTGAGCGGGAGAAACATGGAAACTCTGAATGTTGCACAGATATGGACAGAGATGCACCAATGGAGGGAGGAGAGGAGCGAGGGATATATAGAGAGAGGGAGGGAGGGAAGGAGCGACCTTGCTGCAGGGAAGACTTCTCTACAAAGGCTCTCTGTAGGGTCTCTGTCCAGCACACGTCAACACCCCAAGGCTACACACAAGCACATGGTAATATATATACACACACACACACAAGCATGTAGTCACACACATACACAGATACAGATTTCAGAATGAAGTGATGCAGAGACAGAAACACAGGGACCCTGAGGGCAATCTCTCTCTCTCCCTCTGTCTCTCCTTCTCTCACTCTCTCTGGATAGAGTTACAGTATTAAAGAGACATTTCATCACTTTAAGCAATTTCACTCATTTCTTCCTGTTTATTTTATTTCACGTCTCTGCATGCTACCTTGGATGTTTTGAACAATTTTAGATACCCAAAACTGGCAATGAATGGGAAAGAGGAGTACAAGATTTGCAGGAAAGTCAAATACAGCCAGAGAAGTGACCAAATAACGACAAGAGCCAAGTAAAATACTGATCGGCTGACATGTGTCAGTTCAACACAATCGGCAGAAAAAACGTTCCTACTGTAGGTTTTTGCAAACAACATATATGTTGCATTTGTACATTATTTTTAGCAGATATGTTAAAAATTTAAGTTTCTCTACAATGGCTAGGTTTAGGCACAAAAAAAATCTTTGATCATGTTTTGACATAAAACACCCACATTTGGTGGGACAGACACTACTGGAGAATCAGGGACAGGTCGATGAAAAACACCCAGATTCGGTGGCTTGAACATCACTGGGAGAGGCCACAATGTGTTGATGATAAACACGCAGGTGCAGTGGCTCAAATGCGGCTGGGAAACGCCATGATGTGCTACTAAAGACACTCGGGGTCAGTTAAGAAAAAAACAAAACAAGTCCAATGCCACAAACACCGGTGGAAACGGAGCAAAGAGTCACCAAAAGACAACTGGTACTGTTTCTAAATAATGGTCTGCAGTGGTCTGTAGTTTGGCAGGCATCTATCCTAAGTGACATGTCCACCTACCGATGACAGAAGTCAGCTCACATACTGCGTCACAAAAATGTATAAAACTTAATGTACCATATTCATGGTGCACAGAAATGCATCATGCCAACATTTTTCCCTGGTGACTAGACTGGTCAGTTCAATCTGAATCACCTCAGACACAGTCCGTGTTGACATTTTAACCCCATTACTAAATCAGTGTGCAATATTACACTACTGGTAACCATAGCAACAGTACTCCTGCTTTATGCTACATTACCAGTTAACTCTCTGTGGTGAATGGGAGTAACCATGGGTCAAAGACACCACCAGACCTTCAAAAATGGATGATGAGCTGGATCTAGCTTCTCTTCTTTTTTAATGTGGTGACTCAGTATGAGATAGATAAACTCCTGATATGTCCTGATGCTGAAAATAAAGGGTTCGGCAGAGGAAAAGCAACTACAATTTGCATCATGGTGTTGTATGAGGTGATGACGGCCGGAGCACACAAAATAACTTGTTGTCTATTAATGCTTTTAAATAAAGACAAGTTATTTGTCGAAACTACTATTACAACCATCCACTCCAGACCTCATCCCTTTAGATTTTGTCTTGTCTGTTGAGACCCCAGTCAGAGCTCCAAGTCAGATCATGCACAGAGCGTAGGTCTGTGGTTAACAAAATCTTTTTCATTGATTAACCTGCATTCTATAAATAAATGAATCATATCCATATGGTGAAATATTCCCAGAGCCCAAATTGAAAACTTTAAAATGCCCCTTTTGCCCAAACAAAAGCTCTTAATTCAAAGGTATTCAGTTCATACTTTAACAAGACCATGCGAAGCAGGAAATTGTCACACTGGAGAGTCTGGAGCCAGCAAATACTACATGGCAATGTTCCTCAAAAAAATGACGTAAACTGTTAATTCATTGTCAGAATTTTTGTCCATCAATTCATCAAGGAATCGTCCTAGCTCAGGTTCACTGACCCCCCCTCACAGTATCACCTTTTGGTGTTCAAGCCTTGACCTCATTGATTATATTCATACATAACAAGACCTCTTTACAAAGCGCATAATAATCTGTCTGAAATTGACATTGTGTCTACAACACTGCCTCAAAGTCCAATTAAAAACTGATTAACCATTGAACCAAATTAGCTCTTCTAAAGCACCAGCACTCCTACACAGGCTCAAAACCTCACATGCATGTATATGAAGCCCCATGTGCACATGTGAAAACACTCACTCGCATACATGCATGCGCAGATGTGCACACCTTGGCATATATACACTCCCAGTACAATACCCATTCTAACCCTAACTGGGTCAATCCACCATCTATTCTGCGGGGGGAGGGGAGGAGACATGGGTTTTGCTGAAATGGAGGAAGCAAACACCAGAAAAAGCAGCCTCACTGGGAACAAATCTACCACTGGTGAATCTAGGACAGCTGCATGAAGGAAGGGAGAATGGAAGGAGAGAAGGAAGGGAACAAAATGAGAATGGGTAACAGTGTGCCACAAAACACTTAAAGGATACAAGCACAAGGAGAGCAAATGATGAGAGGGTAGAGGGCAGGTAGAGAGAAGGATGAGAGAAGAGAGGGAAGAAAGAGGCTGTGGAGAGGACAGTGGTTTCATTAGTGAGATTGATTAGATGAATGGAGAAGCTAACAGCCTCTCTGCTCTTTAGCTAAATGCCATCTCTGGGCCTATCAGCACCAGCTCCAACAACAACACATAAATTAGAGAAAGAGAGGGACCAAGAGAGGGATGGGGAAAGAGAGAGGAACAAACGCAAAGAAAGCATAATCATCATCGCAGAAACCCGCAGCGCAGTCTGCCAGGGGAGGCCTGAGATCACAAACAACAGCAAATGGCTGATCACCTCATTTGGTCACAGGAATGTAAGCAACAGTATGGTGATGTATTTTGTTGTGTGAATGTGTGTCTAGGTCTGTGTAAAAAAGGGCCCTTGAGAGACTCCAACCTGCCCCTGATTTTATATTACTAATCTGTGTACTATCAACCCGCTGACATACACACAAACACACTCAGGGACACACACACAGTCACTAATGACATTCACCCATCCTGAGGGCTTCTTTCTAAAATGTTGCCTTTTACATGGAAACTTAACAAGTGTGAAATTAGAAAGGTTACCAAATAATTCACACACACACGCACACACACACAATAACAAAGCGTGTGGCAGAGAGTGGAGCTCAGATGGGGGGGAGAAGTCCTAATTGAAAAAGCCTCTTCCTTCCAGGAGTTTGCTGCTGAGAAGAGACAGCACAATAAGGTAATTAAAAAAGGGCTGTGTGATACGCCAGAGTTTATCTCAGGATTGTCACACACTGACTGATATGAATTTACATAAACAAATCATATTTTCTGCCCTATTAACTGTATGTGAAAGTGTATTTGTGCAAGATGAGAAGAGGAACAAAATACTGTCTTAAACAGCCCATCCACCGCTTTCTAATGACAGTAATGTGACTTTGTGATTTCAAAAACTTCCTTCAGTTTGCTGTGTCATCAAACACATTCACTGCTAGGGTGCCTTTAAGCAAGGTGCAAGGAATTCTCAACTGAGATCAAAACAGAGTTGAAGTCCTAACTACTGTTGTCATGATACAGTAAACTTTGTTTTTTCTTTTAATTGACTGTGTTTCCCTTTGTATCACTCTGCGTCCTCTCTCTAAATTCAGAGGTCCATGAACACAGGTGAAGCTCTTTGTGACTTCTTTTATTCCTCAGCAGCAGTTTATGACTCGCGGGGTGGATAATTGAGCTGTTTAACCGTTCAAACCTGATCAGATCAGAGAGGAGCAGCTGCTGCAAGTGAATGCACACTTTTAAACCAGCAGAATAAACGGTTAAGTGTCACTTTCAAGATGTTCTGCTGCTCCATCTCTGCCCCGAGTGTGCTCTGCGCTCCGACAGTGTGGTGCTATTGATAACCAAACGTTCATATAATCCAACAGCGCTCCTAATGAACTGCCCAGCTCCAAAAATTGAAATTCTGTTTGTGCCGGCAGATGTTTTAATCGTGGCGGGCGAACACAAATAAATGAATTTGTGGGAAACCCTGCTATCTAGAGCCAGCATCTGGTTTGTCCATTCTGGGCTCCTGTAGCACAGGAGTTTGTGGAGATAAAATGCTCATGAATTTGAATTCATGAAAATGTAGTTATGAATATTATAAAAAAATGTCCGCCAATAAAACCTCCTAAATGCTGTACACTGGACCTTTAATAAAATGTCTGTTCAAAGTCCAGAAATGTTTTGGAAATGTTCTGATGATGGCAGAATGAAATGGTTGTTTAATTTCAATGCTGAGAAGCTGGCAATTTTTGTTTCAAAAGCTTGGTAAAAAACACCAGGGTGGTTTATTTGTTTAGTATTCTTTGTAATTTGTGTTCCTGCATGGTTTTTAGTGTCTTACTCTAATAATGGTGTCTTGTATGCCTGTTCTGGCTGGGCATAATATTTATGCATGACACAATAATAAAAAAAATAAAATAAAATCAATCTAGCTGCTGTGCCACCAGCTTCTGTAACTCAATGCAACCTCTCAGTGTTTCTTTCATCCGTCTTCCTGATGCTGTTCCTGGGGTTTGCAAGCTATGTCCTGAGATCAGTGAGTAACCAAAACAGCAGTTCACAATAATCTTTGAACCCTTTCAAATTTTAATGAAATTAAAAACAATTGACTGTAGCTCAGGTAAATGTTTCCTGTGCACATTTTACATGTAACCATTTCTACCTCATCCATGATACCCCCATCTCTACAAAACTGTCTGCGCTGTTCAACCCTCTGTGTCATTCTCATAGCTCGCCACTTGACTGGTCTCAGTCTGTCAAGCTGGTGATGCTGCTACAAGTACACCCAAGCAGGCATTGTCCTTTTTTATTCTTTACAGCACTATATTCTTTCAATATAATGTGTAGTGCATACCTATGACTGCCTCCCAGGAGTGACTGTCCATGAATGTGGTTGGGGGACATGTTGCACACACTGTCTTGTAACCCATCTTGGGTTGGTAGAAAAAAAGGGTGTTTATCAAAGACAGCTGAAAAAATATATATTAAACAAATAATTAAATTATTTTTTTAATATCAAGGCTCTTTTGTAGGTCTGGATTTTTACTAATTTTGTGGAACCCTGTTCCAGTTTCACTTGCACTCTCTGGCAGGGTATGACATCATCATCATTATCATTTTTATTTTTCAAGAATATGGTTAATTGCAGAGGGACATAGCTGTGTGCGAGACAGGGGATACACAGTAACAGCTGCTTGGAGGCACACACAGTCACCAGTAGACTGGCTCTCCCCAGCTATCTTCACCTTTCCTCTCCCCCCTCTCGTCATTTTCACTCAGGATGGAGCACAGTTTGCTCTATTAAATCTGTAATGATATGCAAATGAGATGTAAATCCCTCCCAGAGGAGTGGACTGCTGGAGGGAGGCTATCTGATGTCAGCGTTCAAGAGAGAACCACTGCCTCAGGAAGAAACAGAGAAGAGGAAGAGAGTGTGTGTGTGTGTGTGTGTAGAAGAGTGTGTGCCTATGTGTAAGAGAGAGAGGAAAAAGGCAGAGCTGTTGAAAAAGGGCTAGGGCATTGATTGCAGCTGTAGAAAAATGTTTTTGATTTATCTTGGACACAGGAGCAGAATGGGACCTTCAGTATCACCGCATGGCAGAAAAACTCAGTCGAAGAAAAATAATACCCTCAATCTGTCCTCTGTACGGCTCCAGATAGGAGGCAGAGAGAGAGAGTGAGAGAAACGGGGAGGCAAAGATAGAAAAGAGCCGCAGAAATCTAAGGAAAAGATGGAGATTGGGAGAAGGTGGGAGGGGGTGGGGGTCAAGGAGAGGCTGATGCAGCCATGCCTGTTGACAAGAGAAAAATACACCTCTCACTGAGAAATAAAGCTTCTCCTCCCTCACTACTGCATTCCCTCTGACAGAGCAACTCATCTGGCCTCGCCTCACTCACACCGCAGAGAGGGAGGGGGGGATGGAGAAAGGGAAGGGGGGGAGAGAAAAAGAAAGTGAAAAGGGGGAATAAAAAAAGAGGGAAACCGCATCACTGTGCTTTTCTGACATCAGCAGTGAAACTATGTCTGTAGTTTGGTGCTGTCCACTACTCTACTCTCACTGTCTCACACAGACCAGTACAGCTGCCAGAATAAAATTGCACTGTGTGTCTCTGCAAACCACGGATATGTTATACGTATATGTTTCATGCGTATGACGTAGTTCTGATTCCATGTATGTGAGCTGAGTTTTTCATCCAGCAGAGGAGGGGATGGTGTGACACCGAGGTGAGGCAGCAGCCAAGCAGCAAACAATGGCAGACGACTGCTCAAGACCAAAGACAAGTGTTTTTTAGCCAGTTCAGGACATTTCCTGCCATGTTTTTAGCAACTAGTTAGACCAGGTATTTTAAGACAAAATAATGTTTTCATAAGTTCCAACAAACCTGATACATATGCTGGGGTCAACAGTAAGGATTACCCAACTGCCCAGGGCAAGTAAAACGTCACATCAGGCTAGTAACTTTTGCTACTCACTTGCACTTCCCCAACTCACAACTGGACATTTCCTCCCATGTTTTTAGCAACTAAATCAGGTATTTTAAGACAAAAAATAACATGTTCATAATCTGCAAACCCTGGAAACACAAGTTTAGTTGATGTAGGTCAAACTCCAACTACGTATTGCACAGTTTGCCACAAATTTGAGAGCTCAGCAGATAAAACAGGGTCATTTTTCATGGCAATTCGCTTTAGTCTTTATTGTTATTTGATAATCGCTAATAAATTGTACAATTTATAGAAGGGCAAGTAAAAGCTGACTTTGAGCAAGTAGATTTTTAAATCACTTTCCCCATCAGGGTTTACAGGCATGTGGTTTTCAGGATTATACAATGCCAACATTTGTTCTGGTGACTGAGTTGCACACACACAAACACACATGCTTTTTATCCCAGTCTGTATGATGTTCCAGCACATATGCACCTACTGTATCTATGCTTGTCAGAGTTACACTCTGAGCCAGGCTCCTGGCTTCAGCCCTGTGTGTGCGCTCCCCCTCACCCACCTCTCTGTCCGACTGTCCACCATTTTTTTTCTTCGTCCCACTTTAAGCTCAGCTGTGGCTAAGAGATAAATACATAAAGTTGGAGCTGGACCCAGACTGCAGTGCCCATTTCTCTAACCCTTGCTCACTTTCTACAAACAAACACCCGAGGGACCGTGTGATGATGATAAACCTGTGCTATTTTTAGCCGCAAACATAAAGACGGAGTGTCCGAGCTTCTGAATTCCACCAGGACTGGAACATTGTAGGTTGGAGGCTTCACTGACCCACTAGGTATGTGTTACTTTTATTTTTGTGTCTTAGAAATGGCAGCCATCCATTAGCACTTTCCCAGCCTCCTTTTGACAGCAAAAATAACACTGCACCAGTCGACCAATCAAATCAGAGGTGTGACATCCTGGAAAGCTTTGGGAGCTCATAGGAGGAGACTTTCATTTTTTATTTACCATTTGTTCCCTACTGGAATACGCTGCATACCTTCCTACTTGTCAGTAACATCCTGATTCATTATGCATTGCTATACTCTGCATTTTAAGTGTTGTATGTCTAATGTTCTGCTACACGCAGACAAATGTTGATGTGCTCTGTATGTACAGTCGGTCCTCTGCTGCTCACTGGAGCATGGCTGAGGTTAAATGACTTTCTCAAGGGTACATCATTGGGTTTTAAGGGTGAGGACTACTGATAACTAGTTTGCTAACCTCTCCACTATTCACACAAAATAATACATCCTGTATGTGTCTCGTTTTATGATAAACTCTCAGGCACTATCAAGTACAACTGAAACCAAACAATACATGCATACATTATAGATAAAGACAGACATTTATATTGAGACATACCAGACAATTTGATGCACAGTTAAACAAACAAGCTGCCTTACTGTGTACTTGTGTGTACATGTTATGCAACCGTGCATAACCAGCTGTACTTTTAACATAGCATTAGTTACTAACCAGCTCACAACAGAGTAATATTTGCTCCTCATGTTACAGTTCTTAAAGGGACAGTTAACCCCAAAATAAAAAATACATATTTTTCCTTTGACCTGTAGTGCTATACATCAGTTTAGACTACCTTGTTTTGAGTTGTCAAACCTTGTAGATATCAGCCCTAGAGATGTCTGTCTCCTCTTGAATATAACGGAAATAGATGGCACTCAGCTTGTGGTGCTCAAAGTGCCAAAAATACATTTGAAGAACTCAACAGCAATGTCTCTTGGAATCATGACCCTGTTCCTCAAGGTAATTTGCAGACCTTGTTGCGAGCAGTTACATGTTGGAACTTTTTCTTTCTACTGAACTACACATTTGCCGTGTGAATAATGCATAGATACGTCTGGTCAAGGCTCAACTGTTGCACGAGACATTATTTTATTTATACAAAATGTATGCTCATCAAATCACGGCAAGATTGGTTTGACATGTCTCTAGTGTTAGTAGTATAGTTTCAGCATTACAGCAGAGAGCTGACCAAGTGTGAGTGAAAGAAAGGACTATGGAGATGCATCATTATATTCACAACATATCAGTTTGGTTTTTCCTCCTCTGTCTTCACATCTAGTGGGTATAGTTGTGTATTCAAAGCACATAACTGCTGTGCTATGTTGCATTGCATTGCAATGGACAACTCACACAGCCAGAACGCTGCTGTCAGGCAGCACAAACACACAGGTGCACACTGTTGATGTGCAGGCTATTACTGTGCGGATCCAAACTGTTGGTGAAACTCTGAAACTTTACTAGAGTGGATTTATACTTTAGCTCGTTCTCATTTCCTGGTCGTCAAATATCAGCGCTTTGTGATGCCGCTGACATGTGATATTGACACCAAAGGCACCCTTTAGTGTGTTTATGAGACACAATGGGCTGTCAGCTAACTCCAGTGTAAACACATCTGTAGCAATACTTAATGCTGAGAGCAACTGATGTAGTATAATGAGTGAAAAAGTCAGGATACAGTGGGAGGAAGGGAGGGGAGGTGGATGGGTCAAACAAAGCAGGACTTTTACTCAGGAGACCTCAGTTCATGTCCCCTTTGAAGCCAAAAGTCACCATTGTTTTAACGTGACATTACACAATTTACATACAGTTATCGCACACTGATGTCATTCACATAATGTGTCTACATCATGTTAGGTTACGTGACAAATGTCCCTATTTTAACCCAAAAGATGATCATTTTTCTAAACCTGACCAAGTCATTGCCTAAACCTAACTGTGACAACATTAACCACATATTACAATGTGTTTCAGTTGTGCATCACATAGACAGGCTAAGGCCCTGATCACACAGAAAGTGTTTTAGCAGCTGGAGGCACCTTTTTGTAATTGTTTTTAATGAGGATGAAGCTTTTTGCTTGCAGTTTTTGCGTTGCGACGTGTGCTTTTCTGCACTCTAAACACCTGGCATTTTTGCCAGAGCACTCTGCACTCCTCGAGTTAAAAACTTCAACTCAAAGCAGGAAAACGCCCCACGTCATCCCTTTTTTTAGTCGTCTTTTTTCCCATTGTCCAATCGGCTAATTTGAGAGGCGGGCCTTCTGTGGTGGTCACAACAACAAGTTTACAGTTAGTAAACACTGGAGGAGAAACTGGTGGTATTGGTTGCAGGTTGTCAAACTTCCCCCGAGTCATCCTAAAATATGCCTGGAAACGACCATCATTGAGGCGAAGCTCCAGGACCAGCTAGTGGTACTCCACGAGATCCACCCTCTTTTTTAGGGTCTCATGTACCCACACAGATCTCCGTTTATCTGTGCCCAACAAACTATTTACTGACAGCCTCTCACCCTCAACCAGAGCTACAGCAGGTACCCTCTGCCTCAACATTTTAGGAATTAAATACTAATTACTGTCAAATAACTAAAATGAATAAAGATTAGAATAAAGAGGTGAGTCCATGGTTGCCTGGCAACGATAATAAAAAGGCCCAGCAAGTGTTTTTTTTTTCACTATTGGCATTTAATTTTTTTAGAAAAGGCAGTGTGGCTCACCTTGCATTTCCAACCTGCAAAATGCTCTCTATGTGATCAGGGCCGAAATGGTGCCTCATGCATCGCTATCAGACGCTGAGGGGCTTGACAAAGAATTACAAAGAATTATAAGGTATTTGGCGATCTGGGAATGAGAATGGGTTAGTAATGTCTTTGTGATTCTGCAATTCTTAAAACAAAGCTAATTTTCACTACAACAGTCTTACTGAGTTCAACAACTAAAAACACAGTGAAAACACACCTCTAATGAAATAACTCTGTAACACACAACACCCTAACATCACACCTTTTAATGCCACATCTAACGTTGCCCTATGTCTCTCCTTCTCTTTTATTTCCCCTCTTCATGAAAAACCATTAAAATGCTTTAGGAGGGTGGACCGCAGGCTCTTCCTCTTTTCCAGGCTGATAAAGAAGCTGCTCTACTGTGAGATGGTCCCTGGGTCCCAGCCATGGTCGAGTGAGCTGCACTCAGACACCTGCTGCTCATTAACCACAACAGAGAAAGGTGACCACTTCAATCAGGATATTAAGACAGGAAATGAAATGGACAGAGGGGGTACATCTGGGGGAGGAGGAGGAGGACAGGAGAGGAGATGGAGCTCTACAGAGTGTCCCAAGGTTAAGAATGAGGAGAGGAGAGAGGAGAGGATTGAGGGTTATTCTTTGGCATTGTGCCCAGATGCAGTGTTGTGTCCCTCACCTTCGCTCAGCTGAAAATTCCCCAGCACTCAGAGGTGTGTGTGTGTGTCTCTGCCCTGTCCACCTGACATCTCTTAACAGTAATAATGTATTCCCTCCTATTAATATGTTATGGATCAGAGAGTATATTATCGATCCACCAGCTCAGCCATATTGTTACCCCTCGTCCACTTCCTTTACTGCGTTCTCTCTCCACCTGCTGCCTCCCCCTCTTTCCCCTGCTGCACCACTGAAGACTCAAACACCTCTCACTTACCAAGCTCCTCTCACTCTCTGCATTAACACGTTATCCAAAGTCGTGCACAATGTGGGTGAGTAAAATAATATGCAATTACTCAACAACAGTGCTGATGATCAGTGATTTGTTGTGTTTATTTATCAAGCAAAAAATGCCAAAGACTTACAGGTTCCAGCTTCTCAAATGAGAGGATTTGTTGCTTTTCTCAGTTTTAAATCATTTTAAATTGAATATTTTTGTTTTCACTGGTGTTTCGACAAAACAAAGTGTAGATGGCATCCTGACTTCTGGATTATTATTTCAGTGGTTACGTGATAGACAGAAGGTTGATGGAAAAAAAAAAAAACAATTACACAATAACTTACTATGGATTATTACGATAAAATGTTTAAGCCAAATCAAAGAAAGTGCAAAACGTGTTAACTGGTAAACCATTTTTATGTGGCATGAACAATATCCACAGCTATTCTGAGAAAATTGTCTTGACTACTGCACAGTATATTTACAGTGCTTTACACAGGAAACAATATGGCAGCCGGTAGGGTTGCACAATAATAATGGCACATCTTCGGTATCGGCCAATATTGGCTTTAAAATGAACTACCAAAATCAGCCAACGTGCTTTTTCATATTCGTCACAATGAATATCCCATAATCCAAAGTCTTAGGTTAATTGGTAACTCTAAATTGGCCGTAGGTGCGAATGTCTAGGGTGTACCTCCAGGTCCCCCCCAGCCCCTCTGTGATAGGATAAGCAGTTCCGGAAATGAATCTCAGTATTTTTAGCCTCCGTTTTTACAGCGAAGGAAACAGTATGGTGCCTGCATCTTGTTCACTAGTTCTGCTATCTCAAGCCAATGCATTTAAGTATGTTCCTGAAGACATTTTGGGTGAGAAATAGACAATACAGTAACAGACTTTTGGTTTCTATTTGGTCAGCACTCTTTGGTTTTTACCTTTTGATCTGAGTTGAAGAGAGAGAGCCAGATCTCTTTCTCAATCTGCTTCTACACTCTTTGTGTCCTTGGTGGCAGGGATACGAAAACCTAGAGGTATAATCCATAGAGACCCCTAGAGACAGCAAAAATCTGCTGGATGACATGTAACGCATCATCTAGTGAATCTGAGCTGAAAGATGAGCAGTGAGATCTGGGCACTGGCTCACTGACATATACTACCCATACTGTTATACAAAGCTGGTTGAAAATCTGCCAAGTATCGCTTTAAATATCATGACCACATGCCACTAATAAGATTTTGCTTCATCTAACTTGGAGGACATCGAACATGGAAGTAATAAATAGTTATGCTCATTCTTGGATCAGGAGCTCCCTGAAGTCACCGCTGTTTATTGTCCCCACTGACAGAGCTAATCTAAGAGGAAAACATCTGCTGCTCAAATGAAAAGGTGTTCCTGAAGTGTGTAGATATTGCCTCACCTAAAAGAAGATATGTCTTCATCAACACAACCAACGCTGCCATACTGCATCACCATAATTGATGTTTGAGTTTCTGCTGCATTGCATTTAACTTACAACAGCCCCTTGGATCAGGCTGGGAAAAAAAACAGTGACTGTGCACTTTGTTGCTGCACCCACATTATTTCTTAACTTCTCTCTAGGAGGGAGGCCAAACTTTTCTGTTGCACAGACAGACCTGTTAAGATTGTGTTTTACCTCAGCAGTACCTCAGACTTTTCTCTGTTGGTGCTGAAGTCCTGAGTTCAAAGCTCTAACACTTGAAGCAATCCTAATAAGCACACAGGCGTACATTATACTCACTGAGAATACACAATTAGTACAAAACAATACACGTAAAAATATATGTTTGCACTAAAAAGGGAAACAAGTGGATTACAGAAATGAATCATATGAATATAACATGGATGTGCAGATAATTTAGAGTTTAAGTATGAGCACATTCTCTAACTATGGCAGCTGCTGATGTGTCCAGATATACAACTGTACTTTCAGTCTCTTTCTTGCACATCTCTGATATCTGCCAGCCTCTCACTACCTACTGTACCTATGGACATTTACAGAAACTGCAAAACACAAACACAAGCAGTTCCCACTCATAACCAAGCTGCGAGACAGCATCACACACACACATACACAAACAACACTTCACACATACCAGAGCTCATGACATTCATAAGAGGAAATGAAAAAGAGCGTGGCCCTGTCCCGGGCACTGGCGTGCGAGACAGTGATTGTGTTGAGTAAATGTGATTACCTGAGAGTCACTCTCTGGAGGCAAACGCCACCGAGTTATTACACTCTTATTATTCCCAAACTAATATCATAGCCTGCCAATCACTTACGACGCATTCCTTAACCACACGCTGACAAGTGTGGAGGTGCCACACAAACTAGATGAGCTGGAGACAGGCAAACACACACAGACAGTACAAGTACAATAAGATGAAAACACACCCACACAGATTTCCACTCACATTTATTTACACGCTGTGGGAACACATGCAGAGTGAATCCAGACATGCGCACACACTCTCATCTCACTAGGCTGCAAGCCAGCAGACGTTTACACACACATACACACAAATTTCCTCGGAGGGCCCCAGGGCGAGGGGAATCGTCCTCTTCATCTGAAGTGGAGAGGAAGCCCATTGGCCAAATTAGATTCCAACGTTTCCTGACGGAGTTAAGCATCAATCTGCAGCGCTGCGCCGTGATTCGCCATGACCTTGGCCTATCACAGCGCAGCGTCTGGGAGTGCTCAGAGAGGCTCTTAATCAGACCTGGAGGACATGGGGCCTATGATGACATTACTCAGCCCTTTATCTCTCTACACACGTCCCTCTGTTTCTCTGTGCGTCTGTCTTCCAATCTGCCCTCTCCTCATCCCCTCTCAGCTCCGAGCTGAGGAGGTGGCTCCACAGCTCAAATGGATGCTTACTTAACCTGACCTCTGAATGTAATCTATGTCCATTGATCCAATTCTGGGCCAACAGTGTGCCCTCACAATGCTGACCAAACACAACAAAACACTGCCCTTTTGTATCAAAAGTGACCCATTTTCACTCATTCTACTCAACAGGTACATCAACAGGTCCATTTCTGCATCACTGATTGCATTCGAACATCCACTCTCATACACACACACACATACATGACCATCCCCTAAACAATACACACACTCATCCTCATTCAAGATCTACTGCAATCCCATTGTGAATGATGAGATTGTGCTGAGATGGAGATAAATGAGCTTTCATTACAGCCATGATAGCACCAAGCAGCACCAGAGAGAGGGATGAGAGGAGGGGACGCTCTCCTCCTTTCACTCCCTCCGTCTTTCATTTGCCATGTCCAAGGGTTCTTAAATGCATAAAGGACACAAAAGGACAAGGTACATCCTGCGGAAATACAATAAATATGTGCATTTATATAGCTTGCACTTATACATACATACACACACACACACTACATAAAAGAAATATGTGCATTTATATTGCTCATTCACACACACACACCTATACAGTGCTTCAAACTGAACTCCATCCATAGAGGATATATAGAAAACACCTACATAGATAATGGAATTCTCTGTCAGGATCTATCAAGGGAAAGCTTTTACCTCCACATGGATAACACACTTATCCTTAGCTGGAAACACACACACACACATTTATGCACGCGTAACTTTCTCAAACCCACACACATGCCGCATGCCAAATGAATACAATAAAGGCATACCGTTTTAGGTACATTCGGCCCATTTGATGATTGAAAGAGATTTGTAAAATCAAAGATATAAAAAGCCTGTCTCGTTTTTGGCAGACAGTGTAAGGAGAATGTAATTGGATTTTTCCCCTCTTGGTTTAACAGATGATGTTCTGGAGGGGTAGGAAGTTATGAGCACTGCACAGCACCTGTATACACATTCAGACTCACTTGTACACAGAAAATGCAGTACAGCAAACAGTGTGATATTACAGCTGCCAGTATGATACAGTAGCCCTTTGTTATTTTCAAACAAAGTAATATTACCGCTCATATCCACTCTATATCAGTGCCAATATTCACAGTCAATATTCTGCGCTGTAGCAATACAGAAGCAAGACCAGAATTTTAACAACCTCACGACTACCAATAGCCAGCAAGTGTGTGTGTGTATATGTGTGTGCGCGCCTGCTGCTGAGTCACGCAGGGTCCAGAATGGATTAGCCTGAGTCGAGCTTAATTCTCAGTAGGTCAATGTCTAGTTGTTACCTCAGACAGACGTGATGTGATGTGATGGGAAAAAGGAAACCAAAAGACAGAGACAGAAAGATACAGGAAGACAGACCATCCTCAAGGCATGCACATCAAACCCTGATTTCGCTCACATACACACAGTATATTTTTCCCTCTATGCTACTCTCTCCAGCCCTGGCTGACGTACAAACAAACGTGCATAAACATGTGGACACAAAAACATTCACTGAGGCCCCTCGATTGGCTCTGAGCCGATGTGGTGACTTGCAGGTTTCGTCTTAGACGTTTTAATTGCTTTTCCCATTTTCCTGTCCATTCATCCTCCCACATCCCCCTGCTCTCTACCTAGCTGCCGGCGGTATACAAATTCCAGCATTTTGGATCACAGTCAGATCTGTGAATGTCTAAAAGGACTAAATTAATCTTTAGAAATGAGCAAACCTGTGAGTGGCCTTGAGATGTGATGTCCCAACATCTGCTGGACAGTGTTCATCCTGCCCATGTTTCCTTGGGTGTAAATATGTGTATAAAAATATGACAAAAGTGACAGCAGGAAGGTTTAGCACCATGCAGCACCACCTCTAGATGGTGAGATTCACTGCCTCAAGGCCACTTCAGCACAGCACGTGATATCTGTCATGTAGGACTGAATCTAGGCCTTCTGGCTGAGGGACAGTAACCTCACACGCTACAACCTCCTGCTGATTTGATTCAACCTCCAGAAACTCGCAGCAGTAGCAGTCTGTAGCAGTGCTTCAGGTCTTGTCATATATACAGATGTAGACGTACGATACATCACACAACTACATCCTGCAACCTGCACCCTACATGAGGGCCAGCTCCCTCCAACAGAGACATTCCCTTTATAGTAAAGATTCCAGCCCATCGGTGCCAATGAAAAAGCATAATGCACTAATACCAAGATATAATCCCACAGAAGGACAAATTAACATTTAAAAAGACACACAGATGCTCCAAGAGAGCTGTGAGTGCACACTAGCCTGCAGCCTTGAGGCAGCGCCCAGCCCACAGTGATTGATACTCCGATACAGGCGTTTTTCTCGCTAGCCAAGTCCAAGCCAGTCAGAAAACACACACACAAACACGCCTGTCATCCTCGCTGAGCTCTTGCTGGCACAACATACATCTCCCTCTCTCTCCTGCTCCATCCATCTCTGGTATTCTCCATTTATATTTTCCTCCCTCTCTTCATATCAGCATCTCTATATCTGGCTTCTGTGAGGATGTATCCATCTACAACATGTCACAGAAGAATATCTCTCTTAATGCTTATCTTCTTCACTTACAACTCTTCTCCCTCAGCTCTGTACTACTTTCTTAACTTGAACACTAGCACTGCATTACAGTTTGAAATGGCATTTAAGTGCATTTCAGTGTACAGATATCTCCCACTGACACATTTCTGTGCTCCATCCTTCCTACTGTACCATGCACAGCCCCTGAATACAAATTCCAGCCCACAGCAGACTCTCAAACTCTCTCTTACTCATCCCTTTAAGTGCTGACACACACCTGATGGATCCTGTGCCCGTTCCCGGTTCCTCCTCCTCTGCTTTGCCACCACACCACGAAGGTCACTGCCGGCCCGCTGTCGCTCTTCCCCCTCCTGTCTTCCTCTTCCTCTCCTCTTACTCCCTGTCCCTCTCTTTCTCTCTCTGCTCTGGCCAGAAAGAGAGAGAATCCTTGCAGGGGCAGGAAATCCTCAGCTACAGACAGACACACTCAGAGACTGTAGAGCCTAGCTGCAGCTGAAGCACACCGGAGGCACCGGCTGACTGAGCTGTGGAAGTGGTGGAGGGAGGCTAACGTGGCTAGGCTACGGTCTGCACCACAGCAGCCTACAGACACACACAGCCAGAGAGCTCAGAGAGTCGCTAGCTCAAAGCTCACCGCAGCAAAGCTCAGAGTCAGCAACCTAGCCCCCCTCCCCGCCTGCCTCTCTCGTGCTCTCGCTCTGCCTCTACCCCCTCCTCTCCTCTCTCACAGTTACCACATTCCACCTAATAGCAGAATCCTCTCTTCCTCCCTCCCTTAACTAAAGTATACATCACTCATCCTCAGCTCTCATGATTCTCCTCAGCTTGGTGATTTACCTTCTGATGAGTCTCTATCCTCTCTTCTCACAGATCTACTCACCCTCTCCAAGGCGTGTTTGTGTTTGCTTTTGTGCACACAGGATAAAAAGAAAGCT
This sequence comes from Cephalopholis sonnerati, assembly GCA_019142605.1. Lineage (NCBI taxonomy): Eukaryota > Metazoa > Chordata > Actinopteri > Perciformes > Serranidae > Cephalopholis > Cephalopholis sonnerati. The sequence continues at coordinate 9,904,982 of JAGQAX010000006.1, forward strand.
TTGGAAGGGTCTGAGGTCAAGGTAAAAACCTTGTCAGAGTTAAAATGTGCATTCTCTTGATTCAAAACATCAAAATGCAACCACCAACCAACCAACTTGAAGTTAAGACAGTGTGTGGGTGTTCCCTCAAAGTGATCACCTCTGTGAGTAATGTTACTGATGTGTTCTTCCACTCTGATGAACGAGTGTTTATCAGTGAGTTTTTAGTTGGAGTGGAAACACACAGTGTTGCACACAGTTTGTTGTCCATGGCACATATTTCTCCAGCCCTGTGCTAATGGTGACTAACCTTATCTTAAGTTTTTGGTTATATTTGCCCAGCTTTTGAGATATTTATCTCTGTAAGGAGTACGCCTGGAGGAGGGGATCATGCGCGTGGTTGTGTGTGTTTGTGTGGTGTGTGTATGTGCATTTTTGTCTCTCTGTCACTATGACTATGTTCAAGGACCTCTCGTGGTTGCGGTGATTCACAATTGTTGAAACTATTTCTATTGACTGTTTTATATTGTCAATGACTGCAGACTCATCAGGCCAGTAGGGGCCACAAGCTTTAAATCAGCCTTACCCTGTCTGAGTCAGTTGCAGGATACATTTTGGCCTTCGTCACGGCTCAAAAACATCCGTAGAAAAGTTTGGTCTCATTTGTAACCGGAAAATCTGCAGATTCCATTTCTGAAATATTGTGATCCACTAAAGGCACGAGACAAGATGACAACAACCCAATTGTGTTACCTCTGCCGCACAGCATCATACCATAAGAGCATTTCAGAAGCAGAGGGGTTTGCCTGCCCCATTTTGTAGACTTGCAGATTTTGTTGATTTGGTCATTTTTCTTTAATGTTTGTGCTTTTACAATTTGTAAGCAAGCAGGCTATGTAGTTAGAGCTGTCCCTTGAAAGTCAGAGATTCGAATTATCGGTCTGAAACCCCTCAGTCGACTGAGATAGCTTTGGGTCGAGCAGTCGTTTTTGTTTTTTTCTCTGGTCAATATGCAGTGCAATGTACTTCTAGGGAGGTTTTGGTCCCAAGAGTGAGTGCTCTTGAACCTTGACTCTCCCCGTTAAAGGGGTTTTTTGGGGGAGTTTTTCCTTATCTGCTGTGAGGGTCCAAAGGACAGAGGGATGTTGTATGCTGTAAAGCCCTTTGAGGCAAATTGTGATTTGTGATATTGGGCTTTATAAATAAAATTGATTGATTGATTGATTGACTTTCACACTACTCTTTGGTACAGAGAGCTGCGGACATGATGCAGTGGCAGTGGTCCCTGGCCAGATGAGATATGTAATCCCTCCAGCATGTTCTGGGTTTGCCCCAGGGCCTCCTACCAGTAGGACGTGCCCGGAACACATCTAACGGGAGGCACCCAGGAGGCATCCTGATCAGACGCCCAAACCACCTCAACTGACCCTTTTCGACATGTGGGAGCAACGGCTCTACTCCCGAGCTCTTTCCTGATGTCCGAACTCCTACCCTATCGCTAGGGCATCGCTAGGGTTGGGACATAGATGGACCAGTAAATCGAAAGGTTTGCCTTCCAGCTCCCTCTTCATCACGAAAGCCCTTCGCAGTGCCTGCATTACTGCAGATGCTGCACCAAACTGCTGATCCTTTTCACACTCCATTCTACCCTCACTCATGAACAAGACTCCAAGATACTTGAATACCTCTCTTGTAGCAGTAACTCTCTCCTAACCCGGAGGGGGCAATCCACTTGTTTCAAGCAGAGAACCATGGCCTCAGATTTGGAGGTGCAATTTAACTAGGGCTGTACCCAGCTCAGACTTAGACCCAAATCCAAATCTGAGTTGAGTGCAGCTCTAGTTAAATAGTTTCTTTGTTAGTCTGTTTTAATTGTGTTCATTGTTGTTATGCCCTACTTTGTTGTGCTGTAGCCTACAAAGTTGACACCACTAAAAGTTCAGTAATGAATAATGTGACTCAAAGATTTGTGGCTGTGTTTTACTTATTAAAAAGACATTCATTCTCATAATTATATTGTCTCTTCTGAAATGTGTTTTGGTGCGTCCACTGGAAATACAAGAATTTTCTAGAGTGGCCACGATCAGCTCGGGCAGAACACGACCGCTTGGCGGAGATCTGCACTATACTGTGTGCACTTCTCCTGTTGTCTCTGCCTCCACTTTAATAAAACTGAGGTGAATGGAATGCAAAGCTCCAAACACTGAAAAATAATATTTGACACAAATTTAAAAACGAAGGGGGTTTTGATTCAGCAGAACTACTTTCTGCCAAATGAATAGTCCCTGTGAAGAAAAACCTCAGGACATCAAACTGAAAGTATCTGCATGACTAGATACCGCACACGGTAAATGATAAAACGTTTGGTAATTTGGGTGAACTGACCTTTTAAAATACAAAGTGGCATACAGACCACATAAATGCACACTTATGACAGCAGGGGAGACAGAAATGGAAGAGGGGCGGTGGCATTCAGATGAATCCAAATCCACATGCCGCCACCTTCACCACCACCATTTATCATTTAATGTATTCATCCTCTCCAAACCTAATGCCCTGACAAAGACAGGCTTATTCAGCCCTCCCTAACACAAAGATTAGCCTCAGACAGACTACACATACAGACACCCGCACAGAGGAGAGGGAAGAGATGAACACATAAACAGTGGGAGGGGGAGTCAAGTGGAGCATCACCCATTGGGAGAAAAGAGCAACCATAAAATGAGTACCAGACAGGGTTAGATTGGAGAAGAGTTGGAAAATCATTAACATATAGTCTGAGTAACATGTTCAAAATGTTAGGATTGTTGTGTGATGAATGGTACAATGTCACTGCTCCTCCATTGTTGCACTGATCCAACATGGTGACTCCATATGTAACACCAGCTGTGGATAAAGCCACTGTTCAAGGGGGCAGAGAGAAGAAAATGACAAACTCATAAAGAGTCCGTCACAGAGCTCTGCCAGCTTGTAGAACAAACAGCTAAAAGGATATGAAAGAAAGCCTCTGCTCAGTCTTCTCTAAAATTTCTTCCAGCCCTCTCCACCCCTCCCTTCTCTCTCCATCCTTCACTCTGACTGCGTTTTCATCCCTCGCTCTCCTTCTCTCTCCCTCTCTCATCTGAACAAGGACATTCGGTGCATCACCACTAAAGAAAAAATGTCATCTCCATCTCCACTCATGGCTGTTGCTATGGCCACAGCAATAAACCTGACTGTGCTGCTTCACTCCACACTGAATGAGTGCCTGTATAGGATGTGCTTATGCCCTTACACGCTCGCTGTGTCAAACCTATGAGGAAAAACACACACACACACACACACACACACACACACACACACACAAACACCTGCATCATTCTTCACTGCAGACCAGATTTAAAGGCTTCCCACGGATCTATACACCAGGATTCACACGGGTATTGGAACATCATTTCATCTAGGGAATTAGTTTTGTCATGAATATGTCTACTTACTGGTGATGAAAGGAGCCACAGTCTATTGACAGCTGTCAAGTGTGGCCATAGGGGCAGATTGATAAGAGCGCGTGTTAACTGTCATTTGGCACAGAGGAGATAGATTACGTTTAAGTAATGACTGGCTGAACGATGTGGAATGCTGTTCCATCTCTCTGCCACTGTCACATGCTCATTAAGAGCATCAGAGCATGTCATTAACATACACACATACGCTCACTAAAGCGTATCATTAAATAGATTTAATTATCTAACTTTCTGAGTCTCTGAATAACGACAACAAGTGCACAGTGCATTCAACTTCCAAACAAATGACTCTCGTCAGTACATTTCTAATTAGTGCAGAGAAGAGGAAAAAGATTGGTATTAACCTGGGCTTACTCAGTCTGTGTGTGTTTAAGTGTGTTCGCGTGTGTGTGTATTCATCCTCCAGTAATTATATTTCCAGGCAGTGCTGAGCAGAGAGGGGCAGGCCTGTGTGTATATTCCATTCGGCTTATCAGACGTGTCCAATCCTGAGGCAGATCAGATCGAACTGTAAAAGCTCATTAATTACGGATGGTTGCTGAGCGACAGAGAAAAGGGGGGGTGGAGGCTGGTAGGGGTGAGGTGAGGGGACTGATGGGTGAGGAAGTAGATGAGGAGAAGTGTTGGAATGCTGAAGCTGAGAAATAATTGAAAAAAAAACTCTCCCTCTGGTTTGTATTTGAGAAGTAAGCACTCAGCAAGCACAGCTTTGGAGATCAAAGGGTAAATGTTGCCGGCCATCTCTGCTGATGGAGGCTCACACAGTGTCATTCATACACCAAAAAGGCTCACACAGCACACACTCAAAGAACACACAGGAAGATTTTAAAAGCTGTTTGGTTAAGCATTATACAGAGAAAAAAATCTGTGGGGGATAGCCTTGATAAAATAACATTTTAGTTTAGTTATACTGATAAGATTCTGTCTTCCCACATGATTATCCTCTGGCAAATTAATGCAAATTCACCTCTTCAGAGGGAGTGTGTATCAGAGCAGCATCTATTTGTGAGTCCTGTTGTGACCCCAGGGATGAACTTAGATCTTTAAGAAGAAAAGCCATACTCCATACTTCAGCTTCCAGATCACGGCCGGGAGGAACACGGGAGACTCTCTGCTGCGATCGTCAACACCTGTCTGCTCTCAGAACATCTACCATAACTCTCCACCACAAACTTGTTCCGCTACTCTTACAACAATGTAATATATAAACATGTGGACTGCAGTACTGTGAGCATCAAAACTTGTGTGTGAAACTTTGTATGGTTTTCTTTGTTTACTCTCATTTGCATATGTCACATGGAGATAGAGCAGCGTGTGTGCATGTGACGCACACAGGACCAGGTGTTTCCATTTTTTTGTTTTGTTTTGCTTTCTTATAATCAGCGTTTCTGTGATTTGAAAATTGTGTTGCATCACTGTATCTGCTTAAATGCAATTAATTTTTCAGCTCTAACTGTAAGTCAAACTTTATAAATCATATTTGCTTTATAGATCAGTAATAAGCTATTAATGGAGTGACAACATTTGGGTCACTGGACCAATAAAAATCCACTTTGTGTTTGTTCAGTCCTTACTTTGTCTCTTTAGCACTTTAATTCATCAGACATATCCTCTAATGGACCATTCGGTCATTTAGCTTCTAGATAAAAGATTGCAGGGCATTTGGAACCAAAATCGACTTCGTTAAAGCTTATTACCATTTACAACTACAGATATGATGGATTATAAATTGAGAAACTCAAGCCCTCTTAAGAAAGACAGACATTCTAATAAGACATCAAGACTGCAGACATAAATTTAAGTTTCAGCAATAAAGAGTTTTCAACCACAATAAGCTAAACTCCAGAGTTATACACCTTATTAATGAGTGGTTTCGAGTTTAACAATGGCGCTCAAAGAATTTATCTATTGGTCATGACAACACTTTTAAGTACCAGCTTCACTGCTGAGTAGGCTTGGGTAAAAAGATTCAGTCAAATGATCTAACATGGATTCTCAAAATCCAGAGAATGATCCCACCATCAATATAATGACTGGAGGAGGGCTCCAAATAAAGTTTACATTGCACATTTAAAGTTTTATCTTTGCATTAGTGCAAATCCATTTATAACAGCTTATAGAGGCTACACTGGCTACGTGTCCAATACAGGATTTATTTCAAGGTTCTTTTATTTGTTTTTAAAGCCATACATGGGCTGGCCCCCGGGATATTGCTGAACTTCTCTGCCCCTACTCCGACTCCCGACCTCTTAGATCCACAGAACAATGTCTTTAAACATGTCCCATCGAGGCTGGTGGGTAAGAGAGATTGTGTCTTTGTGGCAGCTGCTCCAAAGCTTTGATATAGCCTTCCCCTCTCAATTAATGCTCCCCCTCCTCTGACACTTTAAAGACAAATCTTAAAGCATAACTGTTTTCAATGGCCTTTGGTTGTTCATGGTCTTTTATAATCTTTTTTTTTTTTAACATATGCGATTGTCCTTACTGGTGTTATTATGTTTTATATTTGTGTACATGTTATATTGCTATATATTTGTGTCTTATTCTTTTAATCTGTGCAGCACTTTGGTCAACTGCAGTTGTTTTCAAATGTGCTATATAAATAAACTTGATTTCATGTGATTTGATTCATACATAACAGGGTATTCTTAATTCTGTAGCTTCTGTGCCTTCCTGCAGCGCTTGTGGACATGCCTCTAAATCATGAATTCATGGAGCAGCAGCAGTTCAGTGTGAAGGACTTCAGTGATTCAATTCCATAAAAATGAGAAGCTCTCTCTGCTTCACCATCAGTTGTCACCGGCCTCTATGTGCACTATACACACAGACTCTACTGTATGCCTGGAGTTATATACACACACACACACACACACACACACACACACACACAATCTATATACATTACAGTCCAACTTCCCCTTCCTCTGTTGTTGTTTTCTTACACTTCTCTGCGTCTATAGGTTACCTCCCGATCTTCCACAGACAGCTTACAGAGCCACCATCCACACAGCTAATCAGAGTAACAGGGTCAGAGAACTAGAAGTATCTCCCCCACCCAGCCAGGCTAAGACACCCACACAGAGGCAGACATGTACAAACACATATGCATGTGGACTCAAGCACCTTTTCCATTAGCTGGTGACTCCCAGATGAATAAAACATAGCAGATGATCATGCTGCAGCCATCAGATTAGAGCACATACATACATACATGCATGCATGCAAACACACGCATATACTGCGCTATCACATTTATGGCAAGACATGAGAAACCAATTCCCATTCGTCACACCCACCTACAGGTCAGAGATAATCATAAAAAGTAATTGGTACACACTCTTGAATATATTAGTGTTTGATTTAAACTCCATCGAACTCCCAAATATTCAATCTCCAGTGGCCAGAAAACTGGCAATGTGGCACAGTGTGTTAATCAAGATTTTTCTCTTCTCCCAAGGATTTTTCAAATTATATCCCAATGGCAAAAATATGTATAGATTGCTGCATTTAACCTTTATTTTCATTGTTGGTTAGTAAATTATTTTCTCAATTATTCGACTAGTTGTTTGGTTTATAAAATGTCAGAAAATGGTGAAAAAAGTTGATCAGTGTTTCCCAAAGCCCAGGATGACATCTGTAAATGTCTTGTTTTGTCCAAAAACCAAATATATTCAGTTTATTGTCACAGAGGAGTAAAGAAACCAGACAACATTAACATTTAGGCAGCTGAAATCAGACAATTTTGTCATTTTCTTACTTGAAAAATCACTTAAATTGATTAATCGATAGTCAAATTAGTTGATTAATTTAATAGTTGACAAATAACTGATTAGGCGTTGCAGCTCTGGAATGAATAGTGTCTTCTTTTTAATTCTAAACCTAATTTCTAAAAGCTTTTTCTTTAACTGCACTGTGCTTCAACTGTGTCACTCCTCAGATTAGCCATATAAAATATGACATTGATAATACATGATGTTTTAGACTGCTGTTGTGTGTTATTTTATGCACCCACATGCACATGATGGCTACACTGTATAACCTGCCCTATGAGTGTCGGTTGTGCGCGTCCTGAGAAATGAATGCTATAGCAAACATCAGCAAGTAAGCCCATGAAGGGTGGGGGCAGTGTATCAGGATGTGAAGTCAGGTAAGCAACAATGGCAGAAAGCTTTACAGAGATACCAATATGGCTTTTCGCCACTGCAACTTTTTTGCCATGACCATAACAACACAGTAACCTCCTTAAGTGTCAGCATGTTTCATTTAATATGTCTACATTTTGCAAAATCTAAAATTCCCAAGGAGGATAATTCCAGCGTTGGCCAAGGACGATTCTGCTTCACTTTTAATCCTCCAGATGCACACAAATTGTGCAGGAAAGGATTAGATAATGCCAATCTAAATAGCTGTGGTTACAAGGACAATATTTCTTTAACCAAACTGACATCATTCTGATTAGAGTTTACAACGTAACTGTTGACATGGACACTAAAAGCATTTAATCAGAATCTGGCATTTTTGACTTGTGCAAAGTGATTCCACCTGCTGTGAGGCGTCTAATCTTTGGGAAATAGACAGGGTTTTTTCCCAACTTTATTGAGAAATTACCCCTTCCTCAGCCAAAGACCAGGAGCCTGTTGATGACAGTCTCAAGCAAATAGAATAAATAGAATTGTTCCTCAGAGTTTATCAATCAGGAATAGAAACAAAAAATTCCAAATGACTGCACGGTGGTTCATTAAAATCATGCATGTTAGTTGAGAGTAGGAGTGGGCAATGTGGCCCTAAAATAATCACAATATTTCAGGGTATTTCTCTCTCTCTCTCTCTCTCTCGTTCACGACACCGACTCCTGTGTGCACACAGCGAGAGAGGAGAGAAAGAGACGCTGTGCTGCTGCCAGAGGAGCCGCTGAATGAGTTCCCTCTGAGTGGTAAGTCACTAAAAGAGTCTGAGAAGTCCGGGGCTGTTCATAACACATTCAGGATGCCACAGTTTATTCCACACGACTGAAGCTGCTCCTCTTTTTGGAACCACCAGAGAGTCGGTAATAATTTAGCTTTCAGGTGTTGTTGCCGTGGGTAACAGTATGACATCACTTTGTCAACAAGTCAAAATATCATAGTATGGATCTTTCATATCATTCAAAATGATACCAGTATTATCATGAAGGATATGATTTGGCACACCCCTTGTTAAGAGGCATATGGTCCCAGAGGAGGAAACCATTAGCCACAGATCAGTTATATTTTGCTACCACCATGTTTCTGTCCCTCTGTTAAATATAGTTATTCCAAGCAGAGACAAACAATCAGATTAAGTGTTTTCCTGGTTATTAGGCACAGATATTTGCCTATTGAAGGGATTACCAAAGGTTTACACCACCCCTCTCAACTCAATTGAAATTTCCACCTCCACTTCCACCCATTCCAGTTGGGTCAGATTGGGCGATCTCTTCTGATTGAGGTTATATGAGGCTTTTCTTTTATTCTGATTGTGCTATTATTCTGACTGTTAGTGGCATATGAGGGTCCGTATAAATGTACCTAATGCCACTGGCACTGCAGCTGCTTATCTAACATATGTGTAGATAAAAACAAGTATATCATACACTTATATTCATTAAATGTAGTTATCACAGAGCACACTGTAGTTTGGATATAGAGGGATACTTTGTACTTGAGTCTACTACATGCAGCATATTAAAATGAATAAATCATCGGCACATTAATTCTGAGACAGAATGTCTGCTAACAAAGACCACCATCACCAAGACGACCCGCAGCCTCTAATGGCCTCTACACTGCATTTTATACTGTGTGGCATCAAGTCAGATTTTGTAGAAAATGAACAGTTTTGCAGCACAAAGGAGGCAGCACAGACAGAAGACAGGGTTTTGTCTTATTTTTGTGAAACACTAGCATGTATAATAGCAACCATTTATTTACGTCAATTCTACCAAGGTGTCATAACACATTTGCCAATGATATATTGATATTTTAAAATGCTATGTGCAGCACATTTAAGTACCTCTCAGCAATAACTCCCTAAAAGAGCATCTCTCTGTTTCCCTCTATTTAATCTCCTCCTTCCTCCCCCTACTCCCCCCCTCCTTCTCCTCCCCCCAGTGCCTTCTGCAATGTCTGGGTGTCATTAATCTGATGGTGGTGGAGTGGTACCCATTACAGTCGCACACCCTAAATCAATGACTGATACACGGGGGTGTATGTGTGTCTGCATAGCCGAATATTGCAGTGAAGAATACTGGGATGTTCCTTCTCCTCCTCTTAACACTGTCTTTTGATTCCTCTCCCCGCATTGCTGATGATCTTACTCTGCAGGAGGGCCTAATGAGCTGACGGGCCTTCATGAATAAAGAGAGAAAACCCACGTACACATGTGTGCACGCACACACGTTCACAAAAAATGACTCAGACTGTTTGTTTTAAAGAGTGAACAGTGTGATAAATCACAAATGCTAGTTAGAAGTAAATATTTGCATGTGCTAATTGGACTCATTAATGGCAGAGATATGAGTGGGGGTGGGGAGGGAGAAGAGATGAGTGACTACTTAAATATACACCACTGATCAGCTATCTAATTGGAGCTTTGTAATGCACACACACTCAGAACTGTTTGTGTATTGGTGTGGTAGGCTGTGGGAGAGGAATGATTAATACCTTTCTTAGACACACACGCAGATGCAAACAGACCCACACACACACACACACACACACACACACACACACACACATATACACTCAGGCAAAGACTCTTCACTGAACCCCCGTCTCCAAAGAGGCTTTCAAGTAAATTGAGTTTGGGTTTAGGGTCCTGTTTATATTAATGAGTCCACTGCCGGTTGAGTTAGACCCAGTGCTCTGTGTTATTACCTGCTTGATAATGAATGCCAGCTTGACTAGCTGCAGTCAATGGAGGCTGCCACACACAGCAGATAATGCTGCAACTTGCCACTGGCTTGCAAGAATAGATTAGTTGCAATCTCCCCAGGCTAGAAAATTATGGCAAATGGCAAATGCAGAGAGAAACCGTGGCAGACCTGGCAGCTTGAAGGACTTTGACAATTACTATATACAAGAGCTTGATCAAATAGCATTAGCAAATAATTGAATGCATTTGTTTGAACCTTCCTGGAATAGCAGATTGGTGGCATTTGTCAAACAGGACAATACAATAAGCGCCTGGAGGTTTAAACTATTTTAGAGGTAATTTGGTAAACATTTTAGTGACTGACTTATCCCTCTATGGAAAGCCCTGCTCATCCCTAATACTCACTATATATCACAATATCATCTAAACTACTGTAGACCACAAAAATACTAAACTATTGAATAAACTAATGTTACAATAAAGTTAAAGTATTGTTATAATAAAGTTTTTAAAAAGTAAAAGTTAAAGTAGGGCTGGGCGATAAAACGATAATGATAATTATCTCGATATAATTTTCCTCGATAGAGGTATAATAAATGTTTGAAAAATCCCCCTTGTAATTAAACCACCCACACACACCTCAAACACCAGCTGCCACCCGCCATTAACCAGAACACACTGACTCCCTTTTCACTTTTAAATCCCATCTGAAAACACACCTTTTCAACCTGGCATATTCGGTCTGATTTAATAGTGACACACATATGGTGGCCTGCACTGATGATGACTTTATGATCATTTTATACCTCATATTTATAATCATGTTTTTTGTCTGGTTATTTTATGAACTTATTTTTGTAAATTATGGGATTGTTTGACTTTATGATCTGCTTGTTTTGTTTTTTAACTGTCTTGTAAGGTGTCCTTGAGTGCTCTGAAAGGCAGCTATGAATAAAAGGCATTATCATTATGATGAAAGTAGTAATAGTAGCAGGAAAAGAAGACAAGACCAAACGCTAATGCGTACAGTAATGTTTAAATGTTACAACATTCAACAAGCTCATGAAGTTGTTTTAACCATGGATAACAGCGCAGCACCACCTCGTGACTGAACTCACTGCATAATGTTAGCTACAGTCGTTGTACTGGTAGTCACCTCATCTAATGCTCATGGTAAGTTAGCAGGTAAATGTAATGACTAACTGGTTTTTCATTCGAATGATATGACATAAGGTGACTGAAGGCAAGTGAATAAAACAATCATACATTTAATTAATTACCTCGCCCTTGATCACGAATTCTGACTCATTCATATTAGATACATCAGCAATAAATGACCCCATGTTACTTCGGGACATCAAAGTCCGTCTTTTGTTGTTGTTTTTATTGAAAAACAGCAGAAATTACATACAGTTGGTGTAAAACTTGTACAGAAAATACTGACTTTGTTTACATTGTTGGCTAAAAGACAAATTGTTTTAAAACATCTGCACAAACAGTTTCACATGCTCCTGACCAGAATTTAGTTTTATTTGTCAGTTCTTTTATTTGATATTATTTTGATCAAAATTGTTTTGAATCAACTCAGATTTGTGGGTTTTTTTGTTGTTTGGCTAATTTTTGTCAAATTAAAGTTTAAACCACAATTTAACCACATGATTTCTTCAACTATTACCCAGGAGCAAAAATCTGTCTCTAAACTTCAAAGAAATAATGATTTAATTATTATATTATATTATATTATATTATATTATATTATATTATATTATATTATATTATATTATATTATATATAAAATATAATTTTTTTGTTGTGGTAACATGTCTAGCCATATCACCCAGTCCTAAGTTAAAGTACTATTATAAAGTTAAATAAAGTACTGTTATAATAAAGTTAAATAAAGTAATGCTATAATAAAATAAATCAAAGCGGAACAACTGGCTCCTTTATTTCAAAGGCTGCAGTTTGTCTTCGGCCAGAAGTGTTGATGATTTTTGTTGTGAACTCAAAGCTTGCGGTTAAACATTTAGATGTTGGCAGAAACTATTAGAGCGCTGCTGTTAAACATTAGGATTTATTCGCTGTGAGCAGAAAAACTAAAAGCATATATATAAAATAATATTTGAAAGTGAAAATGCAAATAAATAATTGCAGGAGCCCTGCAGATAAAAAACGTCTCTACTGCTCACACATTTTGACCCAGGATATAGTGGTCTATGATGTGACGTATCATGTTTATGAGTCTTTTTTTTTTCTTTTTGTGTTCATGAGAAAGAGAGCCATAGGACAGAGTGACAGAACTGAAACACCAAAGTGAGTCTAACAATTATGATTACAGTACAGTCATTTTATACATCCCATGTGGATCAAGCTGCGATACGTTGAGTATAATTTATATATCGCCCTCCCCTAATGCAAAACACTGTTACCTATACTAGCTATGAGTCAATGCCAGTGTGCTTCATTGGTATTCTCTCTGCTCTCAGAGCAAATGGAGTCTAGGCATCACACTGTTACTCAGTGTGAGAGTATTGATATAATGACAACATACTAGATGGTTAAAATATAGGTCTGAAGGCTCAGGTTATCACAGCTGTAAGTCATAATGCGTAGTCCATGAATTGGCTTAAATCAAATAAATTATGGCTGAAGGCTGGGCATTCTCAGCCTGCAATGCAGCAGTGGCCAACATGGCGGGCAAATAGCAGATGTATGGGGCTGGGTGTTAAATAGAGCACTTTATTATGTGAATGGGTGTGTTGATGGCACTTAGAGGAATCACCTGATCATCAGCTCATCTAGGTGGCACAAATGACCTCATGTTTCCGCTTAAGACCTGCGCTCTGTGCTCCATTTTAGCAGCCTAATTAAACCACAGGGCACGGTGGCTTTATTCTCACTGCGCTCGTTTTATCTCAACTGGAAAAATTTACTAAAACAGTGTAATTGCTTTATCCACCTACATGTTTATAGCACAGGGAACCCTATTCTCTCAGGATGGTCATAGGTTATTCTAAGAAATACAAGAAGGCTTGATCATAAAAACAACTGAGTTGATATACACGTCATCCACAACAATATACTGAGCCTGTGACTACACAACTGTGCCAGCGCCTCCAACTAGAAATCAAAATCTGTCAAAGTACTTCGGTTTTCAGGATTTCAGGGTTTGCTAAAAATCTGAATTGTGTCATGAAATATGCCTTCATACTCTCGAGGGCCAGGCTGTTGTTCTGAGAGTGCAGCAAAGTCAGCTCGTGAACCGAAAGTGAAGGGAACTACAACTGCAGAGAGAAATGACTCAAATCATGTCAAAACACCGTCTAACCACACCTCTCATGTGATTATAAGCCGCACCATGAAGAATCACACTATTCACACAGCTATAAAGAGCAATTCAGTCTGGCAGGTCTTTGTAAAGCGAGTCACTGGGATGGATAGAGAGGCTGTAACTGGTGGATGTCATTTTTAGGAGGCTGGAAATTTGATTTTTTCTGGCTTTGACAAGTGCAGTTTATTGAAAAGTCCACAGTTTGTCTCTTAAATTTCCACTTGTTTTTGCTCCCATTTTTCGTGAGTTAAAATAAAATATCTAAGACTTTTTCTGTGCACACAAAAGGCTTATTTGTTTCAATCTGTGTCGGTGAGCATTTTGCCAGCATGATCCAATAATGCATCCACCTGTCAGGTGTGGCATATCGAGATCCTGATTAAACAGCATCATTACTACACAGGTGCTCACAATAAAAAAACACTCCAAATGTGCAGTTTCATCACACAACACAATGCCACAGATGTCGTAACTTTTACGGGGTGTGCCATTTGCATGCCGACTGCTGGAATGTCCACCAGAGCTGTTGCCCGTGAGGTGAATGCTCCTTTCACTTCCATAAGCAACCGCAACCACAGACCACATGTAACCACACCAGCTCAGGACCTCCACATCCAGCATCTTTATCTCATCATCTGAGATGCCTGTATAAACCCCCACGAACTGCATCACTTCACATCCAAATTAATAGTAGCCAACACCAGTGTGTGACTGTACTAATTATTAAACAACAAAGTTACAACTCCGCACTCTTTTGTCTTTTATTTTAAATCCACTGTTTATCTAATAAAACAAGTGTCGTTAAAGGGTTAAAGAATGAAAGGCAGCAGCAGCAGCTCTTCTTGAACCTTGTCTGACTCTTAAGTTGGGTTCACACTACGAGCTGCAAATGTTGTGAGCCAGGTGGGATGATATTTTTCCTGCTGTAGCGAGCTGAAGTAATAGTAGCCTATAGCTGGATGTTTGAAAGGCTGCAGCAGTCCATCTGCAGTTGCAAACAGTGAAATCCACCAGCTTTGCTCAGCATGAGCAGTCAACATTCTTCATGTGTAGCGATTGAGAGTATGGTACCCTGTGGGTATTACATTGGACTGGCCTCTCACAGTGTGTGTGTGTGTGTGTTGTGGTGTCTCAGTGGTCTGCTGGTTCTCTATGAGTGAAGCTTCAGCAAGCTTTAATAATTCACCAGTCTCTTTTAGCTCCCAGACAAACTGAGTTTTCACCGACAGGGGATTCAGGGAGCGAGCACAGAGGCAGCTTTGATTTAACTGGAGTCCAGTCTCTTTCTCACACACACACACGTACACATAAATGAGAGGCTTGTGGTACAGTTCTCTGATATGCTCCCACACATACTTCCTACAACTGTAGCCTATGTAACCCCAGCGAAGAAAAATGCCAAACTGTGTGGGGCGCAGTCTGTATTTCTAGACTAAATACGTCATGATGTGCAGACAAGGACTTTTCTAGTTCAAAGGTTCCTTTGAAAGCAGCCTTTTTTCACTTAAACTTTGAGGACACAACCACTGCAGCCATCTCTTAGCATCCTACAGAACATTTCGGGCCAGCCACTTGCCTAGTAGTGCATGCAGGCATTCAATGTGCGGCAGCCTTGAACTGACCAACAAATGCAAGATGAGCCAGCTCACTCTGTGGGCCACAAGGCCACCACATGCAATGTTAGAAAAAATATTGTAGGGGGGTAAAAAGACCTGCAGGCTGCGGCCCATTTGATGTTGGAACGGCCAATCTAATTAGGGGTTACACAGTCCCACAATAGTCACCCATCCTACCTACCTACAATGTAAGGCAAGTGCAGCGGTGCTGGCTGTTGTCTCCTACACCCACCCCATCAAGTGGATGGGTCCATCATGTAATGTCAGAGGTCAAGCAGGAGAGGTCAAGTGGGAAATAAATGAAATCAAGACAGACAGAGTGGAGTAGGTGGAATGAAAAGACTAATTAGACAGATAAAAGTGCTAAAAAGTGAAACGATGGAGCAGAAAAGGTCAGAGACAAAAAAAAAAAACACTTGAGGCTAATGCTGCAAAGTGTTTCTAACAATAGCAGCAGTAATAACAATAACAACAGTCGGGCAAGTGGCATCAAATGGAGAGGAGGAAAGAGCAACGTGGACAGATGAGCAGTCAGGTTGATACGAGCAGAGCTCTGTTAAAGCCCAGCCCAGGGGCAAGAAGATGAGGTCGTGCCCACTGCTGAGGACAAGCGACATGACAACGTCTGAGCAGGTGATACTGCTAATGTTAGTGACAGTAAACAGAGCTAGCCAGTTAACAGCAGTACCAATCTGTTTTAAAGTCATGCATTGGTCTGTTATATCTGAATATCAGATTGCAGCAATAGGGCCGGTCCAAGGCTGATTTTTATTCCCAGTCCAACCCTAGTATATGGTTTACGTGTCCGTGTACACTACAGCCCTCATTAACACCTTAAGTCAGGAAACATCACATGACCATGTTGTATTTACCATATTTCACACGGCATGTGAAAGAGATGAAACTGACTGAGGAGAAAATTAACGTTATCAAAATTTAGTGTAAAGATCATCAAGACTGATTTTAGAAGAGATGAGTGACATTTATTTCTGGTTTTTGATTTGGTTGTTATTTAATAAAAGATCAGCAGTTCTCAGTTCAGTAATGTCAGCTGGTACCATGATGGAGACTGGAACAGTAGCCGCACACAAACAAATAAACAACCAGAAAACAAGCAGAGATGTAGGAGAAACATTTGATAATAGTGTTGTCATGATACTCGAATTTCTAACTACAAAACAATACCTTGAAAAATATCGGTATTTGATACCATTTTTGATACCATGGGGGAAATTTACATGAAGGGCATACAATTTAAAATGTTTATTAAAAGATAAATAAAACAAGAATATAACATGGCGATTTCTTAGTTCGTGGCAGAGAATAGCAGACTGGCTGTACTAAATATTAACAGTAATTAAAACTTTTTTACATTGATGAAAACACAGCAGGCGGCGGTGGCTCAGAGGTAGAGCAGGTCGTCTACTCAGCGGTTCGATCCCCAGCTCCTCCAGTCTGCATGTTGAAGTATCCTTGAGCAAGATACTGAACCCCAAATTGCTCCCAATGGCTGTTCTGTCAGTGTGAGTGTGTTAAAGACGTATGGCAACCTCAGCCACCAGTGTGTGAATGTAACCCGTAGTGTAAAAAGTGCTTTAAGTGGTCAGATGACTAAAGTGCAAGTCAATTTTTTGGATTATCACACATTCAAAATGCAACAAAGTGCAGGTAAAAAAAACACACAAAAGCAGAAAGAACTGTGAGTGAGAGGAGGCAGGGCTATGTGGGCAGTGACAGAGAGAATGGGGGTGAGAAAGTTGTAGCAATAATATCATAAAAATGACTACTGACATTGTTTCACATATCCAGAATTGATATATATCGATAAATTAATACTTTTTTTAAACACTATTCAGTAATACTAAATATCACACTGTATATAAATGCCACCTTAAAACTGTGGCCACCTGGGTTGGAAATTAATATTTTGTCCACCTGCCACTGTAACTGAATGGATTCCAAGAACTACCAGCCGTTTAATAGATTAACATTGGATTTTTTGGCTGGCGAGTGAAGCACATCTCGCAGCCACTTGGATACTTAACCAGCATTTGGCTGGTGGCTGGTGCTATTTCCAACCCTGGTGGCTACAGACAGTACAACCAGAGGCTGGATAAAGACATAAAAACCTTACCACATGCAACTCAAATCCCAAGAACTAGACACACTCTCAAACCAAAACAAAATGTAATATTTACTTAGGAGAAAGAACCAACATTGACATGGAGGAAGCAAAATGTGTCGGGGCATGTCACAGCCTGAGGGACACAGAACATGAAACTGTACTGAGCTCCTTTAAAATCTGGTTCTCACCATCTCTATTAAAGTCAACTGTTCAACTCTCTTATCATGTTTTTTTTTTTTTTTTACTACGATGTGTTTTTAACTATAGGTTTATATTTCATCATGGTGCACTGTGTAGTATTTTTCAGTGCCATCATTTTGTCATACACTAACATGGCCTTCAAGCATCTGCAGACAGAAATGTGAAGCACAGCCTTTCTCCAAATAGACATACAAAAACAGCACGTATTCTACAGGCTGTATTTTGCAGTATATTTTACAGTAAACTGGAATGGTACATTTGGCTTGTGATTAGATGGCTCACTGACAGAAAATGAAAAGAGGTTGGAGAGCATTTCAGTCTTGGCTAAAAGATCCTTGTAGGCCTGAGGCAGTCCTGCATGAAGGAGTATTTTGGCTATATGCATGAAGCAAAAAAAAAAAACCCATGTCATGGGTCCATAAATACACAGTACATTAAGATGAGGCTCCTCGTGTGCAAACCCTGAGTTATCATTGAAGCTCGCTGCCTGCTCACAAAAGAACCTAACAAAAAAAAAAACACAACTGAGTTTTATTTAACTCTCTTCAGAATAAAACGCACAAATACATGCACGCGCACACACACACTTGTATGACAGTAATCAGTATTGAAAAGGCTACATTGTAAACCCATGTCTAATTTCACAGATGCTGAACAAATTGTCCTCTAACCTAAAGAAGAGCGTGTTCGTACGGGTGGTATAATTTGTGCAATTGTGTATGTGTGTGTTTGTTTGTGTGTGTGTCTTTGAGTGTGTGTTTGAGTGTGTATTCATCTCGGATTCAGACAATGAGAGAAAGTCAGGGAGGCGTGACGAGAGCTCAAGTTGCAGGGGGAATATCTATGTGATTGTGTCTGTTCGTACATCTTGACACTTGGCGTGTGTGTGTGCACGTGCACGGGGGTGGGGGACGCGACCAATACAGTACATGAGTACATCTCTGCATTAGGCTGCAGTGCAGAACGGCCAACACACATCTCTTCAAGATTCAGAGGCCGTCACGTATCTGCTTGATGCAAGTTGACAGTTTCACTTCTAAACCGATTTACAGTGAAATGACACTCACACAGCCTCACTCACTGCTGCAGAGCCAATGAATAGCCAAACATGTCATTTTTTCCCCCCTTTAACATCAACAAGCTATAAAGTTCACAGGATGTGTACGTATTTGTGTATAGAATCAGTATCTTTCTCACATTCTGTAGACCTAAAAGCATTTATTGTATGTCACTCTTTGAAAGCCTATTTGCCTCTTCAAAATCCCAGCATGTAGTTCACTGAATCAAAGAGACATCCATACATTTCCATTATAATATTCATGGGTATTTTAATAAATCAGCATTTTGGTCTCCAGAAGAAGATTATGAAAGCCCAACAGACCGATCAGGTGACATCAGGGTTCAGGTGTGAGTTTATTGCTTTTGTCAAACTGGGCGTTTATTTATTTATTTTTCAGCGAAAAACTGGAAAATCTATTTAGCCCCAATAAGAAAATGACAGCTCGAGAGCTTACCCGAGTGACCACATCCAGGGCAGAGTTTAACCTCCTTACAAACAACAGCTCCCTGATGGATATCTGGCTGGATGTGAGATGGTCCTCTGTGTGTGTGAGCACGCGTGTGTGTTTGAGTTTCGTCTTTATAGTGTGTATCTCTGGAAAAACACTGAAACCTCACACACATCAATCTACCTCCCCATAAATGGACTGTCAGAAAAAGTTGTTTGTGTTCAAAGAGAGGCCAGATAGGAAGCAGGAAGGAAGCAGAAAAGAGACAGAGAGACAGAGGAGACGAGATTGAAGGGATGCTGTGAGTAGGGATGGGACCATGTACCATTTATTGCAGATCGTCATACCAAAACACCCACGGTAAGTTGGTTGGATGATGGTGAATTTTCATTGTCTGGATAATCATGAATAAAAGAGCTGGGTTGATTTCCAGTTCTGCCGGACCAGTCTGGTGTACAAGCTTAAACCAGTTTGATTTTATGCAAACCAGCTGAACCAGCATTTGTCATTATGACTCGTTCTGGAAAAGTAAAATGTAGTCACATCAGCAACATGTGCTACATGGCAGTATATACAACTAACTGCATTAGTAAAGAGAAATATGACCATGTGATTAGCATAATAATATGTTTATACATGTTTCTAAATGAACTAACAGAGCTACTGGGGTCAGGCTGTGAGCCGAGCACCAGGAACACGGGGGAACACGTGGCCCCTGTTATATTTGGCAGAGCTAGTCAAAAGAACTAAAACTGCACCAGTGTGGCAATATTTTAGATTTAAAGCTCGCAAAAGACTAACTGACTGAAAGCTACGCTGTGCGCCAATTTAACCTGAACCTTTGTAAGGCGCTCTGTTGCTACTTTTTCTTGTAGCTTGCTTTAAAAGCACCACAATTTTCAAATAATTTCAAAATTACAAATTATTTCACCACAAAAAATAAAATATGGAGAATCTGGCTGGAGGGAGACTGCCAAGGAGTTTCTGTGGGGAGGGTTCTGTTTTTAGTTATAAAGTATAAACATAGGAAGATAGCAAGTACTCACCCTTCTTTTAAGTGGTTATGTCTCCAGTATGATCTCAAAAACACAGTTGATATTATGTGGTGTGTTTCCATGATGTAACAGAAGTGTATTTAATGGATTCAGTATAGACAGAGAGCTCGGATGGTACATAATAGTCGGACTCGTTTGCTGTTGGGACATGCTGTCATTATGTTCCATCTGGGAGTGGCTATAGAGCCAAGTGTGACCAGATCTAGTGGTAAAATTTGTCCAGCAGTACCTAAAAAGATTGTTGTGCAACCAATAAAGCAGGCTGCGTATGCACCAACCTCAAGAAATGTGAAAGATCTTAATCATGCATAGGTATATTTCATATCGCAACATCGGATGTCATTTCAAAATTTTAAAAAGCCTGGATTTTTAAGATTGTTTATTGTTTGTTTTTCACAAAAAAATGCATGTCCTATTTTTGATGCATTAAAAACATGTATTTCTTTACAAAATGTAAGGTAGAGTGATTCTAGTAAGAGCTTTAAGCATGTTTTGATTAGGGCTGCTCCTTGAAAGTTGGAGATTTAAATCATAAGTCAGAGATTGCTTCAAGTCAAACAGTCTTTGTGTCTGCTAGCCAGTGTGCTGTGCAGTGTACTTCTGAGGATGTTTTAGTCCGCAGATTTTGCTGAGGAGTGAGTGTTCCAGACTGTCATGATACTCTTTGGTACAGGGAGCTGCAGACACGCAGGAGGCAGCACGATGGAGGAGCAACTCTGCACCGTAAGGCTCCAAGATAACATTACTTGCTCTTCTCTGCTTAGCAGTGATGAATTTACAAGGTTGCAGGAAGTTAATGTGACACAGTCTCTGACTTTTGTTTAATGTCTAGTGTTGGGAAAGAATGTTGCTGCACATTTCCGATCTGTCATTAGTGCAGATAGCATTGAATGTCCCGCTGAATCCCGTTCAAAGTTTAAGACTTGATATGAACAAAAAAAAAGTCAAATATTCTTATTGAACAGCCAAAACTGTTTTGACTGAAATAATTCTGAGTCAGGTGCAGCCCTAATTGTGATGATAATATTTTAAATCACCTTTATTTTGGTCAGGACAGTCATGACATGAAATTTTTATTTTGTCCCACGCCTAGCTGTGTGTGTAGGGGAGAGAGGAACAGGCCTGTTGTGGCAAGAGATTGTGCCTGTTGGGTCTGAACCTCCATTTATAGAATCAGTGTTTCCCACTTTTCATATTTATGAAGTGATTCTGACACTGTCCTCTCAGGGGAAAACAGTTCTTATAATCAGATATTAACTGTGTGGAATGGATTCTGCTATGACATACTTAATTCAATCAAAACTGTCGTCAGATTAAACTAATTTGTTCATGTGCTCAGCTCACTGTTCTTCTCAATACAGGATGACAACACACTGTGACAGGCTGATCTTTCCCAGCCTGTTTCCATCACACCCACACAACCCATCTGTAAAGAGCACAGAGGCAGTCCCTGAACATTACAGTCAGATGACATTTATGGCATGACAGGACACTTTTAACACATTTCCCACTGTATGCGTATGTGCATGAGTGAGTGAGTGTGAGTGTGTGTGTGCATATTTATGTGTGCATGTGTGTGTAGGCCCAGGATGTGTCACGGCCTGGATAAATGTGACATTTCCGTGATCAGGGCTTGTGAGGCCAATGTCTCATTAAAGGTTATCTGTTAATTACAAGGACAAGTTGGGGTCAATATCGAGGTGACAATGCCCCCTCTTTCTTCCTGTTGTCACACGCACAGACAGTTAAGTGTAACAGCGTTAAAGAGTGGTTTGTTTGGCCTGACCCTCTGCTGTATGTGAAGCCACAAAAGCTAAGAGGGGCTAAAAGGGCTCACCACAGCCGCTCTTGTGTCCTCACTTGCATCAATGCTGACAAACACGTTTACTGTACACACACGCACATATATCTCTAACACAGAAACCTGATAAGGACATAAAGTCAAATCAAAGACGGTCTCAGTGTATTAAGCTGTATTGTAAACTCATGAATAGTGCTCTGCTATCTGCTCAATGAGATCAGCTGCGGTAACAGCCCAGCTCTCAGACAGAATAGGAGGCCATTAGCCACAACACAGACAGATGGAGCAGAGGATGAACGTCTCTGAGATGTGCTGGAGTGGAGCTTCACCAGCCTTTCTATCATGCACACAGATAGCACCACTAACACTGAAACAATCACAAAACAAACCTGGAAGCTTCAGAATAAATTTTATTAAAGAGGCACTTTTAAAATCACCTCTATGCATTTGCTCTAGTGTTGGTTGACACAGATGTATCTGATGGCAGTCCTGGAGAGTGCTGACTTACCGTCTCACAGAAGTGAAACAATAACTGCAAACTATGAAGGTAATTTCTCTAACATTAAACTTTAATGATCCCTGTGGGTAAACTGGGTCATTGCATCAGCAAATATTAGGAAACAGCAAAGGAACAAAATGGGCAAAAATAACAATAAAGCAGCTTGAGGTTAAACAGTAACAACATGATCTTATATTAAGTAAAAACTACATGAAATTTAAGTATGAAATTAACGGATATGTAGCATGCAGTGTAGGGATGTTTGGTTTTGCTTTTAGTCTGTTCATATTCTGCAAATAAACAATTCGATTAAATGCATTTTCTAAGATATGTTTGGTTGTTTTTTTCCTTATTACAGTTGCACAGTAAACAATTTGTTTAAAGTGTGTCTACTTTAAATTCACTCAAGCCATATAAAATATGAATAGTGAATGGCTCTGCATTAAGCAGCCTGCCATCGCTGCTTTTCTTTGATGGTTTCCAATAATACTCTATAGTGTCCCAGAGTGTTCTGTATAATATCCACGGAGAGTAGTGTCAGTCTGGAGCTGTTGTGGCAGTAAGCTTTAGATGGGATTTTGACAGCCTCTTTTCAACCCAAGCATGAAGAAAATACAGAAGTTCAAAAGCAGTTTTGAACTACATCAAAAGCACTCTAGAGGTGTGGTGCACCTGCAAAATGTTGCCTGAATTGACACCAAACAACCCCCCATCCCCTTTTTTACTCAACATGCGCTGCACACACCACATGTGCATGTCATATCATGACAAAGATGACAGTGCCATAAATGCTTATTATCCTTACCTTTTGTATGATGCTAGCAAAATTCATCATTAGTAAAGGTGCATTTTTGCAAAGGTGCATCATCAAGAACTGACCTGAGAGCATGCACAAAGGGAAAAGGACACAGGGACTAGATATAAGAGTGTCAATCTCAGAATTATTCTGCTATCCGTCTAACAATGATAAGCCTCTTGAGGCAACAGCCAATGTTTCAGGAGAGCCGGTGTAGCCAGCAGATATCCGGGCCAAGA
This sequence comes from Cephalopholis sonnerati, assembly GCA_019142605.1. Classification (NCBI taxonomy): domain Eukaryota; kingdom Metazoa; phylum Chordata; class Actinopteri; order Perciformes; family Serranidae; genus Cephalopholis; species Cephalopholis sonnerati. The sequence continues at coordinate 9,928,526 of JAGQAX010000006.1, forward strand.
CTCTCTTCCATGCACCTGCCATTTTGGCTAATCCTTGTAAAGAAATAGCTGCATATTAATGCAGATACATTTTCTATGAAGCTAATATAAAGATAAATCATTGTAAGATGACAGCTAATGGGTTAACAGATTGCATTTTAGCCAGTGCCTTCCACCTCTTCTCATAGACTGTTTACAAAGCGTTGAAACGTATTTGGTCAGTACTACTCAGACTACAAACATTTGCGATACCAAAAGCTTGTCCCATTACCTGCAGACTGTGCACACATATGCAGATATCTGTTTTTAGAGATAATAAGAGTGTAAATAGACACACAAGGTTAAAACAATGAGCTCTCGTTTGACACTGGAAGTTGTCCGTTTGTGTTTGTCTTTATTGTTAAATGCACTGAAGCAGCCATTCAGAGAGCAGCCTGTTTGATTTGAGCTTTCTGGGAGCAACTGGCTCTATTCCCCCATGTTAATGTAATCATATTACCACACAGGAAAGCTATTGTCATATGCTTCTGTCAAAAGAGTAATGGAAATGCTAGCAGGCTTTATATAAGAGGGAGAACGGGGTCTTGCATAAGAGCGGCAGCAGTGTAAAAAGCCCATATGCAGGACCTAATTTCACGCAATCAACAAAGCCACTTTGTGTCAAACCTTTGCTCTTTTTAAAATCCTCCTTTAAAGGAGCTGCAGGCCTCCGAATCAAGACTTGGACAAGCCTCACAGAAGCTCACAATTTCATTTCACACTGAATGGAATTAGCCAGTGGACCAACCTTACAAAGTGGCTTTAAAAGATTTTAGTTCCGCCCCGAAACACTCGGCATGTCGCTGCTGTGAAATGTGAATATGAGGATGTGAGTGTGAGTGTATGTGTGCGTCAGAGGGAAATGTCTAAAGAAATAGATTCATAAAGGTCATGACTAAAATGTCCTTTTACTTTAGAAAATTACCCAGTAACGCTCCACTGCAGGACCGGCCTTTAATATCAATATGTCCATTTCATCTGAAGCCAAGCGTTTGCTTCTCACCATCACTGCTGATAGAGATTGCCTGAACACCGTAGACAAAAAAGACAGAGGTGAACAAGGCAAGAGATGATTACCTTGCCTGACTCTTTCATTCTGTTTGTTTCTTTTTCTGTTTTAGTTTCTCCTTCCTGTCTATCCATATACTTGCTCTGGCTTTAGTGGTTACATTTCTTTGATGGTAAACAACTCAAAAGGAGCTTGGATGCCTGAAACAGCAAAGCTTAATTTTTACATGAAGCATAATTCATCAATAAGAGACTCTGATGTGTTAAATGATTTACTTTTCGAGGGCTGCTTTGAATATTACATGTTTTAAAGTCTGACTAAATTTCTTTTTGACTGACAAACTCTTGTTTCTCTGGTTCCGACTATCAGCCTCTCTCTCGCTATCATCCACTTCTTTTACCCATATCATCCATAGCAAAGCCTTTAGATTAAGAGAAGAGGACACAGGGAAGGAGGACAGAGAAGCCCGGAGTCAGAGAACAACAGAGGGAGAAAGAGGGAGTCGATCCTCTGTGTTTGCTGCTGTGTGGTTCTGGCTGTGGTCCAGCAGGGCCTGAGGACCCAATGTTGCAGCTCTGATGAAGAGAGCTCTGCAGCCCCACTCTTTTCTCTCTGCTCCCCCTCTTTCCAACGCTCCACTCCTCCATTTCTCCAGTCCCCACACTTTCTCCCTGCCTCCCCTCTCATTCGCTTATACTTGTTAGCTTTCCCCACATACCCCCACTCCCGCCCTGCCTGTACCCTGCCAATGTGATCCATGTGTTGTGCTCCAGCAGAGACTGCTGAGGCAGCAGAAAGAGGGAATATTTACAGATCAGTCAGATGGGGTTGAGCTCTGCTCCTACTGCACACTCACAGTTCCTCGTCAATCACTGCTACAAGAGCTGCAACACACAGGCAGAGACACTGCTGCACACACATAAGGGCATTTAAGCCACGCTGAATGTAAGCACACGCGTGTACTTACCCATGCGCTCATACAGAATACACAGGTAAATCATATGGACACAGGTGTATAGTTTTTGTGTATAGTTGCACAGTCGGGGTGTGCCATATCATACTGTTCACAATAACATGGTGTCATTTTTTTATATGATAAAAAAATTGTATCCTAGTTATGGCAACGTTCCGACATGTTGATATAATGATGTCACACGTTACACACAGCAACAACAAGCGTGGCTGAGAAAATGCTACCGACCCAACAATGGAGGAGTAAGTTAAAAAAAGGGGAGCGACTTCACTAGTGAGGAACAGTGGCGTTGTTCGGCCTGCAGGGCATCCGAGGCTACAGCCCCGAATGTTTTATGAATAGCCCTGAACTTTACAGACCCTTTTAGCGACTTGCTGCTCAGAGTAATCTCAGTTAGCAGCTCTTGTGGCAGCAGCAAAGCGTCTCTCCTTCTCCTCTCTCGCCATACGCACACAGGCAGAATTGAGTTACTATGGTTATGGGAGTGGGCGTTTCAAATTAATTTTGTCGTAAGCTAGTGGTAATTATAGACTGTATATAAATTTGGACGACATGACAGCTTCCCAAAAGTGAAACACATTATATAAATATTTCCCAAAGATGGATCCTGTCATTGAACATAGGTCTTATCACACTGATGTATGTTCAAGCGTTTGTTTTTCTGTTAAGTTTTTACTAGTTATCTGATGCTATAAAAAGGGTAACTTCCATATTCCCCACCCTGGTGGTGCCTGCTTGTGTTTTTCCAGGCTGTTCAATCAAATAAATGAAATAAGCTGCAGCTAGTTACACTGAGTATAGACATCAAAACTCCACCTGCAAAACTGAGACAACTCGGTTTTTACAGTGAACATTTCTTTCAAGAGTATTATGTCGTGTCTTCCATAATCCACTGAAGACAGCGTGTAAAACAGTGCACAGCACCGTTGGACATTTTTTGTATAGGAATATGGGAGTTATACGAGAAAATGTGGTGCCAAAGGAAAGGGCTGTCTGAAGGCAAGGTAAAGCAGTGAAAATATTATAAACATAGCATCCACTTAGATTGATTTTTTTTTAGGCAGGCCTTTTTTAAAGTGGCTAAAACACTATTTGCTGTTAACCCTAATCCACAGTAATGCATAGCCGAGCTTCTGGGATGCTAGTCCCATCTGTTTTTGCAAACAGGAGCGTGCAGGTCACCTGTATGTAATACACTGACTATTAATAAGTGTCTCACACAGCCCCAGTTCAAACTCAAACTATCCCTTTATTACAGCAGAGATTGCTACAGCGCAGACTGACTCCAAGTGATGCTACAAGTGCAAGATGGAAGCAGTCGTAGCCATGATATTATGGCTCCATGTTTGTACAGTGGGAGGAAGTGGAGACCCATCGTCAATCTTTATGTATTTTTATTTGTTGGAATGTAAGCCTGGGTGAAGCTCGACAGAAGTTAATGTGTGTAGGCCTGATAGTCTTCGTAACATTACAGCCTGTTAAAATAAAAGCAGGTTTTTGTGTGTGCGTGTGAGGGGTCTGATGGTCGATGCTGACTGACACAAGTTACAGTGAGACAAGCAGAGGAAAAGTGGAAGAGGGTACAGGTCCAGGTGGAGAAAACATCTTTTTTTCCCTCTAAAAAAGGACAGGTAAAATATTATTGTAGCAACTTTTTAATAGTGGTTGATATTGCCTGCCAAACCAATACACTGACAGATAATCTACTGCACAGTCATCCAAATTAGATTTGAACTATTTCGACTCTAATATACTCCAACAAATAATCAGACTGGGTCAGTCCACAAACTCACAGTCCAACACCATTTATTTATGATCCTAAAAAACTCACAAATCCAAGGTATGCTAAGTAAGAACACTTATTTTTAACATGGTCCCAAGATAAGATAAGTTGAAAGAAATAAAACATTTAATCTTGAACTTCAGGGTTGAGAAAATACTTTTTCACTTTGAATATTTTCTACAAATCCTTTCTTCATAAAAGATAAAGTCTAACTTGTGAGTGAGTCAGTGTTTTAATGTCTACACAACTTTCACAGTAGGAAAACTGTCTACACTTAGATCAAGAAATATTTGAGTTAATACCCAAGACTAAGAATCTGGACAACCATTTACCACCATCTGTCAGTACTGACAGTTTGATACTAGATGCTAAGGAGTCGGCACTGAACATGTGTTTAGCTTCAGTACGCAGACCTGTGTTACTGTACATGCTCTGAAACATCAGCCTCACCCGTAGAGAGCAACACTCATAGAGAAACACTGGTTCTCTCTGTATGATGCCTCTCAGGCTGATGAAGACATCAAACTCACTTCCTTTTTATCTTCACTCAGGAACAAACACACTTGCAGGTTGTCTGTGGGTGCTGTTCACAGCGGGGATCTAATCTAATAGATATGCATGTCCAAAAACTACGCCTGCATACATTCAACTTGTCAATTTTGCATTCATCAGCTCAGTTCAAAGACTGAATTGATTGTATCTCTGCACTTTGAGCCAGAGCCAGTTCTCCAAACTTCCTGGAACATCCACTGTGAGCCTACGGCAGACAAACTGCAAACCTACTGTTGCTTTTTACCCCTCTTTATTCTTCCTCTCTCATTTGCTGAATCCATTCCTCAACTTGTGCGCATGTAACAGATGAATCAGAGTCCGATGGGAGTTTAACCAAAACTACACAGGCAGTGCAGAGACACACACACAGTACCACACTGCAGTGCTCTGAACAAACAGATGATGCTGCCAAAGAGAGGTGTTGCTCCTGCTAACTCTGTCAGCGCAACAAGGTCAACATTCAAAACACAGGCAGAGTGTGTGTGTGTGTGTTTGTGTGGAGTGCGTAAACAGCATGGGGAGACCTTGACATCCACTTTCTGAGTTCCCATACCCAGCTGGGGCAGATCTCCTGCGCCCAGGTCACCCTGTGGCCGTGCCGATGACCTGCCAACACCCCGTCAATCACACTGACCAAGCCCAACCTCCGGCCTTCACACGCACGCACACACACACACACTGCAGCACCTCTTAGCCCACCCTTTCCCTCCAACATACCTTCCTCTCTCACCTGCCGGTAAGGTCAACAGGAGCCTAATGTCAGCAACCTGGCTGGTGTCATGGCAACAGTCTGCCCAGCGATGGTGTTACTCAAGGACAAACAGTCACATTGTATCAATTTAGCAGCCCTGACCTATTCAAAACTTTATTCCCTGCATGCATTACTTTTAAGGTTATCAGCGCTCACATATCGGATGTGACACTCACAGTCGCTGGTTTAATGTGATGCTTTAATGCTTTTAAATAATACTTGGAAATGACACAAGTTATCGTTCATTTTAATGGTTATCCTCCAAACAGCCTGTGTAATTTATGTGTGGCATATCACCAGTGTAGCCAGTAACACACAGGTCGACCAGGTCATTCCACCTTCCCTGACACGAGGCTCGACTGCGGCCAATTAAAGCCCCGCGTGACGCTGAATAACCTGTACCTCACAGGTCTGTGCACGTACACCTGTTGCACAGCTGACTCAGCCTGACCTTGCACAGTTTCTATAACGACCGATTAACATGAAAACTGACAACAGGTTTTCTGTATGTGGTAAACGGTAAAATAGACCTGCAATTGTATAGCACTTTTCTAGTCTTCTAACCACTCAAAGTGTTTTCACACTATGAGTCACAGTCACCTACACAGCCGAGGCTACCATACAGGGTACCACCTGCTACTCAGAAACCATTCACATGCGCTAACACACCCATGGCACAGCCATTGGAAGCAATTTGGGGTTCATTATCTTGCCAAAGGACACTTCAACATGTGGACTAGATGAGCCAGGGATCAAACCGCTGATATTCTGATTAGTGGACGACCCACTTTACCTCCTGAGTCACAGTTGCCCTGTTTTAATTCGGGTCTATGATTCATCAAAAACAGGATCCATATGGGATAAACTTTACACAGCTGTTCTTCTATTACAACCATATTAACAACTATAGATTTAGGAACATATATATATGCATGTGACCTACATTTCTAACCAACTGTTAAACCCTTTTTGAGGCTGATGTACCCTAAGCACCCTTCCACAGCTTCACAGTGTTGATTTTCAAAAAGGCCATGAGCTGTAGTTTCTTCCACACCCTTCAAAAGGATTCAACATCAAGACATCAGTGAGAATGCAGTATACTATAACAGTCATCGTGATATCCAACATGTTGCCTCAAACTACAATGACCTGGCGCCTCTCTATCTTTAAGAGCATGCATAGCTTATGATAACATTCTTCCTTTGGAGGAAAAGACTTTATACACACAGACATGCGTGAAATTGGGAATGCTTTGCTCTGAACTCGGCAGCCTGTTTAAATCCAGTAATAAAAGGTGATTAAAATGGCTGATAACTGCATTCTGCAGCAGCATGTAGTAAGCACTGTGGTCTTGCCTATGGCTATGGGTATAGACCTTTCCTTTCTTTTGGATTGTTTGGATTGACAATGCATAGTAGAAAACAAACAGTGAACTCCATTTCTCTTGTAGAAATAAATTATGAGAGTAGATTAACCTCATCTGATTCTGCTCCCTGCACGCTAGGGCGGTATATCTCTCCCTGTCTAGTGGGCTCCTTTTTCCATTGTTTTTATGTCCGTTTGTCCAGATGTCTGAGTTTCTCACTTATTCTCAGGAGTAGTGGAGAGGAGGGCCTCAAGTAAAAGTTGAGCCAACTCTGAGCCAGACATTAATAATTGAGGAGGGCAGGAGGGGAGAGAATGGCTCCTGCAATATTCATATGTCATATTGACTTGACTGCCAGCCCATGCACACAGTCCTTATGAAGTCTCACAGATGACTGAGGATGCAATACTGCGTCCTCCCTCAGCCTCCTCCTACATCCCCTTTCTTTACCTCTGCACATTTTCCCATCTTCCACCCATATGCCACCTCCTTTTTCTCCACTCCCTCCCTCACTTTGCCATCTCGTCTCCTGTCCCCTTCTCTTTCCCTCTGCCACTTCTTTTCATCCCCTTCTCATCTGCTGCCATCTCTCAGAAGAGTATGGCATGCCCATGGGCCAAATTCAATTATAGACCAAATTAAAGAGATGCTTCTCAACTCCCTCAACAGACAAAAGGAACACACGCATGCACCAGAAACGCCCAAGGGTTACAACCACACACACACCAACACATGCACACACAAAGGCAAACAGACAATCACACTCTACAGCCTCTGCGGGGTGCAAAAGAAATCAACACAAACCACTGACGAGAGAATGGACAAACCGCAATTTCAGATTGTGTCCCCAAGTTCGTCCCCTTCCCCAAGTGTTGCTTCACTGACAGAGCTTTGCCACTGTTGCTCGCTAAAAACCTGGCCTTTCTGCCTCCTCATCTCTCCAGGCTCCAGATGCAGTCTTTAATTAGCCATACTAATGGTAACATAGCTGTGAATAAGTAGCTGGCCGCCTGACTGGTCCAAATCTGGGAGGACAATCTGATGACTTAGACAGTAAAGCGGGGAGAACCATCGTTAGTACCAACCGTCCGCATTTTAGCATCAGCCGTAAAATATCAAATCCTCAGAAAGAGTTGGAGTGTTTCTGGGGTCAACCAATTATCGAGCGCTGCAGGCTACACTGGCTGCCTTTCAACGTGATTAGATCTGAACTCACCAGAGGACATCCGGTCCACTTGTTCTCTTGTACAGAGAGCCGAGATTAAAAAGCTCAAAATGAAATAAAAAATATATTTTTTATGCTGAGAATTCAACGTCTGCTGCTCTTAGCAGGAGAAAAAGAAGGGAGAGCTGGACAAAGGGGGAAGAGGGATTTGATGTGAGGAGAGTCCCCTCCATCTTTCAAAACAGCCTCGGGCTGAAAGCAAGAACTGAGAGCGTGAAGATGTAAAATAATACTGCTGCTGTTGTTAAAACTACAGCATCAATTTTGGTGATTTGCATGTTTTTACTTGAAGGTCTGTAATAGGCAGAACAATTGTTGTGACCTCTGGGCTAATAAAATCCACTCAAAACCCATAATAGCATTTGTTAAAATGCATAAATTGAAAATGAGACCGCAGCGTAACATTCCTGAAAACCTGACTTTTTAATAATGCAGGATTTTTTTTGTAATGAGACACTGTACAGAAAAAAATCCTGCGACTGCATGTAAACATGTTGTTCCCTCATTACATGTGCAAAAAAACAGGAAACAAGATATAAGATTCAATGCTTACTTGTCCTGGGGGGCTGTGCCATGACCTTGGTGTTAATGCACGTGTAGGGGAAGATGCCTCAAGTCCGCAGAGGTGTGTGTGCATGGTGTGTGTGTGTGTGTGTTGGAACGTGGCAGGGAGTGGTGGTGGGTGGCAGGTGTTGCAGTACGTCACCTCTGCTCTCCCTGAGGATAAAGTAATAATAATTCTCCACCAAGCTGAATAGATATCGCCTGAGGGCTCGAACAATACATGGGAACAACAAACAATTCACACACACACACACACACACACACACCAACTTGAAAGAGCCATAAACCACCAGCCGCCCACACTGTCCTCACTGAACCAGGCCTGTAACATTACTCTGCACCAACACCCAGTTAATCACACATACACACACACACACACAATATCAATTTGTGGAGCACAAGCACAGCGCAGTAATAAATATGTAAATAACCCCACAGTTTGTGCTCACGTGTGTGTGTGTGTGTGTGTGTGTGTGTGTGTGTGTGTGCTGGAGGAAACAAATAGTACCCACAAGGAGAAGAGGCATAAGCATCATTGTCATCCTGTGTTGAGACGACACACCCAACAATGCACAAGTTCGCACCAAACACACACCCACAAAATGACCTATCCATGACAGGAACTGTGTACAGATGGATCAACAAATACAAATGGATCAATTGGAAGGCAGTGCATCTACACACCCTTCACACACATACACACACACCTACACACACAATCCATGACTGTGACAGTGGGATGGGAGAGGGGGTGTCTGTCATTGTCCTGTAAGGGGATATCGGAGTTGATGTTGGCGACTTATCCACACTCTTCATAATCCATTGTGTGTGTTTGTGTGTGTGCGTGTGAGGGTGTTGGTGTGTACGTGTGTAGCCGACCAGGCCTGGTGTTGTTGATAAGAGCTGAGGGCTTAGTCCTCAGTCACAGGGACACACTCAGAGCATTAATGAGCCCACAGCACAGAGGAGAACCTCTGCCAAAAAGGTCTTTATCAGCCACTAGGAGCCAGTGTGTGTGTGTGTGTGTGTGTGTGTGTGTGTGTGTGTGTGTGTGTGTGTGTGTGTGTGTGAGAGAGAGAGAGAGAGAGAGAGAGAGAGAGAGAGAGTGTGTGTGAGTGAGACAGTCCTTGTGTCTCCATGTCTTTTTTTTTTTTACACATTCCACTGTATTTTCGGAAAAAGTATTCCTGATCAAACACTCTCTCCTCACACACACACGCCTTGGTTGTGGGTATAGCCTGAAGGTGAGGCTGGAGGTTGAGATGCAACACACAGCAGTTCTGTCTGAGAGTGCACATCCATCACACAGACAGCTTTAACACTAAGTGTGTATGTGAGAGTGAATGTGTGTGATTTCAGAAGTTAGTTAGGCTGGGTAACAGGGTGATTTTGTTAACAGGGCTACCAAAGCAAAGCAACAAGGTGATTGAATGACAGACTATTATATTGGTTGTCAACATGAGGCGGTGAGCAAACGTCAGAAACAAAATGGAGACATGGACAGACTGACAAGAGGAGAGAGGGAGGGTGACACAGGTTGCCAAGAGGAAATGTCTGCGTGTCTGTCTGCAGCAGACTGTTGAGCGCAACACAACAAGGACAGTAATTCTAGTCCCGCAGCTCTCATAAACACACGCCGAGTACAAGAACAAGTGACGTGCACTTCAAAGTGTACACAAAGCCAGAAGAGAGAACACACTCACCTACGTGCGACACTGCAGAAAAACACAGTTGTCAACTCCAACTTTTTGATAAATGGCTTTTCTTCCACTCTCCCTCTGATTTGTCATGTTTCAGTAACCAGGAGGCATTGCTTTCATCTGCGAGAGGTACAAAGCAGAAGGAGGAAAGATGGTGGCATCAGGAGGTGTTACATACACTGTCTGGTAAGCACCTGAGTTTTGCTTATCGTTCTACTTTTGAATTATTGAATGGAATCAACAAATCAAACAAGCAGCCGATCAGTCAGTTATCCCGTACAGAGAGACGGGAGGGGACCAGGCAGAGTGAAGTGGAGAGTTGGGTTTGAAGTATTCCAGGTTTAGGACTGTGCATCAAGAATTTATGGGCTCTAAGTGATGCTGGTTTGAGATTACAGCAGGGGGGGCTTTGCTCAGCTGCACAGTGATACTGGTGCTTGGCGGGGGGGAAACTGCTGAGTGGTGTGTACCATTTGACAGTGGGGGGTGTTTCTTAGTTATACACACACACACACAGGAGGAGGAGGAAGCAGAATGGTGGGGGGTTGACAAAATATTGTCGATAGAAAACAACTTCTACCCTTAAAGTTGGGGCATAGTGGACTGCATGACAATTATCATACTTAACATTAATCATTTAACAGGGTTTTTTCCCAGCTAGTGTACCTGAAATTTGGGAAAAGGTGACAATTTCAGCTTATTGTCATTCAACCCAATGTTTCCCACAATTACGTGAGTTTATTTTGTAATAGTATTTTGTGATCTTTTACAAATCAAAGAGAGAATAAATGGTAAATCCACAGAAACAGAATGAGAGTAGGAAGGATATTAAACTGTGTGTCGTGGTCATTTGACTAATTCAGAAGAAACTGGGCATTGCTTTTAGCGATGGTGACAACTCCTGTGAGTGGGGCCATGAAGGAGAAGAGGATATACTTTATTTATCCCTGAGGGGGAATTCTTTTTTTTCCACTCTGTCGTCATATACACACACAGGCCTGAAATACACACACATGCACTAACAGGACCTATACATCCATTAAATGGAAAGATGTCGGAGCACAGGGGCTGCCCATGGACGGGCGTCCCGAGCAGCTGGGGAGTTTGGTGCCTTACTCGGGGGCACTTTCTTGGTGCCCAGGAGGTGAGCTGGCGCAGTTTACTCTCCATATTTGGTCCAGATGGGGACTTGAGCCAGCAACTCTCCTTGTCCCAACCCAAGTCCATATGGACTGAGCTACTGCGGCCCCACACTTACAAGTTTGATACTCCACTAAGCTGGCATTTTTCTTTTGTCTATCTCTTAGTGATGCTTACCAATAGAAATACGAAGCAAATTCAATCCAGCGATCCTTAATTCCTCAATAGCAGCTAGGCAACTAAGACAGTGCACAGAGGGTGCTCACGTCAATGAGACTGTGACTTGCCACAAGCTGGTTAATACATAAGTTATCCTGATTTTGATAAAACATGCACACACAGCCGGGATGTTTTTGTTCTGTACATAACACCTTTACTAACAAAAGTTCTTTATCATACGACATGACCAGAAGACTTTGACAACTGAAAGCATAAATAATGCAATGCAACAAATACACACATGATCTTAGAAACTAGAATTCCTGCCTCGCAGTTGTAAGCCTCCTCCAACCAGTCAAATTGCAGTTTACATCCATTTCTGTCAGTTTAATATGTAGCCATGACAGCTGACAATGCCTCCAATATGGATGTGTCTCCAAAGAAGCTACACACTCTGAAAATGAGATGCTTCAAACACATCTTGAGCCCGGCAGCACAGAAGATCTATACAATCAACACAGTCTCAAGGACAACCAACAGGGTTTCCCTACACATTCATTTATTTGTGGCAGGCCGCTATGATTAAAGCATCTACTGCCATGTTTAGATTTTCTATTTTTGGAGCTCAACCGTTCATTAGGTGCGCTGCTGGAATATATCTAAGCTACTGTTCGGTTATTTATGCTCCACAAATTGAGGCACAGACAGGGCAGCAGAATGGCAGCCACAGTGAAACTTAACCCTGAGTGCGCTGGGTCTAAAGTTTGCTTTCAGTCACAGATAGCTGCTCCTCTCATCCAGCGCTGATCGGATCAGCTGATACATTATCCATCCCATGACTGAATCCATCCCATGACATGTCACAGACTGATACAAGGACACACAGGCGAGAGACAAGATAGCACAAACCTCCATAAGTTTTGAAATATTGCATTTACAAGAATGGGATGGACACAAGGTCACAGTGACCTTGACCGTTGACCACCAAATTCTAATCAGTTCCTCGCTGAATCCAAGTTGATTTTTGTGCCAAATTTAAGGAAATTCTTTCAAGTTGTTTTTGAGATATCACATTCATGTGAACAGGAGAAATGGACAATCAGAAAATATAATGCCTCCAGCCTCAGCTGTCACCAGCACAGAGGTCTAAAAATATTATTAAGAAAACACAGAATTAGATATCTGAGCATGAGAAGCTTATGGAGGACACCTGCTCTTAAACTTACAGTCAAGAGGTTCCTCCCTGCCTGACTCACAAACACGCCAACATTACAAAACAGACTGTGCATCTTTACTCTTGTAACCTGCATAAAGACAACACAAAAACACACATGCTCACATAACATGTCTGGTTCCTTAAACAGCATGTGTCTGCTTCCCAAGCCCTGGAGTAATAGCAGTCATTACCGCGCACGAGCAACATGAGCACACACACTCACTGACACACTCACACACATTGTCCAGGAGGTTATTACAGCGGCAGTGTAGCTTATTACCCGGCCTCAGCACCACTCAATTATTCAGCCCGAGTCCACGGGGATAGAAGAAGCAGCTCAGTGTGCTACTTACAACACGCCTAAGTAGGCCAAAGAGACTGAAACTAAAGTATGACACACAGACGCACCATGGCATCACCATGAAGACCATGGAAACTGGGAACTCCGAGCACGGATAACACATTTTAGGAGCCGATTTAGCAATTCAAAGTGTGTGCGTGTGTGTGTGATGGTTGAGTCACTTTCGGTGAATGGGTACAGTCACAGAAGGCCAAACATATCACTAGCTGGAGGGACAATTAGACTAAATCTCTACATGGCCTAATTCTGACTTCACCTGACTTTTACATTTTCAGCGTGGCTGTCATCAGTTCATACATTAATGCAAAAAAAACATGTCCTCACCACTGCCAAATTCGCCTTTCATCGCTGTGAAAACTGAGGTATTTCCCTCTAAAAACATTCCTGTTGATCCTTCTTAATAGAAATAAAACTGGCACATCCCCAGTCATGTACCTTTGCTGTACTGCCTACACACACACACAAACCACAGAGGACGATACAACCTTGCCTGATCCCCCAGTAGTTTATTAAATACTTTTACAATCTTGTGGAGAAATGCAGACAGAGGAGGCAGAGGGGCTGAGAGTAAGAGAGTGGAGGGAGCAGATCTATTTTAGAGTGAGATTAAGCAGAGCTGTGTTGAAATAGAAGCCCTGACCGACCAAGCCATGATCTGGGGACTTATTAAAGACTCTTATTAAAAGTTAAGGAAGGCCCTAAGAACCTTACAATAAGAGAGCGGGGTGCAGGGGGGGGGGGGAGAGAATCACACAGTGGAGGGGGTGATGCGTGTGGTGGAGAAAGGACTGAGCTTTAAGCTCTTTCTTTCCTTCCTGTTTTCATCAGAGCACACACACTCCATGACCGTCTCCCTCCCGACTCATCTCCACTGACTCCTCCTCACTCTCCAACCAGGTCAGCTAAATAAAGTCCACGGTTTTAGCCTAATTTCTGACAGTCTGAAGACTTAACACACACACACCGACACCCAACTGCATGCACTCAGTCATCAAGTGCTAGTTTTAGATTTCAGAGCCAGTCCTTTTTTCCTGTATTGCTACACAGTGTGCAGCATGCTCATTGAGCATAACACAGGCCCTGTGCACGCTTATTTGATTCAGTGCAGGTCCTGTGTGATTGCAGCCTATCCCATAGAGAGCGCCGTACCACCTGCTTATTGATCAGTTAAAAGATAAGGCTTGCTAGAGCTAAACATCTAACGCCAAAGGGGGTATTGGCATAAAGCTGCCTTTCTACCTTCTCGGGAACCCTGGGGATGTGGATCGAAGACCACAGTGTGTGTGCTTGTGTATCTGTGTGTGAGATGACATTTAACAACTACTGACAAAAAAAGAAAAAGTACAGCATATATATACATACATTTCCCTCCTTTTGTTTTGCCTCTTTCTCTCTCCCTCCGTCTCTAAAGACTAACCATCATCAGCGCTTTGTCCTTCAAACCAGAGCAGGCAGGAAGCATAATGGAAACCATGACAACGAGACGGCGAACAGACAGCACTGCTTAAGCTGAGTGAGGATGGATGGATGTATGGATAGATGGGGTTTTCTGAGAGGACGACTGAAGGGGAGGGGAACTGAGAAGATATGTAGGAGAACAAAAACAAGGATTCTCAACGCCAGTTTTCAACACCCTCCCCCCTTACAGTACACGCATGTTGGGATGAGACAAACATACAGACATGTATATACATACGCACTGAAGGTACTTAATTTTCTTGGCAGATCTGCAGGACTTTGAGGCATAATGTGAGTCGCTGCTTTGGTTTAGGAAAGGCTCTGTGGGGTTTTTCCTTTACGTTTTCCAAGTCTCGGCTATCAAAGTTCGTCATTAAACATGTAACAGAATTCAGCTGGACTCAAACCAACAGAAAGCATGCAGTTATTCCCAGTCACTAAGGTTTTGGCACTAAATCTATCTTGTGAACCTTAGCTAACAGCATGTAGTGGTGGCTGGCATTAAGGTTTCCTCAGATGTTATGATGGTTTCCCCCGGCAGTAAGCTGGAATTATAATGTCAAATTTAAAACAAACGTCACAGAAACAAACGTACAAGGATTAATGTGAAATTATTGTAATTTATTCCAGGCTTAATCCCTCATAATATCCCTGGTAAGTAGCTGTAAGCAGGCAGACACACATACACTCTCAATCAGTCTCCCACACATACACAGATGCCTAAAGTAAGTCCCCTTTCCCTCAGTAACCACCACTAGGAATAGTCAAACCATTTATTTCTTGTTTACACATGTTTTAACCAAATAAACTACAATTTGCAGCATGTTTAGGCTAATTAACTGTGATTTACAGCATGCTTTTAGCCAAATTAATTTGAACTTGTAGCATGTTTTAGCATAATACTGGATATGTTGCATGTTTTAGCCTGATACATTAAAACTTGTAGCATGTTTTGGCCAGCATACGGCTAGATTCAGATCGAAGCAGTTGCAATTTTCACCGCCAGTGGCCACTTCTGTAAGTAGTAAATGTACTTGTGCCCATCTGAGTGTCCAGGGGTGTGTAGGTCTTAAATGAGATGTGGTTTAGGAGCATTGTGGGAGCACTTCTATTTTGAGGTGGCAGAAAGCAATTGCACCATTGTCCAACAAAAAGTCTAAAGTCAATCGCGCAGTATTTTCCTGCTATTTAACAGGCGGCCGCTGTTTGCTCTGCCAGAGAAATACACAGTAATTGCATTGATCATGCATTTTGTTGTTTATTTTACTAACTTTAAGGTCTGCTGCTCTGAAATCTCAGCAGGCCTTTATGAATTCAAGCCTCATTTTTCATCAGACAAGTGCATCCTCATTAAGAGAGACGCTGTGCGCATTTTACGCACGAGAAGCAGCGTAATTTCATCAATTATTTCAGAAGCTAAAAGTTTAGTTTTGTTTCCTCTGTCAAGTTTACAGCTAATGATTGTTTTCATAATCATCTGAATCATTACCTTAGAATGAGATGTTTATATCTACATACAGAGCTGGTCCTCTTCTCCACAGTCTGCCATGTTGAATGGATAAACCAAACACTGGCTCTAGATAGGGCCATTTGTGTTGTCAAGTTGGCCAATAAAGTTCGCCTTCACGTTTAGGCACACAGGAGAGGTTTCAGCTCTGCAACCTCATCGCAGATGCCACCCTGGACCTTTACATTGTTTTTGCTGTTGACTTAGGCTCGCTGTAGTAAACACCATTGTTACTTGCTGCAGTGACATTATCGCTCCAACTGTTTTACTCTCAGTAGAAACCTGCTCACTTCTGCATTTAAATAGCAAAGCGCCAGGTGCAGGCACACCTGGCTGTTAAAAGGAATCGGAGACGACACTGATTAGTTGAATTCATGTTACGCCCAAGACATACCTATGATTAATTAAGGGACTAAATACAGCTCCTTTGCCCCTTGTGCCTTACTTTGATTAGGTGGAGTTACTCTCAGTGCTGGGGAAGCTACTTTGAAAGCATAGCTTTGCAAGCTACCAATAACTTCATACTGGAGGAAGGTGAACAACAGCAAAGGGAGAAATTTGGTTTGGTCAATCAATTTCCTTTGTTTAAAAAGAATAAATAAATTGAAAATGTTCATGTGATATGAAATAAAAATAAAATATGATAGAAAAATAACACGCCAGCAAAAACTGCCACTCAAGTGATTTTTTTGCAACAAGTGCCCACTTGTTCACAGGTCTTACACAGGTCCAAAGAAACCTTTGGGAATGCTTCTTGTAGTTACAATGCCCCGATAATATGGAACACTCTGCCTTTAAATATCAGATTTGCTGGCCTATAACTAGCAGTTATCAGTTTTATTATTTTTAATATGTATTTTCTGAATTAATTCATTGATTTTGTTTATTTATTCTTCTAATTTCTCCTTGAACAAGTGTTGTATAATTGTATGGTTTTATCTCTTTGCTGCTTATCTCTGCCGCTGATGTGTAGAGCACTAGAGCAGGTGATCTACACTCAAGTTCACTCATTCATTACATAAACAAAAAATATATATAAATACCCCACTATTCATGAGAAAGTGCAGGAATATCAGCTTTGATTCTGACATCTGCCTTCAAGAAACTCCAGTCCAGTCCAGGTGAGGGTATTGCACCAAGCAGGATTACTCAGTCAGCCAGGTAACCTCTGAAACAGCATGCAACAACTTCTCTTAACATCTGCTCATAAATAGCACTAATCAATATTTACAACTAATTGTGGCCAAAGGAGGTCCAGTGATAGTAGAGAAGCACAAATGGTATGGTAAAATAAAGACATTCCTTTCCTTTATGGCCCAAAATCAGGGATGCAAACTCATCAGGGGACAAAGACATGAACCTCTAGGGGGATCCAGGGGTTCGGGGAGAGAATCCACCCTAAAATGAATGTTATCTTACTGCTATTAAAGTTAAGTCAGGAGGTATCAGCACAGGGGACTAAAAAACAGTCAAAACAGTGCAGATCTGGGTCCAAAACTGTGATAAAGTACATTGTAGCTAATAAATATCAATACGGTTTTTGCTATTTACAGCTATTGCAACTGCTGTTTGGTAAATCAAAAGATCGGACTTAAATGTGACTTTTATAAATTGATTTTACAATCACTATAACTAAAGAAAAACTGTCACAGGGTATCTAAAATCAGTTTCTGTCATTTTCAGTGAGCTTGGCATTTGTCCATTTCTTAGGCAATGTTGTAAGGCTACTTAGGCGACAAGTGTTCTATTTAACTAGTGTGCTTGTGTGTTTGTGGCTATGTGCTTTGGTCTATGCTGTGTTTTATGCTGTACTTTTGTATAGTACGTGGTCAGTGTTTTTGGTTAAATGGTTAGGTCTTTGTTTTATTAATAGTGCTTATGTTTTGTTGTTTTTGCCCATGTGCTTTGTTATGTGCTTTTGTCTGTGGTTATATGCTTGCTCTATGCTCATGTGCCCTTCTATGGAAATGCCATCACTCCGTTTTTATCTGTGCTTATGTTCTTTTTCATTATTATTATTATCATTATTATTATTTCAACCAAATAAATAAATAAATAAAATTATTTCAACCTCTTTTTCTTATAGACACATACGCCATCAACCTGCCAGGGACTGCTGATGAAAATTAGCCTATATGGCTTAATCTGGCACATTAACATGACTTAAATGACCATGTTTATTAATGTGCACTGTCCCTTTCTAAATAAAATAAACATAAACACAAATATATCACAAGTAACACAAGTCAATTTAGCTAATTCTCAAAAAATGGCCAAAAAACAGTGATGAAACTACTTGAATCATTAAGCATATATTAATAATGTAGTTGAACTGCCATCAAGCCACTGCTAAATACTGTTACACATTACTGGTTTCATTTCATGTAGTTCCCTGCTCCCCAACACCTGGTTACCCTGATAGCACTTGGGGTTCAACATAGTGTAGCATGTTTTAGCCTAATTACAGCATGTTGTAGCGAGCTGAATAAACTAACTGCAACTCATGTATATAATATTAACATGTCTAGCCAGCCTAATGAACTAGAATTTGTTCTCAATATCCCCGTTTCAAACTCACAAAGTCAGTATCATCTTATGAGCACAGGCTAAATACAGCAGAAATGTTAACTTACATCTTGCAGCGTCGTTTCTGCCTTCACACTGCTTTCACAGCCGTGTTGGCTCACTGTTGCTCCCTTGTGTTCAAAATAAAAAATGCGTTTAAACTGCGGATATCCAAAGCATCTTCAGCTATTAACTGAACCACATCTTGTTCGCCATTTTACCTGTGGTGCTAATCATAGCTGTGACACACAGCTGCTGTAACACACTCACACAGGTGTTCCCACCTTCCTAATTAGACCTCCTCTCAGGACTGTGTGGGCGTGTACAGACACGCCCACTTGATTGACATCTCCCTCCCTCCTGATGCACCTGTTAGCAGGTGGGACAACTTAGACACCTTTATCATTGTATTTGCTCACATCACAATCACTGCAAATTATGGACAGCGAGTCTTAATATAGATTTTCATAATATGCATGTGATTACCTGAAAAGACCTTCATCTTTCTTGCTACACTGACTCTGGTGCTCAGGAATGCTCTGCTACACTTAACTGTGGTCTAATCAGAATGAAAACACCTGCGTATGTGTGCAGGGTTTATTAATGTGAGGCTCATGGCTGCTAATAAGCCTGTACTCTGCGATCCATTTCTGTCGAAGGTGATAGATGCATGCATCAACAAATGTATTTAGAGGCAGTAAACAAAGCAACAACAGACAGAGCTCTCTAGACACATTTTGGTTGGACTAACACTATCTCAGACACATTTCATTATGTTGTTGAGGCTACTCAAGGCTCAGCACTAACTTTTAAAAGCAGTTGGTTCGCAACCAGACATCAGCTTTTGGTTGCTGAAACTTAAAATGAATGAACGAATGAATAAATGGATAAGATACTATATAGTTATGTGTCAGTGTAATAATAAAAATATGACATAAAAAATGTTTGAAAGCTTTTTCACAGTATCCAAACAGAATTTTTTGTAACTTGTGATCCAGCAGGATGGGTTTTTCTTATTTTTCAGAGCATTATGTGTTGTTTCATGAGTGTAGTATTTGGAGGGTTCATGTCTCCCTCGATATATATTTACAACATGTGCATTTGCCCCTCCAAGTAAAAACATCAGAGGTGCAGACGACTCTTATTTTGACAAAATTAAAGACATTTACACAAAAAAATGATGTAGAAAGCAAAAAGGCACGTTTTTGTGCATAAAAATTCACCAGAATTCAGGAAATTAAATGTCTAACTTCAAAATTTCTGGCAAACCCACTTTTCATATGTGCTCCTGAAACAAAACCTACAGCCCTTGGGTAGTATTGGTAAGTTTTGTAAGGATCTCCTGGTTGGTCACATTAATGTTGTGGATGGTGGTGTTCATCAGTTCATCGTTGGCTGTGCCAGTTCTTGCAGCCTCCACCTCATTATGTCGTTGAGCTGCCCACTTGTGTGGCTTCAAGCTGCAGTGGTTGTCTAGCTGTCTGATTCTGTAGGACCTTGAACTAGTGAACTTGATGTGTCACTTATTGAGTTGTGTGTTGTACATGCTTTGCAGTGTGACTTTCCATCCAGCTCAAAGATGCCAGGATACTTTGCCTCTTCTGTTCAGGTTCATCTGGATCTTTGTCAGTTGAATCAATTCGCACTTCACTAGCAAGGACCACGCCACCACAATATGTCATTTAAATGTTTAAGTGTAATTCAGGAAGTGTTAGTTGTTGAGGACTGGTGAATGGATGTCAGTTGGTAGTGAAGATGGTAGAGTGATATCTTCTGTTAGGTTGGTCTAGGAGGAAGGTACTGAAGATTGGAGAGAGGGAGACTCAGTGTGGGGGTTCCGTCTCAGGCGTACACAGACGGTACCTAGAATGAGACATAGGAGAGGTTTGCACCAGATTTAATAAAAGGAGATGAAGAGAGGATGGAGGAATGTTGGTAGGGATGAGGTAGGAAGGATGATGGATGACAGGAAAGGAAAGGGAGGATGGGTCGAGAAATCTGAGACAAACAGAGCAGGATGGGTTGACAAGGTGGAAGCAGGATTGGCAGGTATTCAGAGATGTGGTTGAGGAGTGGTCCTGCTCCTGAACCTAAGTTAACAAATTAACTTTATATTAGTTTGTGATGTCGACAGGTTGGTCAAACTTTTCTCCCCACAGTCAAACAACCTAATTTGCTTCTAAAACAGCTGCCTGTGTGAGCACGGGAGAACGTGCACCAATGCACGTGCAGCGTTTTTCTCTGGCTCCAGTTCTGACTGTAGCAGCAACATTCAAATATCACTCATGCAACAAATATTAAAACATATTTATTTGAGGGTGTACGTGTTGCTGTTTGTTGTCCCTGTTTTTTTATTGATAAAAAAGGCTAGAAGTGTTAGCTAATTTCTCAAAATGGTTGACAATGGCAAACATAGCTGTGGAGCCCTGCTCCTAATGCTCATATTGCATCACGTCATTGGGGTACAACACCAGCACAGTGAAATCTGGTCTATACCTGCAGAAAGACTCAAGAGCTGGTGCACAATCATAGAACATGGGGATGCCTGATTCATCTGCTGAAGTGCAAGCCTTGGGTAGAAACATATTTTATACAAAAATAAAGATATGGGTGAGAGTTCCAATTCTGCAGTTATTGAACAGGTCCTTAATAAAAGACATAAACAAATGCTTCATATATGAAAACGCTCTATTGTGTTCTGTCAGGCCAGATGCACCCAAAGAGCATCGCAGCTCCAGTTACACTGAGCATGTGTAAAACCCCACAGAGAGCATGTCCTAGCTTTCATTTAACAGCCTTGTACTAATGTGAGAAGAAACCCTTTCTTTTAGTGCAGACCAGGATGAAGGCTTTTTAGTATATGGTGCTTTCATGAGCTTTCAAGAGGCTTCAAAATCTGACATCTCAGGGTCAGCTGCACTGTGAATTTCTTTTTTTACTGCAAGCCATACAGTGTGTATACATGAATGAAATCAAACCATTTCATAACCTAATTAAGAGGTCTGGATAATATCGGTGTTGAGGGTGTTCTTCTAAAGTGGAAGCCATTAAAACACACCGACTGTGCCTGCCAGCTGTACTTTTGGTCTGAATGTCCAACCGGGTCTGTCACAGTTTGTTGAACTTAGCACAGACAGTGTTTTGGTGTGAATTCTTGCCTTCCATGTTGTCTTGTTGAATTCCCAGGGATCACAGAGTAGTTGAGAGGAAGAATATAATGCACTGCTGCACTGACGGACAAAGAGAAGGATTCAAAAAAAAGTTTGTGTTGGTTTCTGTTCTGTTTACACCAGCAGAACACATTTCTTAATTCACGGGTGGCCAACCAAATGCTCTAAGAGGGAGTAAAATGCAATATCTTTAAAAGAGAAACATGTTACTCACAACACTTAAATTTTCAATGTCAGTTTTGATATTTCAGTCATCACCGGCCTTTAATCTGACTTTGTCACCACCTGTCCTTAAGTAAACCGTGCTGTTGCATGCTGTTCATTTTTCTCATGGGACCATAAAAAGACACTTGTTCACTATCTTAATACGCTTACCCCGAGTTGTGACTTGATGTATGCGCTCAAACACTGAAAGCTACCGGTGTCAAAGCAGCTGAGGAAGACTGATTTAAACCGTTTCATCTCATCTCATTTCCACATCCTCTAGTCCCCCTCTGCTTCTGCAATCTTCCTCCCCTCTTTCCCTTCATTAGATTGCACCCTCTCCTTGTTGAAAGACGGGGAAGAACGCTGGTTATTCAAATTCAAATCAACACTGACAGAGAAGCAGATGTAAAAAGAGAGAGAGGGGTAAAGAGAGCTACAAAGCTTGTACCTGACGTTGTTAGTATTAATGTGATTCCACTGCGAGGGTTGGGATCGATGCAGTCAGATGAGGGACTGTGTTAACATCCTAATCTCTAATAGCATCAGAGCAGCCAGACTATAAAAACCTCTACCAGTTCAACCATGAACACACACGCTCGCGCAGGCACAGATCGAGATGATAAGACAGACGGGGAAGACACGAGGAGCCATTAGAGGAAGACCCGTATTGTGCGTTGAAAGAGAATACCCAGATAGCCTCGATGACCCCATGAGAGACAGTTACCTCACCGTGCTTCACACAACAGACAGAACACAGCCGAGGAAAACCACCATGTGTAAAAAATACCGGATTTATAAATAATTTTTAACTAGAAATTGGAGATCAATTTTCATTTTGGTTGTGTTCATTTTTTAGCTCTCTGTGATAAATATGTTTACTGAGAAAAGCATGGTTCTCTCAGGCTACTACTGTATGTACTGTGACCAATGCAGACAACCTGGTTTCACTCTGAAGTCGTCGAAATCCGGTGCTTGGGCAGTGACCTGCAGTGTCAGACACTGACAAAAAAAGCCATCCTTCAACGTCGGCATGATACGCGGTTGGTTGCCGTAATAGTTTAAGGGTACACAGCAGTGTCAGGGGGAAATGCGGCGGGAAAGACCGAGCAGAGTGGGCAGGAGAGGTGGTGGATGGGTCCAACAAACACAGACTTTCACCCAGGAGAGTGGTGTTAATAATAGGGTTTCCATCCACCTATTCTTATTCAAATTTTCAAAAATAGCGAAAATAAACATTAATGGAAACGCTAGAAATTCGAAAAAAAAAGGCCGAAAATTTGCAAAAAAGTTTTTACGCTTGGAGGGGGTGGATTTGTCTGCGTATCGATAAAAGGAAAGTACGACTTTTTGCTATGGAAACAGGTTTTGCGGATAAACGATGACTGGACCGGATACCACGTCACACGTATACGTTGGTGGTACGCGGTGGTCTCCTTCCAGCTATTTCCGACAGTACTCTTAACATTAAAATTCTTCCTTGTCGTCTCTTCTTCAGGATGGCTCAGTACGCTGTGAATGCTGACAAAATGGTGACCAGAGACCAGAGGCCTTCTAAACGCCAACAGGTCGATCAGGAATCTGTCCATGATCAGTTGTTGACTGTCAGCCGAGTGTGTTGTTTGTTTTGTGGCGCTCTCTGATGACGTCATCTCATGGCGCACTCTCCTCTCAATAATCGCAAAATAATAACAAATGGAAACGGGCATAAAGTCGCATTTTCTTTTTGCGCATTTTCACTAAATTTGCTCAAAAATTTCGAGACATTCGGATGGAAACCTGACTAATGTCTCTTTTGAAAGAGACAGTATGCTAACGGCAAATTTCCTGTGAAAACGGAAGTGTATCTTCAAAGAAGACAATGCATGTAACAGGCAGAACTTGACACAGCGTCCCAGAATGTCAACAACTAATGTACCAAGGTACTTTTCACAATTGTATCTGGACATGGAAGGTCCATGACCAAGCGTCAATATGTGACGAGGTCGGAGTGAGAATGTGTTGATGCAGACATTAGCTCACACATCAGCTTAGAATAAAGGGACAGTTCACCCCAAAATAAAAAATACATATTTTCCCTCTTACCTGTAGCACTAGTTATCAATCTAGATCGTTCTGGTGTGAGCTGCCAAGTGTTGGAGATATTGGCCGTAGAGATGTCTGTCTTCTCTCAAATATAATGTAACTAGATGTCACTCAGCTTGTGCAGTGTCTCTTTCCAGAAATTACGACCCAGTTACTGAAAATATTCCACATATTCTCACTGAAGGGATCCTTAAATTCTTTCCACAAGACCTGGAGTCCCTTATTAGCCTTTATCAATGACCTCACTGTGTCTCCTAATGCTGAGAGCGATCCCTAGGTGGAGCCCACTGGAGTTGGACAAAGGGTTTCAGTGTTCTTCCTTACGATCCTTCTGTATCCTTCTTCCATTTCACCTATTCTTAATTATTACTATCACTGTGCACTCCTTCAACATTGTGCATGTATCAAGTAATTATCTGGTGTAATTAATCACAGCTACTGCAGGCGTACTTAATGGTCCTTTCATGACACTTCCTGCCTTGTTTTATTTGTTTTATTTTAGATTATATTCGTATCCAACTTTATTTTTTAATTCAATTTATTTTCAACTCTCTTTTTTCATTTATTTTTTTAATCCTAGTTATTTCTTTTATATGCGTGTGTGTGTGTGTGTGTGTGTGTGAGACCACATCCAGCATTGGCTGGTGTGAGGGGGGGTGGTTCTTTTCCCGCTCTTCTATTTTCTTTTTTTTTTTCCTGCCACAGACACTTTATTAGGCTCTGTACTGCTGTATTGACTTGTTCATGTCTGCAGAAAAGTCAATAAAAAGATTTGGGAAAAAATATTCCACAGACCTTGTTGTGTGCAGTTTTCATGGAGGAACAATTTTCTACTACACCCTACTACACCCATCAATTGTATCACCATGCAGGAGGAAGTATTAATCTACTGCTGGCTCAGCTAGCACCACTGAGCTAGCTAACCTTACAGCTCAGCTGAGGAGGACGCCATTAATGTTTACGTCTCATGCTGTCACAATCATGAGCCTCTTGTCCATGAGTAGATGCACACCTCCCCCTGTGCACTGATGCAGTTGGTAGGTGTCGTACAAAGAAATCAGTTCCTACTTGAAACTGCTCACAACAAGGTCTGCGGATTGTCTTCTGTAACCGGGTCGTGATTTCTGGGAAGAGACAGAGGTATTTAAATGAATTTTGTTGGCACTTTGAGCGCCAGAAGCCATGTGCCGTCTAGTTCTACAATACTGGAGAGAAGGCAGGACATCTCTACAAAAGCCAACAGTTGGCAACTCACACCAAAACAATCTAGACTGATAGAGAGCACTATAGGTAAAAGGAAAGATATGTATTTTTGATTAGGGGGTGAACTCTCCCTTTAAAGCTGCACTATGCAAGGTTTTAAGGTAGAAAAAAGGTCTGTTATCAGCTCACTTAGATCACACTATAGACTGCACCAGAGAGGAACAAGCCCAGCCTTTCTGAGCACCTCTGTTTTGCCCTATTTGCTAAAAATACATTTTTGGCAGGTTTGTTCAGTGGGGAGAATCTTCTCAGTGTACAGGAAGTGACAAATTGAAACTTAGGAACAAAATATTAAATTGTTACTAGCGGAAAAACTTGGACCAAACAGTGACAGAAGAAAAATGAGGACAGCCATTTGCCCGTTGTACAATTAAACAAAGAGTAAATTTTTCACATTTACACTGATGATTCTAAGTGGTTAAATAAAAATTAAAAATAATAATACGTGTTATTTATAGGTGCCTTTCACGACACTAAAGGCACCTTGCAGGCAAAGATAGAGAAATAACAGCAGATTAAAAAAGTCAACACAATAGGGAATTAAATAATATAAGAACAAATAAATACTCAGGTTTACAGTGAATAAAATTCTGAGTAAATAGTGAATGTGTGTGGCTAGACGGACAGGAGTCATACTGAACAGGCTATTTGAAAGAGATGAGGTGGGATTTGAAAATGGAGCTAGAGTTGATGCTGCAAATGTCCGATGGGAGGGAGTTCCAGAGGCGGGGAGCAGGGCTGCTGAAGGGCTCTAGACTCCATGTTGGTCAGGCGGGCCAGGCGGGACGGTGAGGTAGATGGAAGAAGAAGACCCGAGAGTGCGGCTTGGGGTGCGAATGTGCAAGTGGTTTGCAGAGGTGCAGAGGAGCTAGGTTGTCGATAGCCATTAGAGACACTGACATGACAATGTACTGACAGAGTTACATGTATACTGTGCAGGTACTGTCAGTGAACAGTATCTCCAGGGAAAATAAAATCCAACCCCACGTTCACTCTCGTTTACTGTATTCGTGTTTTTTTCATTGCTGTGTCCGCAATTTTTGTAGCATCATGAATGCGTGCCGCTTCTGGTCTGGCTCCTTTTTGTAAAGTCCCAACCTCACCTCGAACACAGTGGTGCAGTGGTAAGCATTGTCACCTCACAGCAAAAGGGGTTCCTCGTTCAAACCAAGGATGAGAGAGCCCTTCTGTGCAGGAGTTTGCATGTTCTCCCCGTGTCAGCGTGGGTTTTCTCTGGGTACTCCGGCTTCCTCCCACAGTCCAAAGATGTGCAGGTTAACTGGTGACTCTAAATTGTCCGCAGGTGTGAATGTGAGCTGTGAATGGTTGTCTGTCCCTATGTGTCAGCCCTGTGATAGTCTGGTGACCTGTCCAGGGTGTACCCTGCCTCTCACCCAGTGTCAGCTGGAATAGGCTCCAGCCCCCCGAGACCCTCAAGAGGATAAGTGGTTACGGAAATGAATAAATGAATAAGAAAATACAGGCAGTGTCTGCAGATGAATTAATTGCCACAAACTTCTACTGTGCCTTAAGTGATGATTGAGAGGGATTTCTTTGTATGAGTCAAAACCCTGCATAGTGTACCTTTAACTGCGGCTACCTCTGCCCAAAGCCACATCAGCTAAAAGAGGTTTTCCATTGTCCTCTGGCCTGTATGAAAAGCTTTTTGCTAATCAAAGTTAGACAAAAAGCAATCTTTATTTTTCCATGGGCCCCATTGCTTCAAAACATTCCAAATCTAATTTTACTCATTAGTAAGCCTCTGGAGTGCCTCCGTCTCATACTGCAGACACAACCTCTGAGACTTGCATGTGTGCATGTGTGAGACAGCGTCTTTAATTACCCAGGTAACACAGCCAGATGCTCCATCACTCTGGCAATGGCAGTGATTAAAAGCAGTAAAATATTCATTTCAATCAGACACCCACATGCCACATGTATAATTAATGCACAGCGGAAGGACACAGCAACTTTTACCACAACCACACACACACATTTCCATCACCATATTCCCTCTACACACCGCAGCCAGCTGCTGCATGTGTGTAAGTGTGTGTGTGTGTCGGGGTGGATCCAAGAAATGGAACTGTGGATGAGCCACTTCGAGCAACACTCCACAGGGAGGTCAGAGGGCAGCCAGACTGCATTCTGGGACATCATTCAGCCACCTACACAGCAGATGTGTTGGGTTGCTCTCGCGCTGCCCTGACTCTCTCTGGGATTGTTTTTGTTGGGGGAAACAGCATCTCGAGTTTGCCGTCTACCGTGCATTCAGCTTCCTCTGTTGTGGGTGTGCTACCTTTTCTTCTCCTTCTTCTACTTTTCGACGCTGCTCTGCTTGTCAATATCTTGAAATACCTGCGAGCAGTTTTGTCAGAGGTCTCAGAAGCAGTCTGATGTCTCTAGTGGGCGGAAAAATATACAAACACAAAACAATCTGAGACTTGAGGTGCATTTACAGACATAAAGTAGACACCTGATTTCTTGCTCACTTCGTGGAACAGATCTTTTCCGCCCAAGGCTATGCATGCGAACACAGAGAACCCACATAGAATAGAAGGACTTTCCCATCCAGTGTTTTCGTTAAAATATGAAAAAAAAAAATCAAATGTTTGATTTAAATGTAAATAACACCAAAACGATGCTCTTTTTCACATACCTGAAATAAATCTTTTTCTGTCAACCCCCATGGTTCCACTTTGTCTACTTTCTATTTCTGTCCTTTCAATCCCTCTGACTGCTGTCTCTTTGTTTTCCTTGATTAAGCCCTCTGTTGCAGTATTGTTTAGACTCCAGCAGTAGGCTACAATTACTCAGCGCAGTGTGTGTGTATTGTATCACGCTCATTACAATTACCTCTGGGTGTGAGTGTGTCATCTGTTGCCTGCTCATGTTCCAATTTCTCTCTGAGTGGTGAGGGAGCTGCATCCAGATGCTTTAGCGTGCATACACAACAATGTGACCAGGAAGCGGGAAGTCTCCATTAGAATGAATAAGAACTGTGGATCCCAAAATCCTTAAAGAAAAGGTCAAATCTTTGTGACCAGGAAGAGCAACACATGAAGACATCTTAGCTTTAGTTTACACCTGTCTCCTGCAGCAGGAAGCGCGGAGGTCCGTGCTCAAAAGGAAACTTTACACAGAGATATCACAAGATTGATCTCGTATTCAAGATGCAAGAACTTGTAACAGTTGGCAGGCATTACAAAAGCACTGCAGTGAAGCTGACTGATGGGAATTCAAGTAGCTTTCATTTGATTACGACTGGCTTGGTGTAATCTCATCTACGAGATTTCCAAATTGTACGTCTGTGTGATCAGCTGTGAGAGGCCAGCGAGGAGATTCCCCAGGAGCCCTGGCATCAATAAGTAACTGCTACTACTGTTTCTACCACACACATACACGCACATGTGCACTTCACAGGAAACCTACAACTCAGTCTACATCTCCTCTCATTTTTCTGCTTCTGTCTAATTGGTTGGTGTGAGAATGGGAGAGTTTCCATTCCTCTTTCTCTCACATAAAGTCAAACCAGAGGTTCACCATCAGGAGAGGCAGGCAAACTTCGCAAATGTTTGGGTTCCTCCCTCAAAGATCTCAAACAGCCAAATCAACTTATGAAACAGCTGATTGATGGAAGGGAGTCAGCTGATAGATCACATGAGTCTTTTCTATGCAGCCAATTGGCAAATCTCATTCAGGGAGCTCTAGTTAAACTGCTTTGACCTGCCTACCGTTGCTGCTTCCTTTGCAACCTGCCTCCACCCCAGCTCCTCCTTTTCATGTTGTATCTGACTTATCAATGTCTTTGATGCTGCTCTGCCTGCTGTAGGCTTTCCATGTAGGCGCATGGAAGGGCAGGGAGGTTTGCTCTATCTACCTCAGGCTTTCCTCATCTGCGCATGGAAGGGCAGAGAGGTGTGCTCTCTCTGCCTAGGCCTAGGAAAGGCAGAGAGGCCCCGGAACAGAGCCATGCCGCCAAATACAATACTGCAAATGGAAATAAAGGTTTCTTTGACTTAAGTGGTCCTAACTAAATGATCTGTTTATAGATAACTTCGATTCTGAATATTTGAAACGGTTTCAGTACTCATTTTCCCAAATACCGATACACTAAAACCAGCTCTTTCTCATATTGCTAACGTTTACAGAAGTCACTCTGTTTTCTACTACTAACCAAAAGGAGAAAAGTTGGCATAGTCATGTTATAGCCTCGTCATATTTCTTCATTCATTGATTATCTGTAGCCACATAGCCCATTCAGGGTCGTGGGGAGTCTGGAGCCTATCCTAGTTGACATTGTGTGAGAGGTGGGGTACACCCTGGAAAGGTCGCCAGACTATCACAAGGCTGGCACACAGATACAGACACACACACCCCCAACAAGGGGTGGGGGAGCCCCTCTGTACTCCAGCTTCCTCCCACAGTCCAGAGACATGCAGGTTAATTGGTGACTCTAAATTGTCCGTAGGTGTGAATGTGAGCATGAATGGTTGTCTGTCTCTATGTGTCAGCCCTGTGATAGTCTGGTGACCTGTCCAGGGTGTACCCTGCCTCTCACCCAATGTCAGGGTTAGCCGTAAGCGGCTAACCTGCTAACCTACATGTCATTGGACTGTGGGAGGAAGCTGTAGAGCATGGAGAACATGCACACTCCACACAGAAGGGCCCCAGCCAGCCGGCAGGTTTAAACCCAAAACGCTCTTGCTGTGAGGCAACAGTGCTAACCACTTCATCACCGTGCCGACCCTATCTTTTAATAAAAAGTTTAACCTGATTGATATTGTTCAAGGTATTATTTAAAAGTTAGAAATTCAAATATTACATTGTGTTTCCATAATCCTCATTTCTACTGTATATAAACAAATGTCTGTCTTTGATTCACTTGGATTTCAGGGGATCTTGCAGTGGAGAAAATAAAAGCCAAAATAACATTTCTTTTCTTCTTTTTATTTTTTTGCTTGCCGCTTGTAAACAGAGCACGTTCCTGCTGAGTTATTGATATGCAAAGCCAATATTCCCTCGGCTTTTCAATGCACATTTTTGTGCAAACCCCATCACCGGCCACTTATTCTAATAGAGACTCTAATGTAGACCTACCCTGCTCGCAGTAAAACAAAGCTTCCAGAGCACATGTAAGGACTGCGGTCTGATGTTTTGTAAGCTGATACAGACCCTGAACCTTAAATGCATGACACAAATAGAATAATCTATCCCGTATGAAAACACAGTAGTACTTTTTTGATTTCACAGTTTAACCAAGTGTGCTACTTTGTTTCAGCACACACACAGAAAAGATTACCGAGATATGAACCATAACTGCCCTCCCCTCCGCATCGTGCGACTTCTCCCGCAGGCTATTGTTGTAAATAAGAATGTTTTCTCAGTCAACTTGCCTTGTTAAATAAGATTTTACAAAATCCCATGAAAGATTTCTCAAAGCTTGACGGTGGATATTGGCATTCTGGCGTAGAAGGCTGTGTTTTAAAACCTGCAAACAACCCGGCATAAATTTACACCATTAAGTCCCTCGGGGTAGAGAATGCATAAAGTGCTGTGTGTGTGGCATGAGAATGCAGTAGTCATAATTAGAATGTAGATGTCCTCGGCCTGCCATGGACGAAGCCGCCGACATGCACACGCAAAGTGCTTACTCTCGTCTGTTGCCGTGTGTCGATGAATAATGCACATATTAATCCGACGATGTATGGAAGCTTTGCTAAGATTCGTTCAGCACTTCCCTGTTCGAGGTTGTCTAATTAATGTGGCATCTTTGTAGCCACTAGGCATGAATAACATTCTCTGAAGCTCAGTCAGCAGGGTGTTGCAGTACAGGGAAAGGTTAGGAGGGGCCCTTGATATTTTTTTCTTTTTCTATTATTTTTTTTGCTGACTTTTTCCACCAATTTTCTCCAAAGCCACTTATTTTCACAGTACCACCCCCAGCTCCACCCTCCAATGTGCTGGCAACCAGAAGGAGTCTGTAATGATAAGAAAAGGACTGACCTTTGGTCTCTGTGATGCTAGGTTTAAACTTAAGCCCTTTCCCACCTGTGCATCGCTGAAATTTAACAGACGATAAAAACAAACTTTTAGCAGCAGTAAATAGCTTGATGAATATGCTAGCTGACCAATACATAAATCAATCACTCACTCATCCAAAAAGCCAGTCTATTAAAAAACTTTGTGAGGATTTAATGCCCCTGTCAGCTGGTGTTCTGCACCACAGGCTGGGATCCTTCCCCTCAGCAGGAGCAGGGACAGATGCTACACCTAACTCTGAAGCCACAAATGGGACTGGGCCTTTAATTTCTTGATCCACCTTTGGGGAAGGAGGAGGGGCAGGTTTCAGCAAGCAGAGCTGCAGGCAGTCCAGAGGGGAGTGAGGCCGGGCTGTGGGGCAGGTGGGGCAGGTGGGGCAGGTGGGGCTTGTGTGCACCTTCTGGCCCTCCTTTCCCCTGGTGCTTAGCAGTTTCCAGCAGCACACGGACACTCTTGGAGAAGACGGCACGAGGGTCAGTGGCAGGTAGAGCAGGGCAGACGCAGCTCTCCCTCAGCTCCAGAGCCTGGACAGAGACAGAGTGAGGAACAGACATTAAGCTGCACTCGTGGCTAAATATGTCCTGACTTATTGTAACTTCAGACAAGAAGTTTGCTGATAACAAATACAAAGATGGAGTGATAAGCCCAATGAAAAATGTCTTTGTTTGTGTCATGGTGACTCATTTGTTGTTTTGTTTGCAGTGTAGCAGAACAAGAAAGTTACTCGTTCTTTTTAATTTGTGATAGGTAGATAGGATATTTCATCAAAACGCTGCTGTGATCTGAAATGAATGCGGCACGGAGAAGGCGAGGAGAATGTGAAGGCCCAAAGACAAACAGAGACAAACAAACACAACAAAGACACTGAGATCAACTGATGCGCAGAGCTGAAGACACAGAAACAAAACGGGACACCACAGAAATAATCAACAAGAGCCTGCACCCATGCCACTGTAGAAGCTCTGTGAGGCTGCACTACAGCACTACAGTGCTTAAGGCTAAATGCTAACACATCTTAGTTTAATGCACTTGTTTTCAAA
The DNA here is from genome assembly GCA_019142605.1 of Cephalopholis sonnerati. Lineage (NCBI taxonomy): Eukaryota > Metazoa > Chordata > Actinopteri > Perciformes > Serranidae > Cephalopholis > Cephalopholis sonnerati. Next base: position 9,960,677 of record JAGQAX010000006.1, read on the forward strand.
CTATAGTACGCAGAAATTTCCAAAATATTTACAAAATAACCCCAAAAAACAATTTAAATAATTATAATGCTACCAAAACACTACATTTTGAAAGAAAACTCTAATATTTACTGAGATGGTTTATGTTTTGATGTGTTAGCATGCTACCATTTGCTGATTTGCACTGAACACAAACTACAGCTGAGGTATTGGACAATATGAACTGTTGACCTGATGGTGGCGCTGGAGGGAAATTTAGGGATTCACCAAAGTCAGGAGGATTCAACCTCTGAGGAAAATTAATATCTGTGCAAAATTTATTCTCAATCAGTCAGGTAGTTGTTGAGATATTTCAGTCTGGACCAAAGTGGTGGACCGACCAACAGGCTGCATGGCTAGCATGGCTAATGCAGCAAAAAATATTACAGCATGATGCAACCTCTTTTCTTTAAAGGTCCCATATTGTAAAAAGTCAGATTTCCATGTCTTTTTTTATTGTAAAGCAGATATAGGTGCTATATACATACTGGGAAAGTATCAAAATGCTCAACCCAGAGAGAAAAGCACACAGTCAGTATTCTGAATCTGTGCCTTTAAATGAGCTGTTGCGACTACCGTGAAGTTGTGATGTCACAACTATAGTATATAAAGATAGAAACTGCTGCTACAGTGCTGTTACAGTAATGCCCTGGTTGCAATGATGGCGCAGAGACGACAAGAATGCAGATGTGGAACATCGGGAAACACTGACCAATCAGAGCAGACTGAGCTTTCGTGAGGGGAGCTTAAAGAGACAGGCGCTAAAACGAAGCGTTTCAGACAGAGAGTGAACACAAGTATATTCCAACAAACAATATGAGAAAAATAGCATGTTTTTGTAACATTAAATAATGTAAATATGTTTTAGTAGAAGCCCTGAATACAAATATGAACTTGAAAATGGAGCATAATGTGGGTCCTTTAAATCTATCTTATACAGGTTGGTGGGGAAAACCCAATAGGAACCAACTACAAGCACTTCCCAGCAGTTGGAGACATTCTCTCTGTCTGTCTCACACACCCCCACACACATCAAACTCATTAATCTCTCACTTAGACTCACCTACAAGACTCATACATACATGCAATTGGCTTCCCACTCAACAGGCTCTCCCTCTCATGCCACCAGTGGACTTAATGCGCTTTGCTTAAGGATGATGAGCGCACTAGTGGAGGCGGAGTGCCCTCAGAAGAGTCGGGTTAAGTAGCTTGATGCTGTCACCTCTCGCAAGGTTAAAAACATCACATTATGCACCACTTTCACCCGACTGAGCTCAGCTGTTAACTGGCTCGTATGTGCCGCCATGCTGGATTGAACAGTTTGGTGTGAGGAGGGTAAATATCAGAGCGTTTTCTCAGGCCGATGAATCCCCAAACAACAGTCTTCATCACTTCACTGCCTGTGGCTGCAGCCTGGCCTCGACAACGGCTGCTGCTAGAGGTCAATCTGCCACACAGGGATATGATATGTTGCACAGGCACAATCATAACACGCACACACACTCACACATAGAACATGTACACACACACAACAACACAGGCACCTGATGGACAATTAGTGGTTTACCCATCTGTTCATCTTTCGTGCTCGAAGCATCTGACGGCGTACCAGCAGTCCAACTCACGCTCAAGGTTAAATTTACCTCTGCCTAATGCACTGTACATCTCTCTCCCTCTCTGCCTCAGACACACACACACGTCAGATGTAATGATTGTGGATGCTGACGCTTTCCATAGTAGTTGCTGTCTTAACCGCTTGTTGATTTCCTTCTAGCCTTAAGACACCATTGATTGTCTTGCCACAGTGCCGGCACAGTGTGTGAGCCTGTGAGATCGAGCTGCTACCGTGGGGCTGTTTTCTTTCAGGTCCTGAACTCAAAGCCTCAAAGACATTTAGCTAAGCAGGCATCCAGGCCCCTGTGTGGCAAAATGTTTTTCCTGTCTTCCTAAAACCTTGCATCTTTTCCTCTCCTCCCCGCATCTCTGCTTCCTCTCTGCCCTCCTCGCCACATGTCTGCAGGTGGATATACATCTCTCCAGACGCTTCATTAGTTCCATTAAGACTCCTTCCAACAGCTCCGAAAGCTACACAGTTTCTCCTAAACAACAGACAGGTGTAGTGCTCTCTCCTCACACAGGGATCAAAGAGTCTTTTACTTTAGACAAACACATGAATCAGAGCAGCAGGAATGTGTTTACTTATATAATTGAGGTAAAAAAGAAACTTAAGAGCTACCCATGCTGTTCTTTGAACTAAGCGGGGAATCATTATTGTGTGAGTCTGTACCTGTGGTACGAGGCGGTCAAGCTGAGTGAATCTGTTCCTGTGCGATGGGTGTGTGGACAGCCACTCAGGGAGGGGGGCCTCTCCTGTCAGCTGGTCTCTGATTTCCATTTGCTGCCAGAATACTGGTCCTGCTCGCACATCTGCACACGCCTGGAAAGGACACACACACACACACAATGTGGCATCCCTCTGTCTTGTGCTGGGATGAAAATCCTTACTGACAAAGCATTTGAGTTTAGTTTAGTTTGACAACAGTGCCCCCTAGTGCCCTGCAGGCATATTACAACATTTGACAGCTACATTAGAAGACTATTTGCAATGTTACACACTGATTAGCCTGCAAAGAGTAAAAAGGTTTTAAGCTATTCCTTAATCATGGCCCCTAAAATGCATCAGTGGTGGTGTCAAATTAAGTAAACTAAACTAAAAAACATAGCCAAAGTCGAAACACTAGTCCTTTGCATAGGTCATTCTCCAAAAATGCTGGATCCTACATTTTGAATCATGCAACTCAATAGCATCTTTCGTCAGACAACCCGTCTTTGTAATGCAGGCTTTCTGTAAAAACAATGAACCCAAAAGCCCCAGCTAAGATGACCCTGACGTCATCAGGCCAAAGAGACTGAAAGCAGGCCAGAACCTCACAGCTAAATAGGCAAATTTTGAAAATATATTTTCAAACTTTGGGAATACATATATACAACTGTTTTCTCTGGCTGTGTAGTACTCCTCGTGGCAAGTAAATTGAACTTAATGTGCAAATTTTGCGGTGTTCCTTTAAAGGGAAAGTTCACTCTAAAATCAAAAATACATATTTTTCTTTTTACCTGTGGTGCTTTTTACCAGTCAGGATTGTCTAAGTGTGTGTCGCCTATGTCTGCCTTCACTCCAGTATAATGGGACTAGATGGCACTCAGCTTGTGGTGTTTAAGAGCCAAAACAATACATTTGAAAAACTCTACAGCAATGTCTCTTTCAAGAAATCATAACCCTGTTGCTCAAGATATCCACAGAGCTTTGTTGTGTGCAGTTTCATGCAGGAACTATTTTCTTTCTCCAGAAACTTCATCCATCAACTGTATCACTGCACTGGTGGAAGGGTGCATCTACTCACTGACGAAAGGCTCGTGCTGTAAACAATGATGGTGTCCTCCTTGGCTGAGCTGTAACGTTAGCTATCTCAGTGGCTAGCAGTAGATGCATGCTTCCCTCTGCGCAGTGACACAGTTGGTGGGTGAAGCTTGGTAGAAAGCAAGTAGTTCCTACATGAAACTGCTCACAACAACGTATGTGGATTATCTTGAGTAACCAGGTCAGGGTTTCTAGAAAGAGACACTGCAGTTGAGTTTTTCAAATGTAATTTTTTGGTGTCTGAGCAACACGAGCCGTGTGCCATAGAGTTCCAATATATTGGAAAGAAGGAAAACATCTCTATGGCCAATATCGCAAACACTGACACTAACATCAAAGCAATCTAAATTGATAAATAGCACTACAAGTAAGAGGAAAAATATGTATTTTTTAATTTGTGGTGAAATGTCCCTTTAAGTAATGACTAATTAAAGATGATTGATACCTTGGCAGCCAACTGCAGTCCCACTTGATCGGCCTCTGCCTCCAGTTTCCTGCTGAAGGGACGGCTGAACATCAGCTGAGGGAGAGACAGATCAAAGTCCAAGTCTGTTTCAGTGCAGACCTCAGAAAGATGTACAGAAACAATGGCAGAGCAATAAAAGTGTGGTGCTGCATTGTCAGTGAACACTGTGTGTAAAGTGTGAATAATCAGATTTGTCCTCAGGAAACTGTGTTATACAGTGTATATGGGTAACATTCTGGAAGAGGTCTCACCTGGGAAAGCTTGCCCTGTACCCACTGTCCCAGCGCAGCCAGGCTGTCTCGAGGACACACAGCCCAGATGGCTGTCAGCAGAATAAGGGACAGGAGGTCTACGACATGAGACAGACTGGCCTGTTCTGCCTGGGGGATGAGGGCAGAGGGAGGTGGGATGACAAGGAGGAGATGACAGAGGAGACAAGGAAGGAGTGTAGAGAGTGAGGGATTAGGGTGAAAAAAAATAAGAGAATGGGATAAGGAGAGAAAAATAGAGGTAAAAAGTTTTGGGAGGTGAACAAGGCAGCTGGAACATATTGATTGTTCCCATCTATTTTAGTGGAACTTTAACGCTGTAACAGATTTAGAGGTTTTAACAGCCAATCCAATAGAGCACACCTACTGGGTAATACCAGGCCCATCGATGCTCATTCCCTTCATCTAATTAAAATCTCCTTCAAGCATTTCCTCCGAGGACGTTTAAAGTCTTGAAATACCCACAACTTCATTAGACACTTTTTTAGAACAAGAAGAATGGGCTTTTGTAGCCAGAGTAAAAACAGCCATCTGTGGAGAATTAATAAAGCACGACAGTGCCCTAGGTCGACAGGACTTTGGTCGTCATAGCGCAGACAGGATTAGTGAGTGTTCGGAGGTGATTGTCAGTGAGTCTTTATCACCGGCTGATGCAACAGCACTGCAACTGGTGCCACTACAGCCATTACTATACTGCTGCGATGGAGAGGGGGGGGGCTGATGATGAATAGTCAGGAGATCTCGGTGTATAATGCACATACCTATAGGAGGTCCAACACATACATATTTTAAAAGCTTGTGTGGGAGAAACCTGGAAGACTTCCAGCTATAACTTCTATTCTGTGTGCCAAGGGCTTCTAAATGACTTAACTTTGTTCTTGAACATTATTTGCACTTTAAGTGTTTTCAATGACTCATCCTCATGCACGGCAAGGTCTGCTACCATCAACTAAGCCTCTCAAATGTCAGCATACTGCACACAGGTTTTGTAAACAGTATGTGATTCTCCACAGAGCTAGACAGGCTGCCAAGTTTTGCCTCAAACTCAGTAGCACTGTCTTTGTGTGTTGTGTAATTTAAAAAGTTTGACTTAGGGCTGTAATATACCAACATAACATCAATATCATGATATGGGACTAGATGTCTTCTTGGATTTTGAACATCATAACATAGTGAGTGTTGTCCTCTCCTGGTTTTAAAGGCTGCACTACAGTAAAATGATGTAATTTCCTATTATGATATTTGATTTTCTCCGTATCGCCCAGCCCTAGTTTGACTCCCTCATATAACTGCAGCGTGCATTAAATTAATAAATAAACGAATGCAGATGAGAGAGTGCTTTCTGTAAATAGACACACCTCCTTATTATGTAACTGCAGTAACAATCTGGGCCTGTTGTTGTTGTGCTGTGAGGCACTAGGAACAAAATGTTAACATGTGGATTATTAATATGTTTCAAAGTCATCTTGGCAAGCTCCTGAAAATTGTACCTTTCAAAATATTCCAATGTCTGGTCAAAAATTCTAGTAAATAATATGCAGTGGGGGGCACCCAGTATCCGCCCCATTAACTGACGGCTGCCTTGAAATTGCTACCAAGCCGCAGTGGCCAGGGTTCAATTTCAACCGGCAGCCTGTTGCTGCACGTCATCCTCTATCTCTCTCTGTTTCACTCTTAAGCTGCCCTATCAAATAAAGTCAAAAAATCTAAAAAAAAAAAATTGAGCAGGGGTGGGTAGAGTACTGAAAACAAGTACATTTACTCCTGTAAAAATTACTCAAGTAAAAGAGAAACTTACCATTTGAGCAACCTACTCAAGTAAAAGTGAATAAGTACCTGGTTAACAAATTACCCAAAGTACAGGCTACTTTCCATTTTAACATTTTTCAGGGTCTGTGGGCCAGTGCAAAATATTAAAAGCAACTATTGAATATTTTTTAATGACTTTATAAAAAAAAAAAAAAAAGCCCACAGACTACTTGCTACTAGATAAGTTAATGTCATTATCATAATTATAATCATCATATTGGTGGCTTACATTAGCTAGCTAACTACATTTTCCCCTACAGTTTGTGCAACTTGGGTTCAATGTGCTTGTAGATGTTATGACTTTTAAAAGTGCAGATCTTAAAATTGTCTTTTTTAGATTTTTGTACAAAAGGTGTAGCCAGACGTGGCCTGGGATTGTCGCTGGAATCTGTCTCTTGTTCTGGGTTTTGCTTCGTCATCAATGCATCGTGGTCAAAAGACAGGTTGTGCTTTTTTGTCTTCCAGGGAGTTGACAACTTGGCATCTGCAGTAGAGGCGCTCCCACTACACACACACTCACCCCGCACATTTAGAGTAGACTAGTTGTAATGAAGGAATAAATGTCGACTGTAGTGAAGTAAAAAGTTTACTTAACTAGTGTGCGTTAGTTGCAATGCGTTACTACACACCCCCTGATAACGTGACGATACATGATGATACAAGCAAGGGTAGGAACAAAAACCACAGTAACAGTCTTCAGAGGGTTATGTACTTACAGAGTGATCCAATAAAGCATGAGCCATCTCGTGTCCCAGGACAAAGGTGAGCTGGTGAACATCTGCCACAGCGTCCAGCATCCCAGTAAATACGAACACTTTCCCATTCTACGTAAAGAGAAGCACAAATCAACTCTGAACCATTTGTTGTTTGAAGATATTTTTTATATGTGTACAAATAATCCTCACATATGATTTTAATGTTGCTATAACATGACATAAAAGACGAAGAAAGCTGTAAGTCTGCATCTGTCTTTGTTTTACTGACCGGTAGGACAAAGGCATTGACGTTGGGACTTTGCACCACATGGACGCTCCAGGTGACTTCAGACACTTCAGGGATGTCTTGGTTTCTTTGCGCCAGGTGCTGAACAAGCCGCTCCACCACCTGGTGCCGGGGGTCAGTGACTGGAACCAACAGCTCTGCAAACTCCTCCATGTACTGGCACACACACAAACACACACACTCGAGCATTTTAGGAATAATTTCATTTGCTTAATTTCTCCTCATATTAAATTTTCTCCCTCTTCATCCATTTACTAAATGACATTTTAATTGTCATCACTGCTTTCATTTCAGTGAACCTTATTAAAAGTGTGTGCAAAAAGGAGAATTTGCAATCTTCTAAATCTTCTATCCATGGTCATTTATTACACACACACACACACACAGATGTGCCCCCGTCCTTCTCTCACCGCCTCTGAAGTCACAGCTGCCAGCTCCATGTAGTTCTCCCTGCTGAACACCAGGAGGCGGGTCCGTCCAGTCACTGGGGACTCATCCAGGTGGGTCAGGAGAAGGAGGACTACAATCACCATGGCAACCCCTGCCCCCGCTGCCAGATGCCAGCGGCGCTGCCAGACCCATTCGCGCATGAGCTCTCTGCGGTTGTCTGGTAGAGCCACCCACCACTTCCTTAAACTCCTGTACATAAAGGAAGGCCACAAGGTCTGTTACATCTCTTCATGTAGCTGACACTATTATGTATATGGTTTACATCTATGACTCACACAGCCTCATGCAGTACATTTGAAATCATACACTGCCCTACAGTGGTGAAGACTGAAAAGAAAAGATACATGTGCACGTCTGGAATTTAGTAGAAAAGCAAGAAGACAAATCAGACGCTAAAGTTTTAATAAAAATGTAGGAATCCAGGCAGACCCCCTACTTATCGCAAAGTAGGTCTGGCCGAGATAACAGCATCAAAACATGCATAAAATATGTTGAAAACAACTTACTGGGGAAACTGTCAAATATTAAAGTTGACAAGCAGACCGAGACTTTTTTTTAAAAATAGCGACTAATCAAATCAAATCTCTGTATTACAAGAAGTTCTGTTATGGTGGGAAACATTTCCAAATCAGTTCTCTGACTCAAATAGAACCACATACATTACGATGCCTCACTGACATTGTGTAATACGGAGCCTGGTATGTGCTGCTGTGTGATTAATTTTGATTTCAAATGAGCATAGTAAGACACAGCAGATCAGACAAGACAGGACAAAACACAAAAGGCGAACTGCCAAGGCTGACACAGCAGGTCAAAACATGCATTAAATACATACAAGAAACACAAAGGGAAAAAAAGGGGGTGGGATCAAGCATGTATCTGAATATCACCATGTACAATAATAGTAATTGTATGAATGTATGGTTCATTAATGGTCATGATTTAAGCACTTTCAGCCTCGGAGTCCTTCACTGTCTGCATGCAGCCCTAGTGAGGACACTCCAGAGTGTCTGAAGGCTGAGATACTGTAAGACCGTTAAGATTTTTAAACACCAATGCTAGATTCATCTGTGTGACATGTGCAATACAATATATAAGGTGCAGACATGTTGTAACAAGATCTGCTCTGACATCAGATTTGTGTTGTATTAAACATATATTCAAGTAAGATCAACTGTGTCTCATCAAGTTCCTTTTATTATTGGTCAAAATGAAGATTAAGAGTACAAGTTTTTTACCACATCAATGTGGGATGTGTGTATTAGAGAAGGAGTGGGTGGTCTGTTGTGTGGGGTTACATGTGTGTAGTAAATATGTGTGTGTGAAAGTGGTGGGGAGGAGTTGTTAAGTAAAAAATTTAATTAAATTACATTAAAAAAAACAAACAAAAAAGGGGGAACTGAAATTAAATTATGAAAGATTATAAAAAATTAAATAAAAGTCTGTGAATATACACATAGTGGTAATTAAAATGGGATTATTAACAGTTAATTAAGTTAGTTAATTAACAGAAACATGTCAACAAATTCTAAAGTAATTTATTTGTTATAATTAAACAATATTGTGCCTTAAAGCATTGAAGACATTTATCAGTCCATATGTGTATAATAGGGGTGAGGGAAAAAAGTCTATTTTTGTGTGACAATATTGTATCGTCACACAGTGCCAAGTATTAATTTTTTGTACAATACAAATTATTAATATAACAAATACAAATTAAACTTTAGGTAGCCTGTTAGAAAAATAGAACCAGTTGCTTTTTCAGTCTACTAGATATATTTTGCTGCTGGAAAAAAATGGCTTAAGATTGGAGATTGAAAACCTTATCTTATAAGATAAAACAGATGTTTTCCCTCCCACCTAAGTACACAAACATCTCCAGTGTGTGTCCTACCTGCCCAGGATTATAGCAAAGAGCTTCTGCAGAGGTTTGAGCACCATCCATATGAGAGGAGCAGGCACGGCCCTCACTGGGGCTGAGGTGTGGAAGTGGTGTCCACACTGTGCCAGGACACGAGCAGAGTGCAGAGGTGGAGATGTTTTGGGTCCAACCTGGAAACACACTGTCCTCCCATTGCTGCAGAATGAGACAGGAGGTGCAGTCTGAGTGATGTGGACAGAGTTTGTTGTTCTGTGACAGCTGATCTGTGAGGACACATAATGTCCCCTCTTCACTGGATGTCCAGCTTGTCTGCAGACTTGGAAGTTTCGTGTCAGATGTGTAGACAGAGAGCAGAAGCGGCTGCTCCTTAACAGATTTACACAGAGTAACACCATTGTCTTTACTGGAAGAGAAACACTTCCTGATTCCTCTTTTAAAGTTTCCTTGATTCACCCCTCAGACTTAAATCTGTCAGGTCTGACGTCACAACCACTCCAACACCGTGGCGTTTTATCTGAGAGGGTCGTTATTCCTCATCTTAATGTAGAAATGACTGTCATAGGACATTAATGTTGCTTTTTTAAAACTTAACTTGGTTAATTTCATATCGGAGAGTCGTCACTGTCCACAGCTCTCAATGTCACTGCCACCAATGGACGCTCGCTCCGAGTAACCTTGGTTACCACGACTGTCCGACATCCGCACACTAAAATGGCCGCACCTGTCCCTCAACTTTGTTTTAAAACATCTTAACACGTCGAGTTAGAAGATATTTAATTTACTCGCGACGCGAAACGTGAGTACTTTTCATATCAGAATGAACGGAACTTTGGTTGTTTGGGCTCCTGCTTCGATAATGAGTCCCCCTGGAAACGACTCCGCGACGAACGTTCCGGGCTCAAAGTTATCTCGCCACAGGTCAGGGGTCAACCTTTACGATCTATAGAGCCATTTTTGACCAAAAATAATTAAAAAACAATCTGTCTAGAGCCACAAAATATATGTGAGCCTTAAAATGAATGTGACACAGCTTATTAAGTCTAAATTAGCCCATTATCATTACTAAAAGGTCTAAATAAGCATTCACCAACATGTTTCACTACAAGTTGGCTACTCTGCAGAGGGTTATATGTAATTATTTGACTTTTTCTTTTTTGATTTGGAGTCCATAGCTAGTCTAACAAGGGAGACTCTGTGCCACTGAGGTTTGGCAAAATGTGGAGGATAAGGCAGCAGGCCATAGATGTACAACACACATTGCAGTTATTTAAACATTTTTTCAATTAGGTGCATAGGTGCCTAATTTCCATAGGCCCACAACAATGATAAATGAAAATGAAAATGTTAAAATGTAACATCCATTTTCATAAGATTTTTTTGTCAAAGCCACAGGGAGCCACTAAAGAAGGGCCACAGAGCCACAGGTTGCTTACCGCTGGCATAGGTTAAAGTCAACGGTTATGGGATACTACTAATACCAGTTAAAAATTAAAATAAATACATATACACGCCATGAAAGTTAGTACTTTGTTTAAGAGAAACTGTGACTGTTTTTGATATTCGCTAATATGGAAGAGACAAATTTTAGACATTGTGTCCTTAAACAGCAGCATCTTAAAGGAGCAGTGTGTAACATATAGGTGGATTCGGACTCAGTGCCGCCCCAAACATTTTCCAGAGAATAAAATCCAATCGGGGCCAATCAGGGACTGCATTGTAGTTGATGATGTGCAATAGCAACTCCCGAAGCAAAACGCATTAACAGCAGTAGAGTAAACACAGCAATGAGTGAATTATTGCAGAAATAGAGTCAATAACAACAGTCAAACAAGAACAAGGAGTATGCACTCGCTGAGTTTCTTGAAAACATTTTCGCCATTCTTCTGACTGGCTTTGGTAGAAGCTCGATTCATCAACTTGCTCCATTTGTGATGAAGTTCTCAAGTGTTTTGTTAAGCTGCTTGGCTGAAGGAGTTTGTCAAAGCAAATACTCTTGCAGTGTTTGGTGCAGCAGCATGTCCAAACTGATACAGAGAGCGAAACAGAATGTTGAGCTTACATCATCAGGTTAGTTTTTACTGAGAGCCTAATTATCTACAGCGGCCTCCTCCTCGCCAAAACAAACACAACTGGGGGAATTAAACCGGTAAAAACACTAACTAAAGCAGTTTTAAGTGTAAAAAAACCCAATGTTTTTACAGTACTGCTCGCCATGGAAGAGTTGCTGATTGTTGTGGCTGATGCAAAAATGCAGAAATGCGAATGGCGCTACCTTAAGACTTTTCTGTTTGTCCATTCTGGGCTACTGTACAAACATGGTGGTGTAACATGACGGACTCCTTGGACATGGACCACCTCCCTATGTAGATACACACAGCTCATTGTGAGGTGACAAAAACAAAACAAAATGATTCTTAGTTTCGGGCAATTAAACACTATTTTCTGCCAATATATTCCCTTAAACCCAGCACACTGAATCTTTAAACACTATAACAAATATATGATTATCAAGCTATTAACACAAAAAATAATACAAGACAACATCATATGAAAATAGTTTTATTTACCTGTTGAAAAAGAAAACTGACAAACTGAGAAAGTGAAATGCTTTTTCTCACAATAGCACACACACGCACGCACACACACTCTCTTGTTCCCTCTCTTTCTGGATTTTGGTTAAAGGACTTTGCTAAAATGATAAAATGTTAAAAAACTAAACGAGTAAGTTGGTAACACTGATACAAAATCATTTCATATTTACACAAAAGCTTATACTTTGTTGAATATTGTGATAAGAACAGTCAGATGTATGGTCCATCACAGTAAATAGTCATGTTCAGTCGACAGCACGGAGCCCAGATGTAACACTGGCTCAGAGGTTGTGTCTGTGGTCTGTGTGGGAGGCTGTGCGCTGCTGTCTGAAGCTCTGCCAGAATCGGGATCAGAGCCTCTTCCTCCCATCTGGGGCCTCTCCTCACTGATCAGCTGATCAAAAGCAAAGTCATCTGAGTCCACTGGTCTGGATGAGATATTTAAAGATTCCCCTTCTTCCTGGTCACATGATTGCTGCTTGGCAATAAAGTCTGACTGGAAAAGTGCCTGGATCTGGGTGAGGAAGGGGTCTCCCTCCTCATCTGGCAGGGGCTCCAGGTACCTGGCCAGAGATGACAGCATCTAAAGAGAGGTGATGGATGGAAGAGGTCAAGTGACAATTAAACCACAGAAGAGATAAATCAGTTAATGAAGTCATTAGCCACTAGGACGTGTGGACAGCAGGTAGACTGATCGGCTGCACAGACCTTCTCCAGACAGCTGAGGTGGGAGTCTTTTCGGAAAAATCTGTCCATCTGCACACTCCTACCAAGAACAGAAAATGGAAAAATGTAGACATTCCCCCATTAAACTTTAAGACAAATTGTCCCAAATCACAAAAAGGCAGGATCAGCATGAGACCATGTTCCAGGACGACCACTGCAGTCTTGTTTCTCACTCACCCAGGTGTTTGACAGTATTTGTGGATGATCCACTGAGCTCTTCTCAACGTCTGTTCCCAGTCAGGAATGTCTTGTGATGACAGGAAGTCGAATCTGTAGGGCAGCTCTGAGGGAGGAACAGAGAGAGGGAGACTCAGCCAGAGGATAAACTGCTACTATGTGCTGAAATCACTGACCTACATTGTCAGCTTGATTTCAAAGCCTCTTGATCTGAACTGTTTTGAAGTTTGGAATCATGGCTTTGTGCGTGCGTATGTGTGTATGTGTGTGTGTGTGTGTGTGTGTGTGTGTGTGTGTGTGTGTGTGTGTGTGTGTGTGTGTGTGAAACCTACTTTGTGGGCCTGAGGGCTCCTGGCTCTCTTTCACCAACAGGCAGGTAGTTTGGGAATGGGGGGAGGCATTGGCTGGATCATATGGGCTCACTATCATTCCGATGAAGGGGGCTCCGCCGCGTGAGAAATAACTCTGGAACAATCAGAACAAATGGGATCACATAGTCTAACTTCAGTGTGATATCTGTCATCGATTTAATCAGTCAATCAATATATATTAATGACCATACGGCCATCTTTGGCAGAGTTTGTTTTTGGGTCAGCTCAATACAGCAGCGTCATTTACATCAAACAGAGACATCAACATGACATCATGTTAGACCCATGACTATCAAAACAGAAACTTTTACAACAAGACAAAATTCAAAGAAAATATTTGACACGAGTTTAAACTGCAGTACATCTGTCAGGGTCAGTGAGAAATTTTCAAAGTTTGCAAAAAGATATGATTAATTCTACATCTTTAGCAGCCAGACACCGCCTAATCTTTCAGCAAAAATTCCCTAACCCTCCCTCTGTGTAATAGTGGCTCAAAAATACTATGTTTTTCTTAAACATGAGAAAATTAAATATTCAATAAGAGGATAGGCTGTCATTTTTTTCACCTTTCCTATCATATTTGACAAATTTATAGGTACTATCAGACTAAGGGCTGGGTTTTAAACAAGGTATTTTTATTGGCAATTCAATTAAGATACAGAGTATAATTAAAAAAACACAGAACCACTAAGGACGAAAAGACAACCCCACCCACTCATCAACCCTGGAACAGACAGAGGAAGAAAGACCAGTCAAAGGGAATCCAAAAGAGAAGAAAAAACATGTAAAAATGACGACAAATTAATTAATTTGTGTGACATAAGTAGGGGAGTATAGTGTGTTTCATTACAATTTTTCAGCTTCTGTATTTGCCACAAAATGGTTGCCAGGTGGCAAAGAAGCGCGCAGTTGATCCTTTGATAAAACAACTGATTTTCTCCAAGTGTAAATGACATAACATCCTCCCTTTGTTGGAGGTGAAGAGTTCTTCCTTTTACACAGGATGAGCCTTCTGGCCAGAAGTCAGCTTGGGCTTTACTTGCGTTAACATGTAGAGGAGTCACTCCAAGTACTGCCATGGACAGAGATGGGGCAACCAGTCGTCCAAACATTGTTAAAAGATTTTAAATATTAACAGAAATGAAATAGTGCACTAAGAGCTGGTTTGTTAAATCCTGTTATGTGTGTGTGCACATTTCTGTCTAAGTGAGCCAGGATGAGGTGTGTGGATGTTAGTGTGTTTGGATTCTTTTTTAAAATATTCTTTATGTTGAAAATTTTATTGTTTCCTTTTAAAATTTTCTTTTATTTGCATAAACACCCATACATTTATTATTATGTTATTCTACACTGTTCTCTATGTAAATATTTTAAGAAAATAGAAATGTTCAGAGTCCTTATTACAGTGGGGAGATGTTTTTTTTTTTTGTTTTTTTTAAATAAGGGTAATTTGTTGGGTTCTTTTGTGTGTTTGTGATACACTGACTCAACTGACAGGAGGGGAAACCGATAGTGTTGTATGATTTACCGACTATGCTCTGCAGTTTTTTGTGTGTGACTGTCTTCTTGCCGTACAAAACTGTTATGGATGAGGTGAATATACTCTCAATGATGGCTGTGTAAAACTGAAGGATGAGGCTTTGTTTTACTTTGAATTTTTTGAGCTGTCTTAGGAAACACAGTCATGGCTGCATCCATTAATTTTACCTGGAACTGGTCCTGTGTGTTTATGTCCCGCACTGAAGGGTTGGGGTGGAAGGTGGGATGTGAGTGGTACCAGCCCACCACACTGAAGCCGAGGGACGACAACACGTCACAGGCCTGTGTCTGAGACACCGGATCCATCTCACACTGCAAACCCGTACTCACACTGTTGCATGGCTCTGCTGCACAGATCTGCACAGACACACAGAATCTTGTGTTACTAAACACAAAATTCAAAATACTGTATCCACATTGTTGCTTTTCGCCCCTTTTCCTACCTTTAATACTTTCTCTTCTTCACTGAAAGTTCCGCCTAGCAGACCGATGACTTCCCCCCGTGACACGTGGGCATGCTGACAATCACAACACATTGATAATTTTTGGAACATTAAAACACAACAGATGACAATGAATGAGAGTAAATGATACAGTTGTTTTGAACTGTAATATAACAAAAACAAGGAATCATTTATGATGCTTGTATTACACTGAATTCTGTGACCCAGCAACTAAAACCTACCCCTAACTACTCAACAACTCACAAAACTCAACACTTTTTAAGGGAGTGTGGTACTCGCTCACACAGTCTGATGGATCACAGAGTTTGATGTTACACCTGCAGCTGACTAACTCTGAACACATCAGGATAATACCAAAGGGAGAATACATTCAGAATTCAGCTGTGTGCTTAGCATACCATGTCCATTATGAGAAGAGTCTCTGCACACACAATAACCTGGAATGGTTCCTGAGGAAAACAGCAAAGAAAGGCTTTAAACTTAAATCCCCCCTTGCAAGATACATTACACTACTGATGCCTGAACTGTGGATAAATAACAAGGTTACAGAGTGCCTTACAACAAAAACAATAATAAATCTAAAAAAATGTACAAGACAGAAAACAGTAAAAAATACTATGAAAAGTAACAATAAATACCATCAGCTAAGAAACAGCCAGACAATAAAAGTGAGTTTTAAAAATACATTTAAAAGAGGTTACTGAGTTTTTGGACGCATTAGCAGAGCCTTGTGGGAGAATCTGAGGCAGTGAGTAGGCTGATAGGGAATTAACAGATCACAGACACAGGCAGGAGCCCTTAAGTCCTAAAATAAATTCTAAAACTCACAGGTAACCAGTGAATGGCACCAAGGATCAGTGTGATGTGGTCGCTTCTCTTAGTACAAGTTAAAAGCCTGGCAGCAGTGTTTTGTATGAGTTGGAGTCTTTGGATGTTTCGCCTGCTAACAACAGAATAAAGTGCACTGCGATAACAAAGTAAATGGCCACTGACCTGTACATCCTCTCCAAAAGACCTGCACGGAATCAGCTGGAAGGGATCGAAAGACCTAGAGGAAGGGGGGAAAGTAGATACACATGTATGTATTTAAAAGGCTGTCAGAAATTCAGCACATGTTACATGAATCCATCATGCTTACCCTTTGAATCTGGAGATCTTGCAGGGTTTAGGCTGCTTCTTCATCTCTTCTCTCCGCAGAGCGAGT
This sequence comes from Cephalopholis sonnerati, assembly GCA_019142605.1. Classification (NCBI taxonomy): domain Eukaryota; kingdom Metazoa; phylum Chordata; class Actinopteri; order Perciformes; family Serranidae; genus Cephalopholis; species Cephalopholis sonnerati. The sequence goes on from JAGQAX010000006.1 coordinate 9,977,063, forward strand.
TCCTCAGCACTGAGATGCTAACGAGAACACAGTGACACTAAATATATTGATGTAAGTTCACCCAGACAGTTTGCTTTGAAATTGCAGTGTGAGTGTGTCCAAACCTCATACGTCTGTCCCTCCAAATCTTTAGAGTCACACCAGTTTCCCCATATGTCCCGCACACGTCGCTTCCTGGTCCGCTAAAACGTGCAGCCAATCAGCAGTTAACTCCAGTGAACTCATAGTTTAGATGCCTGAAGGTAGGTGTCAGGGTTTGTGGGTACCTACCATGCTCTGCAGTCTCTGGGCGAGCTGGTAGGCCTCAAGCACATCTTTGCCCTCCTTATGCTTGGAGCGATCCACCACCTTTGGGCGATTATAGACCGCTTGCTCTGTAAAGAGAAGAGGCAGGGCTCCAAATCAAAATGGAGGCCTGAGTGTTTTATAAAAAGATCAGGAGAAAACCACCATAGGCTCAGTAAAGTTACCACAGTTGAAGTTGATGGCTCCAATGAGCTCCAGGTAGGTGTGTATTCTCCCGATGCAGTTGACGTCTCCGCAGTTCTTCAGTCCAGGGCGCACTGACGTCTTGTTCAGGTACTTGGGCTTGCTCTTCACCCTGGTGCACAAAAACAGTTAACAAACGCCTCCTCTGCGGAGCTGTGCTGACAGAATTTACCAAACAAGTTTTACCATTGATCCAGGATGTAGTTTCGGATCTTGAGGTATCTCTCAGGGGTCTTGGATGGCCGTCCCTCAAAGAACTCTGGGATAGCTTGTTTCTCATCCTCAGTGATGGTCTCCGTGTCCATCTCTATTTCCTGCTCAGGAGCCTTAAGCTCCTCCTCTTCCTCCTCCTCTTCTTCCAGGTCTTCCTCGGGTCTATCAGCTGGACTTTGCTCAGTCTTATCAGCAGAATCTGGGAGGTAAAGAGGACCATGGTTTGACTTCACAAGTAAAAAAAAAGTAAAGACATTACCATGAGAGGGATTTATAAAAGACATCAGGTGTGAGTCTTACCTGTGCCGTCACTGCAGGCCTCTTCCAGTTGGGAGCTCTGGTCTTCGCTCTCATCGACCATTTGCTCTGAGTCTGCCTGAGCTCCTAACTGAGGGTTCTTTGGAGGTGGTATTACTCCCTCTATGCCTTTCTCGTCTAGCCCAGTAACAATAATTTTCTCTGAGGAAGGGAGGTAAGATGAGGGTTGAGGACTTTGTGGAGACAGCGTCATGCGGCTGGGTTGGTCCTTTGTCTCAGTCAGACCTGCCTCTTTCTGCTCCTCCGCCTCTGTCTGGCTCTCAGTGCCTGTTATCTTCTCTGGCTCAGTTTTGAGCACAGTCTGCGGTTTACTGTCACTGTCTCCATCATCGCTCAGATCATCAGTGATGTCTACCTCCTCGTCCTCCTCATCAGAAAGCTTCTCTATGCGGACAGTGTTTGTCAGAGTGGATGCATGACTGGAGGTAGGCTGAGGAGGGTGTAGTTGCAGCTCAGGACCTGCAGAGGGAGCTGCAGCTCTGGGCTCTGATTTAGCCTGTAAAATGTACAGATGACGAAAGAGGTGGTTTGTTATTCACTCTTATTTCCCAAGCCCTCCTGAGGAATGTGTTCTGGTTGTGAAAGAGTTTGAATAATGAGGAAAGCAGATGTTTAACTGTAATCAAGCTTGTATTAACAAACTGAAACATGTGAGCCCTGCATGTTTCAGTTGCAGCACAACACGGGTGGAAAACAAAGGCAAGGCTCACCTTGTGTTTGAAATACTGTCTGGCGTAGCTCTTGACCTGAAGAACAGAACGGGTGCCCTACCAGCTTGGCAATCTTTGTCCACCTTCGACCAAACTGAGCCTTCAGAAAAACACACCCAGTATGTTAAACAATACACTCCCCAAGTGCCTCATAAAACAAGTGTAACATCTGTTATAGGCCTGTAAACACAAGCTGCACTTAGCTTCCAGAGACAAGGAAAGCTTACCAGTCCTTCCTCAAACAGCTCTTTCTCCTGTTTGGACCAGCGAGAGGATGAGGATGAGCCTGAGGCCGACGTCTTGGCCGGAGACCTGAACATGTGACAGGCAAAAGTGTGACAGGTTGCTACCAACAAGAGCTGTACTTTAGTCATGTAAATTCTGGAGGAAGAACTGACTTACTTCTTCACTTTGGGCTTGTTGTGAGCATCACTTTCCCATATATGGTTAGGGATCCCCTCACCTGTCAGGTAGTATCTACAAGTATGGCTCAGGACTGATAGAGTCATTTTAAATCTCTCTTAAAGATGCATTTTCTCAGAGGTGCTTTCTCTTGGATCAGTTCTTCTTCTATTTACTTGTTTTTACTGTGTTTTAGGAGTTCATACCTCAGTTGTCATTATTACTTTATCAATTCTACTTTGATTTATCTGGTGATTTCTTTGGTTTTATATCTTTGTAAAGCACTTTGCTACTTGTTTTTGTAAAGTGCTATATACTAAAAAAATATTGTTAACTTAAAGGTCCAGTGTTTAGGATTTAGAGGGATATATTGACAGAAATGGAATATAATACATTTTTTCCCTTAGTGTAGAATAATCTGAAAATAAGAGTCCTTGTGTTTTCTTTACCTTAGAATGAGCCACTTATATCTACATAGGGAGTGTGTCCTCGTCCACAGAGATCACCATGTTGCACTGCCATGTTTCTACAGTAGCCCATAACGGACAAACCAAACGCTGGCTCCAGATACAAGGTGGTACATACCACATCAAAACTCACCAGGTGTGAGGTCCCATCCCGAGCAGAGACCTATAAGGTCATGGGGCTGTAATTAAGCAATTATAGTTATTCCTTTTAAAGGTACTGTTGTGTTTGTTATCTTATTCCTTTTCATGGTGCTGCTGTTTTAATTATGTTATTCCTTTTAATGGTACTGCCATTTTTATTATTTAATTTCTTTTAACTGTGCTGCTGTGTTTATTATTTATTTCTTTTTAATGATGCTGCTGTTTGTATTATCTTATTCTTTTTAATGGTGCTGCTGTTTTTAGCATTTTATTCTTTTTAATGGATCTAATTTCAGCCATTTTATATATTTGTTTTCATCCTTGAAATGTATTGGGAGTGAGTGTTTCTTTTGTCTGTGCTTGGAGCGCAGCGAAACAAATTCCAATCGACTACTTCTACATGGCAGTAACATACTGAGTCTTAAATATCGTTGCAATGGCGTGAGATATTCATGGTACCATAACCGTCTCAGAAAATAACGCAGTAACAGTATCATGGTATTACAGAATTTATATTATTATTAGTCAGAGTAACTTACCTTTTGTTGGTTAAACAAATGTTTTATAATTGAAACTTGAAACAACTTTGTTGATGGAAGTGTGTGTAAAAAGCCTCCCCTTATAAATAAATAAAATAAAGGGGAGATTCACTGTACAGTTGCATTTTTTTTCAATACTGTAATTAAGCACATTTACACAATATGACAACCGACAACTTTTATATCACGATATAACTTGAAACCGGTATATTGCTGCAACCCTAATCCTGAATCTTGAATCTTTGTCTCATCAGCTCTGCAGTTTGCTGTAAAGCTACTGAAGACTGTGTAGCCATCATGTTAGCATCATTTCCAACGCTGTGATGCATTTAAGGTCAGTGAAAGGATACTGTTCCTCCAGCAGCATCCTCTCTATCACCTCCCTGTTCTCTGGGCTGATGGAGCTGTCCAGCTCCCATGGCTGCACAACAGAGAGACACCGCAGAGTCAACACCAGCACTGACACACACACACACACACACAGGAGTCAGCTGAAGGACTATTAGCGTCATGAACTCATACCAGTATCCCTGCGCTGCTCTTCCACGCAGACTGGATGAACTGCTGCTCCTGGACTAAACCTCCTCCATCCAGCTCACTGCAACACAGAGACAAGACACCGAGGAGACACCTCTCATCAGTCTGAGACACAGGACAGCTAACCGCAGCTGCACTGAGCTCTGTGGGACTAAACACAACAACCAGGTCTCTGTAAACTAACCTAGACTACAACAAACAAGACCAGCACTTAGTGTAAAAGTTAATTTGTCACAAACAATACATATTCTCACCTAATGCTGCTGTCAAACACGTCTCCCTCGATATCAACATCCACCTCGTCCTCCATGTTGGTGTGTAGACGTAAACAACAGAGACCACAGAGAGGAGGTAGTGGAGGGAAACAGCGCTCAGCTCTGCTCACAGCGACACCCTGTGGCCGGAGGTCGCATGTGCAGATTAATCCACTACTGTTAAACACATGGGTGCAATAATCCTGCAGGAATGTGCTCCTGCTCTGCTTCACCACTCTGATATTGTGAATAGGTCAACAGTTTTTTAAAATACAGCCACCAAAGAAGTTTCTCTCGGTGGCTGGGGTTTGATTATTTGTTCTTAAAGCTAAAAGGCTCCTGTCTTATGTGACTGTTTACATTTCTTTTTGGAAATTCAGACAAATAAAATTAGAGGCCTTAGATGTACCTGGAATCTGCTGGAGCCACTCTCCCAGTTTGGGGGTCACAGCCACCAGTGCTCCCATTACCACTGGCACCACTGTTGCCTTTACTCCCCACATCTTTTCTAGCTCCTCTTTCAGCCCTTGGTGTTTTTCAAGCTTTTTGTGTTTCTTCTTCCTGATGTTGCTGTCGAATGGGATTGCTCCATTTATCACCACTGCCTTCTTCTGTCTGTCGATCAACATGATGTCTGGTTGGTTCACCATCACCAGTTTGTCAGTCTGGATCTGGAAGTCCCACAGGATCTTAGCTTGGTCATTCTCAACCACCTTAGGACGTGTCTTCCATCGTGACCTTGGGACTTCCAGCCCATACTCAGTGCAGATGTTCCTGTACACTTGAATATGGTGCTCCATGTATGCTCTTCCTGCCTGCATCTTACACCCTGCTGTTATGTGCTGAACTGTCTCAGGAGCATCTTTGCACAGTCTGCACCCAGGGCCCTGTCTGCTGTGGTAGACCCCTGCCTCTATTGATCTTGTACTTGTGCATATTCCTGTGCTGTCGTTCCTTTGGTGAGAGTTGGTGGTGAAAGCAGATGAATCTGTCCACCCATTATCAGTGTCTCTATTTTCCTCTGATAGTGTTACATTTTTCGATTTGGAATCCATAGCTAGCCTCGCTAGGGAGATTCAAGACTAGCCACCACTACTGAGGCTCATTTAGACATGACCTCGGCAACATGCCAAGGGAAAGATGCCAGGCCGCAAATGTTGTTAAGAAAATATTAAACACTTTAAAAAAAAAAAAAAATTCTGTGACAGGCTACACTTTTTTATGATTAGCGAATGTAAGAACTTCTTTAAGTCTAAAACAATGATGTATAAAAATCAAAATGTAAAAAAAAACAGTAAAACGCTATTCATTTTCATATGATTTTATCTTTTTAAAGCCACAGGGAGCCACTGGAGAGGAGCTTAAGAGCTGCATGTGGCTTCAGAGCCACAGGTTGCCTACCACTGCTATACAGCGTCTATGTTTCCTGTATGAACAAAATACTAAAATGTGCGTATAGTTTTCGACCAACAGAAGAAAAGTTAATTTAATTTAATTTAAATTTTATATATATTTATTTTCACTGTTTTCGCTCTGTCGTCATTTTACTTATACACACAGGTCTGAATACACACATATGCACAAACATGAACAGGCACCCCAAGCAGTTCGGGGGGGTTCAGTGCCTTACTCAAGGGTACCTCAGGAGAGCCCAGGAGGTGAACTGGCACCTCTCCAGCTACCAGTCCACGCTCAATATTCATGGTCTGGGCAGGGACTTGAACCGGTGACCCTTCCCAAGCCAAGTCCCTATGGCCTGAGCTACTGCCGCCCCAATAGTACCTGCAAAATGCTGCTGATGAAGATGAAAAACTATTGTATAGCACTTTGTTTGTGTGAAACACATCATTTATAACTTTCTCCAGTTGTTGGAAAAACTGAGCCACTGTAACCATAGTAGTAAGTTTTCTAAAAGCACTTAAACCTCCTAATGAATGATGCCTCACATAGATCCAAAACTGCCCTGCTGGATTTTGTTTTGTAGCAAGGGCAGAAAGGTTACCTATTTAGACTTTCTAAAACCTGTTTTGCAGTCATAGTGAGACGCTCCAGTGATGACCTTAGTCTGAGCAGTCTGTCCTCTCTTGTTTACATCTTATCTTGCTATCTTGTTTATATCATAATTTTTTTCTTATTGATGCTAGTCACTGAAAGTTACCAGGTGTATGTCCACTGACAATCTCATGTCTTATTTGTCGGTCATGGACTCTAAAAACTAAGAAACAAATACAAGCATAGTGATTGCTCTTTATTACTTTACAAATAAGTGGTCAGTTTTTTTTCATTCATACTACCATGATGAGCTTCTGAGCATCACCCTACTCATTTAGGTTGTGACTGTCAGTCACTCTTTATGGACTAGGTGAGATTTAAGACTGATTAATAATAGACAAACTGTATCCATACTACAGCGGATTATGAAGGTATCCGAAACAAAAGCCAAAGACAAACTGAAAGACAACAAAAAAAGGTTTTATTTAGAAATTCACAGTTTCTAATGGCACTACAAGTTTTGTAGTAACTCACTCCTGCTCAAAAATACTGTGCAGCTCTTCAGAGTAATCACAGAGAGAAAGAGAGGGATAGAGAGAGGAAGAAAAGATAGCACTTGACATATAAGGTAGAAAAACAAAAAAGGCGTGAGGAGTCATACAAAGTGCACACTGAGCTAGAATTTCTCTCCGAGGGCATTCTGCCTATTCGCTGTGTTACGGGATAAGTAGATTCAAAGTAGTCTTTCTCATAACACAGACACTCACACACACACACACATGAGATCAACAACAAATAAATTCTCTCATGCATTCAGGTTTACACGCACACAAACATAAGACCATAACACATTCAAAAAGGGTTAAAAAACAAAACACTCATGATTTGCTCGGCTTGTGGAACATACAGAATCACATTAATAGTGTTCCAAATTTACCCATCTTTGCTCCGTTCCCTTTATTCAGCAATTCATATCCTTCTCCGCACAAACCACAAGTATCATTCGAGGTGGGGTGAACACAAGAAGTCAAAGAGCAACGACAAGTGAATAAAAGACGAGAGTGTACGATGAATGAGAGTGAGGAAACATGAAGGGGTCAGCTAGTCAGGAAAGCAGGCATGTAGACTGACAAAGCATTTCAAGCTCCTAATGGGGACATGTTAGAGTGGTTAATAAAAGCAGGCATATTAAAACTTTTCTTCACAGTCACAGAAAATCGTGCAATGGGGGTCACAGGGTGACCTCGGTGGGTAAAGATAAGTACAGAGGAAGCTGGTCAGAGGAGGTAATGGTGCTTCTTTGAGAGTAAGAAGAGAATTCTCTGTCACAATGTACACAAGTCCAACCACACAGAGCCTGTCAGAAACTGCTTAAATAAAGACAAACACATAATAATGTCTAAAAACAAACTCCCCTTCTCACATCTGCAACTCCCTACGCTGTTTCAACATTGAACTGAATGTTAACGTAGGTCAGCCATGTAACCATGAACAGGACAAGTTAAAATCTGTCATTCAGCGACACAAAGACGCTGAAACAAGCACACAGAAGACAGGACAATAATAAACACTCAGTTTAGCCCTTTCCACTACTTCCAACCACCCAGCAGCTCTGAACAAACACAAAAGCAGCAGTGTGATGATCCTTAAAAGTTTCCTAAATCAATACTCAGTTACTTGCTGGATGTATTAGCTGCTGCGGGACATGTGACCTGCTATCATACTTGTCTGATATTCCAGGCTGAGGCAGACAGAATAAGGGGCTGCCGTCAGGTCAGAGCCCACGCTGCGAAAAAATAGGAGGAGAAAAAAAATGTCTGTGGTCGAGCCATTCACCATAGCCATGTGTCAGTGCTGCTGAGTGCATTTCTCTGTTCTATGTAACATACTCACGTGGATAAACTACTTTGACGCTGCAGGATTGGGAGACTGGCAAGCAAAGTTACGTTAGAAAATAATCTGTAATCATTTAAATAAATAAATAGATAAATAATAAAACTGGTCTGTCAGACTCGGCTGCAGGGTCCCAGTAGGACGTCTGTGTGTGTGTGTGTGTGTGTGTGTGTGTGTGTGTGACAGAAGAGTAAACATTCAGCTCCGCAACCCAATGTGATCCTGCAGTACACTGTGCCCTGAACAGGAAACGTATGCCTCCACAGTGGTTGTGAGAATAATTTTAACACACCACACCAGCAATGAGAAGAGAGGAACATGGCTCAGTTATGGATGAAAGAAAAGGTAAAATAATAACAGAAAAAGACAATAAGAACCCCAAAACTTGCCTCAAGCCTGTCTGAACCCTTTACCTTCCTCGCAGTCACAGTATCCCCTGTAACAGTGTGTGAGCAAGCTCCCCGGGCACAGCCCAAACTAACTGAGTAGGGACCGTTTATTGTGAACTAGTAGGATCAACAGACTGCTGCGATTGTATTTGTGACGGGAGGTTAAACTGAAAGGACTAACACATTCAGACAGGTAAAATTATGTTCTTCATTCAGCTCTGATGGTTGGTTTGTAACAGCCTGACAGAGACAGAGACAGAGGAAGAGGGGCAGAGAGTCTGGTGTACACTGAAAGTTGAGCGCTCTGGTCCCGTACAAACACCTGCAGTCATGTTAGGATGCAAAATAAAGACAGGATGGAGAAAAAGATGGCAATGAAAGACAGAAGGAAATAAGGATAAGAGAAGTAGTTTGTCTTGCTCTGCACAGTTCTCTTGCAGCGACACAATTCATCCAGTAGAGCAGCCTAATACTTCTTGATGCCCCCTGTTTGTGAAGGAACGTTGAGTAGAGGCCGGCTCCTCTCCTCACTGTGCTCAGAGTGGGGATATAAGCTTACTGGTGCTCACCTGTCATGGGACAATGTGCTTATCCAGTAGAAAAAAAAACATCTTGAACACACTTCAATGGATTTGACTTGTATTAATGTGTCAGTCCCCACCACAGTGTCTCTCTGTCCGCATCAACAGTTCTTCGATTTTTCGCATTAAAAGGTCTAGAACAGATATAAAGGCACGTAACCGTAAACAGCTCTTTGACAGGAGTGAATGAGGACTGAATGAGCTACTGCTGCCACAGCCACTTCAGTTCCACGGTGCGCCTGGGTGCTCATGGGAAATGTGGTTCTTTGGGTTGCAGTTAAGACCTCATCTCCTCACAAGTCTGCTACCATATAGTGTGTGTGTATGGTTGTGACTATAAAGTTGTGTAAAAGTATTCAGACATGTCCGGTGACTGCTGTCACCCCGATGGTCCCGACGCTGATCTCCTTGTTTCCCTTCATAAGCTGCTGCAGGCTGGGCAGTGACCCGACGCTGCCCCCTCGCATGGCGGGGAAGTGCAGCTCCGTCTGCCGCGACTTCCGCCGCTTCATTGAACGCTTCTCCTGGCGGGACTTGGCGGGAGGCTGCTGGAGGGAGAAAGGCAGGCTGTGTCCGTTGCACAGGCCGGCAGAGGGGATGGGAGAGGGAGGGGGGAGGCGGCTCGTGTAGGACTCCTCAGAGTGGGTGGACGAGCTGCAGCTGCTGGTCTCTGAGGGGAACTCCTTGTTGGAGGTGCAAGTGGGCAGTGATGACACCTCCACTGCAGAGGGAGGGGGCGGCGGTGGGAGAGAAGGAGGAGGAGAAGGAGAGGAGGAGGAGGAAGCGGGGGTGGTGGTGGCGCTGGGAGGCATGGGAGGAAGCCGTTGCAGTTTGGACCCCCGTTTGTGAGCGGAGCAGAGGGATCGGCTGGCTTCAGGATCTCAACCTTGTCCAATGATTTTGTCTTGTAACGCTTTTTCTACAGAAAAAACAAGACAGGAGAAGGAAATGATAAAAAAAAAACATTTAGAGAAAGTCAAGACACATCTAATAATGTAAAGCCATATCAACCACTTTTTTGCTAGACACTGAGGTCACACATATGGATCAAAGGATGGGAAAGATTCATAGGGAATGATGGAATCTAAGATTTGATGGAAACAAACATCAAGACTACAAGTATTCACAGCCCTTTTTACACAGAGATCCCGCAATGCCGCTGTGTTTTTTTAACACTGGCATTATGCTGCCCCAGTGTGTATTTTAGATAGTATGGCGGCGTTCCGGAAGCAAAAGAAGTGTGATGGACGTCACGTGTAACACAACAGGCATCTAGTGTGGCATATAAAGGCCCTGACACACCAAGCCGACGTCAGCTGTCGGTCAATGTTGGGCAGTTGGTGACCGTCCATGGAACCTTGTCACTGCGGTTTGTCCCGCAACGTTGGCACTTGTCAATGCTAGTTGGCTTTTTCCCCGCTGATTCAGCATGTTAAATTGGTATCGGCTGATGAAATCACTCAGATTGGCGGTTCAGCTCAGCACACAACAAGATAAACAAAAGTGAGAAAAGTAAACTAAGAGCTAAAGTCAGGCGGAAGTGAGACCAAAACAAACTTGTTACATAAGGTAAGATTGTTTTTTTTTTTGAGCCATTGAGCTCTTTAGCAAATACGTTTCCTGATAGTGTGTGTTATTATTCACTGGCGCACTGTTAATATGCGTTGTTCTTTCAACATTTGATTGCGTTGTTAATGTGCTAACTGGCTAACTAGCGTCAAGACGGCCTTCCGGTTTCCCTTCTGTATGATGACTACAGACCGCTGTTGTCTACCGGTGTGGAGTTATTGGAGTCTTTGCGGTGTGCTCATATGCAACTTTTTGGCTGAGACACAGGACACGAGTTGCCACAGCAGGGGGGCTTTCATCGCTGCTACTTCTCTGAAGTCAGTTTGGTGTGTCTGGGCCTTAACATATCCGTCAGGCAGCGCTTTCTAAACAATAACGATGGCATTACGTGGCAAGTTTGATTTGAGTACAGGGGATAGAGCTGATCAACTCAGATCCATGAATTAGAGGAACAGCTGCTGCAGTGGCGAGTGACAACAAATGTTCTTTTGCTGCTTTGACCCTGTACTGGACCCCGAGGTGCTTGGTTTCCACAGGAACGCAGCCATTTTCATTTAATGTAGGTTAGAAAACAACAGACAACACTATAAGTATATGAATTAAACCATTAAGTTTCACTTTCACTGTGCTTTGTGCTCTGCTGCTCTGTCTGTGCCCAGAGAAGACTACTCTCTGCCCAAACAAACACTCATTGACTGTGTCCCTTACGGCTGATCTTGTCCTCTGCTCAGAGGGTAAGGCACTCCCGCATCTTATTGTCTCGCCTGTTTGAGGACATTTTCAGTTGCTGGTGTTTGTTTTTGAGTTAGGTGCTAACTGCTTGTGGTGGGTAACACACATAACACACCCGCCCCGTCCTGCTGGCTCACATTTTTTCGCGGATGTCGATTCAGCTACGTCACTACCCCCACTGCCGGCTTAAAAGTGGAACAACTCTGACTCCTATCCTGTGTTTGTACCTTTTGTACAGAATGGCGAGACGGAATAACGGCGCAACATTCCCGCTTTTAGCAGCCTGTGTAAAAGGGGCTTATAACTGGCCCTAGTGCTGTGATGTATGTCCACAGTACACCACACTTTATTCACCATACCAAGCGTTTTCACTGGAGAAGAGGTGTGATATATATTTTAATTTTAATTTTTCCATGTCAGAAAATATGCCCACACGTGTCCGCAAAGAAGTGGTTAACAGGGATTTGGAGTGGGCTGAATCTTAACACCTGCTCCCTTATATCGGCTACTCCACTGAGAACAGAAATCAGTGACTGATGAAGGAAGCCATTCACTGCTATAGTAACACTTATTGTACAGACTGACTGACACTTGAAAACACACAGCACTTAAAGTAAGGCGGCCGTCACAGCCAACAGCAGCAGTCGGAACAAACACTGTACCTTTTTCTCTGGAGAAAACCTTAGAGGTTCTACAATGTACAAGTCATCTGGACCTACTGGGGAGGGGAGAGAGGGGCCAGGTTAATGATGGAATGGCAAACAGGAATACATACATGTAACAAGCATGAAGTGACCTTGCAAGTAGTTTTATTAAAGATGCAACGGCAAAAATCCATTTTCTAGTCATGGTTTAATGTCTACACGTAACAGTACACAAGTCATTTGACTAAAACTAAAAACAAGGTTGAACTAAAATCACAGAAAAGCGTGTTATTTTCTTATTGATTACTACTTGCAAATGTCTACCATGAGCCAGCAAAGCACCATGCTCTATTATTATATCCCTTAAGCCTGCAAGTGGGCACAAGCTGGCAATGACAGCCTCTCAGCCTCAAGGGCAAACTCACACACCCACACACACATAGTTGAGGGATAATGAACAGCAGGGGGAGTTTTAGGTTTCCTGAGTCAAAGACTTTATTCTTTCATTGCTTGCACCAGCCTGTCCCTGTGGACGTGTGTTGCTCGAGGCACTGGCAACACCAGGGACATCTGCAGCCACTAAGCATGGCAACATGTGTGAGAAGTTACAGCAGAGATATAGACTGAATGAGAGCTGGAAAGAAAGAAAGAATGAGGAAAGATTCAGATAGAACTAGGATGTTGTGGACAGTTATGCGGTAAGAGCTGCAGCAGTCTGACGCAACTAGCCTGAAAAGGTTGTAGCGATAACATGATCTGTGCAATGACCTATGACTGTAGTATCAATGTTTCAATGACAAAAGAAGAAGGAGAAACACAATAGATAGAAAAACAGAGAGGGCAGGTTCGAGGAGAGACTTGAGAATAGTGTGTGCACATGTGTGTGTTTACGAGAAGCGGCTCCTACCTTCTGTAGAGGACAAGTGGAATGACTTGGAGCGAACAAGCGGGCAGGTCACCCTGCGCTTTAGGCTCATATCGTCATAGGAGGAGAAGCATCTGTCAAGAAAAATCACATTGCCATTTGTGTTTTTTGAATATTGTCTTAACTCAGTGTCCTACAGTCAGTGGCAGGACAGGAATGACAGCCTTGGGCGAGCAGATGACACGTGCAGTGAGGAAGTGACACAGTAAGTTCTATTTAAAAGCAGAATCATAAAACTAGGTGTAAGAGATCATGATGGCAGTTCTCAGAGTAGTAGAGCAATAATATAAATAACTCCCTTAAATAAAAGCCAAGCCAACAGAAACAAAATATCCCATTCATACATTTCAGGAGTGTGTGTGACAAACCTCTTGGGGCTGGGGTAGTGGTTGCTCTTGGGAAGGGCAGCAGTGTTAGTGTTGGGGGCAGGAGTGGAGCTGCGGCAGCACTGTAGACACAGCAGGAGGCCCAGAGACAGACACAGAACCAGAGAGACCACCAGGTAGCTCTGACGGTCAGATACCTGCAAAACAAACAATGATACAATGAAAACTGTTAAATGGCATGGTGGAAATGGACAGCTTTGTACATACATGTTAAAAGTTTCTCTCTGGACATTGCATAAACCTCTTAAAGTTCATCTATGTTTATCAAAATTACATATTAAGACTTTTTTTCCATGAGAAAAAATCCTTTCATGCCTTAAAATGGCGTTGATGTAACTCTACACCGTTGCCTCATCTAGTATGTGCTGCTGACCTATGTTATCCCCGCCATGCTGACCTGCAGCTCAAACATGCCTGCTGACCTTTGACTCTGCTCATCAATCACACAAGCTTCTGCCTTTAAATGGTAACAGATAACATGAGCCTTTTACTTGACTACGATATTTAACAGCTTTAATGTGTTGCTAATGTTAAATAAAACTTGTTCCCAACTGAAAACTCTGACAAGTTGAAGTGAAAGGGTTGCAAAATATAGCCTCCCCTCTGTTACTCTTAGTTTTGCTGTGGCAATATGGGATCAGTTCCTTCAGCCTGTTACGTAACAAACCTTTGAAGTCAAAATTCTTGTTTATGAGTCTGTCACTGGTACACTGCAGTTCCAAGGCAGAAATGCTCAGTCATGATGTTGACTGCTTACTTCACTTACATGTCTTGTAGCATATAAAAACACCACATGGACACGTTAACATGGTTAAAAACTTGATTTTCACTGGAGGGGGTCTTTAATTCCTTTCCTTACATTAAGATGTGAAAGAACAATTTAATTATCAAATTAGTTCGCAGCATGTTGTATCTTTAACACTGTGACCTAAAGCAGTGGTTCCCTACTAGTGGGTCGGGGTCCATTCTGAATGGACCGAAATCAACACTTCATTTGAAGTTCAGCAAATTTCCAGCACAGAGCTTTTATTATGAAGCGCCGTTTTCTGCCGTATGGTGAGTGACTATTCGACGACTATTTGACAGAGACAGCAAACTAGCTGAACAACATAACCAAATGCAAGTGTGATGCTGAATGTAGTAAACTGTGGAACCTTAAACTAATGACTAAGGAGAAATCTGGACCCAGATCTGCCATAATCTCTAATAGCATCACTGATTTGCTACCGAGACATTTTCCCTCCCATTTGAGAGTCTTATCCTTAGTTTCTGTCTAATTTTGGACTGTGTAGCACTAATTTTGAACAGGACAATACAAATAAACAAATGCCCCATTTTTCTAGTGAAACCCTATAGATTTGCTCTTATGATTGTCTGCAAGGAGTCTGAATTAAGGTTAATTAGTTAATGTCTTGTACTTTTGGGACTTTGGGGTATAAAATCTAATTTCTTTCCAGCTGTGTCTGCTCACTACATTACATGTGCATTTATCATTCATACATCTATGTATTTCTAATGTGATTTAATCCTTCTGGGCACAACATTTCCTCTTGTCAGAGGCAGCACACGGGAGGAGGTTGTTACGCTGCCAAAGCAGTTGTACTGCAACTGTATGCTCTCAATGAAGGTCAGCAGGGCAACTTTTGAAGTCAGCCACTGAGCATGGAAACTTGAAAGTTTTGAGGAGTCGACAGACTGAAAACAGCCAGTTCTGGGATGACCTACAGAAATATTTGGGACAATTGAAGTGTGTGTTGTGCATGGTCTCCAAATGTTCCTTTTTTGTCTCATGTCCTAGTTAACAGCTTGCTGGAGGAGCTTCAAAAATTAAAATGAGTCAGATATTTGCCAAAATTTGTAGAATTTGCTTGTGTTCTTTCAGCTGTCATCTTCTTAGTATTTGCCTGTTTAACTTAACAAATGTGCTTTGCAGCCCCATTTCCATGTGGTCTGCTCAGTTTCAGTATGACATCAAACACTTTGTTGTGGAGACCATTCCCAGCAGGACACCTAACATGTCTCTGATTCTGGTCTGTGTTTGGCATTGGTCGAATGTAAACTCTCAAAACCAATACGATCAACAGACTTGATTTATGAACTGGTTGCAAAATAGTGGCGTGAACCTCTAAGCACTGTGTAAGCAGCAGGAAATACACTGGTCCAGGTACAATACCTCTCTCTGCAGCTGGCTGACTGTAGCGGTGAGGTTGAGCATCAGTTTAGTGACGTTCTCCAGCTGGCTCTGAAGGACCTGGATGGATTCTGTCTGCTTCTGGTCCTGAAAAGCACGAGTTACTCATTAGTCGGTCAGTGCTATCAGACAAACACACACAACTACTTTCAGTTTATGCTTCAACTTCTCTTGCTCTTACTGCCTTCATTTGAACTGACCTGCTCCTCAGCAATGCGGGAAGTGTTCTGCAGTTTGATGATGGTCTTATTGAACGCTCTCTGCATCTCTTCCATTTGTTTGCGGTATCTGAGCAGCACATGCAATAAATTCATGTTATAACAGCACAATCTTATAAGCAATCAAATAACAAGACAGAAAGAAGTGCTATGTAGTTCTAACAATATAATTCTAGGGCTCATTTTGTCCCGTGGTTTACCTCTGGCTGAGCTCCTCCAGGTATCTGCTGGACAGACTCATGTTCATCTCCAGGGCTTTGATCCTGTTATTCAGCCTCATGAACACACTCTCCTTCTGGCTGGAGCCGTGCACCGCTCCCCCGTTTAATAGCATCCCGTTTCCCATCACTGCCCCACCATTATAATCCCCTCCATTCTGCAGCTCTGCATAGAAGTCTGTAGCTGCCCGGTGGACATTGCCATTCCCATTGGTGCTCAACAGGTCCTCATCCACCGTGTCGTCCACTCGGTGGGACTCTCCTGTTTGATTGAGTGAGTCTCCCTGCTCACCGTGAGTCTGTGAAGTCTGGACATTTTGTCTCTGTGAGTCCCCACTGTCTGCGCCTGACTTCACTGAGTCTGTGTCAGTGTTTGTCAGTGGGGGAGCTGTTGGCAGTTCAGTGGGAGGGGGGATAAGGTCTTCAGGCCTTGATGCAGTGGGAAGAGGCTGAACAGGCTGCTCTTTGACAGGGGGAACCACAACACCAGGAGAGGGAGACTCGGAGGCAACGGGCTGTGGGGGAACGGTGACAGTAAGGGTGGGGGTGGCACTGCTGGCCTGCTGCGTCTCTGGAATAAAGACAGCTTGGAGGGGTGGAGTGGGGACAGGGTCTAGAGCTGCGTCTTTAATGGGAGGAAGCAGCTTCTCCTCATGGGTGGGGGTGGGTAATGTCAGAGAACTATGGATGTCTGAGAAACTGTGAGGGGGGATGGTGGAGGTTCTACTAGGCTCTAGGAGGATGTTGAGCTCTGGAGTGTGTGTGTCAGGGGTGTCAGTGTTGGGATGTGTGCTGTGCAGTTCACCCAAAACTTTCCCCTCAATCTGGCTCTTAACAAGCACCTCGGGCTCTGGAGCTTTTTCTGTGAGGGGAAGAGCTTCCTTGACAGGTGTGGGGACAGGGGCAGGGATCAGTGGAGGTGTTTCTGTGAGGGGAGGGGTTTTTGTATCAGGGTGTGTCTGTGTTTGAGTGCTCAGCTGCCTCCGCCTGAGGCTGCGAAGTCTCTCCTTGGCCAGCCTGGCGGAGCACCAGCGATGAAGCAGCTCTGGCAGGGTGGCCATGCAGGACAGAGACAGGGAAGAGAAGGAGGAGAAAGGACAGTAAGCCTGGCTGTCCCACTGGTTCCTGTCTGCCTCCCTCGTCGTTGCATCCTCCCTCTTCTCCTCCTCCTCTTCTCCCTCCTCCTCCATCAGTGTGACAGTAGACTGTCTGGGCTCTTCATCCTCCTCCTCCTCTACCAGAGTGACAATCTGTCGGTCCTCATGGGAGTCCGCTGATGAGGGGGAAGGTGTGGAAGAGTCACTGGAGACATTAGAGTCTTTCTGGGTTTCAGGGTGCTCTGGGTCTGTGTGCTCCAGTCTGGAGGAAAGACACAGATACAAATTTAGAAGCATATTAACAGAGCTTTTGTGCTTTTTAGAAGACAAGTGATCCTGTTGCGACATTCACAAAATATTCCAGTTTTTGCCCTTATTCCAAAAAAGACAACGTTCATACTAAGCTGTTAACATGACTAATTAAAATTAATATTCCACTAATATTCCCATTTACATTCAGCCATGTATCACGTCAGAATATGGAAAATCAGAATGGCTGGAGCAATTTGTGCTGTTTTTCACTGGTGGCGGACTTGTTTAATATTGCACACACAGCCTCCCTTTTTCATAACTTTGTACATAAAACCTGTTAATCGCCAAGTCTTCAAAATGTTTAAAAGAAGGTGCGTTTCTCCTTCTGACCAGATATGTGGGCTCTTCTTTTGGGCATGCATCTCTACCACAGCCTTGAAATCCATTGTTGTGTGCTGCAAACTGTTAAACTGCGCATATTTTAAATGTGCTTTTTACATGTCCAAAGAATGCCCCTAAAACCTGAAAAATACTGGCATATCCCAGGTGTCTTAATCAGAAAATACTACATTCGGAATAACCAAACAAAATATGCCGTTACATGACCTGTAACACATTCAGAATACTGTCATGTTCAGAATAATAAGGAGAATATTTGTGTGCATGTTCAAGTAGTTACGTAAACTTTACATTCGTAATGGTTTATAATGGTCTTTAATGGTCCTTACACTGCAGAGTCCTGAGGTGTTTCAGCAGGTTTAGGTGTAACTTCTGTGCTCTCCTTCTTTTCATCCCCCTCTGCTGTTGTATTACCTAGAATTTGCAAAAACACAACAATCAACAAACTCAGAATAGGACTTTGACAACACTTGGTCTCTGTTAAAGAGTGCATACAAACATATAGCTTGGCAGTGGCAGGTTTAATCCCCTATCCTATGTGGCTGCAGGAGGCCGAGTGCAGAACAGAGACCCTTTTGGCTGCACAGCCTGTCTGGCAGGCCCATGTTTGGAAAAGTCAGAAATAATGTGAACCAGTCTAGTCCAGTTAGAACCGATCTCTCTCCCACACTCTCTCTTCCCTGCTAACTCTGCGGGTGTCAAGAAAAATCTGAAGTGAAGCTGTAGAAAGTTTCTGCTCTTACAATAAATTGAGGGATGACTTTGTGAACTTTTCAATAAAGTGCACTCAATTTTTGAGACATTTAATTAAAAACAAATTATATAACTCTGTCTGGGTGTTACAGTGCTTTTACAAAGCTGGTCTTCCGGAAAGAATCATGTTTTAGTTAAGAGAGAAAAGCAAAACGAAATGAGAACATAAACAAAATAAACTGGCTAAAATCTGTGTGTCAGACAGAGCTTTCCCTTTAACTCAGTGCCACAGGGGAAAAGCTGAGTAAGCGAGTCATTTTGCTGCAGTTCTGTGGGGTAAAGAGGGCAAGGAGCAGGCTTGGCGTCATAGACCCCCCTCAGTCTTAATTCATCCACGCTCGTCTGCCAAGAAGTAAAACACAGATAGCCAAAGTTCTGCTGAAATGCTGCTAGAGACCTCCTGCCAACAGCCAAATAAACATCTGGCTCTTTCAGCTGAAATACACATGAACATTCAGGGTAATGCATATGCTTGCATTTAAGCGAAAAAAAATAACGTGACCCAGTTTCAGAGGCAGTTAATTTAAACAATATGTGGGAAGACAGGCATGCTGGTGGTTAGAGACAGAGAAAGGGAGAAACAGGGCAGCTGAACAGTGTGAGTATGAGCAGAGTGCAGGAGAAGAAAACAGTAGGGTAGTTTCATGGAATGCTATTTTTAAAAGGTGTTTGCAGAGCAAATGTGAATAACAGTGTTTCCATCAACTGGTGCTTTCCAATATTCTCAAGAAAAGTATTTATGTAGTTGTAATGAATGAATGCAGCTCTTCTCTTCATAGCTGTGTGGAGCGGTTAGCCGTGCTGTTGATTCATTAGTTTTTAGGAAACATATTAGCCAAAACAATGGGATGATTAGTAAATACACATACAGCTGCTATCTATATGTCCTGTTTGTTTACAATGTCATCCTATACATATATATATCACTACCACTTCCAGTACTTTGAAAAGCTGTATGTCCTTTTCTAATCTTTAAACTGCCTGACATATTCTTGTCTTTTGTTTGTTGTTCTTTCTCTGATGTATTTTAAGGAGTCTTTTCAACTCTATGCCCTGATTCTTTGTTTTTTTTCCCCTCATTGATGTATTTTAGGAAGCCTTTTGTAACACCTTGGCCAAGGGACTATAGATAAAAAATAGCCTCTTGGCTAATTCTGGCATTTTTTTACCATGTGTATTTTTTTTTTTTGCGGTGTCCCTTTTCAAATAAACTTAACAGACAATGTGGACACACTGTTGTTGTGTCTACGGAAGAAGCAGAAGCAGCTCCAGGATCATTGTTTATGTGCAAAATATGTTTCTGTCTGCTTTTATTGCATTTTCTTTGCATTGATGGACTAACTTTGCCACCTCAGCCTACAGTTATGGCGTTTCCAGTCAGGTTTTTGGGTGCAAAATCTAAATGTTAATAATAAATAGTAATGGAAACAAACTTAATTCCACCTACTGATCAGAGCCGACTGATAGTGCTCTAAAGGACATGTTTATAATGGCATTAAAATTAGATGGGTGACTCATGCTCAGCAGACTTTTATGTGCGCTGATTTGCAAGCGATCAATGTTTCACATGGATAAACCAGTTTTAATTCACACTGCACTGTGACAAGGTGTGGCTGCTCAAAGAGATTGACAGCAAATGCATTTCTATAATGTTGCGCCCTCCTGTCTCTGAAACTATAATTAAGCCTTTTACTGTGTGTCAAGCATGTCGAAAATCTACAGTCTTGTAAATGGCTTGCACAATGGCAGCCTTTTATTTTTACAGTGTCACTCCACCCCTAGGAGACCTTTAAAATAGACTGTTTAGTTTACTCAGCATGTGGCCATTTCCCATAAAAACTACAATTCAGGAATGCACATGTTTTAGCATTCAAAGGATATAATATAATATCATGCTGATAAATCAAGATGGTGTAAGACGCTGTATTAAGTGCAGCATCCCACAAACAAAGACCACAGTATTTATGTCAGATTCTTGTCATCTCACATTAAAATGATGGGAAAGGATTTAGCTGGAAAGTAAAAAAGGGGCCATTGACAAGAGAGAGTTGTGGACGTGAAGTGTCGCAGGACAGAAAAATAAAGGATGAGCACCTCCTGCTTCTGTTCCACCCTCCAGCTCTTGCTTGCCGCCCAGCACATTAGCAGCAATGTTGTTTACCATGTTCAGGATGGCATCTGAAAGGAAAAGAAAACACACACAATACAGTTACTCTGAAATGCATGAGGTTCCTGGTAAATACGATGACAGGCAGCGGCCTGTGGCCAAACTGGGTGTGAAAGAAACCACAGGCTTTGCCATTTGTTTTTCCCTTTTCCCTTACTCTCCTCTCTGGCGCTGCTATTCTGAACTGCTTCAACATTATTTCCTCGACTTTTCTTTCATGAACTTTCTTTTCCAGCTTTTCCTGCAGGCTCTCCCTTCGTCTCCACTCTCCCTCGTTCATTTCCCCTGCAGGCCTGTCCAGCTAGAGAAAAAAAAATGATGTGTGTGTCTGCTGTTTTTCATGGTTTTCTGGTCTGAGCCCTGAAGGTTTGTGTGTACAGCATTTGTGTGTGGTGGTGCACCAGTCCTCCCTTTGCTAAATCAGGAGACAGAGGGGCACCAGTGTGTTTGCGCATGTGTATGTGGTTAAAAAAAATGCTAGTGGAAGCTCCAAAATTTCTGCAACCAAAACCCCAATCTACAGTCCCCAGTGTGGGTTAAGATACTGAGAGAGCATTCAACTATGCCCTACAGGGAATGAGTCCATATTTAATCCATACTGGGGCTTCCTTGCTTTGCTGCACTGACTGTATGGAAAACTGTGCACCCTGAATACTCACATGATGTATAAAAACTGTATTAGGGTCATCGTTTTCCTTTACATACTGTGTCAGATTCACCAGACACATTTCAGTCAAAATTTTAGGATTTGAAGTCTCCAAACTTTATATATCGTTATAGGTTATTTTCTGTAGATTAGTCTTTGTTAATGTAGCCGTATATGCATGTTTGTGTCTGTCTGTACATACTTGTTGCTGAGCCAAGCAGGTTTTTAGAGGCCTTGTCTTCTGATGGTTGGTAACCAGGTGGATAATCTGAGGAAAAGAACATACTTCAGGTTATATCTAGCAAAATCTATAACTCCACTTAAAGTATTAAAAAAATAAATTCAACAATAAATAAATGTTTTTTGCTTTTATGGAATTTTAGAATAAATATGACAAGATAAAAAAAGAATTGAGGAGTCGATACAGGAATCTCGGCTGCAAAAGGCCACCTGATATTAATGGTTAACTCCAGCCCAAGTTACTTGGTGACTAAGTCGGAGAGCAAGATTGTAATTTGACTCCCATCTCAGGGTCCTTTGTCGTCTGGTGATTTGCAGCACATGTTGTTCTGCCAGTTGACATAGCTTAAAACTGTTCATAGAACCAGTGTTGAAAAAGAAGTTGGACAAGAAATAATTCCCATTCAAAGACATATCTTACCATAGTCTTCATCCAAATACTCCAGTCTCTCTGACGGGTACTGGGAATCTGCTATCTCCTCATACTCCTCCACCATGCTGGTACCAAACACCCTACACAAAACAAACACATGCACTCTGTTACACAAACAAACCTACATACAGAAAAGGTTAAGGGTTGATATGACTACACAGAGGAGGTGGCGAAATGTTTCTTTGGAAAAGCAGCTTTTACAAAACATGCTCAGATCAGATTTTAAGAAAAATTATCTCACGTAACTTTAGTGTTTTACAGTTTTACAGCCCATTTAAACCCCCACAGCAGCTCCCTCAGAACAAGCCCCCGATGACCTTGCTGATCTGGGACGGACATGTAGGTACATGTGCCTTCATGTGTTTGTAAGTTAAACTGTGTGGCCAAGAGAAGGCTTGAAAAGTGGAGGAGATCTCAGATGACACACACTGACTACAAACATGCTGCAGTTTCAATAAGCATATCTGGATTTGATGAGAGCACGAGAGGTGGAGAATAGGAGTGTGATCAGCTAAATGTCTTACTACTGATATAATCTATTGATAGAGATACAGCATAGTTCCTGGAATGGTGTTACAGTGAAGCATTAACCAAGACACTGGAGTCTTTCTTTAGAATAAAAAAAACAGTAGTACAGGCAGTATATTTTTTATCAGTAACAAAGTCAAGTGACTTCTTGAGAACTAGTCTGCGGATTCTGGCTAAAAAAAAGTCATGTGTGGTTTTTTGGGATGGGCGTGAGTACTCTGTTACTCGACAGATGTAGTAATCACTGCCAAATCTCCTATGTGTAAACATGACTTCAATTTTTATTTACTGTTAAAAATGGGTAAAATCTTGTCTCGTAGTGGAGCTGTGTGCATCATATTGCTTCACTTAGGGCCACCGTGCCTCGCAGTTGCTCTCTCTGCTCATCATGAGACACTAGGATGCTGCTGCAGGAGTGTGAGCTCCGTGCTGGGGACACAAATTTGCTTTTCCTGGTATAGTGATGGAATGACCTGCCCTATTCTGCCTCACTCTGCCTCTGATTGGTTTAACCTGACATTCTTTCCCTAACCCTAACCAATCCAACTAATGAAGGCAATGAGTACTAGCCAGTCAGAGAGCGAGTATGGTGGGGGTCATGCCTTCGCTTTCTAGGAAATGCAAATTCGCTAACCAGGGAGATGCTGACCTGACAGGGAGATAGGCAGCTCTGAGATGGCCATTCAGCGCTGGGTCTAACCTAACAGAAAGTTTGCTTATTTTCCTAATGTTAACTTTAAATGATCTATGATGTTCAAATTTCCCTTGTTTTCCGTTGTTGGTCAACTTACACTGCTATTCTTATGTAATTCTTATGTTTTTTTGCTAGTATTCGAGTACTCTTTAATAATGGGACGTGAGTATTAATTTATGGAAATAACTTTAACTGCCTATTCCTTGTGGTTGTTAGTCTAAATGCACACAATTTCCTGTTCTTGACTTGTGTCTCTATTTACTTGCAAAGAAAGGGCGGTAACCTAAATGTTTCCTCTCAAGGTATGCTGCAGCGGAACTATATTTCAAGAGTGTGAAAATCTTTTACTGTGTGTCCTTTACTACCAATTCAGATACAGGAAATCAAAAAAGAGAAGCTTTAAAAAGAAAGAAGCTATTTACTGTCTTACCTGATGAGACTCAGTGGACAGAAATGTTCTGATCCAAAGTGGGAGAGAAGTTCAACCTACAGAGAAAATGGATAAACTGTTAAATTGAAATTATCGTCCACACCAGCACCAAAGCCAATAACATATGTGTACCCACTCCATACACCCCAATCCACCAAATACGTATAAATAACTACTAGAACTGCCAAGCACTCACAATATGGTTTACGTGCACGTTCTACTTGTTTAATATCTTTCACATGCATTAAAGATGATGCTCTGCCAAAGCTCACCCATTACAGTGTATGACCATTACATGAGTGCGCTTTGCAGCGCATCATAACCTCTGACGGAGAGAGAAGAGTGCTAACCTTTATGTACTTGATGAACATCTGATGCGAGAAGAAGACAGCGGGACAGAGAGAGAAATAAAAAAAGGAGAGAAGAAATGAGTAAAGATTGATTCAAGCTACAAGCAAGTCAAGCATTTTTCTTACAGTCTGGCTCTCTCGTAAGACAAACACAGTGCTAGTACACACACTAGAACATTGTTCTATAACAGTCCACAGGCAGGATACTACAAAGAGGTTTCTAACAAGGGGTTAGACAGACGCACAAGCAAGACAGAGGGACAGACGGACAGACAGACAAGTTCAGGACAGATGTAGAACATCAGAACGAGACACAACAGTTTGCAGCTGCTCAGATCAGTGTTAAAACACTCCTGAAACTTTCTACACAAAAATCACTTTATGTAATAAGAGCACTTTTCTTTCATAATACAGCGCATGAATCACAGCGAGCACCCACACACACAACACCTACACTCGCCACAGAAAAAGGATAATCAACCGAGCATTAATCAACTGATTAACAAGTCTGCACAGTGAATAATTAGTGAGCAACATCAAGGGTGGAAATGTGAGGGGGAGAGACAGCTCAGAAAAGCACAGCTACATAGAATTTATCACATCCACATTTATTTCTGGGTGAAATTTAGAGGTAGGAATACTTAGGCACATCACAATTTAACTCCAATTAAGAAGGCTAAGACGGGATCTAAAACGCTTATCGTTGCATCTTGATACAAGCAGTAGTCTAGCTTAGAACGTACACACGATGCACATGTTTACATGCCTTTGGTTCAGCTGTAAAGAATGTACAGCCTGGTCTTCCAAATTGTTACAGGACATCATAATGTGAAGAACTGAGTTTTCAAATTTTAGATCATTGACTTTTCTGCATTGAGACACACTCTGTACATTCCAATACCCATGATACCATACTATTTCATATGTCAGAAAAAGATTTAGTGTGTCCGAATACACACACAGTACATCACAAATACCAGGATGTTCTACTGCGTCCAGTCACATTATGAACTACGCAAGCCAGCATGGATTTCTGGCTATTATGACCCACAGTCCTCTGTGCAGCAGAAGATTCATCACATCATCTGAGTCACAGACGGATAACAGTTTGACAGCTCGTTGACAGCTGTCAGAAGCTGCAATAATGACTGACAGTGCATTCAAGAGGCTGACGACCAGTCAAATAGTAATAACGGGACTTCTATTTTTTTAAGCAAACAAAATAATCATAAAGATTACCAACAACATAATAACATAACTATGAAAAAATAACAATGAGAGAGAAATGCGTACATAATTTTACTATCAATAATGTAAAATGTAAGAATCTACAGTGTATGCGATTATAAACTAAAAGTTAAACTACGTAAATTGCAAAGCATTAACAGCAGAGCTCTCCAGGTTGACCGCCGTTTCTGGCGAGCTCGGCAAATGGTATTTTGCTTTATCTCCTAGTTAACAGATATGTGAGCAAGAGGGTCAAAGTTCAGGGCACAATGTTATGGTCAAGTAGCATGTCCTGGTTGTGTGCATGCTGCATGCAACAGTACGTTCTTTGTGAGGGCTGCTGCAGTGCCTATTAAAAAGTAAAAAGTATGCCATTTGGAACGCAGCTTATCTTCCAAGAGAGAACCGCAATGCATAGAAGAATCGTTTTGTCCCCACCCCTGACTGATAATGTTGGCGTAGAGATGCCGAATTGGTTAGATCAAACCTTTAAAAGTCAAAAATTAGTCTTAGTGGGAATGACTGTAAAGTGACTTGAGCAGAAGAACATTGTGATCCTTCATCGTCACACAATGATGAGTTAATTTCCTGTGTCAGCAGCATTTAGGACAAACTACAACAGACTTGGACCAACTTGGCCCGATGAGATGTGTGTCTGCCCTTCAGTTCTTACAAGTGAAACTCTGTCATGGCCTCAAAGTCATTCACACAGTCACATTTCTTCATCCAGTCAAGGGAGGGGTTCCAGGCAGTGCCGATGACATGGGTAACTTACCATGAAGTCTTAAGAGGTCCCCTGAGCTTTAAATACAGCTTTAACCCATGTGTATGGATGTCTCTGTGTGTATATTCATCGAGTACAAGCGGTAATACACTACTAGGAGTGAACAAATAAACTGTTTGTTGCTCCTCTCATTGAGACACAAGTGTGCTACTATAGCAGGAGGAAGAAAAAAGCAGTACCTTCACATATTTAGCATAAAGCTGCTCATCCAGTGGGAAGCTCTGGACTATGCGCTCATCACGGGCATGAAAAGTACCAAGCTTTACCCACTTGTTGGTAGGATATCTGCAGACAGAATGAAAGAGAAGTTAGATGCTCGTGTGCATGTAAGGACCACAGTGTACTTCAAACACAATTTGGCATGTTCTCAAAGGCCGGGTGCAAATGCCACTGTGCTCGGTGTGACCGTCCTTCCATGACAGCGGGTGGAATTTATGAGTTGTGGTGCGAGATGATGCTGGAAATAAATCCTGACGGTGATATCCAGAGCACTGGCTCTGGCAGCACTAAAGTTAGAGCTGATAATACAGGAGAGAGAAGATGATTTTATCCTGTCCTGGTCCTGATGGTTTTATATAATACTGTTTGAGAAGGAGGTGAGCCAGCTAGTTTCATAACCTCCCAAAATGAGTGTCCCCTTTCACTGAAAATCTTCTCCCACCCAACATACTGAAAAAAGCACACCATGAAACCTAGCGGCATTTATTCCATTGCGTAAAAACTAATATTTTGTATCGAAATTATGAGCCGTACATTAAACGTATTGTGTTTAAGGTGTTACTTCATGTACAGCCATGATTCAGGCTAAGAAATATAGCAATTGCAGGTTTTTGTACATGCTCAACTCGACTATCACTACTTCCTTTTAAGTGTAGGGAGTTTTTGGACAAGGGGAACTTTGTCATAGATCTAAGAACCCCCCTTTTTGTTGTCTATGCCATTTTGATTGACATTTTTAATTTTACTTTTTGAGCAGGTACTTTCCCAGCCATAGAAAGAGCACCAACTAGAAGAGAAACTTTGAGAGACATAGTGTATGGTGATGGTCGAACACATGAGGCAATGCAGCAGCAGCAACCGCCATCTTTTAAAATAACTGTTGGCTGTCGCAAACAACAGGTCATCACAAAAACATGGAAGAAGACTCGGACAAATAACCGAACAGTGAATTCGAGGTTTTGCTGAGCGTATAATCCATGCGACAGGGGAAATATCATTTAATTTTGACTCTTTAAAGTGAAATCTAAGAATCTTCAATAGCTGGCTTATGCTACTGCAGCGTTCCTATTGGTGGTGCAAATGCAAACAAACAAAAAAAAAGCCCTTGAAGGTATGTAGCTCTCGGGGGAGCCCCGCAGTCCCCAGAACTGTTTGGTTTTAAAACGCCTTATGTTTCCTAGAATATCTGGAAGCTGCTTGACATCCTCCCAGATTGATTCTTCATATGTTTATAGTCTACCTGTAATGTTGTCATCCTGATTGTGCACACTATAATTTTACTATTTAGGTTTGTTCTGCACGCACAACTTCTACTGCATATCTGTCCGTCCAGAAAAAGGGATTTCTCCTGAGTTGCTTTTCTGATGTTTCTTCCAGTTATGCCTGATTTCACTGCTTTTTTTGAGGGAGGTTTCCTTATCTGAACTGAGGGTTCAAGGACAGAGGGGGTTGTATTTCGTACAGTTTGTAAAGCCCCTTGAGGTAAATTTGTGATTTGTGATACTGGGCTATATAATTAAAACTGACTTGACTTGAATAAGAGTTACTGACCAGCTGTTTTCTTCTAATGTTCTTACATAAACCAATAATCCTTCCTCCACATTTACTCAGTTGTTGACCAATTATAAATGACGATACACTGTGAGCAACACAGGAAAAATTTTGACTGGAGGTGTGCACATACTGCGGCAGAGCCCAGTGCAGGGCCTTGTGTTCGTCACACACCCACCACAAGCCTGTGAGAACATGTCAGTCAATTTTTATATTGGCTGAAATTGAACTGTGTGGGTATACCTGTCACTGATAGAAACTAAAAAGTCTTTAGGTGTTGATGAGAAGAGCTCAAAGTTAGCAATGTCCAGCTGCTTGACTTGAATAGGCTCACAGAGCTCTATCACAAACCTGGAGAGAGGTAAACAGAGAATGTTTATTTAAAGATAAACTCGTGAAACTTCTAGATGTAAAATGAGGCTCAATTACAGACAAACTGTGAACCAGTAGTGTGTTATCAGTGCACTCACCAGATTTTGTTGCTGCAAGGATTTAGCATGTAAAGATCCATATTCTCCATGAGAATAGCTGAAGTGCTCTGAATAAAACAAGAATAATGAGAATGAGCGGACACATGACAGTCATGACAGTTTGTATCCTTAGCTGTGTCAGTACATCTGTTTGTGTGTAGGCAACAGGGGACAGAAGTGATGTGTGTGTGAGTGTGTTAAACCTTGGCCTCGTTGTTGGCAGAGAGTATCTTGGCACCGCACTCCACAGAGGCGTAGTTATTCTTGAAGTTTTTCTGGACCTTCTTCACTGGATGGGGGCTGCCGCTGGTTGAGGTATGGAGAGACTGACCTGGACAGAGGGAGTGTTACATTAGACCCACTACAGACACTGGAAAAAGAGCGTTGCCTGAGAGGAACAAGTGGAAGGGTTATGCAACACGCATAACCACACGCTCCACTGACCACTGCACATGGCGTGCACAGGCAGAAAGAGAGAATAGAGAGGGAGATGGTGTGAGAGATAGACAGGAAAAGGACACAGGAAGGAAGCAAAAGAGACATGACAGAGGTACACAATGCACAAGAAACTAATGGTAAGACAGACAAAGAAGCAATAAGATGAGATGTAGATTAAAGTGACAGGTGAAGGGCTCCTTTGTCTACAGAGGCAAAGCTGCAAACTGCCTGGGCATGTGTCACAAACTTAGATTAACATCATCAGGCTATTTCTGAGTTATCCAGCTTTGTGAGACCAACAGCTGCAAAGCAAGACTCTCTAAAACTGAACTTAAAGGGACATTTTACTTAGCTATGGATGTGGCGTTTCCCTGTTTATCTGCACGCATCTAACTGCTTTAATAATTTATGCACTCACTCTTCTCCTTCTCCACCTCCATGACTTGTTTCTTCCACTCGTCGAAGGTGGGGATGTCTTCTTTGCTGGGCACTGACGGATCAGTCTCCCTGGCAATGCTGCCATCCCCTGTCTGAAACACACAGACAGGTGTATCACACACACAGGCCCATACTGACATTTAAACTGTATATATCATGTAACATAATGTCCGAATATGCTGGTATCTTGATATTTAAGAGCACAGCATGTTGTAAATAATCTAGTATTGCTGAATATAATGAAGACAGGACTAAAATTATTTGTATCATGGCATCAGTGAGCCACTAAATGAATCGCATGCTACGACCAGTCACTAACACGCACGTGTAGTAGTCAGCTAGCCCCTGGCCACCGAAGCATTGAGAGCCACTGAACTGTGAATAATATTTTGATGGATTATGTAAGCACCCTTTTGGACCTCACGAGCCAGTCTGATCCTAAAAATCCAACCAACTTAGACGGCCTCTTATGTAAACACCACAACACGTTTGGCAGGACATGGAGCCTTCCAGCCACACACAGATTAATCACCAGCTCTTGGCTCCAAAACAACAAAATAACTTCATATACTGTACACAGTGCACACAGTCTAATTAAAAATAAGGAAATTCCCCCGGATACACTCGTCTTTCATTATCTTTCGACCATGAAAAAAGCAACTGAAAGCAGGTTGACTCAGCATTCCCCACTTGAAACATTTAAAAGCTGCCCTTTGCGAAAGCAGCTGCGCACACTGAATATTTATAACTTTCAGTACAATCTGCCCAGCAGTTGTGAGGTTATGTTTTACTAAAACGTGTGAACAAAGGACTGACCATGTGACAAACAGCATCTTTGGGTGTATGTGTGCTCACACTGACTATGATTACATGCACAAAATACTCAATTTTTTGCCTTTATTCCAAAAAAGACAGAATTCCTACCAAGCTGTTTACATGTTTACATAAAAATGATTATTACCCTAATATTCCTGTTCACATGCAGCCATGAATAATCCCCTTAACATGACAAAATGTGTCGTTTATCACGTTAAAATGTGGAAAAGTGGAACGCTTGTATCATTTTGCTTTTCTGCATCAAGTTTTCTGTCTGTCGAGGACATGTCTGACTGAGCACACACTGCCTCCCTCTTTCATTGCTTTGACTACCGTCTTGAAAAATGTCTTGCTTCAGTATCTGAGCATGTCCAAGAACTTGTTGATATCCAAGTCTTTCATGTTTAAAAGTGAGTGTTTCCCTGCCTCCTGACAGAAATGTGGGCTTTTCTTTTAGGCACAAAACCCCAGCGCCTTGCAAACTGTTGGCAAGTTGGCTTGAGTACAACAAATCATGACAACACACAGAGCTTACTGTACACAGGCAACATGCCGTGTGTCGCAAACTGTGGGAAAACCCCCAAGTGACGTGCATATTCTGAATGGGCTGTATACATGTCCGAGGAATGTTCCTAAAACTAGAGCAGTTCCAGCATATCCAACATGCCTGAACTGGAAAATGCTACATTCACAAAAAGGCCTTATGAGTATTTGAATGAAATATGCAGTTTACGTTACCTCTATCAAATTCAGAATACTGTAATATTCTGAATTATCGGGGATTATTAGTGTGCTTTTAAACATAATCACTAAGAACTGATGAGTGTAATAATCTTATACATATTTTTAAGAAAAATATTTTGGCAGGATGGCTACTGTGTCACCTGAACCAGGTATGCTGACTGCACCTTGTTAAAAAAAAAGACAAACAAGACGTCCAGGAAGCTAACAGCCGGGTTTTTCCACCACCTGTCCATGTTTATGCCTGATTAGGGTCAGACAGTCAAATTTTCCATCACGATACCTGCAGCACTGTACTGTCTCTGCCCATGCTCACTGAAAAGATCCACACTCTGCTCTCGCATTTGGTATTAACTAAAATACTCACGTGAAACCCTTGTTTCTCCGCTGAATGTATAATGACTGATACATGTGAGAAATACTCGAGAACAATAAGCTGCCAACCTCCTGTTGTTGGTGGGGTTGAGAAGTGTTGCCCTCCGTGTCCGACACGGACAGCCCGTCCTCCAGCTCCTGCCGCTGCTGTTGTTGTTCCTGGTCCACATGGCCTGGAGTCGTCTGGACCTCTGCTTCAGAACCAGAGCCGTGGCTCTGGTCTGACCGCTGGTCCTCTATGCCAGCCTCGTCCACACTATAGCACAGACACAGGGCCAACGAGGTGGAGAGGGTGGGGAGGAATAAGGATAAAGAAGGGTTTAGAATACAAATAAGTGCTCGGCAATGTTGGAAACATGATGCAAAGCATAAAAAACTATTCAATTTATTTGACAGAATTGACAGTCCTTGGTTGTGAGCAGGCAAAACGATGGAAAAAGGAAATTAAAAAAAAAAAAATTAAAAAAGCAGAAGTAAGTGGAGAGCAAGGCCAGCGGTCGACGGCTGCGCACAGCAGAGAGGTGTAGCTTGCACCTTGATTACCTGTCTCTGTGCTTTGATTGGCTTCCAGGGGTTAGAAACTCACCTGAAGAGAGGCCTGCCAAAAGGGGAGTTTTCACAGGTTGCCAGTTCGGGGGGAATGACCCCGCACTGTGAATCAGAGTGCTCAGCAAAGACAAAGTTGTCTACTGGGAGTTCATCTCCTGCACTGGCAACCGCACTGAGGGAAAGAAAGGACATGGCGTTTACCACACCTCTTTACACTGGGGAGGGTAGAGAGAGGAGGATGGGGAGGGAGAGGAGGAGGGAAGGGGGTAAGGAAGAGGAGATAAAGGACACAGAGTATAGGCAGAGAGAAGAGAAAGAAAGGGGTGGACAAAGGGGATAAAGAGGCTGCTGGGTGGTAGGGCAGTTGATGTGCACGTCTTGAAATGTCCTGATGTTGACAGCCGCTTTGAGAAAGGCGTTAAAGGCAAAAGTTGCCACTGGATAGATGTGTTCTTCTCCAAGGTTCAACCCGAGGGATATCCAGAATAATCTTGGTCAAAGTTCCATGTCCAAACTGGTGATTTTCCACAATGTCCACGAACTTCCGTTGGAGGCAAAATTTCACCCCATCTTATCAGTTCCATGTAACTTCTCAACGCTGGCCACAAGTTCCATTTAAAGTGACTTTAAAATGTCCAGGCTGTCAGAACAACTCTGCTTTGAGCTTCTCTTTAACTTTGTGATCAGTCATTGACAGTGGATGAATAAAATTAAATAAAATAAAATAAAAACTGAAGGGAACAAAAGTTAACCAACAAAAATAACAAAGAAAATGTGCAATGGCAGCATTGGAAAACAGTTTGACCTTCATTATACCTGGATAAGGTTGAAATTGGCTTTAACCATCATAAGAGGAACATGCGTTTTCTTAGCCATTTAAGGTTAAAATTTTAGTTCTCCAATGTGACTTCTCTGTGGTTAAAGCCAACTTCTAATGCCAGAGAGAAGCTCTCTGGAATGAAGAAGTGAATCTGAACTTACCCTGTGTGGGTCTGGCTGGCGCTCTGTGAGGTAGGTGTGTTTTCAGCTTCATCTGGGGATGTGGCTGGGTTTGAGTCCAAGCTGGGGTGTGCAGCAGGGGCGTCACTGATGGTCTCTGCTGGGGCCGGGGCTGGGGCTGGGGCATCTGTGGACACTTGGCCCTGTGCTGGAACTGGTTCTGGAGTGGAGGAGACAGGGACTTCCTGTTCATGGTCCTGGGGGTCAGTCTGCAGGTCCACATCAGCCTGGGGGTCTGGGTGGGGTTCTGGCTCAGGAGCAACAGGTACAGTATCAGACTCTGGGTCAGGCCTGGTCTCCTCCACCTCAGCTTCCCGAGGATTCACAGTCTGGTGAGGGAAAACACAAAAAACCAAAAACATTCACATGTAAAAAACAATCCACCAACAGCTAAAAAAAAAAAAAACCATACACTTTTACTTGATTTCAACTCTACAGCATTAGCTCATCATTGTTTACAACCTTAACCAGTTCAAATTTATTCATCAAGTTCATTTTAAAAAACAAAAGGGGTCTGTATGATGGTGGGCGATTCATCAATATCATTTTCACAATGACATGAGAGTAGATATGGTCATGGTAAGGTTTTCTCCTTTTCCCTTTTTGTGTTTACTGTCCTATTTATAGGTAATAACAACAGTGTTTTCTATACATTGATTTAGCTGTGACAGCCTGCCACTATATCAAAATGGGCTGGCAAATATTGATGTTCAGTTTCTTTTTATTATAATTATTATTTAAAATCTGACAGCTGATAAAATAAATTAATTGAAAAATTAGCTACTTTGGCTCCCATGCCGCCACCTGTCTCAGTCTGCAGCCACCACTTTGTGGCCTCACTCAAAGTCTTGCACCAAGCACTATCTGACTGGTTACACATCATGAGTGATAGCCTATCAACACTGAAGGCTGCTGGGCCTCTGGTGGGAGCTGCTCCAGTGAGCAAACAGTGCTGAGTATTGAATGCGAGGCAGAAGACATTACTGAAGTTGTAATTAACATCACAACTCTATGATGAATTTGCAAAAACATCCAGTGTTTTCAGTTGTGTTTTGCAGTTAGCAAAAGCAGTGACTGGATGTAACTTCAGATGTATGAGTATGAGAACTGAAAGGACAGGAGGCGGGGGTGAGACTGCGCATGAATACAGCAAGAGATGTGATCCATGACCTGGTTATTATAATTTATAAAAATGCAGCGCAGTACGACTGATATAATACAGACCTGAAAATGTGCATTTAACCCACGCTCGACCTGTTCATAACATCATAACACTCCTGTGTACGTTAATTTTATTGTTAATTATATTTACAATATTGCCAAACTCTTGTTTTAAGACATTTTAATAACTTGTAGATATGTGATGTTACCTGTTCTTGGTGTACATTTTGTGTTGCTAGCTTCTCTCTTGCTGCTCTCTCTGTCTCTAGTCCCATATCGTACGATGTATGTGTTGTCTGTTCTTCCAACACCTAGGAGAAAGAGAAATAAACTCCACATCATCAAACAATCCCCATTCTTAAACAGGCATTTTAAATGTTGACAAAGCCTTTACAACATATGAAATATCACTGGCTACAAATGAAGCACCATCACAGGACGACAACACAAATTCTTTTCAAGATTTTTTTTGATGGACTATGTTTGTTTTAAAAAATGCATTTTGTGTGAACATGTCAGATGCAAAAGGTCTTTGCATCTCAGGTTGTGAAAAAGCCTTTTGTTGGCGGACAAAGACTGTGTTATAAGGCCAATGACAGACTGCCAGGCCTGTTGAACTGGCCTGGCACGCCTGTTTGTTGCTGGACCATGAACAATGATTCTCCTTCTTCCGTGCCCACACATGCATACCAAAACACACTCGCTTCCCCAAATTATCATTCATTCTAATACTCATGCACACATTACCACACACACACACACAACTTTGAGGGCCCATTCATAAGAGCTGAGGGTATCAAATATTTAACCCAGACCAGCTCTGAGCCAGCGTCAGTCTGCCTCGCTCTGATGAAATGACGTCCACAGACTGACCTAAGATGGATTAGTCTCCAACATTTTCAGCCACTAAGAATTGGGAAAGCTTTGTATACACTAACTTCTCACCGCACAGGGAAGGTCCTGACCTTTATCACAAACACTTCTGTGACTCATTATACAGAGAAGCCTATGGTCTTGGCAACGTGTAACTAGGCTGCTCTCTAAGTAACTTTTAACCTGGAAAAGTCTCTAATCTTCATGCACTGAGCATGGTCTACACTCTTTGTGAGGGTCCCTGACACAGTTTCAATCACACAACAAGATTATCAGCTGTAAAGTTAGAGAGATATGGTGAAACAACTGATATGTTGTTTTCTTATTCAATAACGCCTATCTTGGTGGGAGCAACACAGCTTTATGCAACACACTCACCCTCCCACCAACCATCCACCTGCTTGCCTCTTTAGTCCACCATTCACACCAGTTCTTTATACCTTCCACTCCTCTCTCCATGCCTCCTACTTTTCACTGGGGGTTAGTGGGCAACTAAGGTGCATGACCCGACTCCCACCTCTATCCTCTTGGTATTCTGCTAACTCATACATTTCACCATGAGCTCTGAGTCTAATAATACTGCTGACCATCCCACAGCTGGCCAACAACAAGATGAACCAGCAATGTTAACCACTCTGAATATCTATCTATCCATTGTCTGCTTCTTATCTACAGTCGGGTCGCTGGGGCAGCAGGCTAAGCAAGAATTGTCCAAATGTCCCACTCCCCTGAAATGTTTTTCCAGCTCCTCCTCAGGGATCCTGAGGTCTTCCCAAGCAAGATGAAACATGTAATCTCTCCAGCATGTTCTTGGTCAACCGCCACAGGGTCTCCTTCCACTTAGACATGTTTGGAAAATCTCCAAACGGAAGACGCTCAGGAGGTACCAGATCAGATGCCTGAACCACCTCAAGTGGCTCCTTGATTGTGAAGGAGCAGTGGCTCTACTCTGAGCTCCTCACCCTATCTCTTAGGGTGAGCCCAGCCACCCTACGGAGCGAACTCATTCCAGCTGCTTGTATTAATGATGTCATTCTTTCAGTCACTATCCAAAGGTCATGACCATACGTGAGGCTTGGAGCGTAGTGCACGGACACAGCACTCATTCGGGTTACATAAGGATCAGGAGGCCTGTAACAACAGCCCTAGTTCCCTAGGGTGACACCTTTTTGAGATCCACGATACACATGTCGACCTGGAGGGGTAAACTTCCTTGATCCCTCTTGTAACCCTGGAAGGATTAAAAGCTGGTCCACTGTTTCACAACCAGAACAGAATCTGCATTGCTCCTCCTGGATCTGAGGTTCAACAATCAGTCAGAGCTTCCTTTTCAGCATCCTGGCATTAGCTTATCTGGGGAGGTTGAGCAGTGCAATATCCTCATAATTAAAACAGCCCCTCTAGTCCCCCTTCTTAAACATGGTAACCACTGCCCCGTTAAGACATTCATAGGCACTAGTCCAACCTCCAGGCGTCTTGAAGAGGCCTGTTAGCCAAGACAGCACCAATAATGTCGACGACTTTCAGCATCTCCAAGAACCAAAAAGTGAATAATGATAATCTATCTTGGTTTAGAAACATTTAGAAAATAGTCTCTAGGTCTTGGTGATTGGATTTTTTGTGGGGGAAAGAAGAAGGTGGTAATAGAAGAACTATTATTTGATAGAACTTGTCAAAAATTTGTGTTCTTTATTACATTAGCGTATTAACACTGTTTATTCAAAGCAATGCTTAATGTGACTGAATTTGAAACATGTAAAGGCTTCAAAACTTCAACACACCTTGTGTTGCGAGGAGTCCTGCTCCTGCTCCTGCTTCTGGCCCTCAGGGTTTTTGTCCCCCGCAGACTGACCAGGGCCAGACAAGCTCTGCTCTGAACAATACACATGTTGACTGGGGTACCTGAAACATAGACAGGGAAGCATTTGTCAGACCAATGCAAAAATATTGTGAACATCATACAAGAGGAATATGTAACTTAGAGGGTGGGCGATGCCAGTTGCTGTAAAAGTAGTTGCAAAACAACAAAAGATACATTTCATCATAAAAACCCTGCATCAGGTTGTTGCTGTTTCCACATCAAGGTATAGGTTTTAAACAAAAAAAAAGAAGTTCAACAGCACTGTATGCTGTAAGCAATGGTTGCCTTTGAATTAAGAGAATGCTGAGGTTGTACTACTTCACATCCTTCACAGAGAGAGCACTTCCTTCCCTGAGGGGAAGGGCATCTGACACAAGCTCTTTGGGCACACGCAATAAAAACACTGTGAATGTAGGAAAGCAGAGGAGGCTGAATGTGCATGAGATACACAAAGGGAGAGCGATAAACCCCAGAGGACTGACAGTAAAATCTGGTCTCCAAGGAGAGAGACAGACCGAGATAAAAGCAGAAAGTGAATTATCATGTGTTAACAAAATTCCACTCGTTAGTTCTGTATTTCTGCAAGCTCTTCAAGGCAAACTGTATTCTTTGATTCAGTCTTCTCTGCCCAAGCCTTTTTAATCCTCTCCCTCAATCTCATTTCAACAGAACTCACCTTTGTGAGCATGTGTGCAACTTTTACAAGTTTCATTTCAGCCTCTGTATCTCGGCACACCTGGCCCCTGCTTTCCTGTTCGCTCAATTATGTTCAAACACTTTCAAGGCTGCCAATAAAGTGCAGTTTGCTCAAGGTCAACAAGGCCAACATGACAAGAGAGTGACCTGCGGTGCCTCTGCTAGACAAAAGGGCTACTGTAAAAGCATGAGCATCTTTTCAATACAGGACTGCTGATGTTACATGAGCGTTAATACTGCGGCACTGATGACAGACACTGCAAAATAAATAGGACTGGACAGGATATGAAGCCAAATTAAGCAGAATGTAGGAAGGGGAGCGTAAAGCTGAACTGACAAGAGGTCTGTCTAAACATGTTCCCTGTGCTATGACGCTAATAGGGTTTTCCAATAACTCACGACAAACTGTACAACTTCTTTGAACTTTAATAAGTCCGTCAGCAGGCTGCTATTAGTTTAATCATCATACACAGATTGAGTAAAACACGCAATTACTTAATCAGCATTAATGCAGCTCAAAGACTTAAATTATTGGGAACCAGAGGCACTGGCACATGCACTGTACATTTGTTTAAACCTGACGGTACAGATACATCATGGAAATACTAATGCAAAAATCTAACTCAAAGCATGCCAACACTTTGCATCAGGGACAAATGGCACACAAATGCAGAGCACAGATACAAAAAACCATGTGATTCTGAAACTGGAGCGGTTCTCCTTGAGCGGTCAAATATCAATGTCAGGAGAGAGCGGGACACATGGACAGTCATGTTAGCACGCTGTCAGCCTGGCTGTCAGGAGGAAGGGGATGAGCAGTGCGCACACATACTCAACAATCACACAGAGACAACCATCTGTGCAAGTCAGTGTCCTGTCACTCACAGAGCCTCTCCATCTGTATTCTGCTTATTAACATCTGAGGTGATTGAATGACGAGATAAAAGATGACAAGAACATCCAGCTAAGGCTTAATTTGTAAGAGGATCTTATGAGAGCCGCGCTGTATAGCTTATCAGCGTTATGAGGAAATGACAACGGGGCACGATAAGGTGTTCATTCAAACAGTGTAGGTACTTCTACTCATGTCAGCATGCCATTTACCACATTTCTTAGAGTTTTCAGGCAACAGTTTTGACTTATTACTGAAAATACAAGTGCTCTCTGGCTATGCTGCAGTAAATATAGAGAGGTTAATATCTCTGCTGCCTTTTCTATGATAGATTTATCTCTGTCTGAATGTTGAACATAGGTGCAAAATCTAATACTGCACCTTACTTCTGAGGGACAGCTGGTTCTGACACCAGGACATGACATTTACCGTTGTTGTTCTTGCTCCCTGCCGATGAGCTGCGCGTATGTTCCTATATGGGTTTGGTAACTCGTAATATGTGCTTTCCCATAAAGGGCTGGGAAGCGTCACAAGGCTAGTGAGGGAAACCTAAGAGCTAAGCAGTGTACAGATACTATAGCGTAAATATGAACCTCAGGCTAATATAGGCTGCTGGCTAAACTTAGATCCATAGCTTTAAACTATGTTGTGCTGCGTTTCAAATGTCTCCTGTGTCCCCCTCCACCCTCAACCACTGAACACCCAAGGATGTACAGGGAGGACACGTCCCACATATTATCACTGAGGATGAGACAAACATAATTATGCAACACACTGATGTAAAAATCAAAGGCCAGCAAATTATGAGGGCATTATTTAATCCCTGTGCAACAAAAAGGATGATAAATGCCTACATTTTGGAATTATTTTTTATCTCAAACTGAATTGTTTTGAAAAACACGTCAAAGTGAAAAGTGTATGAAAATGTAACCTTTTTGTTTGGTAACTCAGTAACTGACTGTTGACCGTCAGGACGGACTACAATGACAGATAAAGCCCTCTAATTACATGTTCAGTAAAGTCAGAGCTACTCCAGGGTTTCCCACACATTCATTTATTTGTGGCAGGCCGCCATAATCAAAACATCTGCTGCCACATTTTCTATTTTTGGAGCTGGATCATTTATAAGGAGCACCATTGGAACACATATAAACTGTTCAGTTATTATTCGCTCCACAGATGGAGCAGTGCCAGGTGCAGTGAAGGTGAAACTTAATCTTCTTTGCACTGCATCTAAGGTTTGCTTTCACTTGCAAACAGCTGCTACACTCATCCATTGATCTGATCTGATCAGCTCTGATCGGATCAACTGATCACTTATCCGCCTTGCAACTCAAAATTCCACAAACTGCTGCTCAGGGATGAATAAGGAGAGATCCACTTGTGTTGCGTTCACAGGCTCACACCAGTAATTAATCGATTAATTATTGATCTAAAATTAGCAACTATTTTGATAATCAAATAATCATTTCAGCTATTATTTTTAGGCAAAAAGCCAAACATATGCTGGTTTTAGCTTTGTTTAATATGAGAGAGCTTGGTTGGTTGGCTCTAACATTACATATGAGGATGAAATCTTGGGCTCTGGGAAATTATCCAGGGCAGGTTTCTTTGTTTTCTCACAATAAAGTGACAAAATCAATCAAGGAAATAATGTCCCAATTCATTGATAAATGCTAATCTTTAGTTGCAGCCCTAGACAGCAAATAAATTTAAGTGAAAAACTGTGAAAAAACTGAAACAAACACATCTTTCAGCTTCCCTCCAATTTCACTTGCACAATACAGTATCTCACAGCAGTTCAGCCCTGTGTGGTCTGTTATACAGAAATTATTCATAGTGTGGCCCTCCTGTACATGCATACTTATCCATCCCGAGACAAGCAGACAAGGAGATAGAGAATAACTTGGGATAGAGTTTGAAATGTGTGGTACAGGGACACAAAGTCGAAGCTGAAAAATGAGTAGGATCTCCAGACACGCTAAGGGTGTTTTCACACTTTTACTTTCCTTTTCAGCCTCTAAACAGACTCAGAGCGGTGACTCTGCAGTTTTGGGCATATGTGAACAGAGAAAGAACCCAGACTCTTGTGAAGCAAACCGAACCGAGGTGGTCTGAGCATGGTTCGCTGCAAGTCCTCAATGAGATTCGCTTAACCTGTGGCTTGTGAACACAAAATGCTCCGAGTTTGTTTTGGTCAAATTTCTGACCAAGTACAGCTGACTTCGCTTCGATAGGTGGCACTGTGTCCTTTTTAATATAGTGCGTAGTGAACTAGTTCCGGTTGTCCCGAAGACGAATAATAAATCAAAATAAATAAATCCGCGTTTTCCTACACTTCAACATGTTTAGCTCCTTTTAGCTGTGGAGCATGAATGTAGTTTCCTCGTCCGTCCAGAAGTGCTTCCTCTGCTTCTCGGTCGCCATGGTGTTTGTTTGGTTTTCCAGGAGTGAACTGCTGCTACATCATCTCCTTCTTCTTCCGGGTGAAAGCCCGCGAAAGAAAAAGTGGTGCATACCCAGAACGCCGAGTCCGACTCCAGTTGAACTAAGTGGATACATGCAGCAATAGCTCGATTTTCAATCAAATTATCTAGGTGTGTTAGTTGAGCTACGGATAGTCCAATTTCAGGTGAACTAAGCTGTTTACATGCATTTAAAAGTCCAATTTCAGTCAGACTAAGCCAATAATTCGATCTTCTCAAGCTGCATGGAAACGTACTGAGTCTCTTTCTGTTGGTCCACTTTTTGGTGGGCTTTAAGAGGACTGAGTTTGGTTCATTTAAAAAGGACTATATGTGAAAACACCCTATGTCTGTCCACTCAGAATTTATAAATCTATAAGTGTGACTTTCGGACAGTGCATGTCAGAATCCTTGTCCTGCATATCACTGTTCATACACAAAAAAACTTATATTGTATCTGAACTGAGTAACTGTATATTTCCACACAAGACCCTTAATGCTAGATTTCATCCATCTTTAGTCCGAACTTTGCAGCTGTGCACTGCCTACAGGGAAATGCATAAGGTAGTGCGGATCTCTGCTGGATGTTTGCATAATCTGTTTACTCAAAGCCTGAAGAATATAACAACTGGCGTCTTTGCACAGGATGCCTCAAAGCCTCGGAAATACCTTACAAATTTTCCAAACGTCTCACGAATCTGGTATGGTCTG
Source organism: Cephalopholis sonnerati (assembly GCA_019142605.1). NCBI lineage: Eukaryota > Metazoa > Chordata > Actinopteri > Perciformes > Serranidae > Cephalopholis > Cephalopholis sonnerati. The sequence goes on from JAGQAX010000006.1 coordinate 10,018,126, forward strand.
AATAGTTTGCTAAGTAGATATACACTTATTTATATCAAGGTCTCTTTCCTCCTGCGTGTTGAAGCAAACCTTGGGTGTTTCACTGTCTAGTTTCACAGCCTTGTTTCAGATAAGGACCTACAAGGCTTTACTTTAACAGTCACTTAACTGTGCATAAATTCATTTTGTTCTGACAAAATTTATCAAATGTGTATTTACAGTTGGTGATATTAATTTCCAATAAATAAAACTGACTTCATAGAATCATTTTGCCATTGAGCCCTAACCAAATTTTGCTTGTTATCATTTTAAATGCATTCCATCACCCAGATAAGACAACGTTTGTGTAAATACACATGGGTGGCAAAACAGAGCAAATACCACAGTGTAGGTTTGACTTGACATGTCACAAAGTAAACAATCCTGTATAAACGCATGTGATGAGAAATGCAAATATGACTGACTTCCGCAATGTGACTCAGCGAACCATTAACTGGAACCCATCTAGTCACAAAGTGCTATCCAAATAAGAAAAATTTCAATACAGAGATTAAAACGTGGAACAATTCAGGACCACAAATGCTCTCTCTTAACTGAGCGACATGCAAATCCAAGCCAAAACTGCGAAGCAAGTGGGTATGTCGCCCTCTCGCCCTCGCTCAGCTTCATCTTCATGAGTGAACAGAAAGACCTGAGTGTTGGCATTCCTTCTACAGATGAATATAAAAGGAGAGCAGATAAAAAGAGAAGGGGGGAAAAAAAGGTGAAGAAGGGGCCGATGTGCTTTGGGGGCGTACCGTGACCTACTTTTTAATTCAAATAGTTATGCAACAGTGGGAGGAGGAATGTATGACCCACAAATGGAGAGAAGAAGAAGCAAATGTTTGAGTGTGCTATATACATTACATACTAGTAGTGGGCTAATGCCAGGCTAATGAAGGAAGAGCTTGAGGCAAGACTAATGAGTCAGCAGACTGCAAATACACTCTTCCTCATTCTCTCTCTACCCCCGTTTCCTGTCCCACTTCAGAAGCACCTGGGGATTTAAATAAGTCTCTCAGACATGTGTTTGCTCTTTTCTGGCTATAAACGGCTAAATCATTTTTTAATATTCATATAAGTGCTGAAGAGGACATTATTGGCTTGTTTGCCACTTGCTATAGAAACATGAATGCCCAGAATGGCACTGCTAGAGCTCTGATGGAGTCGGTGATAACTTCTGAAAACAGCTTTATAGTTTTGATGCTGTTGTAGCACCACAGCTTTGCACAGATAGACAGATACTGTGGCTAGTGGATACATGTCCTCCTGATGCGCTGGCTCTGCTGGTTCTGACTGGTCAAATCCCCCGATATTTCCTGTTGGCTTTAGGGCTATTCAGAGCCAGGAGACGTAGCATAAATCAACTATACTGTACCAACCTGACTGGGTTGACACAGCGCAGACAAAACTGCAGAGACAACAGGCTGAGGACAGATTCATCTGCCAGCAGCGAGTCAAATATTATCACCAGCTGCATGGCATGCAAACTGCGCTCTGATCTCCTCTCAGGCAGGATGTCTGCCTGGTGACTAAACATTTTCAGAGGTGTCAAGCATGACAACACATGTGAAGTTGTGTGGGTGTTGCTCCCTATTGCCTTTGCTCTTTCTCTTCATCATCATTTATTCTTCCGATTGAATATTTATTGTTTGATTAGTTTAGATCAAGAGAGCCTTGTCAGCCTGCCCTCTCTTATAGCTACAGTGGTATTAATATGCGTTTCAGTGTTGCAAACACAAGTGGACAGCTGAGACACATAGCTGTTCACACCTGTGTGTATATGCGTCTCCAGCTGACGTCTTGTGTTCGGATTTCGTTACTGCCTATGTCACATACAGTTATAAGGTCAAAAGGCCCTGTGCATGGTTATTACCTCCACACTCCTGCTAGCTGCTTGCTATCATGCTTGCTAGTCATGTTAGCGGTTGTGTTGGTACAGCTAGAGATAGAGTGACTAGACTAGACTCAGCAGAATCCAACATGTCTCCTTCCATAAGGCCAAAAAACGGTCAGAACACATTACGTCCGACTTGTCTTATCACTTTGTCACCAAAACCACCACCACATCCTGCATCGATGATGCAGTCCTTTTTAAAACATAGCAAAATGCATTGGCATTAACACTACAAAAGATATGTGGTCAAGTGGTTTGAGTGATCGGATTATAATGCTTCTTGGTGGTCGTTTACACTTCTATTAGTGCTGTCTATTTGTGATCAGTTCCCCCAAGATGCATGTTAAAACATGGTTTAATAAGAATCATACACACTAATCATAGCATGACACAGCAACACACAACATATAACCAGGGCCAGGGCAGATTAGTTGCTGCCTGTCCCTCTACTGGCCTAAATCTCTGACCAGCTTCTCTCTCACACACACACTGCCTTTAACGAACGGACAGCACGTGATGGACACTAAGTCCTTACCCTCCTTAATTGTCTTAAATGAAAATAACTGTGTCACAGTGTCAACTGCTGTGACAAGACATAGAGAGGAGACAGACAAATGAAAGTGTAAGGAGAGGACGAAGACAAATTCTTTGACAAGATACTGAAGTCACTGAGTTTACGTTATTGTGGTTGATTATAAATTTACATACGTGTAAATAGCAGAGGGGGGACCAAGTTATTGTTTTGTAATTCTCATGTCTTTGCATCCAAGTCCGAAGACAAGTCCTGAGTCCTAAACTAGTCATAATGCGCTCCACACCCAATGTAATGCCATTTTAAAGACAGAGTCATAATATATTAATTCACAAAAATCATCAGTGCTTTTTAAAATTCATATTCTTTTGTTAAAACAAGTTTTGAGGAAGCTGATGTGTCTTTGTCTGTACTTTTTAACCCGCATGTTTTGCATGCAATTGGTTTTTCGTTGACCTCTGCATAGTTTTTGTATGCAAATAAGGTTATCTTAATCATGTTTTCCAACTGGCGCTAAGTATCGTAACATCATTTCTTCATGCTGTCAGATCTGTTCAAACAAACTGGATCTGGGGCATTAAGCGCTGACTTGCTAGGAATGTATGGCGTTATCTTAAATCAGTTGTGTCTTTTCCTGACCTAGAAAAGCTCATTCATGCTTTTGTTTTCTCGCGCCTCGACTACTGTAATGCACTGTTTACATGCCATAGCAAATCTTCAGTAGCTCGGCCTTAACTAGTGCAGAACGCTGCAGCTCGTATTTTAACTGGGACAAATCATACGTCATACGTCTTTCCCTTTTAATGCCTTGTCTTTTCTTTTTGTGTTTTATTTCCTTTTGCTCTGTTTTTGCCTCTGGACACACTGTTTTTCTCAGCTCTTCACAATTATCTTTAAACTATTGTATTGTTATTTTTGTCTTTTTTCCTGCACTTTGTAACCTTGTTTAGCAAAGTACTTATTCTTCTTCTTCTTTGTCACTGGTGTTAAAGACCAAGTTAAATTTAAAGTCTTTTTTTAATGCTGTCAAGTCTAATCTAAAGTAATCAAATTTGTGACTCCAGTCTAACTCAAGTCCAAGTCATGTGACTCAAGTCCACACCTCTGGAGAATAGTGTGTCTGTCCTCTGTCTTCCCAAAGGCGGAGAGTCTTGTGATGTTTTTCACTGAAGTTTAGATTATTCTTGATACACCACGTTTGCAGGGAGATGGGTTAATAATGCGAGAGAGGCTAAAGGAGGACAGTGTGATGATGTAGTGAGTCAGTTCAAGTTTCCCTTTAAAATCATCTGTCAACTCACCAAAGCCTAATCGCATGCTTGGTGAGAGCAAAAACACCAAATAAACTGCTGAATAATCCTGCAGTTTGCTCTCAGAGAAACATCTCAGAGAATAAATCCTTTGAGCAGGCAGAGAGTCCAGATTCAGCCAACACGCTGTTGACTTCCACAGCGGACAGAGAAAAAAACAGTCAGACAGGGAGATACGGAGGAGAAAAATAGCTGAAGAGAGAGAATCCAGGAACCATGTGGACAGAGGTGGATTGTGGGGCAGGGAGGTGTGCCAGGGCTCACCAGTAAAAGTAGGCCAGCGCATCTGCCGGGCAGACAAAAACATGTCGTCACCGTTTAGAGAGAAAGTGGGGGCAGAGCCTTAAAGCTCAGCCTCAGAGGACTGAGCGTGTTTGTGTGTAGGTTTGCGTGTGCGTTCTAATTTTCCTCCACATCGAAGCATGGAATAATGTAGAGCAGCAGTTTGTTTTAAGGCCTGCTGATCCTCCGTAATCCTCTCCACTGGTGCATCTTTGTGGCAGCATGGGCATAGGGGCTGGACTGGTGACCAGCTCACTTAACTCACCCACACAAAAACACACATATCTGAACTGGACCCTACCATCTTACCTATGGCACATCTGCCAACCGAAGACATGTTGACTGCAGCTTAACTCGAAGGCTTTTCTAGCGAGTGGTTGCAATAGCCTTTTTTTATTATCAGGGAAGTAAGTAGGCCTAAATTAAGAGCAGCTTTTCCTCGGTTTCCCCTCTTTTCCCTCTGGTATACCCTGTCTTGAATCCTTCCACACATGGAGAAATTGTGACTGTGTGTTTTCATTCCACTCCTCCTCTCATGTGATTTGCAAACAAGCCAAGGGTATGAAGAGATTTACTCTGGAATAGTGAACTCTCTGACGTTTGTCTAAAATTAAACAGCTCTAATATACACTCAAGGACTGTGAAATTCAAAACACAGACTCAAAAATGAACTGTCAATGCCAGATGTTCTTAAGACAGGCTACAAATTCCCCATTTTTTGAACATCTGACCACTTTCACCTACAAACAGTGGGGTCAGGAGAAAAACTTGAGGGAATGGACGATCACTTTTTCTACTTTACTGCGGCAAACACATTAGCCCTGTAGAAAAGCACTGCTGCTCCATTTGTTCTTCTCCTTCTGCATGGAAAGACAAAAAGCACTAAGTGGTAAATGGGGCTGGAATGGCGAATGTGTGCTGACATGCTATATTGGAGGAATAGAGTGGCGCAAGGATGAGTTTTTTTTTTTTTGTAGGCCAACCCAGAAGTCAACATTACCCTTGTTCTCTCAACAAAAAGCCAATGGTAGTTTTCAAATGTTTTTGGATCACTGCAGAAAATAAACTCTGTGTAAACTCTTTACGTTTTATTCAGCAACATATTCTTCACAATGAACACCATTTTAATAATTTCTGAAGCATAAGTGCACTCGCTAGAGGTAAAAAGCCAATGTTAGGCTACAACAAGCTACACCACTGTTGCATGACTTCAACGTCACGGCGTGATGACGTTCTGTAGTCTCATTTGGCCACTTTTTAGCAAGATGCACAGATTTATCGTCTGAACAGTCAACAAGTTGACTGGCGAACATCTGAATGAGTCGATGTTCGCATTGTTGACATTGTCATCAGCCCATCAGCAAATAAGATGATATTCACCAATGGTAGTGACTGATGTTGTTCTGTTGTGTGACACCAATTTTGCGCAGGCTAAAAAGTAGGGCTCAAGACTAACGGCCACAAAGCTGAATAAATAAGCAGGTACAAGAAGAATACAATTTCTGTTTGGCAAGTGGGCTCTGCGATGTCACTGTTGTGTGACATGATAGCTAGTAGCAGCGGGTGTCCCATTGTCCCAGGTACAATAGAAAATATGAGTGGGATAAACAGATCTACCCTGCGATGCCTTTGTGATGAAAGGATGCAGTAAACTCACTATCATCGCATCAGGAAGACACTCTAACGTTAACTGTTAGCAGCTGGTGGCCGCAACTAGGAGCTTGCACTGAGTTGCGTCATGATGCGTTCAAACAATATTCAGTAAAATGAGTATTGGGCAAGGGTAAATAATAACATTCTCATGATGTGTTGAAATGTAATCTTGTAAAATGTAGGTTTTGGGGAAGAGCTCCATTTAATACAGCTGTTTGAAGGAGAAATGTGTTGATGTTTTCTCAGCCATATAAAGCAGTTATTTTTCTTAAAAAAAAGAGATGTTTTTCATATAATAGGTTATAGGAACAGTCGTTTCATAAATTTGTATGAAGGAATTTGTGCTCAAAGGTGCTATGAATGGCTTACATTATTAGTGTAGATTTCTTTGTTTCCCTGACACAAAAGGAGGAGTAAATGACAACAAAACAAAATAAGCAACAATATAAAAACATCACTATCAGCTACTGGCCAAATTGTTATTTTAAACATTGTTATCGGCCCAGAATTTCTAAATCAGTGCATCCCTATTAGCAACTCTCTTTTTTAAGACATGTAAAAGCTTTAAGATTCACAAGTGGGGTATTAACGGATGTATTTTATGTTGTAGAACAACACGTGACAATCTCTAAAGCTTGTGTTAACACAGACCTTCTTTCAAAAACCCATCGACTTTAACGTGAGGGAACCGGTGGTGCTAAATTGTGAACTCAATTCCAGGTTTTTGGACTCATTCCTGCACCTATACCTGTCTCTACACAGACCTACCCCATATACTTCATCGTCTCCGAAGAATTATGAGCCCTGAAGCCCATTCCTGGCATCAGGATCTGGGTCTGTACTTATCAAGCATCGAAGAGCAGAAAAATGAGTCCTAAATGGCACAAAACCCTCAGAGTGATGCTTTTTTGGTTAAATTGTAGCCTTAGGACTAAAAGCAACTTACTTTCTGAATCTTTCTCTGCTCTAGGATTTAGGAGAGCTGTAAAGCTTTCCAAACCCATTAGGATAAACATGAATACACAAAACCCAGAAGGTGGAGAAATATGAACAATCTTTGAAACAAAACTGTGCCCACAGAGCAGAAATGCAATTTGCCATCAGACTGGACTGGATAAAGGTTTCAGTTTTTAAAAAAGAGGAAAATAAAAGCTATGATCAAAGAAACAGCTGCAGGTTTAGTCATAATAGGCAACAAATGAGAGAAACCAGTGGATCCAGATCTGCTGGGATCAAACAGGTGTTTATAAGAAAACATGTACCAAGATTCTTTGGTGTTTGAATTTCAAAATTATGAAATAAAATGTGTATTTTTCAACATTTAATACATACTCCTGCTCAAAACTGAACATCAACATACACAGATATTGACAGAAAATATCATACTGTCCATAAATCAAATGCAAAGTGCAAAGTGTTTCAAACAGGGAGCCTGTCTGAAATAACAGCAGGCGACAAGCTTAAAATCTCAATCCACCACCTGCATTTAAGTAATATGTAAGAAAATTAGGTGATAATATATTTGCTTAGATTTATTAAGCTCTGTTTAACCCATGGGACAAAACAGATGTCACACTCTCTGTTCAAACAGAACCTGATTGGTTGCTTTCTTATTAGTCTTGTTAAAATGCCATGCTAACAAACGCACTGGCACATGCCCAGTAGTTTCTGGCAGAGCAACAATACTTCATCCTGTTTCTTCTTAAAGCCAGATAATCACAGTTTGATAAAACACTTTAGTTCATCTAATATGATGAAAGGCCACATACCCTTATTAATCCACACTAGTTGAAGTAAATTTGTAAAGTCTGTTTACCCTTCTTGTCTATAAAGATCCTTTTTGACTACACCGGCTCTGTGACGCAAGTAAATACTTCAGAATTTACACAGGAGCCTCTTTCTAGGATGTAGAGTGAATGAACAGACACACCTCTATTTGGAAACTAACCTGAAGCACAAAGTAGGCCAAGTTACATGTTGGCAGAAAGACTGCTGCTCCTGTAGAACCTCATTTACCTGAAATGCCTTCAGCCTGCTGCTTACATTAAAGACATTGTCATCCAGAATTAAAGCTGAACAGCTCGAGATTTGTGTGTCAACTAAATAATTAATGCAACAATTCAGATAATATAATTTAGACCTCAATGACACAGAAATATCACCAAGTCAGATACATACAGCATTTTTGATAGTAATAAAATGCAAAATCTCTCTGCACTGGTGATACAGTTGGAGGTGTGGCTCGGTAGAGAGAAAATAGTTCCTACATGAAACTGCTCACAAAAAGGTCTGTGGATTATCTTGAGTAACCGAGTCTGTGACCTCTGGGAAGAGACATTGCCGTAGAGTTCGAGAACTACAAGCTGTGTGACATCTAGTTAGGAACCAAACTTGGTACTTTTAAGGGCACTGACTGAATTATGCCCTGTACTACCAAGTACCGATTCACGTTAAATTAATCAGTGCCAAATTTCAATACCTGAAAACATGGGAATTCGAGGTGGTAGGCAAGAAGAGGATGTGCTACAAAGCACCAGAGTTCACTTGCAAGTGAACTGAGACCCCCGTTTTCAAGCGGACCAAGGTTCGCTCATTTGGTCCAAGTTCGAATGAGCGTTCAAACCACTCCAAACGAACTGAACTATCTGTGGAAGCGGACCAGGGTTTGTTTAAAGCGGACCAAATAGCGCCAGTGTGAATGTGACCCCTGCAGCTTTTTTCAAAAATCATATTTTTGTTACTACAAAAGTAGAGCACTGAAATTGATCAAATGTGAACATTACACAACTCAACGTCTAGTTCCATTATACTGAAGAGAAGGCAAACATTTCTACAGCCGACATCTCCAACATTAGGCAACTCACACCAAAACGATCTAGACTGATAAACAGCACTAGTGGGAAAATATATATTTAATTTCAGAATGAAATTTCCCTTTAAATTTAGCAACTCTTTTGTTTCAGTTGATTAGTGAAATCATAACAATGTTAGAATTTATATCATTTTTTTATTATATCAGTACCAATTTGTTAAATGCCTGCGTAACGCTGTATTTATCAGCAGTGAAATTAAACGCTAATCTCTGTTACCGAGCTTAACAAAAGACCCACAGTCACAGCATGGTGGCTACAGTGAAGCTGTGACACTGTGAAGCATCACAGCAGTCCCAGTCAGACAGGGATCAAAGAGGCTTGGGAATGCGACATCAGGAACATCGGCCCTGGACAATAGGTCTGAGGGACGCAGTCATGTGATATAATGTCATTTGATAGGAAAAGCTACTTTGCCAGGCTGGGTTAGCATGGGTGGGTGTGGACAGAACAATGTGCGTGAATGCTAGTCAGTATGTATGCATCGTCAGGCACAGCAGGGGAACAAAAACTCATCACAGATTCACCTCAGAACACCGTGTACCCATGTGCTGCGGCATAGAGTACGTTTACATTTACCACCATGCATACTACAGTGTAAACAGTTGCCTCCTAACGAGCAGGGAAACATATTACTTAAACTGACAAGACTACTTTGATATTTTGGCTTATACATTATATGCAAACATAGTATTTAGATATTTAGCATATCTGGAATAATGAGCCGCAAATTATTTGATTCTGACGCCCATTACAAAATTTATTTATTTCAGCCTGTGAAATAAGATAATGGGATCTTGCATTCAGCAGGCGGCTTGAGGAAAGTGGATTTGATGGCGTTGGTATGTCTTTAGATGCAAGCTTAAGGAAAACATGCCATTATTAGCTTTAGTACACAATGTTCTTTCCCCTGCACATCAACAATGGACAGGGTATTCCTCTGTACATTCACCTCACCCAGACTAGTTAAAAGGCACACATGCTCCTAGTAAAACACTTGCTGCATACAAGGCTAAACCTTTAACAAAGAAAAAGAAAGAAATAGACCCCCACATGCAGCACAAGCATAACAGCCGGGCCGGTCGGTAGCTGCTTAAGGTAAACAGTGAAGAGCAGTGAGCCAGAGAGGGGGAGGGGAAGAGGAGAAACCAGAGCATTTTCAAAAGGGGAAAAGCTGTGCCCTTTGAGGAAAGCAGGAAAAAGCAAAGTAAACCCTGATTTTAGTGAAATTAACTATCAAAAACTCAAAGTATATACAGCATCCAACTATTAGAAATGTCTTGGGATGCATTAAAACAACTTGAGATGGAAAACTCTCATGCTTTAAAGCCCTTTAGATTAATCACATACAATTAAAAACCTGCTGAACGACGTGCCCTGTTAATTGCTCAGTAAATACATTCAGTGGATATACGCAGCATCAAATGAAAAAGAAGACCAAACTGAATAATCATTTGACAAATACTCATGTCAATCAACTCTTTTATCACACATGCAAACACACACAACAACATAACCAAGCATTCTGGTGCAAGTCTCCACCTTTAAAACCTAGCAATCTCCATCCTCACAGTGCTATTCACTGACACAGTAAACAGTAATATTTCCATTCTAACCACTGACAGAGCCTCAGGCTACTGGCCTGCAATCAACTCTCACTGCAGGCCTTACCTATTCCCAGAAAAATATTATGTGAGCAGGATCCTGCGAAGAATTTCCTGCTGCCAGAAAGTAAAGACAGAGAATCTAAATTAAATCTTTTTGCAGAATTGTACAGGTATGGGGCTCACTGCAGACAACTGCAAGCTTTTCAACAATACATGTCGGTAACACAAGTCTATGACACAGAATCCACGACACAAGGAGAGGCTGATATGCAGTGAAAAGCACTGAGCATTTGATTTACCTTGGCACACCCCACTTCAAATAAGCCTAGGGAACTATTTTCTGAGTAAATGGAAGTACAAGAAGAGATGACGGACTAATACAAAATTGAAACAGATGACACTCAGTCCTTTTTGTTTTCATTTAAAGCAAAAGACAAGACACCTAACAGACAGACCATGTGTCTCTGCTTTATACCATCCTCTATTGTCTTCAGACTTTACTCAAAATACTGTTATCTCTAAGCGGATATCGCATTCTTACCGAGTTATCCAGTTGTTGGTCAAGTAAACAGACAAAGTGGATCAATAAAGTCTGGGTCCTACTCATTGTTTTCTCTGTTTTTCTACGAATCAATGATTCTGTTAACCACCTGACAAGCAGTCAAAACAAACTTCAGCCTAAGTACACTGTATTGTACAAACTGCAGTCTGATTGGATCATGATTAACACACACCACACAAGCCATACTTACTACAAGCATCCCACGTTCATTTTTTATTATAAAAGGAAATTTTGTTGCAGTCTGGATTTCATAATGTGTTGATTACCCAGCCCTGCTGCCAAGTGCTACCTTTCACACCTTGGTGTACTCACATCACCTAACGCTGGGTCTGCCTCAGGTGTTAGCTCACTCTGACTACTTCACATTTCTCATGTTATAAAAAGCTGCCAGCGTAAAGCATTAACATACAGAGAGCCATGCAGCTGGGGGGACAGGAAGGCCGGCAGGCAAAAGAGCTCAGTGTGCTCGTCGGTGTCCATGGCCAGTGGGCAGGAACAATAGTGTACTCTGGAGTGCCAGTCCAGCTCTGTCTCCTCACATAAAACCAGAGCTGCCAGCCTGCAGTGCTGAACTCTGCTACAACAACAACAGAAAGATGGACTCAGTTACTGAGCTTCTGGTCTCTAAGCCAACAGTCGAGGACAGGGAAGGTTTTATCACTATGTTTTTTAGATGTAGAAGGTGTAATGCACCCACCCGCTGCTATTTAGACCCAATCTCAAAGTCTGACAAATAGAAGTAGCCTCTTTTGATTAATATTATGCAAAATCTAAACAAAATGACAAGTGCCTGTTTTTATTTCCTGAGACAGAAAGTGATCCTCAGATTGCTTATTTTGTCTGCCGATCAAAAAACACAAAGAAATTGAATCAAATTTAGTTTATCAAATAGAACAAATAAGCCTGAGACCCACAAATGTTTGACATTTTTATTTAAAATTGACTTAAAAAAAACCTGCTGCTGATCGAGTTAACGACTGACTCATCAGTTCAGACTAGTCTGTTTTTCAAATTGAATTCTGAAAATGCAGGCAGACACACAAACTAAAAGAAAAGATGATAAACATCTATGTCTAAGAAGAAGAGGCCTGTTTTTCTGCTGTTTTCTGACATGTAGGTGAAGTGTCATGTTTGCGCTGCCAGATAACCTTGAGGCTTTTATTTTGCTTTGAAAGCAAATCCTATTGCATTCTTTATAAGCTAATCAATGCTTTAAATTCTCAGGTTTTTAAAAAGAAGTACCTCAGAGACCACTGAATAGAGTTGAGATATGCAACATCTTCCCTCTGGAAGTTAATCAAGAGGGGATAAGAACACAAACCAACCAGATAAGCCTTTAGTAACAAACTGGAGCATGCATTGACTCCTGTCGCTTCACTGTATTAGAGCAGGTTAACCGAATATTTTCCATGATGATATTTAAACTGCAAGATAAAACAATGAGTTTCCTCTAGTACACACCACTTGACTGACTTAAACAGAAATAAGAAGAAGAAATAATGTATGTCTTATCTGGAAAATCAATGTGTCTTCATGCACATTACCTGGATTGCGTGACAGTGCAGTATGTAGGCACTTATGCACAAGGAAATATTAGGGCAGTTAAGACGTCTGCAATTCATAATAAATTAATATCAACAGTGTCCTTCAGACTGCATAAAAGACCGCATATGTGTAATGTATCTCAATACCCATAGGTTGGATTAGATCACTTCCTGATCATACTCCTCTGTCCACCCAAAACATGACTCAACATGACATCAGAATGTGGCAAATGTGCTATTAACAAGACAAAATGGGGTAAATATTAGGAAAATATCAGAGTATACTCCCTTCACATTTGAGATTCTCCTTTAACCTTGGTTCTGACTGCTTTAAAAAGGAATCCAGCAGGACAACAAAGGAGTCGTCTAATAAAAGCAGAGCTAAAAGGACAGAAAAAACAAGCACGTGTTGACACACATGCTGCAAATCACAGCAGCCCTACTGTATTACAGGACCATAAAAGTTACAACAAGGCAGCTGGATGAAATGAATAGCTAGGAGGTGATGGGCTTGGGGGAAAGGCTTAAGTAATCAACATCATCACCGTGTCCCAAGGCGAGGCTTTGTTACCTTCTATTTCACCTTCAAGTTCCATCCCCTCCCTCCCCTCTCAGGCCTGGAGCAGCCAAAAAACACACACAGAGCCTTCTCTGTCATTTTCTCTCAGTACCCGATACAGGTGCTGGTGAGTGTCTACTGGTGGCAGATACAGGCAGTGCTATCAGTGACAACAGTCTCCTTGGCCACATGCACACGTGGGCACCTCAAGGCGGATCTACTTATGCAACAACTGCCCCAAAAGGGGAACTTTTACGACAGGGTCAGAACACATAGTTCTTTTAATGAGGGGGTCCTCTGGCTATACACTGGTTTCCTGCTTTGCAGAGTGCTTAGATTCCCTTTGAGCAAGTTTTAAAGGACACCGCTCACAGGAGTACACTGTCAAGAAATATTTTTAAACATTTGTTTATAGACAACTCTGCAAAGTGTGTGCGTAGTGAAGGGGAACTTTCTTGATGCTATATTTGATCAACTCAATTAGCCCTTTAACTTACTGAGGGCTTTTTTTGTATTTATTTATACACAAAAATATTTGTGCCACAAAACAGAGGCTCTACACAACATTGCTCAAGATTTGAAGCTGTAAGTTGGGAAACCCTGATCTGGCAGCAGAGAGTAAATGAAAGCCCCTATAGACCGTCCCATCCTATAGATGACCTGGGAAAGGAAACAGGTTGGACAAGCTAAACCCATGGTGTTCTGTTACTGGACTAGTGTCAAAACATACGGCGCAAACATTAAAACACCTCTTTGGGTGTCACAAGCACAAGCAACAACACACAGCAGTATCCATGAGTAATTTTAAACGCATTCAGTCATTTAATTGCATATAAGCCTAATCAACAGCACTGACACTACATTACAAAATAATCAGGTGAGTCAGCACATTTAAAACTCATCAACACTGAGTGGACAGTTTCATTTTACCTGCACATGCTCAAGAGAATTGTAATGCTGTGCAACTTTTGTTATGTTTAATGGAATATACTATGAAGTCCCAGTTGGACAGTTGGCTGCAGAGCTATCTAATAAGTGCTAATCACGTTACATAACAACAATAATCTTCAAATGGCTGCGAAACTAATGAGCCTATGACACAGGGACAGAATGAGATGATGACAACACGTGCAGCTATTTCTCTTGAGCGTGTTCCTGCCCTGACCTGTACAAATGCAATAATAACAATCCAATTGTTTATTTAGCCTTACAGGTATTTTTGCAGAATATAGTATTAGCAGAAACACGCCAACTGTTCGAGAGAAAGTCCAGTAGTGTTTACTACAGAGAAGAGTGCTGACACACCACACTTAACCGACGTCTAGAAACTGAAGTTAAAATCTAAACTGGGGAGAAAATAGGCATGTAGTGAGCTATCATTACTGACATCGCTGGGAACGTGCACCCTCACACAAACACTCTCAAGTACACACGTGCACGCGTTCTCTAGTGATGCTGATGTCAACAGCCTAAGCTAGCTTGCAGTGGACACAGTAAAGAGCCCACAGTTGCTGACTACAGAAACATGACACACACAGAGAATTCATTCTGCTGTGCATTTCTAAACACTGCAGCACAAAGATCTCTAGCTGATTAGTAAAAGTAGTCTCACAGTAATACACAGAGTACACTTCACATAACAAATAAAAGCCACATAGGGTTATTAAAAAACAGCAGGGGAATCACAGCGACAGATTGATGCCTCCCCAACAGCCTTTCGCCACCAGCCTCCCAGTACAGAGCCCCTTTCTGCCTAAAATTACTGCTGCCTTGGAAACCTTTGGATTACTGCAAGGACTGCATTCCCTGTGTCTGTGTTCCCACTGGGACGTGTGAGAGCTGGCACAGAGGAGTGAGAAGCCGACAGCAGCACGCTAAAAGGGCTTGCATCGGTAATGAAGTCTGTGCATGCGGTTGCATGGCCATTAGTTAGTTTGTGGGAAAGTGAAAATAGGCACCAAGGTTTTAAACAAGCAAACACCTGACATGCAAAGCTGTAATCAAATATAGCCGTGAACAGGTAAGGCTGTCTCATTAGTGACTTTACTCTATAATTCAATATCCCCTCCTTGAATTTAAAGACGAAATGTGTTGATGTCTCAGTCAGCTCTCTGTTTGACTGGCCTTCAGGAGGCAGTGAGCGACACCCTGTTCAACATTACTGTTGTGTTTTAATGTTCTCGTGTTTTATTCTATTTTGTTTGCCTGGTATAAAGATGAAAACCTATGCTAAAGCTTATCCCAGCAATACCTGAACTCTTTGGAAATAATCTTTAGGAATGTGATCATTCTTCAGAAAATAAAGAAACAAGGGTGACAAACAGAGAGTAAGGGCGCATTCACATCAGGATAGTCCATAGGACTCGGTTCGATTGGGCAAGGAATACCGAAAAATGTCAACATGTACATGTCAACATGTGATAAAAGGTACAACAGCTGCTCGTTTGGGGGCAGTATTGCCCAAAACGGCCGCTGACCAGGAAGGAAAAAAGCACGAGGAAGAAGAAAACCCTGCTCATCGATTGGCCAGGACCGAAAACGGAAATCCATCCTCTTCAGTCGGCATGGTCACCACAAAAACAATGGAGCAACACCAAATTTATGAAGTCTTAGTGTTTCTGTTTTACATCTGCCTACGAGACATTTTTTAACTTTGCGCTGTTGGGTTTGTTTTATTCTACCTAAAATGCATTGCGCTCTACATCACTTCCTCTCTTTGGTTCACTTCCCCTCTTTAGTTCGCTGGATAGTCCGTTTGCATTTCTCACTGTAAGCAAACCACACCAGGGTTCACTTACAAGTGAACCGGGACCCCCAGTTTTCAAGCGGACCAGGGTTCGCTCATTTGGTCCGCACCAGACTTCGAATTAGCATGCATACTACTCCAAATAAACCGAACTATCAGTGGAAGCGGACCAGGGTTCTTTTAAAGCGGACCAAATATCACCAGTGTGAATGCGTCCTAAGAAGGGGATTTACCATAATCCGATTCAATGAGTTGGTACTTTTCTTTTCAGTCTGACCAAATATTTAGACTTCTTTCAAACCATTTTGCATCTCTTTTCAAACATGAATACTATGAAGTCACTACACCACACAACGTTCTGGAGAGAGATTCTTTTTTTGATGACAATATTGCATAAATCATATCCTTGTCAAGCTCAATATAAAGTGACCATTAAAAAATGGAAATTTCCCCGCTGTGGGACTAATAAAGGATATCTTATCTTATCTTAAAAACTGTTTCCGATGCTATGAAGAAGTGTGGAGGAAAAAATAAAACGCTACCGGTTTTAGACGATAATTATCAGTAACCGTAAGTATGAATGAAATGGGTATTCCCTGCGCTGTGTGTTGCCACTACAGAGCTACTGCTGGCTCTGCAGTGGTAAAACAGGTATCAGGGTATCACTTCCTGGAAACATTATGATGACAGAGGAGACATCCCACTGAAGAAAGAGTATTACATCAGACAGAAGAGCCAAGTTTTTGGAGTTTTTACAAACAGAGGTACCTTCCAACTGATAATCCAACAAATGCGTACTGTATTTGTTTTTATTATAACAAAGCTTATTCAGTTTCCTACAGAAAATAAAAATCATCTAACCCCTTAACATTGTCATGAAATGTGATGGCCAACAGCCATCGCAAACAAATGACCACGACAGCAGAGACACAGAAAACAATCTCCGGGCCACACGTTGAAAGGTTAACTGCTCCTGAGTCACCAATCTGGATAAAGGTGGCATGTTAGCCGGCCTGTTAATCCCATTTCACAAAACCCTGCACATTGTTACCTGCTCCGTGCCTCTGAGATTAAACAAATTCATGAGTTACGTTAATCTACCAAATGTCACCTCTGGGTCCATGTACACTGGCAAAGAGCTACCCACACCATGTATTACAGCACAACATTTACATTTACAATGTTAAATATCATGAGAGGTGTGTTACATTTCCACAAGAATAATCATGCAATCATTCAACACAGTGTTTTCACCAGACTGTAAACTCTTGCTCCTAGGTGTTTTGCAGTGGATATGTGTATCCCGTGATGTGCATCTAGACTTACTGGGTACCCAAATGAAGTAAATCCATTTTAATTTTGACTACCACTTATTGTGTGCTTTGGTCATGTATTAATGAGGCAAACAATGCACATATACTGCTTTTTCCCCCACAAATGCAGCAAAATGATTGCTTTTTATTATTTCATCTGATTATAAATTTAGTTATAAGGGTTCAAATGTCTTTCACAGACTAACTAAACAGTATTTAAGATATCAGTTGGGGCATTACGAGCTGATGATGTGGGTTTGGCACATTTTTTGTCATTGTAGAGATGGATAACTCGATTAATTTAAAGAGAACAAACTGTGAAATAATGATTAATTGAAGCCCCAAATTACAGGGAGGAAAAGTTATAATTGCATTATTATAACAATTGAAAATAAAGCATAGCTTGGCACTGTAACTTGAGGTACTATTTGATCCACCAGCCAACAAACAAGTAGGTTTGCTTGTTCACATCATGCTTACTGGTTTAGGTTAGTTAGCCATGTTGCTACTCAACAGTTGGCTAGCTAACCTACTAACCCACTAAAAAATATTTAAGAACAAACTTTATCAACCAGTTATTTCAAGTGCCGACAAAACCCTGGAAAGGCTTTTCGTTTTAGTAACAGGTCCGTTAAACATCACACCACACTGTGACGAGCTGATAATGTTAGCTATGTAGCAGGGAGGATTCATGTCACTGAACATTGATGACTGACGGATCCTCTGCGGCAAAGACATCAAGCAAAGCGACGTGACGGACAATATAATCACCATTAAACGTGGCTCAGCCATTAATACGACTGTCATCAGTCTGACGTGACATTAACAACGTGAATGGAGATGTCGGGCTTAGCTTACCAGCACAGGAGAGCTACAATGAGGCACACCAACAAAACGCGCAGCCTCTTCATTATCTTCCCGCGGGGACCAACATCCTCGCTCTTTGGGGGGGTTTCTAATCTCTCACGGCTTCACAATATGCCGAAGACAAGCCTTTTTGTTGACTGAGGGCTTGTGTTAGATACAGATGAACAAACGACTGTCGTCTGTCGCTAAAACCTACACTTGAGGTGTGCTAATTTTCATTGTGCGGACCAGTTGTCCGCCTCTTTTTCGGCTTTAACAGCTACTGCTGTTGACGAGTAGCTGGCTCTCGGTAAGTTCAACCCCTGCTTCACGTCTGACCAATCAAATCAGAGCTGTGGATCTATCGACCAATCACAGGAGACATAGCAACACCGTATTTGGTAAAGCCCCACCCCCCTGTGCTGGGGATGAGTTGGTGAATGTGGAGCAGGACGCGTCACTTATTTCTTGATAAGCAAACCACTAAAGCACGCAATAATTGAACTTATTGCTCAACAGTCTGGTGTCAAACGTTTCGATCCAAATGACTAATGTTGATATCCTGGTTTTTTTGTTAAGGAAATACACGTGGAAGGTCAAAATCACTGAATGAGGTGTGTGATGAGGAATGTGAACACCGTGTACTTTTGTCTCATCGCCACAACACTTCCATGCTGTATTAAAAATGTATATGTAAAACAGCCTGAAACGGTATATCAAAACATCCACTTGTTATGAAAGCTCAAGAGTGTAGCTCGTCTGTTTTTAATGTATCTGTATCACATATTTATCATATCATAAATATCTGTATCATTTTCATGTTTCATTCAAACTTTGTGGGGATTTTACAAATCCTTAAAATCAAAGCGTTATTAAAGTATAACTAAGGTATAATTGTTCTTTAGACAGGTAGAGTCTTAAGAAAAGAAAAATCTTAAATGCCCCAACAAAAAACACACCGTTATATGCCTACATATACATATGTATATATGTGTGTTTGTGAGTGTGTACATAGACATAGTACATACACACACACACACACACACACACACACCCATATGTATGTAATGTGTGTGTGTGTACATGTATGCCTTCTGTTTCCTCATATATTCTGTTTTCCAGTAATTTTCTATCTCTGTGGGTATGTGGATGTACACACATGTATATATTGGTAGCATTACGTATATTCATACTTTGTATAACTAAAATGTTCACTTATTTAAATATAAGAAGATAGCAGGACAAGTTCATGAAGATATATATGTAATACTGATATTAATATTTATGTTTTGTAAGGCAAAGACAATTGGTATTATATATATATCATACATTTTAAATGGTTTATACTTGTAAGACATGGATAACTGGTAATTTATAGTATATACAAAGATAGGTTTTTGTATGATAGATAGTTGGCAATAACTATTATATACATACACATGGGTTATTTTTGTGTGACAAAGTTAAATGGTAATAATAATGGCATATTTAAAAGAGTCTTAGGTAGGCTGAAGGGTTATCTACCTACATAAGGAGGCTGTCTGTTTCATTTTAAATTTCAATGAGTTTATACTTCCTCCCACTCCTTTCTGGATGTGTAAATCGAAGTAACTACACACTGACAATTGCTTTTCATTATGCTTGTCATTATGTGTGAATACTACCTTCTGTCTGTCTACTTGTTTGTATGTTCGTGTATTTTTTTTAAATATAAGTATTAAATAACAAAAAACATGTTATCAATCGTCTCGTCTCTCTTTAAATATGAAATTGTGTTGGGAAAATTGTACTTTTGTTATTAAAACAAAGAATTTTATTTCTGAATACCCTCGTTTCTTCCGTCTACGCCACGCGGAACACAATAACTACATATCCCAGAGTGCAATTCGAAAACAAGCCCTAAAAATGTGCCTGTATTTTTTAATTGTAACTAATTAATCGAACGAACAATAAAACACTAACTTAACTGTATCCTAAAAAAGTCCTTAAAAATCCGACATTATTTGAAGTAAAAACTAAAAGTGTGTTGTGTTTTTAGACCGGCGGGGTCCTGAGCTGTCGACAGTCGTCAGTAGTTAGTGTGAGAACATTTCAACAGAAGTGAAGTTTGTGCGAACATAACTAGCTCCCCCGCCGCGCACGTATTGATACGGTGGCTAGCTACTGTGCCACCATTTTGGCTCTTCTGGACTTTTAGCTTTGACCATGGAGGTAGTCCGGGTGATTCTGAGTGTCCTGTCCGTGTTTGTTGCTCTAGTCTCGGAGAGGTTTGTGGTGGTGGCTGGCTTCTCTCAGTCGTTAGACAGCGACTTCACGTTCACTCTGCCCCCCGGTCGCAAGGAGTGTTTCTACCAGACCATGAGGAAAGATGCCTCCCTGGAGATTGAATATCAGGTAAAACAGACTCACATAACAGTGATAATCTTGATAAAATTCTAACTGTGGGAACCCAAAGTACTTACCTTTGCCTGCAGTCTGCAACATCAGTGATAACCCCTGTAAGCGAGTATAAACATTGACATTACACTTGTTGATTATTCCCCTTTTTTAATGGTTGTTGTTCTAATTTACATTACAATGCATTCTCATCTACAAACATCAGTTATGCACACCACACTGGTATATGCTGAATCACATTTTCCACTGAGAGAGACACCCAGCAGGTTATGTGGCTCTCACCTCTATTTCCATATTGTTGGGAACCTGTTATGCCAGTCAGTGTGCAGCTCGCAGCACTGACTGAATCTCTGAGCCTCACTTTCTGCTGTCTGTAAAAGTTAGGCAATGTCAGGGAGTTGCCTTTTGTTCCCAAGCATTTCATATATCTGTTGTAGTGTCTACCCTGGAGGACAAGGCATCATCGCTTCCAGTGGAGCATGAGAGAGACCTTGAGACTAAAGTATAATACAGACTTTAAGTGCTCGCTGGAGAAGATATCAACCCACACACACTTGCAGTTGTTTTCATGCCTCTGTGTTTTCTGTGTTTGCCTCCTTTTCTTCTCCACAGGTATTAGACGGGGCAGGTCTCGACGTAGACTTCTTCATCTCCTCCCCGTCTGGCCAAGTTCTGTTCAGTGACTACCGCAAGTCAGATGGCGTGCACACGTAAGTCACACAGGTGATCCAGGGGGACAAACATTATCAACACAGATACATGTGCAAGCTCCTAACTGCCTGTGCGTTCCTCCAGAGTTGAGACCGAGGATGGAGACTACATGTTCTGCTTCGACAACACGTTCAGCTCCGTCTCCGAGAAGCTCATCTTCTTCGAGTTGATCCTGGACAACATGGATACAGATGAAGACCCAGATGACTGGAAGGAGTATGTCCATGGAGTAGACACGCTGGACATGAAGCTGGAGGACATTATGGTGAGGGTGCAGCCTAACATGCAACACATTCCGGTGTGACTAAAGTTAATTTGTTTTATTCTCACTGGGTATTACAGACTTTGTCCCTCTTGTCTCTCACTGAGATAATTGTCACTGTGCCACGTATGCCATAGGGGGTGCAACGTGACCCAACAGGCTGCCAATGAAATATCCACACTGTGATGAGTTGACACAGAGTGTTATGTCAATGCACAGCATAACAAGTAAAGTTGGTTTTACCTCTGTGACATATTGAAGGTATGCTAGTCTCAAACCAAAGTAAGAGCCTGTCACCTGCAGCTATCTTCAGCTCACTCACACTGTCTGTGTTTGTATTTTCCTTCCCTGCGGTATTTCTAAACGCTCACAAGGGCAGTGTTATGGTGTCCCAGGGTATGTGAAGAAGATATGATATGAAGACGAAGCTATGATTTTCAATACCGTCAAAAATACAGGCACTCCTCTTTCTGTTAAACTGATACGGAAATGCTGTTTTGAGGCACTGTAGTGCACAGCTTATGCCACCAGAGGTCAGTCTTTAGTGGTAGAACTGGAAACTGAGCTTTGAAAGATGGCGCTGCAAGTGGTGGGGATAACATTAGACTTTTAGAATACATGTGAACATGTTAGTCGGACTGAAATCGTACTGAATACCCTCTGATAATGCCGAATTACTCCTGCATACATACAGTCAATCTGACCAAAACTTACCTGGGTGCTCTGCACATGCTCCACAGCTTTGACCTTAAAGTCGAATAGCATTAAATGTGTTACAGAAGAAGAAGCCAGTAACAACGTGGCGAAATCTACATCCTGAGACCTGCATTTTTGGACGGACAAGGAGACACAGTTTATGCTGTGTCAGCTGAAATACTTAAATATTTATAAATAAATGGATGGGAGGAAAACACAGAATGGCGATATGTTTAAAAAAGTGTCTGAACAGCTGGACGACACTCGATTGTTTGGTCTGTGACATCATAGGTCAACAGGAAAAAGGTCTAATAGTTACAAGCTGAAAGGGGGCATATCACCATTTGTTGGAGTGTAGTCGGACATACTTCAGTCAACAAATCTGTTTTTTTTTGTGAAACAAATACTGTCATATACTGTACACCTGGTAAAATGTCAGGAAGCTATGAAGGTATCAAAAAGTAGATACTGCCCATATGTCTGCATCTGGTTGATGCGACCTGTTTTTACTGAAGGATAACACTGCTAATGAAACACTGTATATCCTATCATTTCTTCACCATAGAAGCATCCCACGGGTTCACAAACAGAAAGCTCTTAATGTAAAGCAGCGGCAGCAGGAAATGGGTTTGCATTAGCAGTAAATGAACACAGCTGCAATTAGGCGTAGAGTGATAAGTAAACAGTTAAACATGGTTGATATCTCAGAGTACAAACATTAGGCACTGGACTGAAACTGTAGGGAGCTGCAGGGAGAAGTTTCAAAAGTACTGAGAGCTGAACACAGAACAATTGCAGCACAGTTTAACCACTGAGGACACATCTCAGAGGACTGTCACACGTTGGCATGGAAACACATGTTGGCACAGCGCAGCTAAAAACGGACCGACCCGTGGAAAAACCCTTATACATGCAAAGTCACAAGGAGAGTGTTACAAAAATAGAAAATGTCATGAACTCTCACCTATTGGCTGAGGGCAGCCAATTGTTTCATCTTGCACCACAATAGCCTGCACCGCCCCCTTCACCAGGAACTGCCTTAATTTGTGTCAGAGGTCACATAGGCCTCGCTTAAAAAGACAGGAAATGTGTGTTACAGCTGTGCAGGAAGTTGTTTTTTACATGGAAGAGGGAACACACCTGATTGAGCTGCTTTGCGTACAAACTCAAAGCTGTCTGTGATCACTCTGCTCTGTAAGTCTGTGCATTGACCTGTGTGTCTCCTCTCCTCCAGGAAACCATCAACAACGTGAAGGCTCGGCTGGGCAAAAGCGTGCACATCCAGACGGTGCTGCGGGCGTTCGAGGCTCGCGACAGGAACGTCCAAGAGAGTAACTTTGACAGGGTGAACTTTTGGTCTGTCGTAAATCTCATTGTTATGATGCTGGTATCGGCGGTTCAGGTCTACCTGGTCCGCTCGCTGTTTGAAGATAAAAAAATCCGTACATAACACGACCCCAAACGGAGGGACGGAGGGAGAGAAACTAACGCACTTGCCCTCGGATACCTTTGTTGTTGTTGTTTCAGCAGATCTCCTGGCTTGTGACTTAAAACAAGATGTCATCTGTATACATACGCACGCACACATTCACACAAACAGACATTCTGTTGTTGCTCTGGTCCTCAGTCCACTGGAGTTTGAGGGACAGTGGGAGTCCCTGCTTTGGAACAAGAACTTAACACTATCAGCCCCTCTACTTTGCTACAGAAAAAGTCCCTTAGTCTCTCTTTAAAACTTGTATGTTGTTTTATAGTCCTCCCTAGTGGCTGTAATTTGTCCCAGAAAGTGACATAACAAGCATGTTTACGATGTGACTATTTTTCTACAGTTAAAAGGCCGATTGCAAAAAAAAAAAAATGTCCTCTTTTCTTTGGACATGTTTTTATTTCAGATAAACTAGATGAAGAAATAGTATGTGATTTATTTCTGCCAAAAAAAGAGTGGGAAGTGCAATCAGTCTGTCAGCAAGTCTTCCCCTTACGGTGGTCACCCTCAAAAATGTGTCTTTGTGTTACTAAGACGCCTTAGTGGTTTGTATTTAGCTGCCAGTCAGTGAGGCCTTTGAATATTTCTTCCATTGCTGTTAACATTTATGTTGTTTCTATAAATTTAGTCACACTTTCCCTTTCATACCAACACAGAAACGTCAGGTGTTTAGGTAGGACCACGCTGCTAATCTTTGGCACTCAAGGGGCCATGGAGTAGGAGTAAAGGAAGTGGGTCATCTCCAAATCTCGTCATGACTACTGCTCTACTTTCCTCTGCCGTGACTTGTGGCCTAAATGGCAGCCGCCCTCCTCTGTGAAGCCTCACTGCTGCTGGCGGGTGTCTTTTTACAGCCACCTACTGTGTGAAGATGTTGGGCCTGCCTGTCTCACTGGTGACTAAGTCTATTTCTATCTTACCATCACCTGGAAGGTCATTACCACTACTACATGGATGCACTGCTGAGTTTAATATGCACGAGCCACTCGCTGCCTTGGCTGCGTCAGCATTCTTTTTAAAATGCTTGTGTATTTTGTTGGATCTTCACGTTATCAGCCGTCACTACAAACTAACATCTGATCATTGCACTGTCTCTGATGCCACAGAACTTATTCTCTTGTCTTCATATTCTCAGAGCACAATTAAACACAATGGGCCCCTAAGTGTTTTTAATCAGGGCCCATCTTAAACGGGTCCACAGCTTCTTCTGATATGAGAGTGAAGGAGCTGCTCGAGAGGTTTTTTTTTTGTCTCATGGGTTGCTTATTTAGTATTAAGACAGTACCGTGGCTTGTGAAAGGATTTCTTTTATTGCTGTTACTGGGCTCCACAGGTGATCGCTCACTACCCTGCCGGACGCCTCATGTTGCCATCTCTCACCCTGTGCTGTAAGATAAAGATCAGACAGTGAGTTCATGCCTTCATTATTTAACAGCCTTAGTCCCTGATCACACAGAAAGTGTTTTAGCAGCTGGAGGCAGCATTTTGTAATTGGTTTTATTGAGGATGATGCTTTTTGCTCGCTGTTTTTGCGTTGCTACACGCCTCGCTCAAGGCGCCTGTCGTTTTGCCGGAGCGCTCTGAACTCCTCGAGTTTAACATTTTTTTAACTCGGAGCACAAACGTGCCCCACGTCATCTCTTTTGTCGTTGTCTTTTTTTCCCCATCGTCCAATCGGATGATTTGAGAGGCGGGCCTTCTGTGGTGGTCACGACAACAAGTTTATAGTTGGTAAACAATGGAGGAGAAACTGGTGGTAGCGGTCGCTGGATATCCAGAGCTATACAGCCTGACGATAGACAGCAGGTTGTCAAACTGCCCCTGAGTCATCCTAAAATATGCCTGGAAACAGCCATCATCGAGGAGAAGCTCCTGGACCAGCTGGTGGTACTCCCCATGATCCACCCTCTTTTTTAGGGTCTCATGTACCCACACAGATCTCCGTTTCCCTGTGCCCAACAAACTATCTGCTTACAGCCTCTCACCCTCAACCAGAGCTACAGCAACTATCCTCTGCTGCAACATTTTAGGAACTAACTACTAGTATTGGATGTGATGGCGTGGTTGCCTGGCAACAATAAGAAGGTGTAGTAGGCGCTTTCTTTTTTGTACTAGTTGCATTCAGTTTTTTAAAAAGGCAGTGCAACCTGCAAAACGCTTTCTGTGTGATCGGGGCCTTTTGTTGAAACTAAGTGCTGTAAAACCAAATTTTGTCTAACGGTTTTACCACACAGTGAGTAAGAAGTATTGTGGGTTCCCACAATAACATATAGGATGCCTATGGTTGTAGGAAACGGTCATTGTGTGCCTCAGTTTAAGTGTTTACTACCGTTCTTTATTCCTCTGCCCACCTGATCTCTCTGTGGTATCCAGTGTTTAACTTAAGTACTGTATGTTGAGATTCTATACATCTTAAGTGATAGTTTAGTATATGAAGTTGCAGTTAAAGGTCCAGTGTGTAGGAGTCAGAGGCATCTACTGGCAGAAACATTATATTGTTTTCATCAGTTTATCACCACCTGAAAACAAGAATTGTTGTGTTTTCGTTGCCTTAGAATGAGTCGTTTCTATCTACACACGGAGCGGGTCTTCTTCCACGGTGTCCACCATGTTGTTTTACAGTAGCCCAGAACAAACAAACCAAACGCTGGCTCTAGATGGCGCCATTCGCTTTTTTTTTTTTTCTCTCCTACATGCTTGGCACACGGAAGAAGATTCAGTTCTGTAACCTCACTGCTATATGCCACTAAATCCTACACATTGGAGCTTTAAAAGCAGTTACTGATTTATTTTAAAGTGCTTCAAAGTTCTACAAAAATAAAGAAATATTTTTAAAGTATTTTATAAGTTGCTGAGTAGGACATTGTTAAAGTCTCTGGGTCAACGGCCAAACTGTCTTTGAAAAGTATTTTTACTACTCTGACGGAGCAGCGGAGGAAGAGGGAGCGTGACATCAAAAGATATTTATTCAACTAATGTCCTGTAGTTGTAAATGTGTATAAATTAAACATACATTTTTCTGACCTCTGTGTCCTGTTGTGTCTGCATGAGCAAAAACATGTATTTCTTTAATTGTTTTTTTTTACAAACCTGAATTATTGCATCGTATGTGGAGACAGTGTCTCAATCTGTAATGCAGATACCTGTAGGAAAGGGAAGGTGTCTCAGGTGGAGCAGAGCTGACCCAATCACCGAGCTGCACGACGAGCTGGTTTCTTCTTCTCGATCGGGTCGTGCAGAACCACAGGTCTGATGGTTAAACACTCCTGTATTGCTGAGCTTTCTGAGCTGGGGACCTCTGACCAGCACAGCGGACGAAGCCTAGGAGGACTGAAAGGAGAGGAAGTGATATTGGGCTTGTTTTGATCATCAGCACTACTCATCCTTACATTATTACACCTTGATTAATGACACTTACCGGCACATCGGATGATTTGCGAATGCTCCAGTACTTCTGGAATCGGTGTTGTTGTTAAGGCGCGGACCTATCCTCAACTAGAACCAAAGACACGTGTTATATATAAACACATCTAAGAATCAGGTAACAGAAGGCAACACCTGTATGTGGACTGGTGAAGAGATTAAGGCAACTCTCATACATGTTGTGACTGTTTCAAAGTCAGAGTAAATGTTATTACTTAGTTTAAATGCAACATTTCAAATCTGATCCTTATCATCTTTGTGTTGGGCAGAATTTACCGTGGCATTTGGTGTTTTTGGTCCCTTTGCCACTGTCCCCAAGCCGACAGTTTTCCCGGCTGCCTGAGTTGTCCCACGGGAAACAGAGGGCTGTGCTTTCTGCTTACGGATGCTGCAATTTGACAGACATGGTACATGCGTTTAAAGCTGACACAAGCAGTCAGCATAATGAGAATAATTATAGGTTACCTTCCTGCAGGCATGTTGTGATTATTGGCCGGCCCCTCAGCAGAGTCGGGGCTGCATGTGTTCACCACAGACACCTTGTCAAAAAAAAATAAAGTTATGTTGACAGATGGTATTATTCCTTTTTAAAGAATCCAACAACAGGAACAGGGGTGCAGGAGGTTGTTGTAACATGGTTAAGGCATACAGGATTTAAATTCATGTTACATACAATTGGAAAAAGTTGATAGAATCTATGTCAGTGGTGTAGCAGTCAGGAAGATATAGAAGATGTTACCATGCATGTTGTAAATATAATTGAGAGAGGGAGACTTTAAGAAGAATAGTGCTTGAAGCAGGGCAAGAGTGGAGCTTAACAACACTACTGAGCATAGGACTGGGAAATCAGAAGGTGGCTGGTATTTATGTAATGCAGGCAGGATTAGGAGAGGGATATTATTTATTTATTTATTTATTTTTTTGTTGAGTTAATTTCTGTTAGACCAATTAGTTTTAATTCAACTGTGCAATATTCTTAACACCTTTGAATGTATATCTATTCAACATACAATGCACATAGCTGTACATACTTCTTATGTTAATTCTTATTCTTGTCTTTATTATATTGATGTATTTATTATAGTAACCATTATAGTGCAATATATATTTTATATTTCTCAATGTAACACTAGTTTATACAGTGTAATGTGACACAGTACACATATTTGTTTATTTTTACACACTTACAGACTCAGCACAGCGAAGATATATATTTTATTCTTAATATCTTAAGTGCTATTGTTAACATTGTAGTGTAATGCACATTTTTATTGTTATTTTATTGTATTTTATTACTTTATATTTACATAAATCAATTTATTATTCCTTATAAGTCTCTATTCTTTACATCGTACGGTGCCATGATTCCACATACTCTGACACAGTGGGTGGCGGTATGCACCTTTAGAGTTGGTTTGCGAACCGTCATTAAACTCGAAGAAGAAGAAGACCGGAAGTTCTGCTAACGTTCCTCACAACCACTTCCGGTATAGTGACAGGATGAGATTGTAGCATCCGTGCTGAACAAAATCCCATCTCAGGTAGGCGGAAAGACATTTTGAGATATTTGTGGAAATTGTTTGACAGATTGTCAACGTGTTAGTGTTCATGAACACGCGCGTACACATGGAATAGCTGTTTTTATTGTCGCGTCAAACCCGGAAGTACCGATAGTTTTCTGCTAGCAGCGCCAGTTACAGTTAAAAGTGTTGAGAAAAGATTGAATCACCTGACCGCAAACACAACAAGTCTGATTCAAGTACAGCTCTCTGTCGGCGCGATGAAAGCAAACTGTTTAAATCTCTTGATAACATATTTAATGCATGCATTACATTACAGATAGCCGATTAGCTTCCAAGCTAACATTTAGAATAAGCTCAAATAAATAAGCACAAACTAGTTCACACAAGGTCTAGTATTGTCCCCTATTTCAAAGAGATGTCTTCCACATGTCATGACACATTTAAATATGTTTTTAAATTATATATACTGGAAGAAGGTATGGGTGACTAATCGTGAATGAGGTTAAAGAGGTGTGATGTCATAGGGTGTAAAATCTGGAGGTGCAATAACTGAGAACATTACAATCGAATAAAGCTCATTTGGGTATTAAAACAAAAACAAACATTCTGTTGGTCCACAAAATCAGTCGCCTATTTATTGTGTATGGAGCAGCTTGAGACTTTATACCCTATGACATCACAAGTTTAAGACTTCCTCCTCAGATTTCTGGCTTTGAGAGAGTGGTTCATGTTCACAATTTGTGATTATTATTAATTGAACTTACCTAGGCCATGGAAATAACATATTGAAATTATTAATTCAGGTGGTGTTCCCCTTAAATATCTGTATGTTTTCTAATATTTTGGTCAGCGTGATAAACCACTGTCTCTTTTGTTATTGTTCTGTTTGTATATTGAATCTGTATTGTGTTTTATTGTTGAATTAAATAAATACAAATAGCACGGACTATAAAGCTAAGTGTTTAATAAAATGATGGTAAACGATGTTGAATTCTAACAGCTACTGTTAGTGGTGGGTAAGTAAATTCCCTGCTGACAAATCTGACTGTGCTTGTGTGTGATCAGGGTGATGGGGCCAGACAGTGCCCCAGGTCCAGCAGTGCCCTGGCGGAAGGTGCTGTGGGAGCGCCAGCCATTCCCTGATAACTATGTAGACCAGCGGTTCTTGGAGGAATTACGGAGGAATGAGGGCATCCGGCAGTACCGCTACTGGGCTGTGGTGGGAGAAGCAGGCTTTGTCGGAGAGCAGCTGTCCTGCGTAGCCATTTTTATCACAGTCTGGCTCTACATGGAGCAGGTAAAGCTTTAGAATATGTTTGAGCACACTGTGCTTTTAATGTATAAAATAGTGTACATTAAATGCATACTGAATCCACCACTCTGCTGTCCTCACAGGGTCAACTGTCCCCGGAGACGCTGATATGGACCGGCCTCGTCTGCGCCCTGTTGGGTTATGGACTGCACCAAGCCTTGACGTCTCAAGTCGAATCAGGCTGTGAGCCGCGGACTCGTCTGGCTGACTTACAGAGTGCCACTATTTTTCTTTCCTTCACCTTTGGCTTCTCGCCAGTTTTAAAGACACTAACTGAGTCTGTGAGTACAGACACAGTGTATGCCATGTCTGCTATGATGCTGCTGGCCCACCTGGTGTCGTTCCCTTACGCCCAGCCCTCACCCCCAGGAAGCCTCTCCCTAAACGCAGCCCTGTTTGCCTCCGTGTGTTTAGCTTCAAGGTTACCTGGGGCTCTGCACACCTTCGCCATGCTCAGCTGCGCCCTGCTGATGTTTGCACTGTGGCCCTGCCTGCTGCAGAGGCTGAGGGAGAACGCACCCAGGCAGTTTACTGGGGTGTGTGTGGGAGTGTGTATCGGAGGGGTGGGTGGCCTGGGGTCCCAGTGGCCAGGGGGAGCCGTGCTCTTAGCCCTGACCTTAGGGAGCGTCACATTACTCTGCCCCCTGCTGCTAGTTAGACTGCAGAGGCACAAGGACAACATCCACGGGCCTTGGGACGAGGCTGAGATTCACGAGGACCTCAGCCACTTCATTCACTAATGGACATTTAACGTGTAAGCCAAGTGAGAATTTTATATGAATTAATTTAATGTCAGTTTGCAGTGTTATGTTGGTGCTGTAAATCCAAACTGACTTAACTCTTTTATCACCGGTCCACATCTGCTTGGACAGCCACGACAACTTGTTATACTCTTACAAAGATTATGAAGATGTTTTTAACGATCAAGCTGCTATTGTCTTACAAGTGTTGACCTCAGAATTTGTATGAAAGCTATCAACTAGCGTGATGCTGACGTGCATCACAGGACACATTCTGATGCTATGCACTAATTTGATATCAGTGATGTTTTAATTTTCTTTGGGAGATGCGCCATGTTTTTACTATTCTGTATTGTATGTTGTTGGCATTGTGTGTGAATGGATGCTTAGTCTTTAGACTAGCGGCTTGCAAACTACAAATTAAAAGTACAAATTATGATTTAAAAGGATTTCCCAATAAAAAGGGGTTATTAAAAGGTCATCTTTACCAGCTACTGTCGAAGTGTAATCAACAATAATTAAATAACAGCCTCAAATGTATTGACAGTGGTTCATGATGCTCGTTTAATTTTATTTTTTGACAAGCAAATTTGTGACTGAGAAAATGTCATAGTGTTGAAGTTGTGTTTTGTGTGGAGATGAATAGTTTATTACAATAAGAGCTTTTATTTTAATGTTATGAACCCAACAACTTCTTTCTAATGTAGTTTAACACAGTATATCCTCCTCTTGATCATCATACAGGGCAGAAAACCACTGAAATAATGGTCTCTTCAGATTACCGGCCATGTTGGTTTTTAATTTCTTATTTAATTAAACAAAAGAAGGATACAAATTCAGTATACAGAGGATAGTATACTTATTAAAATATAACAAAAGATTTAGAACGAATTACACCAGACAAAAATATTGAAAGTAGTTTCACATATTGCTCACCATCCTTCAGGAAAACAACAAAATACTGGTTTTTATTCCTAAATTTGCATTCATGAATAAAACGTCTGGCTAACCTAGTTATTTTGTTAACCATGATGCATTCGCGGACACACCCTGGTCAGTGACGTCACCACGGCGTTGCCCGTTGATGGAAAACACCTGTTGAAATTGTCACGGTGCCTAAAACCTCACAGCAGCACTCCTCTGCCCTGTCAAGACCAATTATTTAACAACACCGTGCTTTAACTCCTTGTGTCAGTGTGAAGATTGGAACTGTCGTAGCTTTTGTTTATTTTCATATTTTTTGTTTTTGTTTCAATATATTAAAGACCAGCTAACATAAAATGTCGGCGCGTTATCTTGTCTTCATTCTAGCTTCACTTTAATATATAAATAAATAAATATATATAATAAAAACCTAATTTGTGACCAGTTTCATGACGAGGAAACACAGCAGGGCAGCCAATTCATGACGTGAACACAGCGTTATATGTTGAACAGCAGAGAGCCTGAACGCACCACATACAGTGTATAATGGACGCTAGGTGTCATACCTTCACCTCTTCTTCCTCCGGCTCGGTCCGAGACGTGACGGCGGGCTTTGCAGTGGGTTTTGACTGCTGTGGTGGCGCCATTCAGCAACAGATGACACTGACACAGTTCAGTCGGTGTGCCTGTGACCGTGCGGCCTCCTCTCTCCTCAGAGAACCGCGCTTCCACTAAACAAGGAAGGTGCGTCGTAGTAACAGCACGTCACAGGCTGCACGGTTCTTAATGGTCTGTGTTT
The DNA here is from genome assembly GCA_019142605.1 of Cephalopholis sonnerati. Taxonomy (NCBI): domain Eukaryota; kingdom Metazoa; phylum Chordata; class Actinopteri; order Perciformes; family Serranidae; genus Cephalopholis; species Cephalopholis sonnerati. The sequence goes on from JAGQAX010000006.1 coordinate 10,050,138, forward strand.
TAAATGTCTGTTTAGATTATGTTTTATTTTCCGTGGAGACACAACCGATACTGGTACACCAGTGTTCCTCTAACGTTTCTGGGGGAAAAAAACCCCAATTAAACCATGATATGGTGTGTTTTTGGACACTCAGCAAAAATACACATATTTGGTATCTAAAGTTGGAGCAGAATGTTGTCAAGAAAAATTATTAACTCGAAAATGCATTTTCTGCATTAAATGTATGTGCATGCTGAGAGCTTAAATTAGAAAGCGTTGCTGAAAGTATAGGATTCTTGAAGCACAAATGCACCACACTGCTGAAAAACCTAAAAAACTGCAAAACTGGCAGAGTTGGAAGCCGAACTGCATTACCTAAAGAAACCAAGGGCTGAAATATATTATTATTATTATAGTAATGATGTCTAAAAGTGGAATTTGAGATTAATTATCTGAAAGAGAAACATGATTTTTGCTTTACAAAGCACAGAAGGTAAAAAAAAAAAAGTTGAAAACAAGCATAGATTTCTTTAAAAAGCACAAAAGTTTGACAGTTAAATTGTTTTTTAATTGTACAAGAGTAGTAGTTGACTGAAAATATATATAAATAAGTATAAGCTCTTGGTGTCCTGTTGGAGGCTTTAATGAAATCTAGAAAAAAGTATGCAGAAGTAGGCCTAGTAGTATTTTAAAGTGGAGTTGGTTGAAAAAGATTTTGAAGGTTTTTTCTTTTTACCATTCACTGAAACTATAGGAGAATATGTTAACGCTATAAGAGCTGAAATACATTGTAATAATGTCTAAAGGTGGAGGTTGAAAAGTGTTGAATACAAGCATACATTTCTTTAAAAAGCATAACATTTTGACTTTTAATTTGTTTTTTAAGTGTGCATAACTACTAGTTGACTAAAAATATACACAAGGAAGTACAATTCCTTAGCATCCTGTTTAAAGCTTAAATGAAGACTAGGAAAAAAGTATGCAGAAGTAGGATTTCAAACTGGAGTAGGTTGAAGATTTTCAGGGTATTTTTTTTAACCTTTCACTGCAACTATAGGAAAATATGATAAAGCTATAAGAGCTGAAAGACGATGCACGGACAGCTGGAGGTGAAACTAACACTGTCAGAACTGGAGGTTGAGATGATTTGTCTATAAGAGCTGAAAGAAGAAACACTTTGTATTCATAACAATGCCGTGATAAGAAATGGTGAAAAAAAGCACAATATTTAGAAATACGTATTAACTGAAATTGTAAAACAACGTAGGAAAAAGCAAAGTTACAGCAGAAAGAGTGAAACAGTTCGATATTTGTTTGATATTAGTTGCAGGAGGTTTGGCCAGATGTCGACCAAAAAACGCACAAAAGTAAAATAATAAATATTTGAAGAACAGTAGTATGAATGTTGAATCTGCACTTGCATAATGTGGCATAACTGAAACAAGTTATTGTTTGGCTAGGGACCCCTGCAACACTGTCCTATATGTGCTTGGAGTTTAGCAGCAAACCCCAGGTAAACATCACTGCTACTGGCTAAAGCAAGAAAAACTTTTTTGTTTCCAGCTAAATGGAAATGCTATGGAGAAAATATAATCAGTAATAAAGCAATGGCGGCCATTAATACAATATTTCTTTCATCTCAAACCTTTAAATCATGAGAGACCAGGCTGCATGTTCAAAAATAAACCTGTTTATTTAAAAACAGTGAAAATAGTGTACGTGTATTCTCTTTTACAAGAATAGCTCAAGATTGGTATTTCTATTTACACAAAGTTCAGGCACTTGAAGAAAGTCCGCAGACAGTCGAGCACATTCCGGCATTTATGGCCGGTGATAATATGTACAAAACAGGCTCAAGCCTCGGTGAATTTTGCAGACAGCAGCTCCCAGAGGAACAGAGAGAAGCCCAGCATCGTGCTTCAGCTGGATTACACATCACACAGGTCATGAGTGTCTCTGGGCAGCAGTGAGCTGCAGCTGGAGGGATCACTGGGGTAGATGGGTAATGGAGTTCTGAGCAGAGAGGACCGTTATTTCACGTTGGGGATAGCTGGAGGTTGCCTCCTGGAGAGAAGATCAGATCAAAGATGTTACTATAAGGTTCAATATGATCACAATATCAACAAAGACCAACTTCAATCTGTAATAAAATGACTGTATACTACGGTCTAATCATAACGATCACATGCAGACACTCATGACTCATCGTGTGCCTTGTTGTTCAGCTGGGACTGAAAATTGGGTTTTCATTATCTGCCTTTCATCTGCACGGTCTTGAGAAGAAAATGGTAACTTTGATCAGAATGTGCTGTCTTTAATTGTGGCTCTCTTAACGGCAGACCTAACAAACAAATTCACGTTTAAGACAGGTTCTCAAAGACTATATTCCTGGATGAGTATCTCAAAGATGTTACACATGGGGGTCTGTAAAATCTGTTAAACTGTCACTACATTCACATATCACACAATGAGGCAGACAACTGGTGAAAAAAATCATATTCCTCTGCCTACTCTGTTGCCTTGTAGCCATACATTAGATTTAATAATGAACATCGCTACCATGGCGTCACCCACTGGTTTGTGGACTGCCGTTTTGAAGCCTCAAGATCGGCATTTTGGCTGTCGCCATCTTGTTCTTTTGGAGCCAGACGTGACCATATTGGGACGAGAGGGTGGAGCTGTGGAGGAGCGAGGGGTGGATTTGACTCACAGAGTGCAGCAACGCCTTGCAGTCACTCCAGAGGCCACGCCCTTACATAATACATAACTCTTAGCCTTAATAAAAAGTAAATAGGTGACTCATATAGAAATTCACCGCCGGTACAGTTGTCATGAACGTTGAAATTAGCTATAAAGACTAAAACTGTTTTTAGTACCAGGCTGTAAACATGTTTTTTTTCTGCTGTACAGCAACATGGAGGTCTATGGGGATCTACTTTGTTTTGGAGCCAGCCTCAAGTGGTCATTAGAGCAACTGCAGTTTTTGACACTTCCGCATTGGCTTCATTTTTTAGCCTCAAATGTTCTTGCTTGCTTGTAGCATTTCTAGTGGCGTTGCTACGTGAACTCCAGTCAAACTGTCAAACTAGGCAGTGCTGATCAAATGTAAGTCAAGATTCTGTTACCACCTTAAAGCCCTGATACACCAAGCCGACAGTCGGCCATCGCCCAACATTGGGCCATCAGTGAGCATCTGTAGCCCTAGTCGGTGCAGTGTGTCGTGCACTGTTGCCCCTCGTCAGCTTCCCATCTATTGTTTTTAGGTCGATTTAGCACGTTAAATCAGTGACGGCAATGGCCGAGTCCGTTGGTGAATGAAATGATTGGCAGTTCAGCTCAGTGAACGAGAAAAGAAATGGAAATGAGGAAAGTAAACAAACACTCAAGTCATAGGGAGAGAGACCAAAACAAACTTCTTCCATAGGGTAAGATTATATCTCTTTAGCCACTGAGCTCTTTCACTGAAACGTTCAGTGATGGTTTGTGTTATTTTTCACGGGCGCACGATAAATATGCTTTGTTCTTTCAACAATGGATTGTGCTGTCAATGTGCTAACTGGCTAATTAGCATCAAGATGGTCTTCCGGTTTTCCTTTTGAAATCACAAAATGACTGACTATCGCTGGTGTGGAGAGTTACTGCTTCTCACGCAGGGGCAGAATGTTTGTGCTACTTGGCTGTCAGCGGTAGTTTTTGCGTAGTGTTCATGTGAAACTTCTTGGTAAAGGTCTGGCAACGTGAGGCGACGCAGAAAGGGCTTTTATTGCCACAAGTCCTCTAAAGTCAGTTTGGTGTGTCTGGGCCTTTAGTGTACTGTTTAGCTGTGAAATGAGACAGTTGGTCTGGCTGGTGGGCTGTGCTCGGTACTTCAGTGGACTGTTTCCAACATGGCTGCTGGGTCACAAACTTTGTCATTTTACAGCTAAATAGTATAGTTCATGAGCTGTGATTGATATGATCGACTGTGTTAGAGACTCCTCTAGTAGGTTGTTTTCAGTGTGCTGCAGTAGATTATCTGTCTTGTGTACTTTTTTCAGAATATAGTGACAGTTTCAGCAAGTAAACTATTTTTATAAAAGGTAACCAACTGTAGCTTTAATCAGTGCAACAGTTTGGTTTTTGCACAGAGCTAAATGTCACACAGTGCAGAAGGAACTTAATCAGAGAAGAGGAAGGACAACATGAGGATAAAATCAGACTGAAACTATTAGGTAATATATTTTTTTCTAGAAAGTGAAGTTTCAAATTTTCATTTCGGCATTATATGTCCATGTTACCACTTATTCCTAAGTGAATAACAACTTTAAAACACAGGCCCATGTTTCCACTGCAGCTATAAACCTGTGTTGCCCCTTATGTGAACTTTCCTTTTTTGTTTTTTTTAAATGGCCTGTGGTGTAACCTATCTGCTGACCCCTGGATTAGAGGGATGTTATGAAAGATGTGAGAACCTGCGAAAATTATTACATGGAGAATTATATGGCTTTGGCAGTGTTTGAAAGAAGAACAGCGGAAAAGTGGGTGAATAAGGGTGAGGAAATTGTGGTTGTTTGAGATTACTATAATATAGGTAAGATAGCAGTTGGTTACAGAACAAGATTAGAGAGTTGGACAATTTAGCAAGGAGCTAATCCAGATGTTGGAGCGCTGTGATTCAGGGTTCAGAGTTTCCTGCTCACAAATTTCCATGTACATATTTTTTTTCGTAGCTTTATTTGGCAGGACTTTTAAAATTTGCCATAATGCCAAACATTTTAATTGTTACATAATTAATGACCTGTACTGTCAACAGACTTTTCAGTGATTCGAATAAAGATGTGGGGGAAAAAAGCTCATGCCCCACGTACTGTATATCTATAGGGGAGAGAGAGACTGAGTAAGGAAAAGAGGCATAAGGTTGGATGGAAAGACTCAGGAAAGGAAAGACTATGCGGGAAAGAACCTAAAGAACCATTGGAGAGCACAGAGGAAATGAGGCAGAGAGAAAAAGGAGAGACAGGCCAAAAGCAGGGGAGGAACCAGTGAAAGAGGAGAAGTGAAGAAATGTACAAGAAAAAGAAGAAGGGGGAAAAAGGAAAAATAACGGTTATTGCATGAGGGAAACTGGGGAGGGCAATAAAACAAATGCATGCTAGGAGAGAGAAGGGAAAAGGGGGGGGGGTGAAGGACAGAGAGAAAGATGAAAACTTGACAGAGCGCTCAGCCTGTTGTCTCTGGCTCCAGTAGAAAGCTGCACAGAGAGAAGTCCTGTCTACTGAGGCTGATGGGAAAGAGAATATGAGAAACACATTTTCCAGCAGACCCCCACCCAGCTCAAATAACAACTCCCTCTGCCCCTGTGTCTCTGTGGCGCAAGGCTTGATGGTGTGTATGTGAGTGTGTGTGTATGCCAGTGCAGTGTTTGAGTGACAGACTGGAGGTCATCGTAATGTAACGGGTCAGATTTCAGGCTGTAATTGTGTGGTTTCAGCGTCACCTTGGTACACTAGGTGGAGCACGGTGGGGTTGGCGAGTGAGCTTGTGAAGGCCATCAGTGCTTGGGGAAGCAGAGTGAGTGGGCACCCGAGGGGCAGATGGGGCATGGCCACGAACTGTTGGCCTGCCACTGGTCGGTGACTTTTTGGGGAGTGTCGGGCTGGGTGGAGAAGAGAACCTTCAGTGACAGACATGGGTAGCATCCATGCGTTGCTGTAGTTTAACTGGGTGTGTATGTCCATACCTGGGGGGCTGTATCCAGGACGAGTCTACAGGTGGAGGCAGAGGGGTAGTGCAGGTGGAGGTAGAGAACTTTCCAATGACATCGAGCGCCTCCTTCAGGGCAGCGTGCTGGCGGAGCACCTCCTCCCGGTGCCGCTGCTGCTCCGGTGACTCATCCATCAGCGCAGAGCATTCTCCCAGAGCGTAGAGCTGCGCCAGGAGCTCAGAGCTAATGAACTCCTTCACCTACAGAGAGAGATTATAAACAGCTGTGACAAGGCAAAATGTTAGACTTTGTAAAGTGATATTTTACCCTGATTTGGGATTATGGATCTAAATTCTTCATGAGGTGGTGAAAATCTTTTTTTTGCTATGATCTCATTTCTTTTTCAAGTCACTGAAATATGTTCAAATTGTGTTTCAAATGGCAAACGCTTGTATGGTAGACAAAGGGGTACAGAATCTAATGGCCAAATTGTGACGAAGATTAATGCCAAACAAAGTCACTTTAAAAAGTTTTACGGACAAGGAGCTTTTGGTTGGTAACAGATGAAAGACAGAAATGTAGAAAAAAAAAGGAGGAGGAGTCAGGGGCATCATTACAGAGAAATATTCATATTGCCTATCCTATTTTAACTCAAAGGTCCAGTGTGTAGGATTTAGGGGAATATACTGGCAGATATGTTTTCATTAGTGTAAAATCACCTGAAAATAAAAATCATAGTGTTTTCTTTGCCTTAGAGTGAGCCGTTTATATCTGCATGGAGTCAGCCATGTTGCACTAAATCCCCCTAACGTTTACACACTTCCCTTTAAAGGGATATTTTGCTGATTTTCAAAGAGCTTTGTATCATAATGATTTGAGTAGTATGTGTAAATAAACTGGTACACTTCTCTCCATCTTACCAGCACCCAGATCTCCAAGCTCATCTCCTCAAGCTATAGATTCTACTTACGCATTTTTGAGTAAAGAGTATGGAAGTGAATCAAGGGAGACTCTCTCTCTCTCTCTCTCAAACTTTGACTCTGGTCAAACTGTCAAATAAAGCAGTGCTGATCAATACAAACCAGGATTCTGTCACTGTATCGCCTATTTATTGCCTGAAATGTCTTTAAAAGCATATTTAAGTGCACTGTTTGGATGTAATATGAGAATATGGGAACAGAAAGTGGACACTATAGTGTTTCAAATATTGTAAAAATGGAGATCAAGCACTAAAACAAGGCAATGCTGATCTAATATGAACCAAGGTTATGTTACTGTGTTGCCTATTTCTCACCTAAAATGTTACTTAGAAACATATTTTAGCTTACTGTTTAACTATAAATCAAGATTGTTTCCTGTGTCATGAGCCAAGCTTCCAAGCATTTCCTGAACTGGTGCAGCACAGTACATTTTACTAGTTGTAGTTTTTCTGCCTCTGACCAAAAGTGAATGCCACAGCCCATTTCCTTTGTTTCTCTGGTCATGTAACACCAATTTCAAAGGCATTTGCATGTTTCTATCTTTCTAGTGAAGACCATCTTTCCAGCGGTGAAATACTTCAAGTTTTAATGATAGAAAAAATCTTCTTATTACAGGAGCAAATTCCAAAACTCATGGCTGCGTCCTATCCTATCTTAGACCTCCTATCTGATCTCAAGAAGTCCTGACTATAACTGTAAACATGATTCTTTAATTTGCACCTGTCCTGTCATGCCTGTATCTATTATCTATGTTCAGAACATAGGGCATACAATGCTTCTTGTATCTCAGATTAGAATGTACCAGGAGGCTAACAGTTCTCATTTGTCATTGGCTGGCTGGCTTGCCATTATGAGTAAAAAAAGAAAGGTGATTTAGAGGCACTTATCATGTCGGTGGAGGAGAGGAAACTCCATTTCTTTGGGAAGTTTATCTATTTTTTTAAAGCATCATCATATGATTTGAGTAGCCTTTAAGTCATTATACTTCTGTGTTTAGGTTGTTCCTTATCTTCCCCGTCATTGCTGTACAGAGCTAACTACAGTGCTGCTGCCACTTTTGGTTTATTTTGAATTTAGGACAGGGTTTATGCCATCATAACTTAGGATTCTTTACGTGGTAAATCCCTAAGTTAGGGTGGGTTTGTGGTAACTTAATTGATGGAGAACATCATCAAAGACATTACGCACCCTGGACACCATCTGTTTAAGCTCAGGCAGGCACTTCAGATAAATCCAATGCACAAATAGACTGAAAAACTGCTTTTTCCCCAAAACTGTGGCATTACTGAGCCCAGACATCTCTTCAGTCTGACAACACTGAGAAGCTGCCATCATCGGGCATGTGCGATATTTACTTCATGTCAGTCTACTGACTTCACTCAATGTCATTCTTATGCACCTTAACTGGACCCTGTTTGCACACTACTTAGTTGTACTTTAATACATATTTTTTTACACTTCTGTTGATAATATTTTGTACTTAAATTGGTTAGATTTCATTATTGAATACTTACATTAGTGCCTTTTTTCTATATGTAAATATGTGTGATGTATTTTTTGATAGTATGCACTTTTATGAATGACACATTTGCAATTTTGTTATGCTTGTATAATGACAATAAAATTCTTGAATCTTCCTATACACAGAAAAGACAGAATTTTCTCCTAATAGAACAAGGAACTTTCTGTAGTGAGGCCCCTGGTCTGGATATCTTACGTTGTTGATCATGAGGTGCATAACGGTCTTTGGCATTAAGTCCTTGATGGTCTTATAGATGATGCTCATGTAGGATTCGACCTAGGTTACGAATGGTTTCCACCTGACGCTCCAGCTGGGGATCAGTGAAGTTTTCTGGAGCTCCGTTTCCCTGGCCATCCACCTGGGTGACAGACAGACAAGATGGAGTTGGGATTAATTGCAACACACACTGTACAGAATGTTCCTATTGTTTCAGCCGAGGATGTATAGTGTGGTGTAATGTGCTGCAGTGAGGTAACACAGCTGGTAATTGCATGTTAATACAGATGCGTGAAGCAATTAAGATCAGTCTTGTGTGTATTTCCATATCTCGTCATCTATTCTATGCTTGGGACGAGACGAAGTATAAAGCCACTGTAATAGGAACAGGGAGAGCAGAACAGAGGGAACACAAGAGAGGGAGGTAAGGAGGAATGGGCAGAAGAAAGAAAAGGAGGAGTGGGGTGAGGGACGAGGAACTGCTGATTAGAAACAGACTAGAACACACACACATACACACATGTTGTAGTGACATCATGGGCCAAGAATGCTGTGCTGAAGAGCCAACGACAGAGCGAGATGGAAGGGGTGGGGGACTTGCTTTTCTGCTTTGGCAAGGGAAGAGAAGGGGGAACATGGAGAGAGGGGTTCAGGGTTATGGCCGAGGTTTCAGGTTAGCAAAGCCTACGAGTGCGTACAACACAAAAGCTAAGGTGCGGACAGGTGCAGCTGCCCACAGCTAAGGTCAGGGTTGGGTTTAATTAGGTTGAATTAGGGGTCAGAGTACTAACGGTGACTCTCTCGGGGTAGACTCCGGCCTGCAGCAGAGAAGCCTTCCAGCTGTCCAGCTCCTCCTGAGAGTCACAGGCCAACTCCAGACATTTGTAGTCCTTGTACACATTCCTGCAATTCAGTGTGATATTGTTAGACATCTCCCAAAACTGCTACAGTAACAACACTTCACAATACAGATGTTATAAACACATAACCATACAGAGGTTAAAAAAAATACACCAAATTCTGGGGAGACTGCCTCACTGAGAAAATGCATCCCAAAATCCTCTGTGGGTTGTGACACTTGCATACATGTTGCTTTATGATCTTATAGGACAAGCATTATCCAAAATAGGAACCCTGACCTTTTAGTACAGACATGCTTATTAATGGTTTCTCTGTGTAGGTGATGTAGCCAGAGTTCTAGTCACAATGCGTGGGATAATTTCAGCTGAGCAGTGATGTTTTAAGTCATTTATAGCTATCTGCCGACTCCTCTTTCTTACCACGTTCACATCCAGTGGAAACAAAACAACTGTTACTCTACGTCTTGTGGGAAGAGAGGAAAGTACTCTCTAGTAGTACTAAGAAAAAAAAAAAAAGTCAGCAAACATTGTCAGACTCACACACCACATGCTGTATCAATCAGTTTATCACGTATCCTGTGAGCTGTTACTTTTGAGATAATGCCAATCGTCTATTATCAGTTAGTGTGTTGTGTACTTTAAAGACGTCAGAGAAAAAAAAAAAAAATCAAATGGATGATTTTGGTGTTTCTTAATACCCCCTCTTCAGCTCTTGACCTACTTTGTACACAAGTCAAATGTTATTGGAACAAGGTTTCCTTTGTGTGCATCATGTGAACTCATTAAAAACATTCCTTATGAGTAAACAACACAATAAGCTGTTGTCTTAGTCTCAGTATTACTCAGTATCCTACCAATGAGGGGAAAATATATTTCTTAAAAAACCTCAGGTCTCTCCTACATCTTCAACTGGCTCATTGACAGGATTTTGTGTGTAAAGTTTTCAACTCCCATTTCTGGTGTTTGCGTAAGAATAATAAAGCTACAGTTAGTTAATTTTAGGAAACTAACTTTGTGTCAAATATGCTGAAACTGTTACTATGATCTGAGAGAAGTACATGAGACAGTCTGTGAATAAAATCATGTCCCTCCTCCACTCCTACTGCCTCTAATGGGATTCACAAAAGCAACCAATCAGAGTCAATGAGCCTCTAACGCAGCTGTCAATCAGTGTTTGTGTGGTCAAACTGTCAAATTAGGCAGTGCTGATCAAATATGAATCAAGACTCTGTTACTGCATTGCCTGTTTCTTGGCTCATATATATTCAGAAACATATTTTAGTGTACTGTGTAGCTGTAACATGAGAAAGTCTGTGACCCAGCTACCATGTTGAACATTAGTCTCTTACTTTGTATTGTACACTGTAAATGCTGCACAATGATATAAATGAAATGTAAAATAAAACTGCATTTCATTAATGACAGTAAGGCTAAACAACGAATCAGAACTTTGGCGAAATCGCAATATGGCCTACTGCATTTTAAAGTTAAATACTGTCGTGCTGCGGAGATTTCCTGGCCTACACTTCATATTCTACAGACTTAAGAATACACCGTTGTTTGGCATAGATCCCTGCAAAATTCATATCATAATATTCTAATGTTTTCAGTGAAAATGAGAATAATGATGTAAAAATGATCATTCCCTCTGATATCACAAAATATATTGTGACTGCATTATCAGTCAAAATAATCCCAATAAGATATTTTAAAAAAAACTGTTCAGCCCAATTTGCCAGAGCTTCCATGTTCCATTTTATAAAAATTATTAACAGGACTGTCACAGCCTTGTCTTGAGTGCAATATGTGGACAATTGTCACCTATTTAAAGGAGCAGTGTGTAGGATTTAGTGGCAACTAGCGGTGAGGACGGCAGATTGTTCATTGTCAGGAGGTTTTTACCAGGAGCTGATTTATCCACAGCAGGTCTCTTCCTCTCCAGAACAAACAGACCTACCAATTTAAACCACAAAAACACCTAATAAAGAAAAAAAAATCTGTGTTTTTTAATGCTATTCAGCTCATCTTGGAGGGACAGCCAACAATGTAAATGTCCCTATTTAGAGCCATTGTTTGGATCCCCTCTGGGCTGCTGTAGAAACATGGTGGTGCAACATGGCAGACTCTGAGGCTCCCTATGTAGATATTAATAGTAGGGCTGCAACTAACAATTATTTTCATAGTCAACTAATCTGTCGATTATTTCTTCGATTAGTCGACTAGTCATTTTATCAAAAAATGTGTTAAAATGTTGAAAAATGTATGTCTGTCTCTCCCAAACCCCCAAATTATGTCATCTAATGCCTTGTTTCGTACTCACACCAAAGGGTTTTAGTTCACCGTCATGGGAGAGTGTGTAAAGCTGCCAATATTTGAACGTAAGAAGCTGCAATAAGAGTATTTTGGGGTGCTTTTATAGTGCTTTTCTATGAAAAATTAATCAAACCGATTAGTCAACTACTAAAATAGTCATCGATTATTTTAATAGTCGATTAGTCATCGATTAGTCAACTAATCGTTGCAGCCCTAATTAATAGCTTATTCTAAGGTCATGAAAACACAATGATTCTTATTTTAAGGTGATTATAAACTAAAGGAAACATACTTATTATATTATATTCCATTTCTGCCCATGCATCCCCCTAAATCCTACACACTGGATCTTTAAGCGGTACACTGGCTGACCTCTGTCCCATTCCCACATCTTGTGTAAATGACCTGATACAGGGGGCAACGCGGGTCACTGAGTTTGTGTAAAAGGGCTCCACCAGAGTCACCTGTGTGAGGAACCTCAGATTTAAAAAAAAAACAAAAAAAAAACAGTGTAACAGGTTGGGGCAGTCTTCCCAAAATTTGGTACAATCCCTAAATGCAGTACTGGGTATACATGTAATCCAAAAGAAGTAAAGAGAGAATGATTCACTGACAAATGTTAAGGGCACAGAGAAACACACAAGCACTTGCCTTTGGGCAGATACACACATACGCACAGCTACAGACAGACAAAATAAAACAGTTTCATCAGTTTCAACATCTGTGCTTGACCTCCTTAACTGCAACTTAACCCCTTATCTCCATCATCTATTTTCTCCCTGTTATTCATTCCCCTGTTCCTCTTTCCCCTCCATCTCTCCTCTCACTTCCCCCTTCACACCATCATACCCTCTCTGCGCTTTGGCTGTGGAAGCTGCACAGCAAAGTAAGAAACAAGCAAAGGATCTGGAGCAGGCTGTGGCCCATCTGTTAAACATTTTTCTTTAATCACTCAGTTGTTTCTTTCCTCCTTTTGTTGTTCCCTTCTCACATTCAGAACACATAGCAATTAACCTCAAATATGTGAAACCTTTGTGTGCGTGTGAGAATGAGAAAGACACCAGAAACGAAAAAGGAAAAGGAGAAAGACTGCGGCAAACAGCGAGCCGTGCAGAAAGATCACGAAATAGGCAGTCAGTTTGTGAGCTTATGGCTGGGCTAGGATGGGTGAGGCTAATAAGTCAGGGCGTGGTGGCTAACGGACGGGGAGCCAGGCCAACGATGACAATACTACAGTGCTATTACACTAAGATCAGGACGCTAACATTCGTATACACTGGCGAGCACACATTAAAATTGTTCTCTGCGCTGATTTATCACTCACTTCGACTTTTTTTTTTTCTCTGGTCCCCTCTTGCTATCCACTCCTCAGCTCATAGTCAGTGTGAGTTTTTTCACTCATCTTGAGGAATTTTTGCCCAGATCCTTGACTGCTTTAGATTTGAAGAGTTTCCTGAGGTTTTTGATTACTGTCAGACAGGGACAAAACCACTGCAATGTCTGCCACACACACACAGACACGCACGCACACAAAATACAGAAAGAGAAACAGAGAGAGTGAGGGCGCAGGAAGGAGGGGGGGGCGCCATAGGACAGACTTTGACACATTCCTGGCCGATGGCTCTGATACTCTCTCTCCCGCTTTCTTTCTCCTCTCAGCCCTTCCAATTCTTCTTTCTCCCTCCTTTTTGTGGTGAGTCGAGCAATTCTTTCCAAACAAGAGCAGCCTCATCTCTGATCCAAGCTCTCTGGCTTTGATTAGCTGCTTAATGAGCCTGCCGTCGGTATGCTGTGGTCTATACACACACACATATTGGCAAAGGCACACACACACACACACACACACATATATGCACACACAAATCCAGTTTGTGTGTCCGAATGCAGCATAGCACAGAATTATAAACAAAGCCCACATGCTCTGGTACAATCAGCCAGGCTTTGGGTCGGCTCCAGCTCCTAAACACTCTCTCTCTCTCTCCTTCTCTCGTGCTCTTTCTTTGTCTCTCTGTATTTCTCAATCTGTTTCACACACATAAACCTAGCAAACCCAGCCCTACCCTCAACAGCCTGGCATACACTTGGAGGCAAAAAACACTCCACCCGCTGCAGTACCCACTGGATATCCTTTCTGTTCCGGTGGCAAAGTTGAATGGAAGAGGTCAAAGGGAGGGCAAAACAACGCTCTGACATCTCCTCCCTTCCTCCTCTGACATGTCCACCCTCGTAAAATATCACTAAAACCTCAGCGAGCAGGTGACAAGAACAGAACTCCCCTCTCTGAGTCACGCGCACACACAGGCCTCCAGCCACACACAAACAAACCTTAACTCTGTGTTGAAGATAGCAAAGACAAATTTGCTGGACATGAAGCCCTTCTCCACGTCTCTGAGCTTTAGGTTGTCCAGGGGAAGCATGTACTTCTTCTCCTTCTCCTGGAAAAGACAGAATACGAAGAGATAAAGTTTGACAGAGGTATGCGGAGTAAAATATGACATCACAGAGAGGTAGCACAGGTGTTGATAGCAAAAAACGACAGAGACTGAAGACAGTTCAGTTGGGGGCTTTTGCTAAAATAGTTGTATGTCTGGTAATAAATATTTTTCAGCCTGCTCTTAGCGGAGAAAGACGGAAGCCAAGAAACTTGAACTGTGGAAGGAAAAGTGTCAGAAGGCGAGGAGAACAGGAGATGTGGAACACTGTGCTAGCAGAGCACCTGAGTTCATATGGGATGATGTGTCTGCCTGTCAGACTGACTCACATTAACAACCCACTAACTAGCGAAAGAGAGACAGTGGGAGGGGGGAGTGAGAGGGGGACACCATAAGTCTATAGTCTGTCATCACCACTGGGACTTATGAATGACAGAGAACAGTTGGAGGAGTGGAGCGGCCAGCGTGAGGAGAACCAGACAGTATGGAGGCAGGGTACAGAGAACTGAAGCAGGGAGGGAGGGAATGAGAGAACGAGTACAAAAAAAAAGAGGGAAAGAGGCCGGGCCCACATGTGAAAGTCATTACTCAGACTCAAGCTCTAACACAACATTTCTCCTAAAGTGAAGCCCTTCCCCCTCATCTCTCCTCTCCGGCCTGCTCTGGCTTTCTAACCTCTGAGAAGGGGGCTTCCAGAGAGGTTGGTTAGAGGAACAGCCATGGGTGACGTAAAGAAAGTGAAAATATGAGATATAAAGATGACTCCCACAGAGGAGACGACTAAAGCATGCACACAAAGGGGAAGAGCTAAAAATCATCTATGTGTGGATGCATGTGTGCGCGCCTTGATTTAAGCACATGCACACATGCGGTATGAGATGCAAGTGTGCTGGTAGTACATTTTGGTCTTCCCTCTCTCAGTGCTCCCCTGAACCCTACGACTCTCTTCCTTCGTTCCTCTTTCCTTTTTTCCAAAGGGGCCCACTTCCTGTAACAGAGGCTGAAAAAAAATGACAGAACGGGATTGGCGCACGTACAGCAACATCTGGGATCGCTTTGGATGGAGGGGGAGGAGACTGGAGTGAGTATAGGGTGCTCTGATGGGGTAGAAATAGAAAGTAGAGATGATGAAGAGAGGAAGAGGAGGGATAGAGGTGGATAGAGGGATTGAGGGAGGTGAATTTTGCTAGAGTAGAAGAGGAAGAGTTGAGGAACATAGAGAGCAGGAGAGAGCGTGCAGGAGAAGTGGGGAGAAACTGCAGACCACTCCAAAGTTGATTCCCCATGGGTCACATCAACCCATATATGGCTGCTAAGTTCCTCCCTAACTCTCCCTCGTTCTCTCACTCCCTGTATTTCCTTACGCCTTCCCCGAGTGAGCAGGCAGATCCCTAGCTGAATGAGTGAATGTGCCACGTCAAGACTGGATACTACGCCGGGACACAGCCCTGCGGACGCTCGACTCGCGATACACTCACATCTCCGGAGGAGGGACACCCATAGGAGTGGATGTCTGGTGTGTGTGAGACCCCTCACCTTGCGACCCAGCCAGCACCGACACAGGATAAGAAAGAAAAGAATAACAGAGGAAATCTTTTTCCGAATCCACTCCGCCACTGGCAGGACTGCTAGCAAAAAAAGCCAGAGCAGGAAAGGCGAGGCCGAAGAGAAAGCGAGAAAGGGGTCCTGCTCCGTCATCCCAGTGTTCAGACTACCTGTTCAGGATCTTACTGGTGTACAGTAGTCTGCACATTGGTTAGACTGTGCAAGGAAGTGCTTCAGCAGCAAGACTCAAGGACAACGTGAAAAACCTGCATGTACTCTACGCTGAGGCAAATCTAGAGTCTAATATTCTCTGATGTTTCTTGCTTGAACCGGTGCAAATGCCTTTAAATGTGCATTCACTATCACCAGCTTTCACAGCTTCAAAATGCAGTCATTAACGCTATCTTAATTCAAGCATAATGACACTCATTTTGTAGATTTTGCCAACTTGAATTAACTGTCATTTTAAGAACTAGTGATTTTATGCATTGCATTTAAACAAAAGAAGCTATAACTTGTCTCACTGTTGTTTTACCAACGATTAACGCCGGAAAGCTGTGAAGTAGCTAATTAACTGAGCTTCATTTACACACATTCATTGTAGAGCATTCTCAACTAACTCGTTTTTGTGCCACTCATTGGGTATTTTGAGTTTCTGCATGTGCATCTGTGTGGCAGTATGATAACTCCTGTGTTCACAGACATCACGGCACTGTTTTGTACATGCATGTGTCATATTCCCAGTGGTGCCAGGGTGGTCGTGAAGTATCATACATCAGAGCTGCTGTGTCTGAAGCTGTGTCTCCTCTTTCTCTACACTAATGGATTTGAGATATGGAACAGGCCTCACACACACACTTACACACACACACACACACACACACACACACACACACACACATGCAAACACACAGAGGGGAGCGTGTAGATTAAGTGTATATGCATGAGCCGTCTGTTTTTCTTCAGACTGCCTGGTGGAGGCCTGGCAGTCGAGGGGTGAAGGAATGTATGTCTGTTCAGTGTGCTGTGGAGATTAAACTCTGAACTATTATGCTGCACTCTAAGTGAGAGGTCAGTGTGAGGGTACAACTGTTTAGGTACGCAGAAAGGAGATGTACAGTACGGCCTTTAAGATGTTTAAAAAAAAAACATCGGAGTGTATAGAAGCAATCGACAGGGATGGAGAGGGGAGGTTGAAAGGGGTGAGAGGGGTATTTGTGAGAGAGAGAGAGACTGTGGAGGAGTTGAGAGGAGGGGGGTGAGGGGGGGAGTCAAAAGGGGGAGGTCTGCAGTGTAGAAACAGCCATGTGGGATTTCTCTGGGCAGATCTTGGAAGCTGGTGTTTGGACAAAGCTTCAGATTTTCCAGCCAGGAATGTGCACAGTCCCAGGGAGACTGCCAACCACAGAGAGGGGGAGAGAAAGAAAGAGGGGGAGACAGGGAGAGAAAAAAGAGAGACAGACAGAGAGAGGGGGAGAAAGGAGGAAAAGGCAACAGAGGTAAAGAAAGAGAAAATAAAAAGGGGGGGTGGGTGGGGGCAGTATTCGAAGAAAAATAAACGTCTGTGGAAGGTAGTGTGGGCGGGGAGAGTGAGAGCGGGAACTGCAAGAGAGAAGAAGCAGAGGTTTGGCGTGTGTGAGTGTGTGTGTGTGTAGATCTGATCTTCTGTGATAATATGGGTGACTGCCTTTGCACTCAGGCCTTCCAAAACACAGGCGATAAACCTTCCAACGTAGCTAGGAGGTGCAAGGATTAAACTATGACTATTCCAACTGAACCAAAATGTATTAAAGGTTTAGACTTTCATATTTGCTCAGTGAGACATGCATGTGTCATCGTGACTGCCTAAGTTTGTTGCCCTAATGTGGTCAACAGATTTTCGTTTGCCTGGCTTTGTTTTATATGTCACAGATGTGCTAAGTCTGTGTGTGTGTGTGAGTTGATTTGACCCTAAGGAGATGACAGCGAGAGGAAACCTATAACACTGTGTGTGTACAATACGCAGGCCTCGGGTTGTGTCTGGGAACACTGTGTTCAAGAGGTCCAGTGTTTATCTGAAAAGTGACCGTGTGTCTGTCTGAGTGAGTGTATATTTTTCTCCACTATTTGCATGCCAGTTTGTTTACATCAGACTCCGCATGTGTACTGTATACTGTATATACAAGCTTGTCCACTGTGTGTGTTTGTGCATGCATGAGTGTGTGTCTCAGTTTGGCTTGGGGCAGCTCCAGCTGTGTCAGAGTGAGCCGCTCCAAATGCCTGAACTCCCAGAAGAGGAAGAAAAGGGGGAGTAAGGGGAAGAGTGAGCGGAGAGCGGGACGAATGGGGAGGAGGGGGCGTCAGAGGAATGAATGGGGGAAACGGAGGGGCTCACTAGCAGGTCCAGGTGGCAGGAGAGAAAAGCAAAGAAAACGCTTGGCTGGACAGAGTTTAAGATGCTCTTTTAGTTATGCTTCTAATGGTGTCACATACCACAAAGCCTCCTTAAAGACAGGGTCTGTGCATTTAATTTTATCCACAACACGGCCTACGAGTCATTTTAGTGCGGTCACCAAGAACAATTTGTTGAAACATTCTACATACTGTTTCTACTAACCGCTCAATTATGTCTGTCAAACAATACACAACTCAATTTCATCCACAACAACATCGTCTAGAGTGTTTTCATCCAGCTGTGAGTGTTTACAGGTTCTTGTTTATATCCATATACAAATGCTGCGATGTGTTCCCCTCTTCTGACCTCACTTCCTGCACTCTGCCCTTCCTTCTTCCCATGACATCAACTGTGACAGGATGAGACTGTTGTGGTGTGTCTGCCTGTCTACACTTGCTGTGCAGACCTTCTGCTCCTGTACAGCAGGCACAGACAGGCAGACAGATGGCAGCCCCACTGACATCAGAACAGAGGGCTCTTCCATTTACGTAAATAAAACTGCAGGGGCTTAACTCAAACTGTGACGACTATATCTTAATCAGTATCAACAGATACGGGATTTCCCCCTCTACTAATTATCTCTTAACCTCCCAAATGAGATGTTTCATGCTGAGATATGTGTTAATAAACTTGTGTTAATAAACAGTGTACTGCTGTGTTTCGACTTCACTATTTTATTATTAATCAAGCACCTAAAATATCATTCAAATTGTCAGTGAGTGTGAGTGTGAGTGCATCACCTCATCATCCTTGAACCAGGACAGGCTCTCTGCACTGAGGATAAACCAGTATTCCTTGGCTCCGCCTTTCATGATGCCGATGTTGCTGATGGTCAGCCAGCCCTTGCGTATGACCTGCACAACAGCCAATGACAGTCAGGCACTGACAGGACCATCTCACTAGCATTGGAAAATTAGATAGCAAGGTATAACTCATATGAAGGTGTGCAAAGCAGGCCACACACTGAGAGTGGACTCTTGCTGATGAAAATAAGAGTAAATGTCAGAAACAGTTGACACTATAGGGAAAACAAGATTTTTTGCAGATTAGACATTTGTGACATGTACGACATAGATTATGCAGCCATGGCCCAGTCATCAAAACATTTCAGTGGACATAAGTAGTCAAAGAGGAGACTCGATGCACATGAAAACAAACGAAGTAAGCACATAAACAAAGGTAACCAAACACCTTTGGAGATAAAAATAGATTGGGAGAGACATTAAGTCTGTGTGATGAATAAGGGAAAAGAAAATATGAGATGAAACAAAGACACCAAGAAATTAAATAGACATCTTGCAGAGTAGGGAAATAATAAAATCTGCACATATACATGAAGCAGTGAGACTGCAGAAGGTAAAGATGGTAAAGTTGAGACAGAGAAAGAATACTGCTACAATAACGGTAAGAGAGGAAGTGTCTTCAACACCAGCAGTGTATCAGTTGCAGATGATGAAACACATGATTAACAAAGCGACAAAAAGCATGCCCTGAAGCTTGATCCTGCACACAAATATTTCCAGTAGAGGCAGCAGTAAGTGAGTGAGCTTTAAGAGACTGGTCTCCTACTATTAGTCTCGAAGGAGGGGCCACACCCTGGAGAAAAAAAACAGGAGATGAGGGAGCAAAATTAAGATGGAGTTAATGTTCTAGTTATATTAGGGGAATACTATGTTGTTGTGTTTTTAGAATGACACTGCAATTGATTATTTAATAGTTAACTATGATGAACGTGACATGAGAGACTGTGTAAATAGCTGACAACACTTTTTTATTTATTAAGTTGTGGTTAAAATGAACTGCTGATCAACAAATCTCATCATCAGACACCAAGTTTCCTGACTAAACACAATCATTCTGGGATCATGTTTTAAATTAGTCCTGCTTTCATATGTGTCACATAAATATCATGTTACGTATTAATCATAACAGATTGACACAATAAAAAAAGCGCCTTGTTTTGGCGTGACTGGATTCCTATGAGATGCCAAGATCAACTCTGGTTGCCTGATTGAACCCAAAAAATCACAAAATATTTTATTTATCTGCAGCTACGAATTCTGATTAATGCTGATTGATGCACAACACATGGGATGGTGATATTACTGAAGGAAAAAAACAACAGTAAGATGGATGGAAAATTATTTTCACAACCATGCACAAATGCTGCACTGCAACGAACCATGGGCAGTAAAATAAATATCATAATTTAAGAGGAGCACACTGTCATGCACAAATGTACACTTACGTTTGGTTTGCCTAAAAGTGATCAAGATGATTCTGAACAAGAAGGAGGGTGAACAAGACTAGTATGTAGCCAGCTGTGTTTTTTATTTTTAAGAGTGGTGGGGCTAAAGCAAGATTCTTTTCAGTATGAGATTTTGGTACATTGTTGGATATTGAGTTGAAACTCCTGATGCCTCTTCCCTAGGCATCAAAAGGTGCTTTTAATAAATTTTATGGCAAATTATTGAATTGTGTTTGAGATCTTTCACTCTGGCCCTGGCCGGCTGAGCCTGTACGATGTCATCGCCATATCAAATGCCCTTTAGCATGGTTAAAAACACTGTAAAATGCATTTTCCTGCTGCATGATCCACTCTTAACCCCTTATAAATATATAATATAGAAAGTCTTACATGATTTCCTGCCGGCCCTGCGACAGTCTTCTTATTGCTTTGGTTGTATGTCTGCTGGGCACTGAGAGAGAGGAAGAGCTCATGTTATTTGCTCTGTTAGCAGGTTAGAATTTATAGTAAATTTCATAGTTTTAAACTGAGGAGGTTGCTCACTTTGTGAAGCCGATGAAATCTTCATGTTTGGTATTTATGTAGGCGAGCTGGATGTCAATGAGCAACAAAACCTGCACAGAGAAGACATGCATTAACTAGAGAAACACACCAAACTTGATACATCAGTATAGTTATCTGTAATGATTTGTGAATGCAATGTCCAGCTGTGTGTGAATGACCTGATCCCTGCATTTACTCTCTTGCTCTCGTATTTCACTGGCTACAATTCTCTCTGTTTCATTTTGCAGTTTGGGAAAGGAACTTAGCTATAGAAAGAGAAACAGACCAGAAATTAGAGATAAGACAGATGGACACCTTTAACATGCAGTGCATGGCACAAGAACATGACACACACACATATTTATACCTCGTTGATACACTCGCTCACAGTGTTGATAAGCTCCTGACCGACCATCTCGACAAACTGAATACACGGCCCCTTTAGCCTCGACATCTGTTTCTTTACTATGGCTTCAAAGGCCATGTCAGGCGTGAACAGACCTGTCCTGTAGGGACGGAGAGGCAGATGGAGACAATGAAAAAGAAATGTAGATTGGCTGGCAGCCAACAAAAAATATCATAACAGAAAACTGTACATGATGGAACAGCATTTGAGACTTTGCATTTGCTGAGAACACCATACTACACCTGACACCATGGATGTTTCTGATGGCGTAGTTGATCTCCCGCCGCAGCTTCCTCTCATCTGACTCAATCTGGAGACAAACAAATTACACTCAGTCAGAGCTGAACACTTGGTTGAGAAGTATTACAGTGCTCTATGCACAAAGAAAAACAAGAATCACACTCAGAATCACACACCTTGACCAGTTCATAGGGGAAGCGCTCGTGGAAGATTCGGTTGATCCTAGCACCACCTGACAGATTGACTGTGTCTACTTTGTCGCCCGAGCCCTCGATCAGCTTCTCAAAGTCGACAGCCAAGCGCTGAACTGACCTGGAACATACCAGGAGAAACACTGAAATATGAATAATTTAAAAGACAATAAATTAGTATACACACAAACACATCAAGAGCAATTGACTGACTGTAGCATTATCTTGGTCCTGCGTGCAGGGTCATCTGGACTGTACTGTCTGTACTCTTCAGCCTCTTTGTTCAAGGCCAGAAGCTGGCTCTGCAGATGACTCCGGAAGGCTGGCAGAGTGTCCCGGATGTGATTTGTCAGTTGCTGTGAACAAACAATATCAGTAACAATTAGGGCTGGGTATCGCTTTAAAAAATTACAATGCTAGTACCCTTAAAGTGATACCGATACCAATAGGATACTTCATTCGATAACTAAAATGTGAATGAAGTGAAGTGTAGTACAGCCGTACTTTTAAACGTTTTGGTGGTTTCTCGGCATGCTGAAGTGCCAACTCTGTCAAATATACCCTGCTCGACTTCACTACACCACAGACTGTATAGGAAGTAGATGCTGTGGGATGTGAGCTCCGTGCTGGGGACAGTTGTGAGAGTCTGCCCAGCTGCACACACACAGTGACAGCGCTAACTGTTAGCATCACACAGCTAACAATACCTAATGGTTATTAACAGGGTAAACAACAGAGTCGGGCTGTTTTGGTGTCGGTTTGTTGGGAGTTTATTGGTGCTTAGTCTTGGATGTTAGCCACTGCTGCTGTGTAAGCTTGTGCTAACCGGGCAGACATTGAACTGACTGTTTTCAGGGGGAGAGTGGCTCTGGAGACGGCAGCAACAGAAAGTTTGCTGATTCACTGGGGAGTCGGGATTGGTCCAGGATCAGACCTTCAGCGCAAAAAGGATCGAATGTAGGTATTGTTTGACTAGACAAGTTTTGATACTACTTGGTAGTGGGGTTTTTTGATGATACCTTAAAGGTACTGAGTACTGATATCTAGCCCTAGTAACAATAGAAACACATAATATATTTATTTCTATGTGTGTGTGTGTGGATTTTAAACCTGGTTAAGTGTTCTTTGTAAATATGGGGTGCCCATGTTTTCAGCCATGTGTTTGTAGGCTGAATGGGACAGGAAGAAGTTCTTCTCTGCAAGCAGGGCTGCCTTAATATCCTTCTTCCCATCAATGTCCTTCTGACTGCGGTTCACCACCCCTATGTAACCTATGGAGGAGGAAATGAGAGGGGAAATGAAGAGCATGTGATCAGTGTAAGGAAGACAATGTGCAATACTAAGAAGGAACAATCCAGACTCTGATGTTAGACAGATTCAACTTGCATTTTCTGACATGTCCTTGGGAACTCCTCCCAGACCGCCATTTGTTCCATTAAGACTTTAGCGTACGAGCAGGAAATGAATATGTCTGTTCAACAGCAGAGCATGTGGTATAAAGTGAGCCAAATCCCCTATTTAGTACAGTAATAGATGTAATTGCACCAGGCTCCATATCTAATGTTTCAACTCTATGGTGCTACTAGGACAGCTATTTCAATGGGCTTCCATGGCTAATGCATTAGCACTGTAGGAGAAGCATGAAGGAGCCAGCACCTGGTGGTGCTTTACTCAGTCTGTACACGGTCACAGTTGCTCCCTGCCTTGCCTTTTTTCCTTCCTCTCTCTCTTGCTCTTACACACAAGAAACACAGACACACACACATACACTTTTACTAGCTATTATTACCATCTCTGTCTCTCTCTAGTATACATACACACAAGGACAAACGTCCAGACACATACACACATGCTAAAGAAATACTGCATGTGGATAAACAGAAAAGTGAACAAAGAGACAGAAAGAAAGAGAAAATACAGAGGAAATTAGAGCTGCATTGATATCAGTCCTCTCCAAAGAGCCTCCACTGAGTACAGTTAGTGTGACTGCCTTACAGATGGGTGACTCAACACACATGCTCAAAAACACAGGCAGCACACCTCTGCGCAGGGGAAGCAACCTGTTCTCTAATATCTGCCGGGCATCTGTTCCGTCATCCATCAGATCCAGCTTAGTGATTACACCAATTGTGCGCTGGCCTGAAAAGAAGATGAAAAACAGAGGAAATTTTATTGGCTAAAATGATTTCAAAACCTGTGGAAATATGAATGATACATGACCACCAATTCAATCTTTTACGCATAAAATATTGTCAATGTAATTATGATTAATCCCCATAAAGACTCTAGTGCATAGAGCCTTATTCTCAGGTCATAATGAAACGTTACAAGCCCGCCCACACACACACACACACACACACACACACACACAGGAGGCTCACCCTGTGGGTCAACATCTTTGGCCAGTTTAAGTGCATCAGAGTTGGCGAGGTCAGTGTTGGCTGGTGTGACAGCGAGGATGAGACAGTTTTCCTTACAGATGAACTGCATGATCATGTCTCGTATCTGGTACTCTATGTCTGCCGGCTGGTCACCTACAGGCACCTTGGTGATGCCAGGCAGGTCGACAAGAGTCAGATTCAGCACTGCAATCACACACACACACGAAGAAGAGTACAAATAAACACACAGGTCATTCATATCATATGTCAGAGATATAAACTGGAATGGATTTGTCACGTTGCAAAAATTACACATTGTTGTACCATGTGGTGAATAAATCCGTAGGCTGATAGGGATGGGAGAGATTCCTTTATTGGATCCTGTGACTCTGCGTGTCTCAGCCTCGATCTCTTTGCAGATCTCGTTAAAGTCTGTGAACTTCTTTCCTTTACAATGGAAAAATTCACCGTACTCTGAAAAGACACACAGTGAGTGAGCAGGGGAGGAAACATCAATTAAACAATGATAGATTCATAATGTGATTGTGTGAGCCACTTTGTATTGTTTTTAAGGATTTATTTATGTATAAATAAATATGATCTATAAATTGTTTGATCTGCGTCCATTCTTTTAAGTCCTTAACTTGCCCTGTGGTAGAAAACAGCCTTGGCCCAGACAAGAATTCACAACTTCAAACCAAAAAAAAAAGTGTTAAAAAGCCTTCAAAAACCGAAACTAACAGTACATACTGATAACATCACTGTAAAAATGTACTGCTCTAACCATCTTTGTTTGAAATGTTTTCTTTGTGAAAATTTTGGCTCTTTAAAGATGTGTCAAAGATTTTTGTCAGCTTCGTTAGATTCTACAAAAACAGAATTTAATCAGGAAGTAAAGGGATTAGCTGTATCCCAAGGGCTCCTGTCTCACTTCCTGGCTTCCAAAAAGTCGGGAATGCTGCTCAAGCACCAGTAAACTTTGTACTTTTTGATAAATTAATTAAATAATATTGCTATCATATGTGTCACAACTGCAAAAGGTCAACTCTGTTGCTCTTCTAAATCAAAACTAAATAAGAATTTTGGTTCAAGAGAGAGTATTTTAAATAGTCTTTACAACTTTGAAAAATAAAATGGCTACTCACTACAACTGCTGTAAAATTATGCTAGGGTTGTGTTTATAGTTACAATTATTTCTGTGTTAGAACACAGGTAAGTAATTTACGACAAGTATGGTGTTATTGGTGGCCATTTAGTGTACATGTCACAAAAGGTTGGTACAACATTGTGCTTGGAAGATGATCTGATGATTACCAAGGCGTGGCTGGCAAAATAGTTTGGACCATGTTATGCAGTGTTACAGTGTGTAATGATGTGTAATATGTGAGAATATATGGGGACAGAACATCAAGTCTGTAGTGGACTGGTAAGATGTAATAAAGAAGAACTTTACATAACGTTTTTGTAATCTCAAATAAACCTCGTTTAAGTTTTTCCCTGTCTCATGTGAGTACTTTGGGTCTTCATGAGAAACAACTGAACACAAGTCAAAAACGGGATACCATGAAGACTAAGGAGCCTTGGAATTTGGGCATGTTAAAACAGCCACTTTACTGATCACACTTTCTGAAGATCTTTTGGAATATAAAACCCGTGCAGTTCATCAAAGGTTTTTGTGAGTCAGGCCTCAGGGCACAATATAATACATCAGGATTCATATTAGCTATTTAATTGCACTTTTCCTGCAAGTTTCTAAAGGCAACTGAGGTTGTTTTAAATAATAAAAAATGATATATGCCCTGCTACTTTGCTTCTCTACAGCAGAAGCAAGAGGGCCAAAACATACACTCCTAACAGTTCTGGACCAGCACCAGATGATCTGTCCCACCAGTCGGGCTCAGCCACTGTGAAACATCATACTGCCATCTGGTGGTAATTCAAGAATGACACTGCATCGCCTGCAGGAGCGAATATTGTGTTGGTCTTTCCTACCTGTGTTAGCGCTAAGCAGCTGGAGGATTAAAGGTCTGCGAGTGACAATTCCTGAACCCCGTGGAAGGAAGTCTCTGTTGGAGAGGAAAAACTGAGCTGAAGAGGGAAATGTACACACAAACACACACTAGCATTGCATTTGATGTCAAAGCAAACTTGCGTCTTAGTTTGAAACATAACGTTGACACACCATTTAAATTATGTCACATATTGTACATGCACAGATTTACCATTACACTAACACTATGTATAACTTTCTAGTAATGCCTAGTAAAGCCCTGTGAGTACCAACATTCAGCCTTATGGTAGTTGCATTGTAGTTGCCATACTACCCAAAACAACAGCAACTTGTTCAGGCGGGCTGAGTAAATGTTTGCCATGTGATCAACACTACTAGAGAGGCTATATAAGGACTACAGGCTAAATGTAGCTGTAACAATAAGGAAACAGAAATGCACAGGAAATTATCCTCCTCTTTCCTATCAAAATCAGATTCAGGAAGTTTGTTTTTACTGCTTCCTGTCCCACATGAAACAGCTGGCACAGTCCCTCACAAAAGGGGTGTCATAACATAATCGTATCTGAGACAAAGAACTGAGGCGTGTGTTCAAATATCATTATACACTCAGGAAAGCAAACATTAATAGCCTTCTATAGTTTCTGGCAACGCCACACATTGTACTGCGGTGGACAATACATGCGTCTCCTGTAGTTAGCTGAGCTCCACTGTCTTGAAACTCGGAAATTACGCAGATTCTTTTCTGACAGGATGGAAATACTTAGTTTCCTCCTCACAACCCGAATTGTCTCACTTGCATTTAAACTTCACCCAAACAACATTATTATTCATGAGCAGGCTGGATTATTCTACGGCCCTTGAAGTCTGCGCTGACTGCAGGTCTTGTAGGTTAAGTACAGGAATGACATTATTTTTAAGGAGTCATATTAACCTCCTCCTCTTCATCGGCACCTACACAGCACGTGAGTGAGATAAGGTGCAGCGCTGGCTACTGTCATACAGAAACTGTCACCTCTGGCATCCACCACTTCAGACTCGTAACTCAAGCCGCTCGACTGGGTGGAGACCTTGATATATGAACACAGTGATTTCAGCAGTGCATTGTAATTGGTTACAGTAGTTGCCTGAAGCTCTGGTTTTAATTCAGTAGAACACAGATCCCTTGTGTATTGAGCATGTCCCAGCCCCTGAATCACAGCTGTGACTGCACTCTTAGCACTACGACAAATATCAGGATATTATATATTCAGATTCTGATGAGTCCTAACTTATAAACCTATAGACATCAAGGATCACATTGTGACTGATAATAATTTGGCTGACTTTAATGACTTAATAAGTTTGAACCATAGACTTTACATTGAGACATATACGGTTCATACATACAACGTATTTAATTTAAAAGTGTCTTTCAGAAGAAGGGGTTTGTAAGTGTTAACTGATGGCTTAACTGATGTTTAGTAAATCATTTACTGGATTGCGAAGGCTGTGGAAAAAATATTGTTGGCAGATGCTTATTTGTATTTGGTGAAAATGCAGTTATAAATGTGAACTGGCTGGTGTCTTGTCTTTTAATGGCCACTAAATCTTAAGTTACTTGTTTTGTTATATGTTGACTGTTGACAGATTTTAGTCCAGGACAGGTAAGAGTCGAAGAGATTATTCACAACACGGAGAACCAAAAGCTGTTCTTATTTTGGTCACTGCCTCTGGATATTCAATTGGCAAGATCTATCTCTGTATTTTTACTTTTAATTTGGAATAATAGTACAGCCTTGGGGGGCCTAGTAGGTCAGTGGGTAGAGCAGGTGCCCCATCGGCTGTGGGCTTGAGTCCAGCCTGTGGCCCTTTGCTGTGCATCATCCCGTCTCTTTATCCCCCTTTCACACTTAATACTGTCCCATCAACTAAAGGCAAAAAGCCACAAAACATTAATAATATCATAGCCTTAATTTTAAGTTTTAATTACTGGTTTTTACTTTATTTTATCCCTGGTGTTTATTTTATTTTATTGTTGTTGTTTTTTTTAGTATATTATTGTTTTATTGTTGTAATGTTCTAGTGTTGTGGAGTCTACTTTACTTTCTTTTACTTAAACTTTGTTTTTGTTATTTGTATTTTTCACCTGTGTAGTTTCACTTTTGCTTTGTGAGGCACTTTGGGCTGCACGCTTATATTTCATTTCATTTATGCAGGAAAGGAATTAAAAGTAAAATTGTGTGTTACAGTTAAAACTGGCCTGACAATTTACAATACAGAATAAAAACAGAAACACTCAACAGAGGCAAAACAACAACATGTAGGCAGCTACATAGGCATTGCAGAGCAGCGGACTAAAGTGGAGCGAGTAAAATGTGATATGGGATTTACATCAGTGGTTGCAGGTCTGTCCTTCCATCAGATAGTGTTTAAATGCATGTTTGAAATGTGTAAAAGTGGGTACTGTTTTGATGCAGTGTGGGATCTCGGCCCAGATCTTAGTGTAAGTGTGACAAAATGATCTCTGAACGTAATTGTTTTTGTAATGTGGCACAGGAAGAAGTGCATGTGAGACTGATCTAGTGACATGAAAGGTGCTACATAAATGTAGAGTTATTAATTACTTTTAAAGTATTTTTAAAGCAGTGGCAACTGATCACAAGGAAACTCCTAGAGCTTTCTCCAAAGTTTGGAGCTTTCCTGTGATTTTTGAGTTCACATTTAGGCTATCATTTCCCAGAAAGCACCTCTAACTAACTCTTTGAGTCCAGGAAGAGCTCCTACTCAAACATTCATTGATAAAATATGTATTAACATTAGTAAAGCCATGTATACACCCATGATAAAAGGGTGCTTCATTAGAAAATGAAACATTTTTGTATCCTACATCTTATCTACCTGGAGTAAGTACAGTTGTGTAAGTTGATAATGTCTCTTGCTGCACAGGTTCACTCAGAGTTCACTGTGAGAGGCTTACCTGCCCACAAAGTTTTCCAGCACTGAACTCTTGCCTGCGCTCTGACCGCCCACCACAGCGATCTGGGGCAGGTGGAGGCTGCAGTCCTGTCCCACGCTGCTCAGCGCATCTTGGAGGCGGTTGACCAGCGGGATCAGCTCCTCCATCCCGCGGTTGCCCATCGCAACGGAGCAGCCGGGCTCCCCGCCCCGCTCCTGTGAATCCTGTTCCACCCCGGTCCTACTCCACACCAGTGGTTGGGGCAGCTAACATAGTTAATGGTTACTTACAAAAGTTCTACTTTCATTACCAACACGTACAAACCTTAAAAATGGCTGAAAGTCTTCTTGAAGGACGGAGACAACTTTAAAAGCTCCGTAACTTCAACTGATAGTTCGTTACCGTCAGTGCGTCTGGGAGCGACGAGCAAGTTTGTACTCACACACCTCAAGTCTCCGAAAACAGCTCGCTAAAGACATTATTGTTGCTTTAAAACGCCAAAACGTCGCAGTTTGTTGTTTCCCTTAAACTCTGGATACGTTTAAGAAGCTAGTCGCTGGCCGCGGCGCTGACTTTGGTCCATGGTTAGGAGGAAAACAGTCTACTGACAGCTAACGGAATCAAGTTTAACGCGCATGCGCGGTAATCAGTGCGTTTTAACTCGGCAACCCCCTTTTGCAGAAGAGGGACACACTCCGGAGCCAATTATGAAAGTACCCTGACTTATCAGACACCAAGCAAGCATCCACTCACTCTAGCCGACAGTTATTTGAAATGCTACGCATCCAGAGTGTGGGCAGGGCTCTGCTGCGGCCCTATAAACACTGCAACTGGAACCAGAGTGTAAGATTCATCTACTGTAAATAACACTGCTGCATTCTTTGGCAGTGAGGGAGTGAGCACCATGTAGTACACTGGAAACCAGGAGCATGTGAAAGAAAGTGACGGCTACAGTCAAATATAAAATTATGCAATAATAAAAATGCAAGTTGAAACATGCGACAGCACTTGGTATTCACTTCATTGAAGAAACCCCATGTTAAGATGTAAAGAAACTAATGTTGTACATTCTTTTTCCTTTTATTATATTGCACTGAATGGCACAATGAAAGCACTTACTCTTGTATTTCAGTTCATAATGTCTCAAACAATGTTGACACACGATTAAAGGAACAGTCAGTGGTGTAGTGGAGGGTGTACGCAGGTATATGAGGTGCTAGCTGTTCACAGTATACCTACATATCAGCCAAAAACACACTGTAATATATATCAGGGTATACCCACTTCCTCCTCAGTGACCTACCCATTTACCTATAAATACACCCAGCTCATCAACTACCACTACACCACTGGGAACAGTGTGTAAGATTTAGGGGGATTTAGTGGCATCTAGTGGTGAAGACTGCAGACTGCAACCAGCTGAAACTTCTCCAGTCAGAAATGCTTTAGTGTTCATTCATTTTCTGTAACTGGTTAACCTGTTAGGGGTCGCAGGTGTGCCGTAGCATATCCCAGATGACACGGGGTAAGAGGCAGTGCACACTTTGGACAGGTCGCCAGACTATCGCAGGGGTGACACAGAGCGACAGACAACCATTCACGCTCACATTCACACCTACGGGAAATCAAGAGTCACCAATTAACCTAACCTGCATGTCTTTGCAGGTCCTACATGTCTGCAGGATGAAGCCGGAGTACCTGGAGAGAACCCATGCTGACACGGGGAGAACACGCGGACTCTGCCACTGCAAACCCCCCAAACTGGCTTCAAACTGGGAACCCTCTTGCTGTGAGGCGACAAAGCTAATGCAATGCTAGTGCAATGCCACCTTGTGCTCATTGTTGTTGTTTTTTTTTCTAGGAGCCTAATTACCTGCCGATTTCTCCTCCTCTCCCAAACAAACTGACCAGGTGATGATAAAAACATTGAATAAAGCAGTTTCACTTTACAAATCAATGTCTCTCCTACGCTGTTCTGCATGTTGCAGACAGTCCGCTACCCCAGCACCTGCTAATACCTACTCACCTGTTTTCTGATTTTAGACATTCAGGAGGTTTTTACCGGGAGCCAAATTATCTGCAGAGGTCTCCTCCTCTCCAAAACAAGCAAACCCGGTGGATTTAAACCGGTAAAAACACTGAATATAACATTTTTACGTTACAAAGGAGTGTTTCTCCAACGCTGTTTGGCATGTGTGCTCCCCTTTTTTCTCTGATAACTTAATATCCAGACATTCAGGAGGTTTTTACCATGAGCCGAATAATCCACAGAGGTCTCTTCCTCTCAAAAAGAAACTGACATGGTAATTTAAACTGCTAAAAAAACAGAATATGGCAGTTTTATGTTAAAAAAAATCAGTCTGCTTTTGGGTACTGCAGAAACATGGCAGTGCAACATGAAGGAAGAGGACCTGCTTCCTGTGTAGATGTAAACAGCTCATTCTAAGATAACAGACACACGATGATTCTTACTAACAGGTGATTATACATTAAAGAAAACTTACTTGAATAATATTTAATTTATGCCTATATATCCCCCAAAATCCTACACACTGGACCGTTAAGTCCCATCCCCCTCTGGTGAGAAACAACCGTTACTCTACTTTCAGGTCCTTCAACAGCCCTGCGATGTCTATGTGTGGGCTGCTGTTGGTTTCAGTCCTGTTAGAGCACAGTGCGCTCTGCAGACTCTTGCCTGCTTGGTTCAGGGACTGAAGGATGTGAGCAGCATCTAGTGTCTTATTTTCTCCACGAGAGCACAGAAGGACCTCATTGACCTCCCCTTCAATCTTTCTGGAGAGGATGGTGGGAAACACGGCGCTGACACGCTCCAACACGCTTTTCCTCAAGACTGAGTCACGACACACAAGGTTCAGCATGAAAACACCTGGTCCAATGACAAGGAGAGACAGACAGAGGAGAGAAGATTACATGTAGAGGAAGCACACAACTATGTTAAAAAACAGACTGTTTATTAATGTGTCTATTACTTGACTGCTTAACTCAGCTGAGGGCTCTTCATAAAACCTTTTTTTAAAGGTCCAATGTGTAAGATTTAGGGGGATTTCGTGGCATGTAGCAGCGAGGATTGAAGATTGCGACCAGCTGAAACTACTGATGGTTAGAACTCCTTCTGTGTTCATTGTTCAGGAGGTTTTATCTAGAGCAAAATTATCCCCTAAGTCCCACATACTGTCTATGCCAATACATTTATTGTTATTTCAAAGAAAAGGAAAGAAAGATAAAGTGTTAAAAATACTGTACCTTTGGGGGTTAGCAGGCTGAAAACTTTCTGCAGGATCGAGGTTTCTACAAAGGCAGCGGGAGGACAGCTCATACCCACAGTACTATCTTTACTGTCTACATCAAACATGATGGCATCAAATGAACGACCACCTGCAGAGGAAAATAAAAACCACAGTCACTTCTTGGTTAATGCACACACTGGTTTAGTTTCACTTTTTAAACTGGCCTCTTTTTGACACCACCGCTAACCTTCTTTCTCCAGAGCACAGATGCGTTCGAGGCCGTCCCCTAGAGTGACTGTCAAACGATCATCTGGTCTGAACCCGAACCATTCCTTCGCCACTTCCATCACAGCAGGGTCTAGTTCGACAACCTCAACAGTAACATTGGGCACAAAGTCCCGTAGGAACTGAGGCAGGCCTCCTCCACCAAGCCCCACCAGGAGGACTGACACTGGGACATCTAAAAAACAAAATAGGGGAGAGGAAAGAAATGCAGGTAGAGCTCCATCAAGTGTGATATTTTATGCAAGAGTTGAAACACGGTGGCGGTACAGTCATCCTTCCTCCTGCTACTCTCCTCTACAACCTCAACGAGACTTTACAAAACAGATGTGAACTGACCTTTGTTCTGTGGCGTGCCCACTCCGAGCATGGTAAGGCCAGCCACCATCACTTCATGGTGAGCGCAGCAGAGGAAGCCACTGTCCACTGAGAGAGAGGTGGTGGATGTTTTTGGAGCGGCTGTTGGCTTGACCTTCTTTTTGTTTTTCTTCTTGTGACTTGATGCTGCAGGGACATTCAGAGAGGGGACAAATTAAAGAAAAAGAAAAAAAGACAAACTGTTTTACTCAGGCGTTGGGCCACCACGTGCCACCAAAACAGCTTCAGTGCCCCTTGGAGTTTATTCTACAAGTCTCTGGAACTGTAGTGGGGGGATGGAACACAATTCTTTCAAAAGATATTCCCTTATTTTGTGTCGCAGTGTTGGTGGTGGAGACTGATATGCATGAGCCATCCCTTTAAAGCAGTGGTTCCCAACCTTTGGGACCACTTTCTATCATGGAGTGAACTCAGCCCCCCTGACTAAGTGACATATTTAATGCATATTTGTTATTATATTCAATGGAAAACAATCACAGTACAGACCAACTAATAATCTGCACAATAAACCCAAAGAGTAAACAAAGAAACTGCAGCAACTTTGTGTAAAACAAACAATTTGGATGAATTTTGAGCAGATTATTTCCTGCAAATATTGCACCAGATATAATTTTTTCCTGATATTTTTGGAACTTGGTACTTAATTGTGTTTTTTTAAACCATAATACACACTCAATAGGCTAATTTTTTGATAAAGTCAATGTTGTCTTTTCCCTTCCCCTCCATTGTTCAAAAAGCTCTTTGTGTTGTTTTAACTGCTTACTTTTCTAATGCAGTACCAGGCTGTTTGGCAGAGAGTAATGGCTCTGTCAATATGGCTCGTGTTCAGGTCTGCAACTAACCTTATCCTGAGAGTTTTTTTTAAGTTTATACCTTTAATAATAATGATCAAAACTTTAAATATAACAAGTTTAGTTTGTCAAATCAATGTATGAAGTGCTGCAACACAGTCCCACTGTATATGCTTCTTAAACAATATTGTTATGCCCCTTCAAATCAAGAAGGCCTTTCGACCCCTCATTAAGCTTTGGCGACCCCTAGTGGAGATCAGGACCCCCAGGTTGGGAACCGGGGTTTCTAGGGGACAAGTGGGCTCAAACCATGCCAGCAAAATGCCCCCCACCCTCCAACAGAGCCATCGGATCCCCTCACCGTAGGGGTCAAGCATTCAGGCCTGTACCGTCCTCTTGGTGTATGCCACACACGCAGTCGCCCACTTGTCAAGAATATGGTGAGGTATCACTCATCTGACAGTATCACATAGACATTTTATTTTATTTTTATTATTGGTCAGTGGTGCTTTATATATATTAATATAACGTTAACATAATCACATACTCTTTCACACACTTTGTATAATGATAGTCCTTCTCTACTTTTTACCTTTATTTGTCCAGCTCTGTTGTCCTTGTTCCTCGCTGTTATGTGTAAGGACATTGAGAGCAATGCAAAAACTGGAGTCAAATTCCATGTATGTGTACAGATGCAATGTTTGGCCGATAAAGGTGATTTTTTTCCACCTCTGTAGACCAGTGTCTTTTGTTTTTGCGCCACTGAAGTCTCAAATGTGCACTCATCTCTGTAATGAGAGGTTAATGCACTGCAACCCTACTGTAAAATCCCTCTCTGTGTAATTGCCAACGGGCTGTTCCTGCTGATACAGTTTGATCACGTCCTGCATTGATGGTCTCAGTCACCTGAGGGAGAGCTGCCCTTTGTTTTCTCCTTACATATCTCATGAGCATTACAGTCATTAAATGTGCATCGTGTACCGCAGTTTCCAACCATATTAGCTGATGTCTGTACCCTACATTTAAATGCAAATGTCACGTTAGTCATCATCCTACTGAAACATTAGCCAGTGTGGAGTGTTTGTGACTTCCCTCTTTGCCATCTGTGCCCCAATAATGAACTCTTTCAAAGTCACTTAGATGTTTTCCTCTTGCCATCCTGACACAAAATCAAAATCAAATGGGCCTGCTCAGCATGTTCGTACATACCACAGAGCATGATTGGATGATAACTGCGTTAGTGTAATGTGCAGAGCGCTTGTGTGGAAGCATCTGCATTCATTATGTTTACCCACTCATTAATTCAGGTGTTTCTTTTAATTTACCACCTTTGTGTAAATATAAATTCATGTCATCAATCTCAATCTCAATCACAAAAAAGTATAACAGATGACACTGAACAAGGAAAAAGAACGAACCAGTATTTGAAGAGACAAGACGGCTCTCTGATTGGACAAGGAAAGTAGCGTTAGCCAGGAAAACAAGTCGCCGATACAGTTCTCCGTCTTCTCCTCTGACATTCTCCACACAGTACTCCCCACTCAGCTCACTCGCACCCCTGCTGACCTCCTCTCGCCAACCCAAGTCACCTCCAACTGACAGAAACGGCACCTGAACGGGGACAGAGAGCTCAAATTATGACACTGATGCACATTCTGGCAACAGTGAATGTTTAACTGTACAAAGAGAGCATTGTTTGTGTGCGTTTACCTGCTGGTTGGCAGGCATACCGGGGGGAGCCAGGTCCATCACCATTGGTGAGAGTTCTGACTGGACAGCCTGCATGTCTGTGTACTCCTGATTCCTGTGCATTGCCACAATAACCAGGCGCCGAAAGTTGGCACTGGCTGCGAGCTGCCTTCGACCCTCACTGGAGCAGTAGAGCCAAGTTGTCTCACTGCCTTGAGGCACTGACACGATAAGCAGAGGGGGGAAAAAAAATCAGCAAAGGAGAACAAAATACAAGCAGTGTGACTTACACAGAGAGGCAGAAACACGAGATAACACGAGAGCTCACCAATGAAAATAGCAAACAGGTTTGATCTTGGCACCTTGGCACCTGGAGGACAATCTTGAACTGTAAGAGTGTATCTGGGAAGGCCAGTCTTGGCGTGGCAGAGAGTGAGTGAGGGGTTCGAGCTGGCATCTGTGCTTGTACGGAGCCTCTTTTTCAAAACAGAGTAAGCCTGATGCTCCCTCACAGCTGACAACAACTCTGCTACCTGTGTGAGACGAGTAGGGGCTCCCTCTTCCCCAACACACATCTCCAGAATAGGCATGGGCATGGGCTGTCGAAACTTGGTGCTGACTAGAACAAAGACAGGCAGAGCAAAGGAATCCTCTTCGTTCCCATTTTCCTCCTGTAGGCAGTGGAGTCTCACAGCCCACCCCAGCTGAACAAAGTGCTCCACAGCTAACTTGATCACACTCTCCTGAGCCAGCGTCACACAGACATACCGGCCGCCAACGCTCAGCACACGGCCCACCTGCAGACAAAAGAAAATGGCTGTGATGAGAAGGCAAAGGCGCATGCTGATGAATCTACTGAGTACGAGAACCCTTATGGTCTGTGCACATCCTGACTCACTGGTTTCTCACCTCAGTGAGCATGTTCCTGGCCAGTGCTCCTTCTTGTTCTGATGCCATGGCATCCAGCGTGCCCTTGTCCAGAGCAGCCTGGTAGCTGGCATCCTCATATGGAGTTTGTGTTGCATCCACCTGCTGGAAGGTCAGGCCTGGCCGGCGCTCAGCATTTCGCTGGTTCATATGAGTCACCACTGTCTCACTGATGTCGATATTAGTTAGATGTTTGTAGCCGACATCATACATCTGTTCACTCAGCTCAGAGTTACCACAACCGACCACCAACACCTGAAGCACAGAAATACAAAACATCCAGTTATTGTCATCTGCAGTTTTGGACAGTAACAAAGCACATTTATTTACGTTTTGAGGCACTTGTGCTTCATTTAAGTATGAACATTTTATGCTACAACTCTGATTCCACTGCGTTAAACTTAAATAAAAACAGAATGCAATGATTTGCAAATCCTTTTTGACCTACACTCAACTGAATACACTAAAAAAACAAGACATTTAATTTTTCAAACTGACAGACTGTATTGTTTTTTGTAAATATACACTCGTTCTGAAGTTGATGCCTGCAACATGTTCCAAAAAAGTTGGGACAGGAACATGTTAACCACTGTGTTACATCACCTTTTCTTTCAACAACACTCAGTAAGTGTTTGGGAAATTAAATTCTTGCTCACTCTTCCTTGATATACAACTTCAGTTGCTCAACAGTCAAGGGTCTCCATTGTCGTATTTGGTGCTTCCTAATGTGCCACACATTTTCAGTGTCAGGTCTGAACTGCAGACAGATCAGTCTACTACCTGATCTCTTTTACTATAAAGTCAAGCTGTTGTAACACGTGCAGAATGTTGCTTGGCATTGTCTTGCCAGACATCACCTGGATGGCAGCCTTTATGTAGCTTTCTGCATTCATGGTGCCTTCACAGTGACATGATGCCATGGGCACTAACAGGCCATAGTACCATCACAGATGCTGGCTTTTGAACTTTTTGCTGGCAACAATCTGGATGGTCCTTCACCTCGTTCCTCCCAACTTTTATGGAACATGTTGCAGGCATCAAATTCAGAATGAGTATGTATTTACAAAACACAAAAACATCTATCAGTTTGAACATTAGATACCTTGTTTTTGTACTGTGTCCAACTAAATATAAGTCAAAAAATGATTTCAAATCATTGCATTCTGTTCTTTTTCACTTCCAATACAGTGCCCAACTTTTGTGTTAGCAGGATTATAGTTCCAGTCCACTACACTAAACTACAAAAAAAGACTTTTCACTCACTGTTTGGCAGCTAAACCTGCTGGTTATATTGCAGATTCAAATTTAATATGCAAAACACATAATGCACATCTAAAACATGATGCATTTTGTAGAGGTAACAATCCAATAGTTCATTAAGTAGATAAAAATGCCCTCACCTCAAACATCTAGAGCAGTAAAATGCTACTTCAACATTATCAATTAAGTAGTATTACCTATTCAGTGATATCAAAGATAACCACAAAACACTCACAGGGGGCACTGTGCACAATGAGTGCTTTGCTTTTGACACTTTAAAGTACATCCATGGTGACAGAAAGTACTTTTACTTGAGTAAGAGAAGAATGCAGGACTTATTCTTGTAATGGAGGATCTTTACACTGTGGTATCTGGCACCTGAATAATTCTTCCACCACTGGTCAGATGAGACAAATCAGCTGATAAACATCTTAGCAGGAAGTGAGTACAAATAGTGATGTAATGCACGTGTCAACACTGTCTGTTTATGCTTAATGTAGTGATAGTTATATGTAGCTATGAGTCGAACCGGGTGCTTTCAGTGTCGTTATACCCCTGCATGTCCTGCTCAGCATGTTTTCTCACCTTGTCTTGGACTTTGATGTATTTGTGCAGCACGCCGCAGAGTTTGTTGTAGTCTCCATACCATTCAAAAGCCTTCTCTCCGCGCTTCTTAAAAAACCTCTCCCAGTACTCCGCGGAGCTGAACTCCTCTGCAGTGCGGGGTAAAAGACTCATTCTCGGCTGTGGTGGTTAAAATAGAGCAAAACGTGTCAGTTTACCCTGAGTATGTTGACAACCACTTGTCCACATGGCATCTCACACTGACTTTAACGCCGGACAACATTACTGGAAGAACCGCTCGCTGATTGGAGGATATGTTAGAAGGCGGGACTACATGCTGCCAGTTGATTCGCTGGCGCTCTCAGAGTCGCGTTTGATTGGTGGTTACTGAGTCGGAAGTATTCGGTCCGATATTGTTAGTGCTCCGGGTGTTATTCAACATGGCGGTACCCGCAGGGAGGTCTGTGGTCTTCGTGACTGGAAACGCAAAAAAACTTGAAGAGGTAAGAGTCACACAGTTTGAACCTGAGACAGACTGTTTGTTTACGGCTCATACTGTCCTGTCTTAACAGTTTAAAGCGGGATATTTTTACACAAACTGCCTCTATGCTGCTCCAGACTGTGCTAGCTAAATATAGTCAGTGAGCATGAGCTGTAATTCAACACAGAAATCTCCTATTTCACCTGACAGAAAATCCGTCCTGCTAGATTTATGCTTTACTCTCTTTTTGTTACATCTAACAGGTCATTCAGATCCTGGGAGACAAGTTTCCCTACAAACTAGTGTCAAAAAAGATTGACTGTAAGTATTAAAAGAGAGACCAACAATTAAATCAATACATAAATGTAACCTTAAAGGGGCAGTTAACCCCACAGTCAAAAGTTCATATTTTTCCTCTTACCTGTAGTGCTATTTATTAAACTAGATTCTATTGTTGTGAGTTGCAGAGTGTTGGAGATATCAGCTACAGAGATGTCTACCCTCTCTCCAATATAATGGAACTCAATGGCACTCTGCTTGTGGCCTCAGAAATACATTTATAACACCCGACAGCAATGTCTCTTTCCAGGAATCATGACCTAGTTACTCAAGATAATCCACAGACTTTGTTGTGTGTAGTTTCATGTAGGAACTATTTTCTTTCCACCAAACTACACCCTCCAGCTAAATCACTACACAGGGAGGAGCGTGCATCCTCTCATGGACAAGAGGCTTGTGCTTGTGACAGCACAAGATGTAAACATTAATGGTGTCCTCCTTTGCTGAGCTGTAACATTAGCAAACTCAGCAGTGCTCGGTGAGCTAACAGTAAAGGTACTCTTCCTCTGGGCACTGACACAGTTGGCAGGTGTAGTTTGGTTGAAAGACAATAGCTCCTACATGAAACTGCTCACGACAATGTCTGTGGATTACATTGAGTAACAAGGTCATCATTTCCAGAAAGAGACATTGCTATTGAGCTTTTTCTTTTAATTCTATTTTGTTATTTATTTTTGATAACAAGCTGAGTGCCATCTAGTTCCCTCATATTGGAGAGAAGGCAGACATCTCTACAGCCAATATCTCCAACACTCTGCAACCCAGACCAAAACAATCTAGATTGATAACTAGCACTACAGGTAGAGGAAAAATATGTATTTTCAAATTTTGGGTGGACTGTCCCTTTAATCTTTGCTCACTTATCTATCTTTCTATCTGTTTCTTTATCCAGTGCCTGAATACCAAGGAGAGCCAGATGAAATTTCCATACAGAAGTGTCAAGAGGCTGCGCGGCAGGTACAGTAACCATACTGTCATAGAAGTAAATATTCTGTTTGTATGTGATGAGTGATTGAAACTGATGTATTGTTTGTTTTACGCCCTCAGATTGATGGACCAGTCATAGTGGAGGACACCTGTCTGTGTTTCAAAGCTTTGGGAGGCCTGCCTGGTCCTTACATGTTAGTATAACGACTTTCACATCTGTTGGGCCACTTTTATCCTTAGTGATAATTAAGAACTGCTTTTTTTTTTGTAGAAAATGGTTCCTGGATAAACTTAAGCCAGAAGGTAAGTGTGGTCATAGATGAGACACTGCTGACATATTTAACTCAGATATTTAGAGCTGGATAGAAAACGTGAACACAGCATCTCTAATGTTGTTAAATGTTTTGTTGTAGGTTTGTACAAACTCCTAGCTGGGTTTGAAGATAAATCAGCGTGGGCCCTCTGCACTTTTGCCTTCTCTCCTGGGAAAGATGAACCAGTCCAGCTCTTCAGAGGGAAAACAGACGTCAGTGTCTCTCTCAACCTGCCTTAATATTTTCAAGTGTTTGTTTGATTTTACATTCACTCTTTTCTCTTCCTGTTTTAAGGGACACATTGTGGAACCGAGGGGACCTCGAGACTTTGGTTGGGATCCCTGTTTCCAACCAGAAGGATATGACAAAACGTAAGCAAGGACTGTCTAAAAGTTCCTGTTTACACCACAAGAGGGAGCCATAGGTTAACGCACCAAACTTTGTAGTCTCATAGAGAGGAGCACTGCAAATTTAGGCTGCAACTAACGATTATCTTCATTGTTTATTAATCTGTCGATATTGTTCTTGATTAATTTATCAGTTATTTTGTTTATAAATGTTGGGAAAATGCTGAAAAATTACAATCAGTGTTTCCCAAAGCCCAAGATGAGGTCTACAAATGTCTTATTTTGTGCACAACCAAAATATATTCAGTTTACTGTCATAGAGGAGTAAAGAAACCAAAAAATTTCAACTTTTTTTCCTTAAAAAATTACTTAAACTGATTAATTGTTTATCAAATTGGTTGGGGATTAATTAAACAGTTAACAGCTAATGGATTAATAGATAAATTGTTGCAGCTCTGTTGCAGGTTAATTCATACAACAAAATGCTGTTTACCTTATGCTGTTTGTTAGAGAATATTCATCACTATGGTGCCTAAAAATAAGAACGTACCAGTGACTTTAATGACTTTTTTTTCATCTTGCAGCTATGCTGAACTGCCCAAAGAGGTGAAGAATACCATCTCTCATCGCTACCGGGCGCTTGCTGCCATGTCTGAGCACTTCTCTAAAACCAACAATACCTCACCACAGGTCAAGAAGAAGAAACAGGGGGATTAAAGAGTCCTTTTTAGGCTAAACTTCAGGTTCTGGATCTGGATGCTCCGTATTACTAAGTCAGGTTTCATTGTTTCGTCTAGAATGTATGACAGATAACAGATTTGTGATCACATTGTCTACTTGTACAATCTGCAGTTGAAAATGTGCTGCACACGGTTTTGTCTTCTTTTTAATAAACTTATTTTTAAACAAAGCCTCTGTTTATTTGTTTTTTTTAGGTGCAGATTTCCATGTGTCAGTGGAGAGAATGTTCAGTAATTGAGCATGTTAAAATTACCCTCCAGATAATGTGGAAAGACAGAGGAAATTGTCGCAAGACTTCTTTCATTGTTCCACAGTGGGTACTCAAAGACAACCTTTAGAGATTTTGCTTCCAAAGACTGACACACGTAGATTTGGAGAAGAGCATAAATTATTAAAAGAGGAGTTTGGGGATTTTGATGAGAGCAGCAGACCGCTCTGTGGCCAAGACTGGCTCCTGGAGTTGGCGAGGGAAGGATGTTCAGGCTTGAGTCCAGAGAGAGCAGGGTGTGTGGGAGGTTAGGGTCTCTGAAGGAGGAGGTGGGGGGGTGTTCAGCACAAACGCAACAGTGATAACAGGGGAGCTGTGGGTAATAAATGACTTCAGAGCTGGAAGTCTCTGAGCAGGAACTATGCATACACCTGTGACTGATGCCTCCCAGATGTACTGGAAGTGTCACACATTCACAAATACACACATCCTGAGTGAGACCAGAAGACAGCAAACACAAATAACATTAAACATCTAATGGCGTCTCTAGTTATTTTACGTTTTCTAAGATATTTTATCAACTTTCTTTCAGACATATTTACTGGCTCCTTTGTGTACTTCCCTCGTTTATTTACATTATGTGAAGCTTTTCTAATGATGCAGAAGAAATCTTTTTGCACCTGGTTTTCAGATAATGGCACTCAGCAAATAAAAGTTACGCTCCTTAAAGGAATAGGTGCTGTAGGTCGTGAAATGACCAGACCACTCTGTTTGCTTAGACCTCCGGTTTTGTTTGGGGACTTGCCAGGAAGTTGTGAGAAGGAACAGAAAGGCCGTATTCGTCTTCATTAGGGAGACTTCAATTCACCTGTCAGCCCCGTTTTTAAACAGGACGTGGGAGATGTGTGCCAGACTGCAGGTCACTGGAGGTCAAAGACATCGCTATGAAGGCATCCCTCCTTTTTGCCTCTTTTCCTTTGTGACTTAAAGTCAACACAGTTACTGTCAGTGTTGCAGCATTCAGTGGGGCCCCCATGTTACTGCCCATACAGTGTGCATTTCAGAGGATTCAAAGGTTTCAGATGTGTAATGTCGGCTAAGAGGGAGCAGGAATTATTGCAAGAATACATGGTTTTGTTTCATTTCACTCTATTGTTGCAGCAGCTTGTGATAATTCTTCTAAAGGCATTCTCTAATTAGTGCACTGACATCTGGAACAGCTCTGGATCAATGACCCAAATGTACTAAAATTCACAACATAAATATTTTTAATGATACATATACTCACAGGTTTAGATAAGACATTCCTACATTTGTCACATAAAAATAAAAAATAAAAAAAGCCTACATTTTTGGCTTCAAAAGACAATATCCTGGAAGTCTCCAAATGAATGTGGACAACTATGAAAAAAAAAATCTAGATGACCTATGTTTTAACAATGAGATTTTTTAACGTCTTCACCTGAGTGAGTGAGAGAGTGAAGTGTTTTGTTTTGTTCCCATGGTTGTCTGCATTAATTTGAGTCTTCAAGGATCTTGTTTTATGGCTTTATTTCTTTCTTTTAAGGCAATATTTAGGCTTTTTATTTTGTTTTTTTGCTTAAATTTACTGTGATTAAATTGGGGTTCCCACCCAAAGCCAACAGAGGCTTATTTTTTATTTTATTATTTATATACGTCCCAACCCTCACCTATGGTCACGTACTCTGGGTAGTGACCGAAAGAATGAGATCGCGGATACAAGCGGCCGAAATGAGTTTCCTCCGTGGGGTGTCTGGGCTCAGCCTTAGAGATAGGGTGAGGAGCTCGGACATCCGGAGGGAGCTCGGAGTAGAGCCGCTCGAAAGGGGTCAGTTGAGGTGGTTCAGGCATCTGATCAGGATCCTCCTAGGCGCCTCCTGTTAGAGGTGTTCCAGGCACGTCCCACTGGTAGGAGGGCCCGGGGCAGACCCAGAACACACTGGAGGGATTACGTATCTCATCTGGCCTGGGAACACCTTGGGGTCCCCCAGGAAGAGCTGGAAAGTGTTGCTGGGGAGAGGGATGTCTGGGGTGCTTTGCTTGGCCTGCTGCCCCCGCGACCCAACTTTGTATAAGCGGATGAAAATGGATGGATGGATGGATTATCGTCATGAGAACTTTTTACTAGTTTTAATGAAAAGAGGCACTTTTCATTCATTGCACTTCACTCAGCTTAATACTGCTTGCAAGTTGCTGTTTTTCAAATCAAAAACTGTTTATTTGTCACATGCACGGCCCTTACAATGCTTAGCTCCTGAAAGCAACTAACAAATAGAAAATTAAAATAAAAAAGTATAAAATACTAAGTCAAATATTTAAAACAAAAAGCAGCAATTCAACATTCTAACAATACCTTTCAGAGAAGGCAAGGCAAGGCAGCTTTATTTGTACAGCACATTTTATACACTGGGGCTTTTTTTTTTTTTTTTTTTATTGGAGTTTTGTTTCCAGTCAGACAGTGTCTACGAACATTAGACAAAACAAGTACAACAGCTCTCAATAAAGATATCATGATATAGGAGAAATACAAAAGGTGATGGTGTGTACACTGTAGCACTGAAGGAACACAATTATGTTCCCCCTGTATACTGAGTGTGGTATATGGAGAGAATCTGAACCTTGAAAACACTTTATTTACCATTTTTTCAGCTTACAGTAGCAAGAGGTCTGCAACTGCTCCCAGGCAATTACATTTGATGTATCCAGCTATTATAGAGTTTTTCAGTATCTAGTTTTAGCTCCAGCAGTCCTCAGCAATTTTTGAGTCATCTAAAGTGGTTGTGCAAAATGTTGGAGGGTCATACAATAATTAATGGAATGGGGGGAGAAGGCCAAGAAGAGACAGTCATTCTTTTGTTAATGCGTTCACCACTCTGCATCACGAGGCTAAATATTCGAGACCACTGCACTATAGTAACCCCGTAGCTACTCTGTAAAAGGCTGTTTTTGAGGGCCTGGAAAATACTTCAAG
Source organism: Cephalopholis sonnerati (assembly GCA_019142605.1). Taxonomy (NCBI): domain Eukaryota; kingdom Metazoa; phylum Chordata; class Actinopteri; order Perciformes; family Serranidae; genus Cephalopholis; species Cephalopholis sonnerati. Next base: position 10,094,545 of record JAGQAX010000006.1, read on the forward strand.
ACTTTAATGTCTCATAAATTGTTTCCTAACATGACCTTTAAATCAGGTGCCTGTTCCAAAACCCTCATGAGGTCTGAAAATACAGGATGTTTTCAGACGTTATTACAGAGAACCAATAACAGCATGTTTATTCAAGGTAGTAAGACGGAGGCTTTGCTGTTGTGCTGCCGTGGATGTTGTGGTTAATGAAGGAATGTGCTACCGAGATCCCCGAGAGGAAAGGATCTTGACTTTATGAGATCCTAATCCGTCATGATTGCACCAAAGGATAAGAGGGGCTTGATGTGGCTTTGGGGAGACAGACTGTACTTCCTCTTATTTGTTATGCAAGACCTACCTGGATCTCACTGTGATGAGTTTTATTTAACACCAGACTCAGGCCAAACAACCTTTTCTCAAGTACAGCACATGTAACAGAGATTTTTTTCAGCTCAGTTTTAACTTCAAAGAAACAATTAAAGAGGGTCGTTTTCCATTCTATAAATTTTGTGTTTCACTAACTCACCCTTGAAAGAAGTCTTTCCAAGGTTTTTCAAGGTTCAGGCTAATGAATTATTCCACCATGGAGCCACTGCGGTGAATGATGGAAACAGCTGACCTAATACATATTCCTGCTGGGACTCTCTCTCAATTTTCACCGTTTATGACCAAACTGGAGTCTCACTGAAGACAACGAGGCCTCTATGAATATTAACTGCACTTTAACAGCTCCAGAGGGACTTTACGTGGAATCTAAATTCACCTTTAACCTTCTGAGTTCTACTTCGACCTTTACCGTTACTCATGTTTTTATTGGTCATACCGTAAAAAATATGGAGGTTAGAGCAGAGTAGCACAGGTTGGGTGTCAGGGAGGGAATATTAAGGAGAGGTTTGAGCATTACAGACACTGGCGATGCTCTGCTCTCTGTTAGGTGTTTGTATCTAAGCATAAAAACACACGTATGAATGGTGGCAGTATTTTTGAGCAAAATAAAGGAGGGAGGAAACGCTTTTCAGTGAGTAGGAGAACAGGAACGCAGGTGGGAAACAGAGGGGCATGTCTTTGACATTATGACGCTATGTCTCAAATCTCATATTTCTCACATGCCGTACCACAATATCATCCGTGTGATGATATTAATCTCATCTGTGAGAGTTACTGAACAAGCCAGTTTCATAACATTTCAAACCTGCAATAAAACTTTATCGGGTGATTCAAGTAAAACCAAATGGTCCAAGATTTTCCACCCAAAACATTTATTATGTAAAAACTATAGTTATATCATGAGATGCTTTGTTTTCAATTGATTTTTGGATGTCAGGACAAGGTCAAAGGCAGAGCTGGACACGTGTCGTGGCAGGGACAGGATGGCCGCTTGAAGGAATAGTCCTAATATGTTTCAATATCCCACACTAAGAAAGTAGAAGCTGTTCTACCCGAACAGTCCTGGGTTGTGCAGAGTCAGAGTCTGCAACAAGCGCTCAAAGTCCTGCACCGTCCATGGCTCTCTGTGTGTCTCTGCTGAAGCAGCACTGCTGCTGTCAGGGCTGATACTCTGCGGGTCATTGAAGGTTATCAGGACATCTGTGGAGAACTGTGGCAGACGGAACAAACCCAAATGAAGGGTCACTGTATTCCTTGCTTCTTCATTGAACTTGGACACACACTGTGTCCCGGTCAGCATCCAGGCAGAGCTGCAGTCTGACAGGGCCAGCTCAGATTTGGGCAGCAGCACAACACCGCTCACTTCAAAAGCACCTGGCTCTAAAGCTTTGTTGCTGCCTGCGATGTCTTCGAAGTGATACCTGGCGGCGTCCTGGTCTGCCACCTGACCCTGGTACTCCACCAGCTCCACGATCAGGCTCTGGTCGGTGTGTTCGTGGGTAAACACCTCCTGGTTGTCCGGGATCTCCCTCAGCTCGCTGACGTCTTTGGCGTTGAGAGGGAGGACGGCTGACAGCGCTCCTCCAAACAGAGGATGAGGCTGTTTGGCGCTGCCTCCAGCACACTGCATCTCTCTATGAAGAGTCTGAGCCGCTCTGGAGAAACAGACACAAACACAGAGCCTGACTTAAACCACCTGTAGCTACATTAACACCGTCTGTTTAAAAATAACATAGATTCAGGAAAACGTAATAATATCTATACATTTACATACAATACATATAAATAACATCTCTAAAGACCGCATGATAAACAGATAGCTCACCAACTGCTACTGCCAAAACTCTCTTCCGGTCAAAGTTTCTTCTTCTTCTTCTCGTTTAATTTTAGGCGCGCTGGACGCATGTCACGCGCTCTGCTGCCACCTACAGGTGATGCAGATACTCACCCAAAAACAGGCAGTGCTGAAATTAATATAAAAATTATTTGAGTAAAACTAAAGTAACAGAAACATGTGCTCAAAGTATCAAAAGTAAAAATTCTTATACAGAAGACTAGCTTCTGTGTGTGGCATATTAATACATATACGAATAGCTGAGTCCAAATTGCAATTGACTTAATACAAGAAAAAAATAAGATAAGAAATTGAGAAGTAAATAATAAAAATCAAAATTATTAAAATAAGAGGTATATACAATTAGTATAAAAGTAGAATTGAAAAATATAGAAAATAAAAATAAAAAAATTAGAAAACATAAATATTTAAAAATATAAAGTACAAAAAATTAAACAATTGAAGAGCAATTTAAGACAACGACGTTAAGTGACATGGTGTTATTCATGGCGGCGAGTTTATATTGTGTGATAAGAATGTACAACATATTAACATAGTATAGTATGATACAGTGCAGTCTAATAAGAAGTATAAGATATTGCACAGGGTGCAGTGTAATAATACTACTAGTAGTAGTTGCTGTTGTTGTAATAAAAATAACACATTATCATTTTTATTATTTTGTTGTTGTTGCTGTAATAATGACATAGTAGTTTAATTCATAATAAGTATTAATTTTATTTTATAAACTTTTAATATTTAAAATCTGCCAAATAAATTTATTGGTGCAAAAATATGCTACAAAATTTCCCTCTGATGTTTATTAGATCAGAAATAAGAGGTATATACAATTAGTATAAAAGTAGAAGAAAAATATGAACAATGAAAGAGCAATATAAGACAACGTTAGCAGGTAAAGTGACAGGGTATTATTCATAGTGGCAAGTTTAGTGTTATGTAAACAGCGTACACCAGAGTAATAAAGCTATAATTGTTAATGACAGTGAGTGTTGTCTGTATTATTATATTATATAGGAATATAATATGATGTGTTAAGACAGTATAACATATTAACACAGTATAGTATGATACAGTACAGTATAATGAGAGGCATAAGATATAGCACAAGGTGCAGTGTAATAGTACTAATGTAGAAGTAGTTGTTGGTGAAAATACATAGCTATACTATTATTATTATAATCATTATTAGTTTTTCTTCTTCTTCTTACTTATTATTATTATTATTATTATTATTATTAACACTGCTGGGTAGTTTAATGTATAATAATTATGAATTTTGCTGCCAAATACATTTTTTTGGTGCAAAAAGTAGGCTACAACATTTCCTTCTGATGTTTTTTACATTAGAAATAAGAGGTATACACACTTTGTATAACTGTAGACTGTAAAAATATAAACAATAAAAGTACAGTTTAGTTTTATGTAAAGAGTGTACACCAGAATAATTAAATCTGTGATTAAGTAATGACACTTAGTGTTGCCTGTATTAGCCTATTATATTAAAATATATAATATATAATATGATGTGGTGAGACAGTATGACATAGTGTAGTATGACACAGTACAGTATAATAAGAGGACATATGGAGCAATGTAATAGTACTGGTAGTAGTTGATGTAATAAAAAATATTATTATTGTTGTTATTATTATTATCTTATTAATATACTGTTGAGTCTTTTCATTTATAATAATTATTAATTTGATTTTAACAGTTACTATAGCTGCCAAATACATTTATTGGTGCAAAAAGAAGGCTACAATATTTCCCTCTGACGTTTATTAAATAAGAAGTAAAAAGTAGCACAATCTAAATACTTAAGTAAATTAAATTAATAGAAGAGAGCTCAGTTAAATTTACATGTATGTATTTATTCTTACAGGTGTCAAAGAGTTGAATATTTCCACGAAGAATGTCTTTATTTGCTGCATACATGATAAAAATGACGATTAAGTGAAATGTTTCCCCACGCTGTCAAACATCTGGAGGTCCCTCTCCTCCTCCAGCTGTTTGTGTTCATTTCCTGGTCAGCTGACTCAGACGGAGCGAAGACAGGCGGACCGCTAGCATCCATAATGATGATCCTGTTTCATCGCCCGGACAGCGTTTGAAATGAAAGCGACAAAACCGTAAAGCTTCCTCAGACCTTGAAAACCCTGGATTAACACCCAAGTCTCTGTGTGTTTGTGTTTGCCAACATCGCGCATCGGATCTTGTGAGAAACAGCAGGTAGTTAGCCACGTTAGCATCCCTAGCTTAGCTTAGCTTAGCTTAGCTTAGCTGCGGAAGCTAAATCTGTCACTGAACCAAGCGGCCTGTCTGAACTAGCTAAATTAGCTAGTAGCTAGCTGTGTTGGCGTTTATATTTGTCCCTTTTCACTTTAATTATTATGGTGTGATAGTGTTAATGACTAAAACGTGATAGATATCGATATTCTGACGTATTTAAATCAATGCTAACAAACAGCTCAACCAGCTAAAGTTGTCAACGGCTATGACATAACCGGCTAACTTACCACTCCTGATGCCAGCTGTGCTCCTGAGATTTCAGTTTCATTTTCAGTACTGGCTCCTTTAAAGGAGACCTTGTTCGGACCTTAGAGCCATTACAGTAGAAGTAAAATAGCTAAATATAGCTATATATTAAATTAGTGAACACAGCATCCTCTCTTTTTTAAATCTCTACGAGGAAAATAAATTGCAATCCATATATTGATTGTAATCATTAATAATCTATAGTCCTCTCTTGAGGCCATCATGGTGCAGTTTCTTCAGCTATTTTGTCCAAACCTGACCTCATCCTGTCTCTATATATATTTTTATGTTATAAATCACTAGTTTGAAATAAATCCAATTCTGCTTTTGTTTGGATTGCATCTTTAAAAGTCCTCTTTTCTGCAACCCTAACATATTAGACTTGGCTTCTCCTCTCTCCCTTTCTGTGTCTCTTCACGCTGTCGCTGCTTCAGAGCGAGCCCTATCCCCTGCTTCTCTTCACCTCTGTTTACTGGAAAGTTCCTCTCCTCTCCTGGCTACTGAAAGGCCTTTTTTCCAATCGCAGTGCCAGAAAAGGACGCTGCTGTGAAAGCCACAGTGTCAGACTGAACTGGATTCAATGGTATAAGTAGTATTGTCGGACTGAGAGAGGTTGTGTGTGTCTCTGTGTGTGTGTGTGAGACTGCTGTGTTTTCCTCCCCTGATGGTTAAAGAAAGGCCTGAGGATCACATGTTGTTTAGTTCAGTGTCACAGAGGCACTTTATTGAGGCACTGTTTTGTTTTGTTGCGCTGTTACATATGGTGTTTGGAACAAGTAACACCCAAACATGGACTCGAGGGGGTATAATTGGAAGAACAGCATGTTTTCCACATCCGACATGGTTGGGTTTTTTACCCAAAGGCACACAGAGCAATGATGATATTTCCTTTCATGGCTAGTGAGACTGAATGCCTGGTCCTACCACAAATATTAGAAATTAAAACTGCTAAATAGGTGTTTACTGACGAGGCATAGTAGAGGAGAGGAACTGTATTTCATAGACAGCTGGCGTAATGGAACTACCACTTTTCTTTTTTGAAAACATGTTCCAGAGGTGTATATTAGATTGCACAGGAAATGAATGAAATCACCACTGTGACTAATAATGAAGTCAGGCTGTTTACCAGCATGTGTTGAGACTAGAGGCATCCTCAGATTGCTCGACCATGACCAGTCTTATTAATGCAATCACTACTGAGCGAGTTTAGATTTACGGTCTGACTCTGTTCATACACTTGATGCTTTGTTGTCCATGTTCTGCTCACAGGCATAACCTGGCTGTAGCTCTGTCTGCGAGTTAAATCACTCACTTATGCCTACCAATATTAGAGTGCTCTCATTGAGCAGGCAGCCATGTGTAACACTCGTGATCAGTAGGACCGTTAGGCTTGGTGCAGGTGTGCCGAAGACTGTCCATGTCATGATCTTTTCCTCTTCCTGTCCTACAGAGGGAGCCAGATCGGGAGGAGCAGTCTGAAGACAACATGCCCCCCAAGTTTAAACGACACCTCAATGATGACGAGGTCACAGGATCCATTCGCAGCGAGAGGGTGAGACACAGGTGGAGGGGGTGGTGGTCATCATCATCAAGAAGCAGGGGATGGAGAAGGCAAACAGATGGATGGGAAAATGGAGTACCTGATGATTTGGAAATTGACAGTATTCTGTAATCACGCTAAGGTTTTGACAGAAGATGCAGATTTTGCTGAAAGATTCCTGTTACATTAGTATTAGTGGAAAAACTGAAGGAAAGTGTGGGAATGCACGAAAGAGAGGGAATCTTTGAAGGAGGTAAAGTAGCCAAATGTCTGGTTCTCATCAAAGTGAGCATCCCCTCCCACCCACCTCCACCTTCCCTGTCCTCTCCCTTGATTCTTTGCTGTAGTCAGTCCTCTGTTTCTCTGTGTAATCCTGTTTGCTATTGTGTTGAACTGGGATCAAAGCAAAGCTTATGGGGAGACTTGCATAACAAATCTCTCCCCAACACCTTCCAAGCTTTTCCCTTTAGTGCCCGACACCCTGCCCTCTGATGATAGCTACCAGTTCTCCCTCATGTTTCCCATCCTAGACAGTGGAAAGAAAGAAAGACTGACGTTGTACAGAAGGAGAGTGTTAGTCCCAAGACTTGTAAAGGTCTTTATCATCATATGGCCTCCATTCTCTCGGCTGTTTTCGCAGATGACAGTGTATTTACAAGAAATTGTCTTTACTGGCAGGGCATTGGCTTGCAGCTGTCAAAATTACAGGATATCCATGGAGTTTTCATCTCTCAGCTCTCTGTATTGGATAGGGTGTTGTGATTGTTAGAAGTTGCTGACAGTGACTGAAAAATTAGAAAATGAGCCTAAATTACTGCTGAACTACTTCTGCATACTGCGATGCAAATGAAATTAATGCTGCTCCTAAAATCAGTGGAACAAGATACAGCGTGGATGCCATGTCTTCCACTTTCACTAGACCTTTCTACAAAAGTGTGATGCATTCACTTGAGAAAAAAATCTGCTTTTTTTTCCCTAAAATTAACAAAATCTGGTCTTGTCTTTCTGAATTAGTGAGATAATATTCATGTTACTTCAGAAAAACAAAGGTTTTAATGGAAAAAAATGACTGTTTTTACATAATAATCTTAATAATCTCATTAATTCTGAAAAACAAGACCATTTTTTCTCAAGTCAGTGCATTACCTTTCCACACCATTCTCTCCCAGTAGCAGGGATTATTGTCCTCCTGTCTGCCATCCAATTAGAAACAGACTCTCACTGTCTTCCTGGTCCAGTTTTCCTCCTGTGAGAATTTAATGCAGCTGTCCTCACTTATTCTCTATGAATAGCACTTTTCACAAGGCGCTTTCCGCCCCTATTAAAGCCATCAGCGGTTCAGAAGTGATAATCATGGTGGCATTTTTGGGAGATAATCTACCCTGAGATCCCAAAAAGAATAGAGAGAGTCTCTATTCTTTCATTGGAAATTGTTTGTGTCCGTTTTGGCTTCCCTGAAAACGGAACGTCGCTGTCAGATTTTGATGTTGAGGAGCCTTAGAGAGCACAAAAGGAAGAGTTTTTATTGAGGTTTGGCAAGCAGGGCAGCAGAGTAACATGAGGCTTTTATTTTTCAGTAAGTCATCATAATGTAAGTGCACTATGACAGCAGCGTACTTAGGCGTATCTGCGTATCTGCTGACAGAAACAGCATCTATTGATCAGTACAGCAGCTATCAGGTCCCTGGAGGTCTGTTTTTATATCGGCAACACTGGTTGTGAGTGCCAGGAGTGTACTCTGTTTGGGCCTTTCAGCTGATAAGATGCTCACACTGGAACTTTTACTGAGCCAAGTCTGAAATCATTCGAATCATAGTCATTCAGTATCCAGAGCTTACCCTTAACTGACCCCTGAACTTTTCCTCTTTCACAGAGGAACCTACTGGAGGAGGACTCAGATGAGGAGGAAGATTTCTTTCTGTGAGTTTGTTTATATTCTGTTCAGGCACTGACTTTATTGTAAATAAATCAAATATATTTAATGTACAATTTACCTACATGATGAGAGCAATAATGCTGACATGGATTGTGAAAGCAGACTACACAAAATCAACAGCTTGTTGTTACGGCTCCTAAATTAAATTAGTGACTTGGCTTTAATAATACCTGTTTTCCAGGAGAGGACCCACGGGACCCAGATTTGGACCTCAGAATGACAAATTCAAGCAGTAAGTACGAACACATTCCACATCACAACTAAAAGCCAGAGGGTCAGAGTAGTTTTGCCAGCACTCTTTAGTTTTGGTGTTGGTGTTATGCAACTGTGGCTCGTCATGTTTACAAGAAGCTGCAGGTTTATAGCAGATTGTGTAAGAGAGTCTGCCATGTGCAGGTTATTGTGTAACCTTCCCAAGACGTCCTGGTCCCTCTGCAGTCTGTTTCTACATTTACCTGCAGTCGGAGGCGGCCAGAGAACAGAAGTTCATTGTTGAGACAGTCTGGCACCCAGAGTCTCCAACCTCTGTTCATGCTCGACAGTTTGTCATTGTTGCGAGCACCCGAAACAAGATGCCACCATTACGGAGTCCAGGAATGTTCTGTGCAATTTGCCCAGGCTCCTCACCTCCGTGTCTGTCTGAGCTTGAACCTTGAGGTCAGGCCCTCACAGTGTGTTTATGTGTGTTTGTAGCAGCCCATGCTTCTCTATGTCCCCCGGTTCCCTGATGGTGTGTTTTGCTCTGGCTGTAGTTTTGCATGTTTATCGTCTTCAACATGCAATCAAGCTGAAGTCCAAGACCGATCATTTCCCGCAGCTCCTTGTCCGAGACAATCAGTGTAATGATGCTGGAAAATGTGATCAATTGTTAGAGAAAACAAATTCCTTTGTCATGCATCTCATCTCTGAGCCTCTCCGCTTTTTGTATGTCTTTGCCAATGCAATCCCTCCCGCTGACCGTGCATCCCTCCAAGAGGTTTTGCTGAGCATTACTTTGAAATAAGAGGGACTGAACGGTAATGTGGAGTAGTCATGCCATGCTCAGGTGTGAGTGCCGTGAATAAAGAAAAGATTTAAATATAATTCTGCAGATACTGAACAGGTGCAGGCAGGTCACCGTGAGGCTGAAAACCATCTGACAGGCTTTTTACTGCCTGCCAGCTGGACAGGTCCAGATATAGAGGAGAGGCTATTGTTGGGAAAACAGATGCTTTGTGCTGTCATGGGTTCCCACAAAAAAGATAAATCCTTGACAAATCCTACCTTTTATCATATATGATTCATGTATTATTTATGATTCTCAAACCAATGTGTGTCCTCAGGGTGCAGTCGCAGGTTGATGAGGTGATAGATGTGATGCAGGAGAACATCTCCAAGGTGATAGAGAGGGGCGAGCGGCTCGACGACCTGCAGGACAAGTCAGGTGAGTCACTGGTGTGATCTCAGACCTGCTGAAGGGACAATAAATGTTCTGCAAAATAAGACATTTCAAGTTCAAGAAAGAATAGGCAAATCAGTCAGCATTAATATCTGAAGGCAGTGCTGTCCTCTGAGTACATTTACAGGCTTCCTTGTCAGTCTTTTAGATTAATCAAATAAAAAGACAGTTGCATTGAACAAACGCTATAAGTAATGATTGTCAACGAACTGTCAAAAAATATTAAGGAATGCAGTTAGAATTTTCCAAAGTGATATCTTTAAATGTTTTTTTTTGTCTGACCAATATTCCATTACTTTAATATATTCAGTATACAAACACAAAGACATGTGGGAAGCTGGAACCACCAAATGTTTGCCAATTGTACATGAAAAAATGACTAAAATGATTATTTTTTTTCCATAAAAACAGATGCAATTTTTTTTTCGATAGACTAATCAATTAATCAGCTACTTGTTGCAGATGATCCCATGGTCATGAGATACCTAGAGAAGTTATGAAATAAGAAAAACTGTTTTGCAGGCCTGGAAATGGTTTGGAATTAAAGTCTGGGTAAAGCAAAGATAGATATGTGTAATGAGTTTGTCACACCACAGAAAAATGTGTCATTAAGCACGCAGCCAAAGATGAATGATTGAAAAAAGTCGCCATATTTCTAAAATTACTTTTCAAGATCATGAAATAAATAGGCAGTTCCCAGTCTTCACGTTTTCAACAAGTGTTCTCTAACATGTTTAATGTGTTTAGATGTAAATGTCAGATTTTATTTTACTGAGACTTAAACAAAATGTTTTGAAAAAGTTTTGAATACAGATTGCTTTGGTAGATTGCTTTTAAAATATGTTGATGAAAATACTTATATAAATAAAGTCCTAATTTAGTGCTGCAAATAAGATACGTGAATGTTCACTGTCTTTGTGGTGAATGTCTAAATGATGCTGGTGACAGTTACTACTGATGGATAGCTAATGTTAGCTTGAGTGGGAGGCTGCTGGCAGTGCAGTCATACAGTGCAGCAGCATCAGACTGTTGTCTCCAACTGAATCTTAGCTTGTAAATCGAACAATTGGCTATTAACAGGTTGATTATTTAGAGACAACACTTACCTAACGATACCTGGTGATTCAATCAAATATACATATTTGATTGAATCACCAGGTATTGTTACTCAGATGTCTGCAATGTCTGGCCATTGTCCGACAGAGAATATCTGAAGGGACATGACAGCAGTCAACCCTAATTTATTAAGATACCGTGTGTAGGCAGGTAGCAAAACCATTATTAGACACATTGGACACATCTATAAAACAGTTGGCTTAAGAAATAAAAGCGTCTAATTGCATTGACATCTACAGGATCTCTTGTTTTCTGTCCCCAAAAAGGGGCAGTGCCTTGACCTTTTGCAAAATACCTGTATGTGTGAGTCTGGCACAAGTAGTTGGAGGCAGATATGTCTAATAATTGAGCAAAGTTTGTAGGTGCTATTAGCTTGCTTATCCTCAGAGGCCTGGGAAGTGTGTGTTGAATGATGTAAGGCTGTGAACATTATGGAAAAGTTTTTAAAATATATTGGTTACAACGTGTGGGAACCCTGTTTGCAGCTCTACATTAAACCTTGTAGGAATCTGTGATATATGTCACACAGTTTAGTTCCAAAAAATCAACATAACACTGACTCTGTCAGCAGTAGCGGGTGCTTACATGTAAATCCACTCAGAACACTTTAAAGGTGTTAATGTTATGTCCAGGTTTAGTGTTTTACCAGGTGTGTGTCTGAAGCCTTTTGACAGGTCTCGCACTCATATTTACACAGCCCCACTCTTTGTTTTCACTCGCTGGATATCGAGCAGGTGTGTGAAATGTGTTTAGCTCGCTCTGTTACTCAACTTCACACACACATGCAAGTCTTTCTACAGCACACGCACAGGTCTTCTTCTTCCCCTCCAGAGATGAAGAGATAAGGGTGAAGTGCTCGTGTCTCTTCCCAGTCTATTAGGTCTAATCATGACACACACAGATGTTATATAACTGCTTCTCTCTGTCAGAGCCACCAGCCAACCAAGACAATGACGCACATCTGGAACACATTTGTGTGTTTGCACGAGTCTTTGTGTATATGGGAGTTTTGCTGCTGAGGTGCGTGTGTGTGCGGCTGATGGCATGTCTCTGCAGTGTGTGTTGTCTTACTAGTACTAGTCTTTATGTGCGTAATATAATATCCTGTGATTGACGTGCAGTTTGCTCTCTGATCTTCGCGCAGGTAACCTGTTGTTAAATTCCATCAGATTAACAAGCATCTTTACAGAAGCCGCGTCTGAGCGCTTCTCTTTGTAGTAGCGACGGGTCGTTAACAGGCACATGGGCGTGGATGCAGCAGACACATGACAAGCACAAAGAATCTAAAGAGGGACAGGGGCTTGGACCAGCACAGCGCTGCACGCTAGGGAGCTGTAACCTTCCTGTTAACATGCATAAACATCAAGTTAACAACAGTATCTAAGAAACAGAGAGACAGAGAGCAGCGTGGGTGAGCGTTTTAGAGAAGGATGTCACGACAAGGACAGAAGGGAGGAAGTCTGAGGAAACGTGTTTTTGGCTCCGCTGTGTATAAATTCAGCAAGTTGTTGTTCACCATTTAATACCAGTAGTTAACTTTTAAAAAAAACCTGTTCATTGCAGTGATCTCACCAGCAGGGCTTACATAACTCTCACACATTGTAACTGCACATGCACGACACAGAGCCAGGCAGTTTTGAGTCACCTTAAACAACATCAAAGTCAAAACAATAGCCTGGTTATTGTTTACATGGTGATTAACAGATGTTTTTTTTCCCTCTCCCTCCATTTGTTTTCCCCCTCACGTGTCCTTGACTGTGCTGCGCTCACATAATGTCCCAGAGAGCCTATCGGACAACGCATCTGCCTTCAGTAGCAGAGCCAAACAGCTGCACAGGAGGATGTGGTGGAGAGACATGAAGGTGGGCTGTCTGTGTGTTTTATGTGTGTGTGTTCAAGCCTGGCACACCTTCACACTGTCTCTTTATTCACTTTCATTGACATTTTAGTCACAGGTTTTCAGTATTATGAAGAGTGTGTTTAAGTAGTCAGTAACTTTTAGAAAAATAACTGTCATATTTGCTGAAACTGATGATCTGTGACAAAACTTGTTTCCCTTCTCCTCCCTCTAGTGCAGTGGTTCTCAGCCTATTTTGAGTCAAGGAAATCACCCCTAAATTGAGGGACATTAGCTCATGGACCCCCATTTTACAAGATTTCACTTCAGGGACATCTTAATTTTGGTTTTTAGATATGATTAAGACCAGAATTCTGTAGTTGTAGTCTACAGTTGAGGACATAACCACGAAGAAAATGAAACCTATCACCAGTATAGTCACTCTTATGACTCCTACTCACACTGGGCTCACTTCTAGAGTGAACTGAATAGTAAACATAAAGTATTGCTTATGTTTCTGGAAACCCAGTGGAACTCCCTCAAGGACCCCTCAGGGTATCCTGTTTGTTTGTGACCTGGCTGCTATAGACCCATTTCCACCAAACACTTTCAGTATGGTACCTTTGGTACCAAAAGTAACCCTTCAGACATGGTACCTAGACCCTAGCGTTTTCACCGCAAACAGTACTCTTATATGTGGGCGGGGTTGTTGTCACTCACTGCTCCATCCAGCACTCACTGTATTTCCTCTTTACTGGTGACACAGTTGGAAGTTTGCACTTCGTTTATCGTACACAGAACGAGGCTGCACGCTGACATTTTCAAAACAAAATAAAACAGGCTGCAGTGAGAGTCTCTCTCCATGGGATATTTATAAATACCCGGTTTGTGCATTTAGTCCTTCTCAGGCAAGCTCAGGGGTTTAGTGTTGCCGGAGTCCACAGGAAAAACGCGACACTTTTTTTTTCTCTGAGTGAGGATTAGAATATATGCCGTCCTGGTCAAAATTAAAAACTAAGGTAATGGTCAAAGTTGTCACAGTGAAATTTAACGCGTGTTGATGGATTCACGTCGTCAACTCATGCATTGAGTAACATTACAAGTAAACGTTCCACCTTAAAAGTTGTTGTGAATGAAGTTATTTTTTCTCAGACTCCAGCTGCTGTGAGAGGCAGCAAAACATCCTTTCATTTTATAGTTACAGTTTACTAATAAAACTCTCCACAGTATGAACAGTGGTTACATGAGCCTCAAAACCAGACACAACTCAGCCCTGAGCAGAGTGACCGTCCTCTACTGACCAATCAGACTGCAGTGTTCACAGCTCCACCTTTTAGTACCAGATCTGTGTGCTAGGTACCCCAACAGAGGGGGGACCAAAAATGGAGACGGTACAGAACTGTTTCATCGGTACCATCCACAACTTTTCACAGTGGAAACGGAAAATAAAAATAAGCATACCGAACTGAAATATACCAGAGCAGAGTGCTTGGTGGAAACGGGCTTTAGAAGCAGAGGCAGGGAGCAGAGGAACATGCCTTCTTTTTTCACAAATATTCTGTCTCTTACTACTGTCAGAATATAACGAAAGTTTCAGCAAATATGACAAAAATGTTTTTTTACCCACTGTAGCTTTAATGTGTGTTGTCTCTTCCACAGATGAAGATGATTATTGCCTTGGTAGTTGTTGCTCTCCTGCTCATTATCATCAGTAAGTATTACATCAGACAAACAAGCACAGTTTATATTTACATAACGTGCAGTACTTGTCATTAAATATTCTTTCTTTCTTTCAGTTCCAGTGATCCTGCGATATCGCTAGTGTCTGATGAAGAGGACGGGGGACAAACCTTCTCTCGTTCTGTCTCTCTATCTCTCTTTCTATCTCTCTATCTCTCTTCTTTGCACACAGTCCTCCACTCCAGCTAGGGGGCGCCAGCCAGCCTCCCACATCATCCTCAGCGTCGGCCTGTGTACCCTCAAGGATCTGGCCTCTACTTGCCCTTAGCACAGATCTTATCATCGGTATTTCCACATCAATGTGCCGTGAGATCAGCGCTAAGGCTCGGTTTGATCCCTGGTTTGAAAATAAGCCGCAGAAAGGGGGGAACACAGGAGACTTGTGGGGATATTTTAATGCAGTTTGGGAGAAAACACTGACTCTCAGCCCTCTAGTCAACGTGAAGGAGTGCTCCATGCCATGATACATATCACGTGTAGGGACCTGTCTTTGCCTTGACCACAGGGAAACTCCAGGTCCTGCATATTAATCACATAGATAGATACTGTAAAGGCAGGGAATCCACGCCCCAACCGTCTTTCTTAGTTTAGCTGGTCTGAATCTGCTGCAGCAGCCTCATATAAAGGGGGCTTTAACATTTAGTGAATGAACCTCAGATGTCTACCCATGATTCCTTGTGTGCCATCTTCTCACCGCCCGAGGATGAGAGCGTTTATAGGGAACATTTTGTGAACACAAGCACATTTCTCCGCTCAACACGAGGCGAGGGAACATCTGAGGTTCATCTGTGTAGTCAAACGGTGGCTTCTTTTAATCATCAAAAAAGTCTCTCTGACAGGAAAGTGATTTCACTTATCAGGTATGTTTCCTCCTCAGTACAGATGATTGGAAAAAGGCCTAGAAAAGGAAGGTCATCTGTTTAGAAAACCTCATGCTTTCAGACATTAATCCACTCCATGAATCACCGCTCTCCTTTTCTGTCTGCCTCTTGATAGCTTGTTATACTGTACAGCAGGACCACGTCGAAGCAAAACATCCAGGTTATGAATGTCTCCTCACCTACCTTCTGGGTTGTGCCGAGCTCTGGGCCAGTTTGGTCACGGCTGTCCTGCTTACCCGCTAGCGACATAAATCTGTCTCTCACTCTGCAGATGGTTCTGTTTGGTTTTAATACTGCTTCTGTCTTTTTTTTCCTCCACTAATTTAAGTTCTTATTTCTGCTGATCGCTCAATGTGACGCTTGTATGAATGCTGGTGTTCCCGTCGCCACAGAGGGGACAGTTTGTCTCTCTGTACTGTTACATTATAAGCAGGGGTAATTTTAAGTGATGCAAGTTAAAAGTTGAGCTGTGAAATAAAACTTGGGTGTCATTGTGTCCCGGTTTATTAACTGTATAATACATTGAAACTCTACATTGTCATTTTATTATTTTTTAAAGTAATTTATTTTAGCTGTAAATATTGATTCTGTAATGATGTACAATACTCTGGCATTGCATTGGAAGACTGTGATATACTGATCCTTTTTGCTCTGAAATAAAGTGATTTTAAAGGGCTCCGGTCTGGTTTCATCTGGTTTGAACTGGTCATTCCTGGGAGGAGGAGGAGGAGGACGTCAGAAAAGACGAGTAAGGATGGAGGGAACAGAAAAGTTTGACTAGGTTGATGGAAAGAAAGAAGATGACTGGAGGTGAAAAGGGAAAAACTAATCGCCATGCCATCCCTCCTCGTCCTGAGCTTTCTTTTATCTCTCATTACCCAACTTTTTTATTGGTCTGTGATTTTACTGGCAGTGCGGAGTCCCAAGATGGCACTAAAGTTTGGAGAAACTGGAGGCCGTGAAGTGATATTGCTCTGACAGACCCGCTGCGTTCGCCCTCTCTGGATGGTAGACACAAACACACACTGACAGCTCTTCCCTCTGCTCAGCCAGCAACCCTTCTGAGGGAGCAGAAATTAAATTGGCCCACAGGGGTCTTTTCCTTCATTGATCTATGGCAGATGGTCTTCCAGCTCACATTAGTTGCTGGTGTGCACAGCAGGGGGTGACGGTCCTATTTCAGCTTTGAAGATGAAGAGGAGAGAGGGTGTTTCAAGTCATAAACTTGTTGAAATGATATAGCTGCAGTCTGCGTACAATCCTGCTCAATTGCAGGGAAATCAAAGGTTGTAAAGTCCTGGTTGGACAAGTGGCTGTAAAATGTTACAGCTCTTTTCAAGACTGGCAGATACAGGTCATTTGCTTTAAGTGCAAAGAGGATGCCTGGAGGTTTGATTTAGCCTCTGGGTGGTACTTTGTCTACAGGGGCACCCTCAGAAATTCTTAATAGGGGTGGCCAGATGGGGGCCACTGATGGGATGGCACTCCAAAAACAAAAGATATAACTGAGTCTCAGGAATTATGTTTTGCTGTAGTATTTAGGATGGTTGAAGATGATGTCAGCAAGGAAAGTGATGACAGCAGGGGAGACACCTGCACACCAATGCAACTGAGCTGGACAGCCACAAAAAAGGTTCACAGGCTGAGATCAATTAAAAAAACATCAATTTCTTTGGGACATGCTTGCACAAAAAGCAATGTGCAAAAAATAATAAATAACAAAGTGACTAAAACAGCAGCAGCAAACATTTCAATCCTTGACTTCCATCAGTGTTACTGACGTGAGTGCTTCACAGAGCACATATAGACACAGACAGATTAGTACCAGGTGTGATCAATCAGCCAGCTGCTACCACTAATTAGATGAGATGGACTCTGAGGAGCAGAGGCCTGACTACCAAATCACAATGACCTGTCCTGTGTGTATTGTACTATTCGCAACATCCTCAAACACCAATGTGTGACAGCAGAACATATATGAATGTACAAAAAATACAAATATACAAAGAATTATTTAAAGAAAAAAAGTACAAAATATGACAAAGCATATCCAAAATGAGAGCGATGCCTTGTGTCTGTGTATGTATGTGAATCGACTGGAGGTCTATTCTTTATTAGATTTTTATTTATTAGTAGTTTTTTACATTGAAATAAATGAACTTTTGCAGCAGATTTTGGACAGACTGTACGCAGAACTTTAGCATTAAAACAAATGAATTTACAAATTGATGAATGTAATACAGCTCTATTTTAACTTTTTTTTTCTGAGTAAAAAGTTCGATGGCATGTTTAGCTAGCTAACGTAGCATGCTAGCTGTGTAACCTATACAATGCTGATTATAACTTTCCTGGTTTTGTCTTTGTGCTGTTGCATGTGCATATTCCATAAGATTAGACTGCAAAAAAATATATATATATATTTAAATGAACTTTTCTGCAGTTTCTGCAGAGGCGTTTCTATCCATCCATAAAGCATTTCTTTGTGTTGAATACTAGGGGCGTACTCCGTATAATACGAACATAGGCACACAAAACAAAACTGTAGAAACAAGGGGTTAAAAGTTTTCGCATACTGATATACTTTGGTATTTATTTTACAGTTGATGTTTTACAAATACAGCACAGTCAAAGTTCCACAACAATCCAGTTAATGTGTCATGTATCTATACATGTTAGGCAATTTATTGTTCTTCAAATAGCCTGATTGTCCTTTTTCTTAAAATACAAAGATACAGCTTAATTTGAAAGAGTGCATTGATTGTAAGGAACAGAACATTTACTGGGAACAAGCCTTCTCAAGTTTAGTGGAGACTCATGGGTACCCAAAGAACCCATTTTCATTCAGATATCTTGAGGTGAGAGTTCAAGGGACACCCTTGAAAATGGCCATGCTAGTTACATCGCCAACATTTAGCCTACCTTCGGAGCGTTGCCGACAAGCTATACCAACAGGGTTGCAACCAATGAATGCCTTATGTTGTCTAGTTTCATGAGATACCACTTCCTGCTAGCCTAAAAAATGAGCACGCTACAGCCTCTTAAGCAACATAATTTCGGCCTCCAATTATCTCTGCAGGGAGGGCAGCAATTATATGAGGGTGGCCAAGGCCCGCCCAGCCCACCCCTGGGGACGCCACTGTTTGTCTTGCTGTATGCAAAGGAAAACAATAATTCAGTGTTACACTAGACTGCATATTTGTGCATGAGAGGAAATTTGTATGCTCTCTGCCTGCAGAGAAACGCCCACACTGGCAGCAAAGCATGTTTTGGTCCTCTGTTAGGGGCTCATACAGGATGACTTCAGATTCCCGGCATAGCGGCAGTTATTTGAGTCATATAACAGTGAGTTTGACTCATAAGGGAGAAAAGTGGACAGTGTGCCAAGCAGCATTAGTCAGTCACACACACACCCTGTCCAGTGCAGAGATCAGGGAGAGGTGGATGTGTCAGTAGCTAGAGGATGCACAGAATACATTTCCATGCGATACACTTGGGATTCTAGTGTATAAAACATTGTTCATATGTTAAAACACTCCTGATACTCTATTTTTTACCTCTTTCTCACTCCTCCTACTTTCCCAGGAGATTCTTTCTCCACTTGTTTTCTCCTCTTTTGTCTCCATTTCTGTTTACATGTGGTTTTACTCTCGTCTTTTCCTCCTTTGATGATTTATTCACTACTTGGTTTCACGTGTCTCACATTCCACCCGCTCGTCAGGTTCTCATTGTGGAGATATTTCCTGTAAGAGGATGGATGTGTTTTCTAATTCAAACACATAGCTGTACTTTATTCATCCACTCATCCATCTGTCTAACCAATCAAGGCAACAGTTGCAGGTACGACCAGCTGTCTGTAAACAAGCCCTAACAGAGGCAGATGGAGCTGGCATCAACCTGCAAGAGGAAGAGTGCATTTCGTAAGAGTATGCACCCTTAAACGCTGCAGCCTTTGCCCTCTAGCCTCCCTGGGGTGAAGCATCTGGGTCAGGTGGTGTTTTAAGGTTTGGGGTGGCCTGGCAGGTCAGCAGAGATGGATGCACATGAAGCATGGATTGATTACTGAACGGGCCTACTGGGCATAGGCTTAGGGATCCAACGTGTCAGGGGGGGGGGCCCCTGGTCTTCACTTGCAAAATGTCATTCAAATTAACACATACCGGCTAGGAAGAGGCAATGACCACAAAGAGACACGAAAAGACCACTAAGACATGCAAAGAGACACAAAATAACCACAAAGCGACAGAAAACAACCAAAAACAACATAAAATTACATAAAAGACACAAAAATTCCTCAGAAACTTACAATCAAATACAAAAACACACCAAACAACCATAAGGAAACACAAAGTTACTACAATGACACACAAAATTACCTTAAAGACACACAAATTACCACAGAAAGACACAAAAGAATTACAAGTTACTGCAGATTACTGCAAAGAGACACAAAATGATGTCAAAGACACACAAATGACTACAAGAAGACATTAGACAACCACAAGGAGACACAAAATTACCTCAAAAAGACACAAAACAACCACAAGGAAATGCAAAATTAATACAAATTGATACAAATGACTACAAAAAGACACACAAACAATTACAAAAAGACACAAAACAACCACAAGGAGACACAAAATCACTTTCAAGACACACAAATGACTAGAAAAAGACAAAACACAACCACAAAAAGACACAAAAAGACCACAAAAAGACACAAAACAACCACAAGGAGAAACAAAATAACTACAAAGAGACACAAAAGGACTACAAAGACACACAAAAGTTAGAAGACACGCAAACAACTACAAAAAAAAAAAAAAAAACAACCACAAGGAGACACAAAATGACGACAAAATGACAGAAAACTACCAAAAAAAGACATAAAATTATCTCAAAGACACACAGATGACTACAAATGGACACAAAACAATCATAAAGAGACACAAAATTACTACAAAGAGACACAAAATGACCTCAAAGACACACTAATGACTACAAAAATACACAAAACAACCACAAGGAGATATAACATCACAACAAAGTGACAGAAAACTACCAAAAAAGACATAAAATTATCTCAAAGAGACACAGACGACTGCAAATAGACACAAAACAACCATGAGGAGACACAAAATTACTACAAAGAGACACAAAATGACCTCAAAGACACACAACAACTAGAAAAACACACAAAACAACCACAAGGAAACACAAACTCACTACAAAGAGACACAAACAACTATAAGGAGACACAAAATCTGAAAAAGATGCATCATGACTGTAAAAAGACACAATAGGGTCTGTGTGTCTTGCTCCTGTGTCTGAGACAAGGTGCGGCCCTTTGCATATCTGTGCCCAAGGGCCCGTTGTCTGAGAACCTGCACATGACAAAAGTCTGAACATACATAGAAATAAGAAGGTGTGAGGAAAAGAGGTGTAGGAGAGGAGCCAGGACAGATTTAAGGAACCCAAACAAAGACGCAGGATATGAGGGTAAGCTGAGACCCGTAAAGCGAGGGGTTGTTGTGATTGGAAGGTGTGTGAGTCTGCACACCTGCCTCATTGCGTGCATCTCTGAGCAAGCGTCTCACTTCCAAATCTTTTCATCCTGCCTCTCTTAAAAATAAACAAGAGATCATCCTCCGTATCACGTGACCGCAGAGGCGAGCCTCGCAGGCAGCGGCTGTGATTTTGTGTTAAAGCAAAGAGACGAGAGGAGGAGGGACTGAAACAAATCCACCCCGGCAGCAAGTGACAGGAAGTGAGCTCGGGGAGCAGCGGTCTGCGGCGGCTCACTCATGTTGTATTAAATATACATTTTAAAAAAACAGAGGAGTCTGCAGCGTGTTTACACACACACACACACACCGCCCACAACAAACTCAGCTGAAGGGACCCAGTGTATGTCAGGGTCAACGCCAAGCATCCGGTCATCGATTGACTTGTAACCTCGACCCCTCTTAATGACAACCTTATCGGCTGCTTGCGTCACCTTCTGGCACCTCACCAATATGAAAGGGGACACCGGCTCCTCAGGAGGTAATTGTATCCAATGAGGCCCAGCTCGCCCTGCCATGCTGGGGCCAAACCTCAGCTGAATCCCCTTTGACACATGGGACTGCATCACGCATATCTGGGGATGTTTCTACAAATAAGACATGAATAAACGACACAAGTGGGGCCGAATTACACAAATTTAAAAGACAGAGCGCGGCCCCGCTGGACCCTGGAATCCAAAAAAATTAGTCCATGCAGAAAGACAGACTCAAACTCATGTAAACATTGCATGTTTTTGTCCCCAAAACAACCAGCATCCCACTACTTTTTCTTTTCTTCTTCCCTCCCTCCTGCTTTGCCTCTGACCCCCCTCTCCCTAACGTCTCCCCCTCTCCCCTCCCCTCCCTCCCTTTAACCTCTCCTCTCTTCCCTTCTTTCCCTCCTTCCTTCCCCTCCAGATTGTATAAATATCCCGTGAGCTGTTGGGGAGAGCTCAGTGTTACAGACCTGTCCACTGAGGAGAGACAGAGAACAAGAGAGGGGAGGACAGAAGAAGAAGAAGAGACACCTGAGAAAAGAGTGAGGCAAAATAAGAAAGAAATTCAGCACAAGGAAATTTGGATTTAGTAGATGATTAAAGGAGAACTCCAGTTGAGAGCTGACACATAGAAGAAGACTGCACAGAAGAAAGAGATTCATCAGACAGTGAATTTAAACTTCTGATCCGTGTTGAAGGACCGTCTCCAGCATGTTCCTCCTCTTCTCGTTGTGTATGTCTGGGCTCCTGCTGCAAGGTGACGCACAGGACCGAGCTGCTCTGTGGAGAGGAAACGACCGCAGTGGAAGATGCCAGTACACCTTCACCGTGCCCAGTCCAGTCGAAGCCAGCTGCCCACAAACCGGTGGCCCCGAGATGGAGGGCCTGAAGGCTAGACTAAGCCTGCTGGAGGCGCTGGTGTCCCGGCTGACTGGAGGGGACACTGGAGGTACCCAAGGGGCCGGAGCCGGAGCCAGAGCTCAGACTGGGCTTCAGGAGGCTCTGAACCGGGTGACGGGGGAGAGGAACCTGCTGCAGGGGGAGAAGGAGCGTCTGGAGAAGGAGCTGGGGGGGCTTCAGCGCAGGATGGAGGAGATGAGGAGGGAGACGGAGAGGCTGAGGAACAGACCCTGTCCTCCACAGACCCCTGCGGTGCCACCGAGCCCCCCTCTGCAGGACAGTGGCCTGATGAGACCTGCTGGGGGTAAGAGTTACACTCAAACCACCACAGACTTTATGAGCTATTCAAAAAATGTTAATGACATTTAAAAATAGGAAATTAGATTTATGGCTCGTATATGTTTATATTCCAATCTCCCTGTCCATCCTGCGATTAAGATGCACAGCTAGACCTGCTGACAGGCTGTCCCTCTGTTGAAATGTGTATCTGGTGACTCTGACTGAAGGATAAATTGAAGCTTTAATGCCATCACTTAATGATGCATTAATGCCATCTTTATATGGCTATAATCCACATAATATTCCAGTGCATTGCACAAGCACAGAGGTCCCATTTGTGTGTGTGTCTGTACTCAACAAAGATAGCCAATATAACTCCCCCTGACACCAAATCTTCCTACATAAATCCCCTTAAATACAACAGTGGAATAATGTGTGTGCATGCATGTACCTCTCTGTGTATTTGATGTTTTGGCTGCCCCATTACTTGGCTCAGGTTTCTGTCATTTATGTGTGATGGTGGCAGGCCAGAGAGGGTCAGTTCAGTATTTATGAGCAGATCCTGCTTTCTTTATGACTGGTGTTTCCCTCTGCATGACGAGCAGGGCGTGAATAGCCTATTTGGGAAGGAGAGGGGGGGCTGAAATGCGATGCACACTCTGGAAGTGGTAGTTCCGTGCCAGGGTCTCATCTCAGGGCTTTTGATGACGCCTGATGGGTCAGGGCTGGTGGGGTTGGAGGGTTGGAGGGGGGGTGCAGAGGGCTTAGGGCCAAGAACACTATACTTCCAGGGGTTAGAGGGCTGCACAGAGCTGGGGAGTTATCTTGGAGCCAGTGAGGTTAAGCTCCGGTATTCTGTGTGTTTGCAGTGGCCAAACATCTGTCTAATTAGCCCGTGTGCGCGTCTTTTCACCCAACCTCTGTTAGCCACCTAGCCACCATCCCCCCCTTTTCTTCCCTCAGTTAAGCCATCGCTCTGTTTGCCCTCTTGGCTCCCACAGTGTATTGCTCGTAAATCCCAGCAATAAATCCTTCCTTGCCATCTCCCCGTCCACCAGACATCTCTACTCCCTCTGCATCAGGAGAGTTTATATACTCTATCTCCTGCATACTCCAGGTTATCTGTTAAGCTCCTCATGTTTGCACCTGCAGGCTGAAATACACGAAGAGAGACCCTCAGAGCGCGAGGCAGATGTGGAATAGATCATAGAGAGAGGGAGACATGCAGAACAAGAGCGAGGGGATGAAAGTGTTTTGGCAAAGTTCATAAATTTAAAAGAAAATATTTTTCAAGTTTACAACTCAAGCAGTGGTTATGACTTTCAATAACAGTTACCCCTCAAAATATATCAGCTGATACATTGTAATGTTGATTTATGACTTTAAAAATGGACCTACACAAGCCAGCAAGCTAAAAGTTACAATATTCTTTTTAAATGAAGACCTGGCTTACAGCAGTGGGGCCATGTCATTGTTTTGCATGTTACAAGTCTAACATGTTTGCACTCAAGTCCCAAGTCCCCTATTAGTTTGTAGACTCCCGTTCTGAAGCCTCAAGTTCATTTTGGCTGTCACCATCTTGGTTTTTTGGAGCCAGAGGTGACCATATTTGGGTGAGAGGCTCGTGCTGTGGAGGAGCGAGGGGTGGATCCGACCAAGGAGCCAAGGACACTATTGGCAGACAGCCTGTCAATCAAAGTGGCCCCACCCTTAATTATGCTTCACTTCAAGCCTTAATAAAGAAAATTAATTAAATTAGCTATAGAGACCAATTTTTTTTGTACCAGGCTGTTAACATGTTTATTGCTGCTGTGAAGTTGAGTATTTTAACATGGGGGTCTATGGGGATTCTGTGGGGGCTTCCAGAGTCAGCCTCAAGTGGCCATTCAAAGAAATGCCGTTTTTGGCACTTTGTGTCAGATGTTCATTGATTTACGAAATGACGGGAAATGAATTGATCTGTTCCACACTTTTTAAATAACCTGGGCTACTTTTAAATCTTTGCGCTTTGGGGAAAGTATCAAGTTATTTAGCCAAAACACTCAAGTCCAAGTGGGTGCTGAAGTCCAATTTGAGTTGCAAGTGTTTTTGATTTTGTCAGGTTGAGTCTAGCGTGATCAAATTTGTGACTCAGGTCTGACTGAAGTCCAAGTCACGTGACTCGAGTCTTCATCTCTGCTGTGCTCAAAGCAGAACAAACAAATTTGTTTTCAGGTTACAGTCAGTCACTGAGAGGACCATGCCTGTGCAGTCTGTCACGTTTAGCTCATTACCAAAACAAAGTTGATTTCACCGTGTCTTTCATATGTTTACTTTTCGTGAATGTGCAGCCAGCAGGGTAACTCCTAAGATGTTTCAATCAGCATGCACATCATGCAGCAGGTAGAGGGAATAAATGGCCAGATTGTCGCCAGTTTTGAGATGAATTTAAGTGTTGTTTTCTGTCTGTTGATTCTACCATGAATTATGAATGTGGAGGAAAAATAAAAGCCTAAATGCAAAAGTGTTTCATGACAACAATATTATGGGAATGCTGGAGTTGAACTTCATGGAGGACTGGACCCAAATAAGATCAAACAGCTCTGCTGAACTCTGTAAGCAGGGGTTGATTAGGCCGCTGGCTCCTCTGGCTAAACCTTCCCCTGGAAATAAGCCCCGTCTGGTCTGCGAGGTTTATGGTATTCTGCTCAGTGACATCCCAAACAAAGAGGCAGGATATGAGGGCACATATGGCACACATCCACACACACACACACACACACACACACCATGGGGAAAAGACAGTAAGAGGCCGTGGCTGCTTACCTGTGATGATGATGAATGGCTGTGTCCTCTGGGAACAGCCTCACAGGAACCCCAACGTAACCCTCAAAACACCGCTGACCTTTTTCTTTACAAACTTTTAAATGGGCTCAACCCTTACCTTTAACAACTTTCTCATGTCGCTGGTGTTCGTCAGCTGCTCCATTACCAGCTCCCCTCTCCTCTTCATCAACGCTGAGAATCAACATCAGCTTCCAGATGCTGGTGCTTAATGTTCTCTGCATCATTAGGACTCATTATGCGCCTGACATCACTGGACAAACTGCACGTGCGAGAACACCCGGGGCATGTGCTCGCACACAAAGCAAATAACTGTGGACACACAAAAATGCACTTTTTATACTTCCATGAAAACACACTTGAGAAGCTGATTTGTCTTTTGTAAACATCAGCATGAGGAGTACACAGTGTGCAGACATTATTTGACACTGTTTATTTTCCACAGTAATGGTTTCACGAAGGAGTCAAAATGAGGACAGGGTCGGGGGTAAACGGGGAGAAACAAGAGGAGGGATGAATAAAGGAGAAGAGAAGGAGGCTGATACTTGACACTTATACAGAGGAGGAGGAGCCAGATGACTGGTTTAAAGTTTTGAGGACATAAAGCTGACAGCGCTCATGGGATGGGTGTTGAATGAGTGTGTGTGTGTGTGTGTGTGTGTGTGTGTGTGTGTGTGTGTGTGTGTGTGTGTGTGTGTGTGTTATGGTCGTACAATCTACCGACTGCCTGACTCCGGAGCAGCTGGGAATCCATTCAGCGGTGTTTGTTTTCTGCTGTCACATTCCCTGCTGTCAGTAGAGCCATAGCCACGTTTGGGTACACAAACAATCTCCCTTAACTATTGTACGCTGCATGTGAAATGTGCAACAGGAATCACTAGACTCTGCATGTGTGTGTGTGTGTTTAGGTTCCAGTCAAATGTCTCACCTGATGACCAGGCCCAACAGGCAGGGAGACAGCAGCAGTTTGAGAGGTGGGACATGTTTTCTGCAGCATCACCTCCACCTTGCAGTTTCCTATTCAACTAAATCCATGTCTCCATCTCTCCCTGTCAGACTCAGCGTGGCAGTATGGACCTCCAGGCTTCCAGGAGCTGAAGGCGGAGGTGACAGAGGTGCCCGCTCCTGACGGCTCTGAGGACAACACAGGTCTCTCTTTTCAGTTTTAATTATTCTTTGAATTAAGGTTGAATTGAGGAACATTTCAGACATCCATTTTTTTCCATCATTTCTGCATGATGATGAGTCTATTTGCAGACTTGTTTGATTTATTATAGCGAACATCAAGTCATTTATTTTTATATTTTCATTAAATTCAGGGTCCCTAACAGCAGTAATATAAAGGCAATTAAAAGTTAGTGTCTTGCTGCAGGGGGTGTAGCACACCAATCTATAGGCGGGTGCACTGGATGTATGCTGTATGCGGATAACCAAAACCACACACAAATAAGCCCCCTTTCCAACAGAAACACACCAGAACTTCCACCAGTCACACACCAAACCTTAAATTATATCACCTCAACTCAACAGGTGAACTCCCACTGCACCAGCCGCCCCTGTGACCGCAGGCCAACACCACCTGCAGCACTAAAAGATAAAACTATACATTTGAGAGTTCAATTTACTAAAATACAAATAAAACAATGTACAATAAATAACATAAAAGATAATATAAACTAAATGACAATCAGCACTTTGCCTGTGAATTGAACACAACACATGTTTATCTGCGTCCAGCCACAGGCAAACACTGTTTAATATCAACAGACACTCATACCTTTCCTCTGCCTCTTTCCCTGGACTTTCTTTTTGTGAAGTGTCCTCTTTTGCAATTAAAAATACAACAACTTCAAAATTGAGACTTAAAAAACCAATACCTCAGGATATGTTTGCACCTCTACACCACCTTAACAATAAAATCTATTTAAAACACAAGGTTTGTTTGGCTCACCAGGCAGGCATGTGCACAGGAGTGTTCACAGATGACGGATGAAGCTCACACACCTGTGCTCCATGAGCCTCTTAACAGCACAGCACAGGTGCTCTCAACCTGATTGGCCAAATTTCACCTGGGTCCTAGTGTCCCGCTGCTACATTAAGAAAATGTGAATGAATCCAACAAAAGTTTTTATTTCGCAAGTAAGGGTTATCCTGTGGATTCTTTGACCACTGGTAGCACAATGGAGCTACAGAGTCTTTTGTTTGTATCAATGTGATACACACTCCTGCATAATGCTACTCCACTGATAAACAGTTTGCAAATGTTTTACAAGTTTTTGTGTCTAAGTGACTAATGGGAACAACAGTTTTTGAAACTGTGTTGGTATTGAGCAAGAAGTTGTTGAAACAGGCTGCAATGTAATTACTCGTTTGCACAAGTGTCTGACAACATTATAGAAAGGGATCCCTACAGATATAGACCTTCTTGGTAAAGACTACAATCCATTTTGTTCAACTGGAAACAGCCCCATTTAGATTAACAGTAATTTTATAATTGTATATCACACATCTTTCAAAGTCGACAGAAGTAAAATAAAACTTACAGAAACTAAAATAAACCCTTGAAATTCACCCAGTTAGATGTGAAAACATACTGGCTCTATACATGCTAAAATGCTCTTTATTTAAATGGAGTCTGGTGGGTTTGGCGATGGCGACCTCGGGGCTCTGTCTGCAAAAACAAAAAAGGTTCTTACTATTTAACAGAAAGGCCTGTCTCTTTGGGGATCCTCTCCATACTGTAGAATAACAATCTGAGCCCATCAGTGGCAAAACAAGCACTTTTAGTGGGCGTACGTTGATGGTGCGAACACTCCCGGAGCGGATACATTGCAGTTTGTTTCGCCGCTGCCACCTGCAGCCTTCTTACTTAATACTGGGCTAGTTTCAAAAATTGTTGTTCCCATTAGTCACCTAAACACAAAAAAATGAAATTGAATCCAGGTTGAAAAATACTAAACTTGCCTTTTAAGGATATGCACAATGCATTTGAGTAAGAAACACTACATGTAAACAACAATGAAGGTAACTTCTGCTCGTTTCAAGAAATAAATGGCACCTTAAAGATAAAATTCGTGAGTACCAGAAGTTTCATGAAGGAGCCCCAAATGCTGCCTGTAATGGTCAGAAAAATAGACTCAGCTGTATCCCCCTCAATAAAGATGTAAAGAACACATGCTCTGTAGTCAAACAGCTACAACTTGCAAACACACCAGTAAAGTCCTTTAAAATCTACTCCAAACAGCCTATACCCCTCTCACTCACCCCTTCCCCTTCCTCCTCCTCCCCCTCTGTCCATCTGACCTGGCAAACATGACACTCAACCCCCCCTGCTGACAGCCTCAAAGCAAATACTGCTATTAATACTGCAGCATTTGGGGCGAGAATACCAGAGTCATGCCAATCCGCAGGTATGAGGGCCTGGCCGAGTTTCACGTTTGTCTCGTAAATGTAAAAGGAAAGCACCCCTAACAAGGGTGTCACACACTGTTAACCCCTCCCCCTTCTCAAGTCTGCACCATGTGCTACTGAATGCCTCTCAGCAGGTTCGATTGTTTGGGAGATCATGAAAATACACGTGCAGTTAACACGTGAAGTCATACAATCTCTGATGAGACCACGCCACAGGGAAGCTAAATGGTAATGGGTGTATTTATAAGACGTATATTTCTATCCATCCTTGATCTGGTGCTGCGTCCCCGACCGGAGAGCAACTGTGTATTTTAGGAAGTGGTAAATATACAGCCTGCCTTATCGTTTTCCCAGTAAGACAAGCAGCGGGGAGTTCCTGCCCAGGATGAATTGTAGCCCGGTAACTGCTCTGATGGCGGTGACTCAGACAAAGTTGTGGCTAACAGAGATGTCAGGCAGCATCTCTAGACCTGAAGTCTGCCTCTATGATGAGAAATGATGGCCTCATCTCACCCCTGACCAGCTATCGGATTACCTTAATCGTCCCCTTGGCCACATACATGTAGATCCCCTTAAATGTACTGATGGTCTGACTTGTGTCCTGAAGTCACCTCAACGGAAAACTTCACCACCCAAAATGACCATTTGTACATCAGTTAGTCCCCCCATGTTACACTGAATTTGTGAAGTAGACTTTGTTTTTCTCGCATGCCTCCACAGTGAACGAAAAATCCAAAAATTGAGAAAAATCTTGATGAACTGAAGTCATAGGAGTCCGCGCTGAAAAACAATAAAACTAGCAATTTCAAAGCATCCATTTACAAACTTGAGCAGTACAAATCAAGTCTTATGTATCCAGTTGTCTGCTTTGTTCTTCTGGAGTACCCAGAGAAAACCCACCCCACAAACTCTGCACAGAAGGACTCCCCCACCCAAACTTGAAAATGTTTCACAAATCATGTTCCTCTTCTTCCTGCTCTCAGGTTGTGGAGAGCTGATTTCAGTGGGTGAGCCGGTCACTCACAGGAAGGCAGACAACATAGCAGGTAAATATGGTGTTTGGATGCAGGACCCTGAGGCCGTCTCTCCTTATGGACCCAACATGATATGGCGAATCGACACCATAGGCTCTGACGTCAGGCAGCTGTTTGGATATGAAGACATGGAACAACTCTCCAAAGGCTTTCCATCTAAGGTCAGTGTCAGTGGATGATGTTTGGTCATGGGAAAAAGCCAAAAAATCTAAGGTCAGTCCTATTTATTGTCTCATGTTTTTACAGTCACAGGTCCTGATATTGCCAGAGCTGGTGGAGAGCACTGGTGCCACTCTGTACCGAGGCTCTCTGTATTATCAGAGACGTCGCAGCCGCTCCATCATCCGCTTCGACCTGGCCTCTGAGACCACCGCAGCCCGTCGTGACCTCCCCCACGCCGGCTTCCACGGCCAGTACCCCTACTCCTGGGGCGGCTACACGGACATCGACCTGTCTGTGGATGACAAGGGACTGTGGGCCGTCTACTCCACCAGCAAGGCCAAAGGAGCCATCGTGATCTCACAGCTGGACCCACACAGTCTGGAGGTGAAGAGGAGCTGGGAGACCAACATCAGGAAGAACTCTGTAGCCAACTCCTTCATCATCTGCGGCAAGCTGTACACCGTGGCCAGCTACACGGCGCCCGACACCCTCATCAACTACGTGTACGACACTGAAACCAGCCAGGGGAAGTCAGTCGCCATCCCGTTCAAGAACAAGTACCGCTACAACAGCATGATCGACTATAACCTGGCCCAGAGGAAGCTGTTCGCCTGGGACAACTTCCACATGGTGTCCTATGACATCCGGCTGGGGCGCCAGCAGGCCAACTAGGGCCGCCATGAGTGACTGCTGAAAAGCGACATTTGCTCACCTGTTCCTGCTTCAAAGACTCAAAGCATTAGAGCATAACGATGTGTGGTAGCCGTAGTTAAAAAGACAACACCAGTCAACGTGTAGCGAAGCCTAACTACCAAACTCCAAAGTGACATGAAGACGTTTCAGGAACAGTGTCTCCCGCAGGTGTGCTTTTTGTTTTTATTTTCTCCAGTGGGAGGGCTTTGGCTGTGGCACGGCCCACGAGCATGTTTTTAGAGGAATTATTTTTGTACTGCCTTTAATTCAGATGTATAATTTTGTTGTTTTCTTGATAAGCTATATATATATTTGAGGACTGAAAGATGAATGCATTTTATTACAAGCTAAGTGGGATAATCAATGCGTACAACTAACAACACAAACTCCTGTGGTACTACACACCCTGCAGTGTTTCACCAGTCACCATCTTGTATTAAATAAACTGCTCTCTCACTCGGCATGTATTGAATATTGCATGTACTTGTACACTGTAGTCAACACAACGACGTAATGTTCAAATGAAATAAACTTCTTCCTAAATTACAACAGTATATGTGGTTATTATGGTCTTATATACAAGTATTTGTTCCACTTTATAGAGGGCTTGTAATCTCAATTCTTAAACTTCTTAAAGGGACAGTTCACTCCAAAATCGCAAGATGGCACTTGACTTGTGGTGCTCAAAGTGCCAAAAAAATACATTAGAAAAACTAAACAGCAATGTCTCTTTTCAGAAATCATGACCTGATAATTCTCAGACTTTTTTGTCAGCAGTTTCATGTAGGAATTATTCTCTGTCTTCTAAATCACCCACAGAAGGAAGCATACATGGACAAGCTCGTGCTCATGACAGCATGAGATGTAAATATTTATGGTGTCCTTCTCAGCTAAGCTGTAACTTAAGCTACCTCGGTGGTGTTTGAAGCTACATGTAGATGCTTCCTTCTGCACTGTGATACATTTGGCAGATGTTGTTCCTGGATAGAAAATAGTTCCTACATGAAACTGCTCACAACAAGGTCTGTGGATTATCTTGAGTAACCAGGTCATGAT
The DNA here is from genome assembly GCA_019142605.1 of Cephalopholis sonnerati. Classification (NCBI taxonomy): domain Eukaryota; kingdom Metazoa; phylum Chordata; class Actinopteri; order Perciformes; family Serranidae; genus Cephalopholis; species Cephalopholis sonnerati. Next base: position 10,126,184 of record JAGQAX010000006.1, read on the forward strand.
TTCTGGAAAGAGACATTGATGTTGAGTTTTTCAATTCTGTTGGCGCTTTGAGCACCACAAGCTGAGTGCCATCTAGTTCCATTATATTTGAGATAAGGCAGACACCTCTAAGGCCGATATCTCAGACACTTGGCAACTCACACCAAAACAATCTGGACTGATAAATAGCACTACAGGTAAGAAAAACAATATGCATTTTTAATTTGGGGGTGAACTGACGTGTTCAGCTATGAACACTAAACCAACTGGATTTTCTAAAAAGAAAAAGAAAACAAAACAGCATCGGCACAAAGTTTAAAATAAGGCTCTTTTTCTTGACTCATGAGAAGTTGACTTTTTGGAGAGGTGTGGTTCTCACAGGACAGCAAAGTAATGTTTTTCACATCAGTTAAAGGTCATGTATAGCTTTTGGGTAGCGTCGTTGAAAACCTGTTGGACTGAGGACTGTTGAGTCACAAATGTCAGATGATGATTTAAAGGGCGACCCTACAGGTGAATAGACTCAAACTTTTCACTCATAAATCATCATACAAAACCTGTAATGAAAAAGTCTTGGTGTAAGTCATCACTAAGACTTTTTCATTACAGGTTTTCTGAAAATTTATGTTTAAAAATGCAAATGTTGCTTTACCTAATTGAATATGTGCTAATTGCATACGTTTCCAGAACAGAAATCTTCACTAAAATAAACAGCTGGATGTGTATTTTGGACGTTTTCTTTCCACTAATGTGAAAGACATCAAAACAAATCAACACTGACTAGTGCATGAAATAACTATGTTTTCAAATCAGCAGATTTTAATTAATTTATTGAACACCAGATGTCTTGTAGCCTGTAGACTGGTGGTGTTTCTCATTGTCAAGGATCCTTCCTTGCTAGGACAAGTCCTTCCAAGGAAGGATCCTACAAAGGCAAGGCAACAGTCCTTTCTAGCATTCAGTGAACCACATAAAAGACTAATGAGAGTCCCCAGGTGTGCATCGTTAACCTTCAGTGGACTGAGAGGGTTTCAGGGTACTGTGGTAATTTTGGCACTTTCTAATGTTGTACAATTTGAACAGATGTAAGCAGTGTTTCAAAGTGACATGACATTAAGGGAGAATATATTTCTGGATTATACTTAAAAAACAGGTGGGCTAAATGAAACTTTTGTGGCACTATCACTGCTGTAATTTAAAAACTTTATGTTTTATCTAAATTGCAGTATGAGGTTTCTGTCAGTATATTTTTATGCTGGTATGATAAAAACTCCTGCAGATATTAATCCCAATAAATGACAAACTTCTCTAAATCCTGCCGAGCTCCGCTGGAGCAGGTCTCATCGAAGAGGCCCCGCCTTCACTTCCAGCAAATTGTGCGCAAAGTATTGTGGGTACTTTTTACCTGCTGAGGATACACTCATTCATCCTTGAAAATCCCCCGAATGAGGGACTCAGATGTCAGTAGAACTGAAGGATCCTTGACATTGGAAGCATCCTTAGATGGGACTTGATGAAAAGCACCCTTGAAATTCAGCCATTCAAGGATCCTTCCTTGACTTTGAGAAACACCCAGGGCACTACAGGAGGATAAACACCAGTCCAAACCTGGTGATGCAAAGATTGTTCTATTAATTGGCTTGAAACTGATCTATAGAGCATTAATAAACAATTAATTAACCACTGATGAAGCCATGTGTTACCTTATAACCTCATTAAAAGGGCACTTCATTTGAAAGAGTGACAAGTGTTGCATTGCTAGGTTTTCTTTATCTAAGCACTCTTTATGTTGTTAAGCGTCGTACTGCCACCTAGTGGTAAGATGTAATCATGTCCATCTGATGTAGAGCAAAATAAGACTGAAAAAATTGTGGACGACTGCTTTAAGTACAAACCAGACATGACTGAAAAACATCTCAACAGTATATTATTTTATTAGTTTCTGTAACCAAACCAAGAGAATGTAAATAAGACCGTACATATTTTAATACAGCGATGAAACCCCTGTACAAGTTCAACAAAAAAACAAAACAAAAAAAAAAAAGAAAAAAAAATCATTACCCTCCCTCCCTCATCCATCCTCCAAAGCAAGGACTCTTCCCCCGACTAGGGTAGAGGCGAGGAGGACGCCCTCCCCACCTCAGGGTGCATACTACTGTACATTTCTGAAGGACCCTTGTCGCCACAACCCCGAGATGAAAGCATTGTGGGTGGGACAGCCAGCAGAGGTGAGGCAGAGACAGAAAACAGCACTGATTGCTCTCATCAGTAAAGACAACAAAACAATAAGTGTCCTTCTGCCCAAACGCTTCTGTACTCGAGGCTTCTCATTTCATCCGTTTCCTTGTTCTCTGTCCTGTTCTTGTTCCCCCTCTTCGTGAGGGTTGACATACACACACTCCAAGTGTTCTACTGTTTCAACACTCAACTCCTCACCGTTTCTATTCCTCTAAATAGCCCTATCCTGCTATACTCTAGCTAAGGGCACTGAAATCAGTCAATAGCAGCAGGTCTGGGTGCTTTACAGTAAAGTGTGTATAGGTGTGTGTTTGTGTGACAGCAAGGATGTGTGAGAAAGCAGTGAAAGGGTATGTGACAGTGGCTCCTCAATCGGAACGGCTGTATGTAGTGATCATACATCATCCATGTAATCCTGTAAGTCAAATCAAAACTCTGCTGCCACGACAACAGCAATCCTAATAAAAAGGCTGTGACATCATCTCCGCGCTGCTTTAACCTTTGGCTAAATATACAGGAGAGTCCAGCTACGAGCTTTCCCCCCGTTTATACCACAAACACACACCCGACACACACACACCCCAACACATCAGTAATTCTGAGGCAAGGAGATGAGAGCAGAAGGCAGGAGCAAAGGCTCACAAATCAATAAATCAATCATTAATTTCAATCAACTGCTGTAATTTTTTCACATTTCCGTTCTGGTAAAAACAAAAAAAACAAAATGACGAGATTTTCTGATTTCATGTCTCTGTGCGGTGACCGTGGATGAAACCGTTGAAGTGAGCGTAATGAGGTGCAATTCCACGTGCACAAATCTCTGGATTAGTTATGATGGGAGATTGGGCAACAAAAAAAGTGTGCTTCACTAAATGACATCTCCTTAACAAAGATTGTTTCGACTACAAAAACAAAACTGATTCATTCTTTCGTTAACAAAACAGGTTTCTCCTATAATATGTGTGATCCTATTTGGGGGAAAAAAAATAAAAACAAAAAGGAACAGAAATCAAGAGCTATAAAAATGGCAAACTCAGCAGCAAATCTCATTTCAATTTTCTCTTTCCAACTCTCCTCTTATCTACCGTCTCAGTAGATCTCTATGGAACAACTTGTGCAGCCATTTAATCGGCATTCTAAATATGATGGAAGAATCCAACTCAAGCGCCGCCACCTACAGTGGGACAAGATAGGGGAAGAAAGAAGAGGAAGAGGATTATGTACGCGCAGGACAGTGCCTACTCTCAGTAACCACTAGCATCGGCTCATCCTCCTCCCCCACACTGTCCCCCAGGGCTGATATGAGGTGGTGACTGAGTGAATGGGGCTAGATTCTCTCTCTTCCTGTCTTCCATCCATTCATATTGTCATCCGAAGAGGTTCCCCGGCTCTTTACTTGCCCTCTTCAGGTTTGATGGCCTGCGGTTTTATGGGGCCAGTCCGTATGGGCTTGGCCGTGGAGATGGGGGGTTTGTCGGAATCTTGGCGGTCGCCTACTGCCTGGTGGTTTGAGGCAGAGCTGTCGAGGGGAGGCTTCCCCCCCTGATCGAGCCGAGACACTTTGCTGACTTGCGGGGTCTTGAGTTGCTGCTGTTGCTGCTGCTGCTCTGAGAAGAACTTATGAGTGGACTGGAGCACCTCGGCCCGCTGCTTCGCCTGTGGGATGATAGAGCAAAATCAAATCAGCTAACGCATCCATCACTGAAAGATTATCTCATCATCTGAGTGGCCAGTTGATACAGACGCACAGTCAGCAGATAAAATAGGAAACCAGACCTTTAGGTCCTGTTCAGCCTTCAGAGCCGCCTGTGTGCCCCTGGGTGCAAGCGAGGGGCCGGGAGGTCCTCGGGGAGGGTGCTGGCTGTGCTGTGGGTGCTGAGGCCGGGGGTGGGGCATGAGACCACCACCCACATTGGGTGACATTGGAGGGCCCATGGGAGAGCGCTGGACACCTCCAGCAAACGAGTTAGCGTGAGGAGGTCGAACAAGAGGAGAGACGATGTTGGGCTGAGACAGAATCTGAAATGAGGAGAAACAAACACAAAATAAATGGATGGGTCGCAGTTTTCTTTCACGTTAACAACCAGTTTATTACATAAACACAATCAAAATGGGAGTTCTGTGGCTGTGACTCTACCTGTGGGTTGAACTGGCCGGGGAAGTGCTGTGTCATTCTCATGCCTGCAGAGCTGGGCTGAAACTGCTTCTGGTACAGCATGCTGTTGATCTTACTGGACTGGCTGCTAGGAGACGTGGAGCTGGCTCTGCAGGAAGACAACATGAAAATCATGTGTAAAAGTGGTGTTGGCACGATACTGGAATTTCTAACTTCAACACAAAACCTTGAAAATTATCGATATTTGATATCACTTTTGATACCAGAGGAAAAATCTGACATTGAGGGTATGGACATGAGTTACATTTTTATTAAGAAATAAATACACAGGATTCCTACACATTTTCATGGATAGTTTCAAAACTTTTCCGTGACTTTTCATGGACCCAAGATATTTTTTTTTTTTTCTTGCCTTTCTTATCCAGCGTTTTTAAGCATGTCAAATTCAAACTCTACTTAAACCTAACAGCTAGTTGGCATCCAAAAATGGAACACGGTGAGAAAATGAAGAAACATATGTGATGGGAGACAAAATGTCACACATTTTGCGTATTAGAGCTACACTATGTCGCAGCTCCAGAAAAATACATTTGCTGGTATGTTACATTACATGGAAGGTTACAATGACACACAAAAAAATTCCATGACTTTTCCAGGGTTTACCAAAACTGTGGGAACCATGACAACAATGACTGTTTCTTGCTTAGTAGCAGAAAACAGCAAAGAGACTACGGTGAACATTAACAATAATTGAAACTTTTTTTTTTACATTAAAGCAGTGATCTCAAAGATTCCACTACTGGTCTGATTTGGCACCACCTGTAGTTACTGTGGTTACAGCAAATACTGTTTAATTCTAAAGGTCAGAGAGCTCTGAGGGCAGCAAAACAAAACACTGTCTGTTTAATGATGACTTCTGTCATTGATTGGCTTTTTCAAATTATTCTGTGAGCAACTGCTGTCTGATTTTACACTGCAGTCTGCGGACAGAAGGGCACAGTCAGAGTCAGTAGCCCCTTTTCCACCGCAGGAACTTTTATCATTTACCCAGGATTTTGAAAAACCTCATGGTGTTTCCACCGAAATTACCAGGGGAAAAAAACTTTCCCTAAACCCCAAACTTTCCCTGAAAAAAGTACCTAATAGGGGGGGTAGGACTTTTCAGATTCTTGAATTCTTGAGGGGCGGGGCTGTGTGCTGAAGAACGCTGATTGGTGGAACACACACTTGCAGCGTTCCACACTTCCGTGCCAGTGTGGCTGCAAACTTTATTTCATTTCTACAAGCTTCACTTTGTTTGTGTTTTGATCATTTGGAAAATGGAGCAAAAGAAGAGAAGCTATGAGAAGTGGACGGACGACGAGGTCCAGGCTCTTTAGAGCGTATTTGCAGAGGAAGAAATTCAGCTGGACTTCGAGTCGGCAACTTGAGAACGGGGCGAAACAAATTCATGAAAAGTTGAAGAAACTTAAGCAAGATTATAAGAAGCTTCGGGCGTTTGCAGTTGTCTTTGCTAATAACACCTATCGTCTTTTCCGTGCAGATCGCATGGTTTTATATGTGATGTAGTAAAACATGAGGAACAACAGAACAACTTGAGCGTCCTCCATCCTGGTGTATTGTGTTGCACAGATGATGATGCGGGCTTGTCGGTCGCCGTTTATGGCGTCATCGTGCTTGTTTGGCCTTTAGCTGATTTGAATAAATTTTCTGTAACTTTATGGTGCGGTGGGAACACAAACCACACAGATTACCAGGAATTCTTTTACCCAGGTAAATAAATTCCCGGAAATAAAAGTTCCTGGAAATGTTGGTGGAAAACGGGATGAAGTTTGAGGTGTGCAAGGTGTCACCTGCAGCTCTTCATCTAACAGCTCACCGTGGCTGCTCCTTCTTGTTTTATCAGTCTCTGCATTATTTTAAACTGATCCACTGTCAACAAATACCAACTATGTCTTGTTTTGTAAAAACATTTTTGATGAACCCCCACTGCATTTCACCTGACCCTTTATAATGAAAGTCAGCTTGTGTTGGCAGGTTAAAAGCTTTTAATGTAAAGCTGCAGCACTGGGAAATGTCTAGTGTGCATTAGCAGTAACTTAATACAGAATAGGGATGAAGCTATGGGGGCACAGAGAGCGGTGTGTTTGTGTGTGTGTGAACTCGCTGTTTGAGAAAAGAGATAGAAAGCGTGGCTGGTACTGTTTACTGAGTTTTGAAGCGGTTTCAAATATTCAGAATCTGTATGTTTCCATAGATCAATATTTTTGACAACACTAGTATAAGGTGCATTGAAATGACACATGATCTGTGTAGCAACAAACACCAAAGTAAAAACGCAACTTGCCCACTTCCCATTTTTGGTGCTGCTTATTTATACACATAAAAAAAAGACTTGGTGTGGCTTTCAGGTTTGACTTGACTGTGTACCAGACAGTAGGTGGTACCTGTAATGGCTGGAGGTGGGTGTAGTGCTCCTGGCGCCGACAGGAGGGGTTCCAGGCTTTACATCCATCCCACTGCCAAAAAGCTTCAGATCCATGTCCATCTGCAAAGTGTCAACACACAAACACACCCAAAAACTGTTACAGCTCAAATTTCAGAAATAAAAACCAGCCTGTGTGTCTGAGAGTCACATATGCACACACTACAGTACCTTGCTGGTGGGAGGCTGCATCATGCTGTGGCTGGGGCCCATGATGCCTCGGTACGGCTGGGATACTGGAGGCTGACGGTTGATGTTGGGGGGCTGGGCCTGGGGAGGGGTCGGAGGCAGCGCCAGGAGGGGCTGGCCTCCACCCGAGCCAAAGTTCGGAAGGGACAGCTGGGAACTTGGCAGAGGGACCGTCACCTTGAGAGAGACAAAGACACACAAACGTTACATACTAATAAACGAAACACTACTATAAGGCTGTCTGATAAGCACACTAAGCTAGATAAGAGGTTTATAAACATTAAGAGTCTATTATTATGTTTGCATGCAGGTTACCTGTTGCATTGCAGAACTGGGCGACTGAGTGTTGCTGTAGTAGCTACTCTGGCCATGTTGTTGCACTTGCCCCGAGTACATGTTTGAATGCTGACTCATCCCCTGTCGAGCCTGAACCAAAGCCACAGATAGATCAGATGAAAATGTATGCAAAATAAATTTATCCCCGATGTCTGTATGGTAAGATAGAGTGAAGCAGACTGGTTACCTGCAGCAGGTGTGTGTCGATGAGCTGGGAGCCTCCCATGCCCGAAGGCTGGTTGAGCTGCGGCTCAAACAGAATGGGAATGTGCTGGGTGGAGGAGGCCTGCTGATAGGCCAGATTCGACTGAGGCTTGCCCAGCTCAGGTGCCTGCACGCCGGGATAGCTGTGCAAGGATGGTCCTGACAGCATCATGGAGGGCTGTGACAGGCTGCTCTGCATGAACGCCTGCTGAGACCTTAGGACAGTTCAGGTCACAGGATCAGATGACGGAACGAAATAAGGAAACAGGTGCTTCATAAGTACTGTATATTTCAGCTGTGTTTTGGAGCAGAGAACTGAATACATGTGCAGTGCGGTGTGTTACCTGTAAGGCTGCAGGGAGGAGCTGAACAGGTCCTGTGGCTGGGAGACTGGAGGCCCAGTGCTGAGTCCCAGCTGAGCCTGGTGTGTGTGTTGGTGTTGGTGTTGTGGCTGACCTTGCAGCGGGGCATAGATAGGGATGGGAATCTGCTGCACCTGCTGTCGGCTACAAAGTGGAGGAACACAGGCATGTAGATTTACCTCCAACATCAAAAAGCACTCCTGCAGCATATCATTAACAGACAGAAAACCCTACCTGTGAGAGGCCGGGCTGGAAACCTTGCTGCTGCGCCAGGGAGGGAGGCGCCAAGCGAGGGTGGGGGGTACTGAAGAGGTGGCTAGTGTCCATGTAGAAGGCCTGGGATCTGAGCTGCAGAACCTCAACATACAAGGACTTAAATGTTAGTAACGGCTAATGTAGAGAACAGTTCTTCAAATAGAAAACTGAAACAGGGCTATAAATAAAACAAGAAGGTTGGTGTTCCAAAATTATATTAAAAACATAGAGGAATATGTTTAAAAATAACCTTGTTTCCACTTAATTACACTGATACAGACAAAATCAGTGCCATGTGTCTCTCACCTGCTGCAGACTGAGAGACGTACACCTGTGGGGTCTGCTGTTGCTGGGGCAGGAGGGGAGGCACACAGCCCAGCTGAGAGAAGCTGCTGCTACTACTGCTACTGCTGGACGAGGACAGACTTCCACCCTGCAGCTGCTGCGGCTTCACCTTACAGATGTTAGGGGGGTCAGAGGCCGTGGTGGTCTTGGTGCTGAGCGATGATGTTGTATAGGTGCCAGAACCTGACGGGTGGACATAAACGTGGTGAATAAACATGCTTGGATACGACTGATGCACAAGGGGAAATCCCAAAACTGAAAATATCAAACTTTGAGACTATAAATAAATAATTTGAGACAACTAGAGAACTTGGATTTGTACCCAGGTTCACTGTAAGCTCTGACTTATCGTTATCACTGTTAAGAAGCAGAAAAATAATGTCATTTCAGGATGAATTATTTCTAAATCTGCAACATGAGTCTGGAGGTTTAAACACGTCCTCTCAGTCAGTGATTTAAACTGGACTTTCACTTGTGTCAGAGAAAAATAAATGATCATCCTGTTGTCTGCTCATCTTATTTTAAATGTCGGATAGGCCGGACACCAACATCTTAGTCTTGCCAACGAAAACAAAACATACATTTTGTCATAGTTTTAACTATCAAACATCTATCATGCATCTCCCTCATGGAACTAAAGGTAGCTGACAAACATTTCTTGTCACAGTTTTCGTTAACAAAATTAACACTGGTGCAAAATGTCAGAGCAGTGTTTAAGTACACACAGTAGATGTTAACTGGGAATTATGTTACCTGACAGTGAGGTGCTGGGGGTAACAGAAGCCACGGGGATCTGTGGCATGGAGGCTGAGGAGAATGTGGAGTACGAGGATGCACAGGAGGTGATGGGGGAGGACGAGGAGGTGACAGGAGAGTTCTTCTCCAGACTCGGGGAGTTCTCCCACGCCTTACGAGCTGATTCCATCTGAGGAGGAGACAGAAAGAAACAAGAGTTTAGGTAATGTTTCACTGAATATCTTCTCAGAAGAACAGCACCTCCTCTGCAATGTTACTTTTGTACCTTTAGTGTTAGGTCAACAGTAGCAGGAGAGACAGTGCTGAGGCTGGAGCTCTGCTGCAGGGTCTCTCGTCGAGGGAGGGGTAATGAGTGGGGTAGTGCCACCTGAAACACATCAAAACATCCCAAAACAGTCTTTAAATCATATCAAGTGTTAAGAGTTAGAGCAAGAGTGTATGGCCAAGGTGTGTCATCTCTTCAAATTATAAAGAAGATTGTACAAAATAAGGTTGTGTTCTCACATTTGCCACCAAACTCTCTTCTATTTTGTTCACCCCTGTAGGAACACTGTCAGCCATTGAGGAGGAGGGTGTGGTGTAGTCAGTGACGGACTCCTGAGAGGGAACGACATAAAGTCAGAACGCACACAAACATGTCATACTGCAGCCATACTACAGTTTTTATTGTGCATATCAGAATTAACTATGAATTCAAAAAAATAAGGATAAAAATAGAGTTGATGGAGTCATAATTAAAATAACACACTCATTTGTACATTTTATCTTGAGTGAGTGAAGACACAATTTGGTAAACTAGAGGTACAATGACTGCTTAGCTCAACCCCACTGTTATAAAAGTTTAACAAAAAGATGAAGCCTAGCCGTGTGGTCATGTGACACTGATGTACCTTTGAGTTACTGTTGTACTCTGCTGAAGGGACTGTGATCATGCCTTCGATGTCTCCTCCCAGCTCTGGTACTGTGGTGTCACTGGTGGGAGGACTGGAGTCTGTGGCTCGACTGACGCCTCCTCCAGGGACTCCTCCCTCCATCCCCTCGCCTTCTCCTCCACGTGCGTCTTTGGCCTTGCGGTTCTTTAAAGAGCGCTCTTTACCGATAGGACCTGGTTTGTACTCCTTGGTTTCCACTGGTTCCATTTCAGGAAGCTGGGGAAAAGGAGACATTAAACATTTACATGATTACAAGAAACAATACTAAGCCATGTTCTTGTTCAACAGCTTTAAACATGCATGACTTTTGTGGTTACTAAACCTGCACAAATAAGACAAAAAAAAAAAACGTGTAATTTTTTAAGCACCCACAAAGGGTGAAATGCACCCCTGACTGTGCTGCCAAGCAAACAGTGTCTCAGTGCTTCTGTGCTGTTTGTGCAATATGAAGCTTTGAATCTTCAGTTGGAGACCCCTCAGTCAACTGAGATTTCATCTAGTCATTTTTTTCTTTTGGTCAGTTAGTGTGTTGTGTAACTCTGGGGATGTTTCAGTCCTCAGATGTAACTACACCGTGAGCACTCCTCGCTTTCAGGCTGCTCTCCAGTACAAGCAGCTACAAAGTGCAGATTCAGGTTGAGTCTGAGTGAGATGGAGGAAGGAAGGCTAAGAAATAACGTTATCTTCTGGCTTCTGCGTAGAAGTGGTGATTTTACAGCTCACAGTAACTTAATACGATGCAGTTCCTGGCTTTTGTTTGCAAGAGACATTGCATATTTCCGATCCTTTGTTAGCATAGTTAGCGCGCATTAGCTCGGAGGGCTAACTTGTCTTGTTTCCCAACCCTAATATGTGAACAGCGCTGTCAACATCCTGCCAAACTCTCTCAACACTTTGAACTTTCTGAAGAAGAGGAACTAATTGTCAAATATTTGTAATGAACCGCAAAATCCAATATGACTAGCATAATTCTGAGTTGGGTGAAGAACTACTTACAGCAAAAGCAGTTGTTGTGAAATTATAAGACTGAGACTCTTCAGAGAGTCGATGGTAACTGAGCACACTGACAGACTAGGATGTTAAATCCCAAATACGTTTTACCTCTGTCACCTTTAAATTACTTGCCTTACATTCTGAGGAATGCTACTGTACCGGAGCGGTCAGGACCTGTAGTTTGCAGTTTGAAAATGTCAGTTTTTTCGCTCTGCCAATGTTCTGCCTACTGTGTTCTTGGCGACATTTATACTGTGACACATGGATAACTGTTATCAGATGCAAAAAAAGTCCAAACTGCACTTAGCTACAAAACTTAATGGGCATGATAGTGGTGCGCAATTCATGGTGCTTTCAGTCTCTATCCATTCTTTGTGAATTCACCCCTGAGTTTCCTCCACAGCTGAGTTACCTTCTGTGTTTTGATTGGGCCAGCTCGAGGTTGTTTCTGTCTCTGTTCTTTGGGAGCAGGTAGCTTGTTTTCAGAGCCAGTTTCTAGCAACGCTGGAACTCCATCGCTGTCAGTGCTGCCTGCAGATGATGGCGCTCCAAACTGAATACTGTCTATTGCCAATTCCACACTGCCCTCTGATCCAGGCTTCACACCCTGAAACGACACAATGTTTTTCATGGTTTTTAAAGTTAGCAAAAAAGATTGTACACTCAACAAAAAGATGAGACAGACCTATTGAACATACCTCAGAGGAGACAGTACCAGTAAAGGAGGTAAGAGGTTTGTTCCAGGCACTCACAGAAGGTGGCTGGGGAGGGCTGATTGGACCAACTGGAATATGCACATTATATATTTTAGACAAGCGCTTGCTGATAAATTCCCTAAAGAGATTCAGGAGTCAAGACAAATGTAACTGTTTTTAACAAGAATTAACTTGTCCACTCACGCTTCTTGACTTCAGGAAGGACAGTGGAGCCCGCTACCTTGTTCTCCCACAGTTCTGTACCCAGAGTGCTGTGTGTCTGTGTAGGGGCGGGGGGTAGGCTCTTTGAGGTAAAGTCCACAGTGGCAGAGGGGATGGAGGGCATTGGAGCCACTGTGCCTTCCAGAGTCTGAGGGGATGCGGCAGGCTGGGAGGGAGCAAGGTGAGGATGCTGGGGAGCAGAAATGGGGGGCTGCTGTTGGGCCTGGGGTGTGGAGGCTACAGAAGGCTGAGGCTGTGAGGCCTGTTGTTGTTGCTGCTGCTGCTGCTGCTGCTGCTGTTGTTGCTGTTGTTGTTGTTGTTGTTGCTGCTGCTGCTGTTGTTGTTGCTGTTGCTGCTGCTGCTGTTGCTGTTGCGATGACTGCTTTTTAGCAAATCTTGGTGGCAGCTTTCCTCCGCCTCCTCTGCCCTTCTCACCGGAGCCTTTTTTACTCCAGTTCTGGGGAAGCAGTTTAAGTTCAGTATTCGTTGTCAAGAAGTAATATTACATCAAAAAGTTACAGCTTATTATCACTAAAGTATTGCATCGCTGTTTTAGTTTGCAAATTTATTCCTGTTACCTGAGTAGTCTGCTCTTCCTTTTTCCGTTTCTCTTCGTCCTGCAGGCGTTTTTGTTGCTTACGGGAGACCACCTCAGTGAAGCCGTCATCATTGGCGCTGGACTGTGGGTCCTCTGTGGTGGTGACCTCTGGATGGTCATCAATGATCACAACACCTACAGTGACCAGGGCAAAAGGGGATCAAGACATTTAGATTGGTTTTGAGGTGAAGAGCAGCTGGAGTGAGGCACAGGTTTCAGGCTCATCGGTAAGAGTCGTGCATCAGAGGGTAAATGTGTTTAACTTACTGGCATAATTGTTGAGATCAAACTGAGAGAGAGCATTCTCTTTGGGCTTCTTAGCGGCCTGTTTGGCCTCATCTTTGCGACGTCCAGACTGGTCTTTTGTCGGCCTCTGTGATGCTCCTCCAGCTGTCTGTGCTGTCCCATCTGTGTTCTGCTGAGCTGCAGGGCTGTTCATAGCAGAGACATATGTTAGAGACAAAGAGAAAAACTGTGGCCCATCAAAGGAGCCTCTGTTGCACATTTTACTGTTGGTGGTGAAGGAGGCCTTAAGATGCTAAGAATGTTAACATGCAAATTAAATGCAAAAAACTATGCCTTTGTTGTTAATTTTCTTACCGTTCTTTGACTAAAGTAGAAGATGACAGGAGTGTTGATGCACTTAGATGAAGGGAGAAAATATTTTCGCTCTGCTCTCTATCAAAAATGCTGCTGCTATGGTACAGTTAGTCTAAAAATAACACCACACTGATGCCATATTTAGCAATTTATAACTAGGATTGGGCGATATGGAGAAACTAAATATCAAAACAACTTTTGCCCAAATGCCTCAATATTGATATTGCAACGATTTTGTAGGGTTTACTTTTGGTGCCTCCACAAAAACATTTACATGAGATTTTTAATTTACAGAAAATTACATCACTTTATGGCTTGAAAACCAGACAAAGACAACACTTACAATATCCAAAATCTAAGATGATATCTAGTCTCGTATCACATATTGGTGTGATGGATATATTGCCCAGCCCTATTTATGATCAAAACCCTTTAATAGTCAATTACAGGACACCTAGTTTCACTGCAACTATTAATTAGGAAGAATACTACACAAAAGGTTTATTGTGTGTGAATAAACCTGCAGTATTATTCTACTGCACACTGTTCATTGAGTCAACTTCATTGTGCTAAGTGTTAATGTAGGCAGCCAAAGTAAGCGCCTAACAACAGACAAAAGCCTGATTGTTCAAACTCACCCTTTGCGGCCAGCTTTGGCCCCTCCCCTCCTCTCTCCCTTGCCCCCTGTGTAGCTCCGGCCTGGTTTGGCTCCACTGTTGCCTCTCCGATTCTGTCTCTCTGTAGGCCTCTGACTTGAGAAACTCCTCTTGGCTGCAGGAGCCCCTTCACGTTTTGGAGTCACCCCTCCTTCAGGAGGGCTTTTGCTAGGGGTCAAAGAGCCCTGTGGGGGTGCAGGTGCAGGGGCAGAGGCAGTGGCTGCTTCATTAGCAGCCTCCAGTGCTCCTTTCCTTTCCTCTCGCTCTCTCCTTTCGTTGAAGTCGCTGCTCTCAGAGGCAGTTTCCCATTCCTCATTGGCTTGATCTGAAGAGTTCTGGTTGGACAAGTCAGGTGATTTGGTACCGACTGCAGTGATGGTGGGGCTGCTGGTCTCAGGCAAGGGTGCTTCTACAGGAGAGGACAAGTCGGGTGCAGGCATAGTGGACGCCACTTCCGCAGGCACAGTTACAGGGGTTCCTGGAGCTCTAGAAAGAGTTGGGGAGAGGGAGATTGGGGCTGGGGCAGAGCTAGGGACAGCAGCAGCAGCAGGCACTGGGAGTAGAGGGACAGGGGGACTTGGGGCCGTTTCTCCACTAGCTAACACTGCAGCTTCACGCTCTTTCAAGCGCCTAAAGCGTGGAGGTTTATCTTGCCTTGGAGGCCGTGCTGGTCTGGATCGACGAGGCCTTTCTCTACTACTCTGAGGAGCACCGTCCCCAAATTTCTTGCCATCAGACTTAGGGGGTCGTCTGTCAGCGGCAGGATTGTCATATCTTGGTGTGGACTCGGCATCCTCAGGCCTGAATGTCTCCATGGGTTTAGAGGGCCACTGAGAAGAGGACTCTCTAGTTCCTGGCCGTCTGAGAGGGCCTGAGCGAGGACCACCGCGTTCCCTTGCTCCACCTCGTCTACTGTATAGTCCTCCTCTTCCTCGCCGAGAAGGTTCCCCTTTAGGAAGGAATCCTGGCTTGGGTCTGCTTTCATCATCCCCTCTAGGTCCAACCCTGTCACCCATGTGAGGAGGTCCAAAGCCTGGCTTGTGGGGCCCAGGCCGGCCTTCCCCAGGGAGCTCTCGTCTCAATGGACGGCTAGGTTTGGTGCTAGGCTCACGGTCAGAGGGTCCAGTATCACTGGCAGACTCTCTCCCACCTTCACTTTCAGAATCTGTGTCTGAACCACGGCGCCGTCTACGTTTTGGTATAACCTCAAAGTCTGAGCTCTCGCTGCGTGTTTCGCTTTCCTCCCTGTTGCGAAAGGCAGAAGCACCTCCAGCAGAGGGTAAATCAGAGCGTGACCGGGGCTCTCGGTAATTGTACTCTGCCCGGCTTCGACCTCGACTTCCCCTACCTCGGCCACTGTAAGTCCCCCGGTAGCTCCGACCTCTGGAATAATACTCCCCTCGACCACGTCCTTTGAAATTTGAGTCAGCAGGCCACTCTCTTTCTCTGTCCTTGTCGAGTTCCTTCTCCCTCTCACGTTCCCTTTCTCTCTCCTCTCGTCGGTAGGAACGTGGAGGAAGATTTGACTCTTTCCTGGAGGGTAGCTTGGGTTCTGGATGTTTGTCATTGCTGGGCGGCTTGTCTGTTTTCTCCTCCTGAGAGGAAGAGGTGGGAGCTCCAGATGAAGGCTGGGAGTCTCTGACTCTCTGATGGCCAGTCTGTGTTTCCTCAGCCTCAGCAGCTTCTCTCTTCCCTTCACCCTGAGGTCTGGAGCCCTCAGAAACAGCAGCAGCTGCAGAGGGAGCTTTTGATAACTGATCCTTTTTGGACCGGTCTCCCCTTTCCCCTCTCTCGTGACGCTTCTCTCTCTCTTCTCGTTGCTCCCTCTCTTCTTTCATGTCCCTTAGGACAGGCTTCTTTATTGGCCCAGACCTGCGGACAGGTCTCTCTCCCCCTGGTCCTTCTCTGCGTCCGGCCCCTGATCTCCCACCCCAGCGCAGCTCAGCTTTCTGCTTGCTAGGGGCTGGCAGGGGCAGCTTCTCTTGTTTGTGTAATCCATCAGCAGGAGGTGTAGCCCTGTTGCTAGTCACCGCAGCCTGGGGGTAGAGTTCATTCTGGGGCTTATCATCAGCCCGCTCTCCTGTATCCTGCAGCTCTAGTGATTTTGTTCCCAGGGGTAGCCCATCAAACCTGGGCTCATCCAGCTTTAGGGAGTGGCTAGAGCCCTGGGAGACACTCCTCTGGAGCATAGCTTGACCAAGAGCTTCTACTTCTTCCCCACTGGGTAGGCCTGGCTCCTCAGGATCAAAAGCTGAGCCTACAGGGACCCTGTCTAAAGGCCCTGATGCGTCCTCTGGGCCCTGGGTAAATGCTGACAGGGACTCTGTTGGGTCCTGGAAGAAGTTACTTTTATGAGAGTCCAATGCGCTATGGTCCTGGGGATACATAGCTGGGAGACCCCTGTCCAGATCCAAACCAGAGTCCATCCTGTAGAGAAACAATTCTGTTATTGTCTCGTACAGAGAATAAAAGTTATTTTTATGTCATCACTTGTTTATTTTTACCTTGGCTCCTTGCCATCCTCCCTCCCTTTTGGAGGAGTTACAGATGGTAACGGCTCCGATTGTGGGTATGGGTCTGATCCCCATACCATCCGAGAATCTGCTGGCAGGCCATGGTCACGAATGGGTCGAGTCAAATGGTCAAAGGAGTCAGAGCTGGAGCTGGAGTTGTCACCAGGCTCTCTGCGCACAATCTGCTTAGGAGGCATCCTCCCTGGAGAGGACAAAACAGAGCGACTTTAATAAACAGTTTGACTGGCACATCTGTCAGCTTGTCAGTGTCAGTAATCAAACATTCTCCATTTCTATTCCACATAACTCCCTACCAGGGTGAATGTTAGTTGGCATGTCCATGGGAGGACGTCCTGACATCATGCGGGGGTCCATGTAAGACTGCATCATGAGCCAGCGGGGGTCAAACCCCATGGAGGCCAGGTGCTGGTGGTGGGGGCCCATGGGTTGATACATGGAGCGATGTTGCTGTTGCTGCTGCTGCTGGGGGGCTGAAACACCGCCACCACCTGATGGGGACACGGAGCCGCCACTCTGGTGTTGCTGCTGTTGCCATTGTTGCTGCTTCATTTGCTCCTACAAGACCACCACAGAACAGTAACAAATAAAATGTAAACCGATTTCTTTTTAATGGTATACAACACACTACATCGTAAGTGGCTGTCTTTGTAGTTCTAATGGCTCATATTCATATCAGCCACTTTCAACAACACGATGCTTTGAAAATTGGCACCTATGACCACTATTTGCTTCAACCGAAACAAATATGTGACAGCACCTTTGCTCACATGTTTGCATATTACACAGCCACACATGAATGCTATCAGTCAATATGTCTGCTGTGAAAAGCTCTAGTTAAACAAATGTTATTAAAAAAATTAAAACTCATTACCACGTTCCCTTTTAGTTCACATTTTGGAAACAACTTCGCTAGTCCCTGACACTTTGACAGTTATAGTTTAACAGCTTTGACTGATTCATCTGAAGACATGTGGATATTCATACCTGCTGTCTGAGGAAACGAGGCGGCAAAGACTTTTGAAACTGTTTGGAATAGCCTGAGGTGAGAGAGGGACGCATAGCAGCTGCCGCTTCTCCTTCCAGCTGAGGTGGTGCCACAGGGACCTCCTCACCACTGGGGGTGTCCATGTGAGGCAGAGACAGGTGGGGCTCATCCACTGCAGGAAAACAAAACCAACAGTATTGGCATCTATGATGAAAGAATGGTAGGCAGTTGTATCTGTACAATTATCATATATCATATACCGTACATGCAAGTTGGCTTGGAGGCAGCTCACCTCTGTTGTCCTCTATGTTGAAATAGTCTCGGATAGGCACTGTTGTCCTGTCTGTCTGGTTCTCCTCCATCAGGGGGCCGACCTCAGCCAAGGAGCTCTCTCCCTCACTCTGAGGCTCTGGAGCTACTGCCACAGGTCTCTGGACGGGTGGGCTGGGCTGACGAGGCAAGTGAACCTCCTCCTCTACACTTGGTTCTACTCTCTCTCGTTCTCGCTCCATCCTCTCCCTGTCTCGCTCCACCCTCTCAGGCAGAGGAGCTTGCATGATTGGGGCCTGTGATTGTGAAACTGGGATTGAAGGTGCAGGACTGGATACAGGAGGAGGAGCTGATGAGGACTCTTCCTCTGGGGCAGATCCTGCATCATCACTGGTGGTCTGAGGAAGAGGTGATTTGCCCTCAGTTGCCTGGCGGTGTTTTTCATTGAGACGTTTAAGTTTTTCAGCACAAGCAGCGAGCCGCTGTTCTTCCATCCGCCGCTCCTCTTCTTCTCTCCGCCGTCTCGCTCGTTCTACAGCTTCAGAAACTTCTGGTGCCTTTTTGCGCTTCTGTCGCCAGGCCTCAGGGTCCTCGTCGGCACCAGGTGCTGCAGCAGCCTGAGGTTTGGTTACTCGTGGAGCTCCGCCACCAACAGAACGACTGCCACCCTGGAGAGCAAAGAAATTAGTACAGATAAGACTTTCTGATTCAATCAACAGTGTACACATGATGGGAGGCTTGTGCAATGCATGTCCAGCTTTACCTGATAGTCCTGTGGAGGAGCTGACTTATTGTACTGTCCCATACTGCCAGGTGATGGCGCTCTGGGATCGCCATCGGCCCATGAGGTTTTACTACCCCCACGGTCCTCAGTACCCTCCTTCCAGCCCTCCTGACTGTCTTGTGGCCGAGATCTTATACGCTCCACTTTACCCATCCACTCCCTGAAAATAACGTTGATATAGTTAAGTAAAAACGAAAGACATCACGTTATTCCAACTGACTAGTTCTCCTAAGTCCCTCACTTCGAACCCATATCAAAATACTCACCAGTTTTCTCTTTTGTCTTTAGCAGCTTGGTTCTCCTCATCATCACTGAAGTTCAGTTTCTCAGTGTAGTCCACCTCCATCTGAGCTCCTGGAGTAAAGAAAGGACATAATTGAAAGATACAAAAATAATGTGCAGTTCCTGATTGACACCTTAGGCTACCATATTATTTGAAATTACATATGTTTGACTTATTAGTTAATAACTAAATTTCATAGGTTTAGCTACTAACCTGCCCAGCCCTCATCAGCATCAGTGTCTAAGTTGTCCAGCTCTTTAAGTTCTGTTGCGCTGATGATAGAGGGTCTGTCTGGGTCCTGGAGCCAGGATTGAGGGGGAGGCTGCTGGGGTCGTGTTGAACGAGAACCCCTGGCAACCCAACAGGGAAAAAAAGAAGAGAGGCCATTATTGCACCTGGTCTGGTATGTTAATTTAAGGTAAGGTAAGGTAATTTCTTATCATAACTATCAGCTGGTATATACACCAGTGTATACAAAATCTTTTCAATTGTATTTAAAGGAGCAGTGTGTAGGATTAAGTGGCATCTAGCAGTGAGGACTGCAGAATGCAACCAGCTGAAACGTCTCCCCTTCGGCTAAGCATGACCTCCCAGTTAGAATTCATTCAGTGTTTATTCTTCAGGAGGTTTGTACTGGGAGCAGAATTATCCGCAAGGGTCTTTACCTCTCAAAAGCAAATGGACCAGATGATTAAACTGATGAAACCAATAAATTGAACAGTTTCAAACTGGTAAATACGATGAATAAAGCAGTTTCTCATTACAATCAGTGTTTTCGTCTCATTGTGGAGAAGCTGCCAACTACGGTGGCTGACATTAAAATACAAAAACACAAACAGTCCTATCTAGAGCCAGTGTTTTATTTGTCTGTTCTGGGCTACTCTACATATCTATTATTCATATTATGTTCCATTTCTGCCAATAAATCCCCCTAAATCCTACATACTGGACCTTTAAAGTGAGTAATTGTTTTGTTAATTACCAATTCCAGAGTATATGTTGTTTGTACAATGATACACTTTAGTACAAATCAAAAGGTATCTTTTACTTTGCCTCAACCCAAGTATCTCAGGGTTAGCCAGTAAGATGTGAACTCACTTTGCTCCATCTTGTGGTACAGGGTATCTGAAGTTTCCTTGCCCTGGGCCAAAAGTCATTTGAGGATAGGCGTGGAACATCTAAAAAGACAAGGAGGGCAATCATCATACAGGCAGGAAGAGATAAACACCACAGCTTGACACTGTTAACTCTGATGTCCTAACAGGGTCTGTTTGGATTATCGAACTGTGACTTACGTAGGGTGGCATCATGCTCCTGAAAGCAGGGTCAAAGTGAGTTGGCACCCCAGCAGGAGGTTGCTGCCCCCCATTAAGTTTGGGCTGAGGAGGGGGAGCAGAGGGAGGCAACCTCTCCCTGCCATCCCTCTTCTCCCTCTGGACGTCAGTGGTTACGTTTCGCCCTGGCTCATCAGCTTCCCCTGGTGGTGTAGCAGTACCGAGTCCCGTACCACCCTCCTCCGGAGCCCTGTTGTCCATCTCAGGGGGGCTGGGTGCAGTGTTCAAATTCCTGCCTCCACCTTCACGCCAACTGCCAACATCTAACACGACAGAAAACGGAGAGATATTTGTTATTTGACTTGACTTAGAGTGCCTGTGGTTCCAAAACACCGGGCGAACAGAGAGCAATCAGTGAATGATGTTTATGTGTCATACTTTGAGGTCTGAGGCTGGGGCCTGGTCCATAAGGCTCCTCTTCTTGACCGTCCCCTTTTTCCACCTCACCAGCCGCCTGCAGGCTGGGAAACTCCTGGTGAAAATGGCTGCTCACACGAGGAGCTCCTGTACAATACAAGCACACTATTATGAATACACAGAGTTCCCAGCATTTAACATAATACAGTGACCTACTGAAAAGGTTTAATCCTCAGCTGATGTACAGCACCACTTCCAACCCCACATCACATTTAGCAGAGCTCAAATGGTCCATAATGTTTGAGTGCTGTAAACCAATTAAGGATTGTGCCTTTGTTTGTTTGGACAAAAGAAGGAAACATGCTGGATAGTGTTCACAACCTCCTACATAAATGCCAAGAAGGACCACAGGTAATCTGTGCTTTATGAGTAGGTGTAATGTTTAAGGAGCAAATGAAGAGCACATTTACCGTCTAGCTGTGTAGGCTTGCTGTTGGCCCAGGAGCGGCTGCCCCCAATAGAAGGCTCTTGTGGCTGGAGCACTGCTGGTTTGTTCTGAGGTGGGGGCGTGTCCTGTTGCCTGTGGCACATAAAACAGGTCAGTTAGAGACAACGCTCATTATTTGAAACTTAGATGACAAACTCCTCCAACTATAACAAAAGGGATGATGCTTGGTGTGCTTATGCCCTGAAGGTTCACACACACAAGTTATTGACTTTACCTCTCCTCCCCTCCCTCAGTTCGAGATGCCCAGCCACTACCGTCTTTGGGGACAATGTTGACGTTGGGGTCGTTTCCCTTGTTCTCTGCCTTCAGGCTGGGCAGGTTGGCCGGAGGGGGCATGCGCCGGCTGACCGCAACTTTGCCCAAACTTTGGAGCCCATGTCTGGCAGCCACTGGGATGAAGAGACATTTCAGACATAGAAAAAAGTGAGATACGGGGTTTATAAGAAAGTCAGGGAGAACACTTGATCATTCTTATGGATCATATCATATTGTCTCAATCGACTAAACTCAAAGACAAAACTAGCTCTTCAAATTTACTGCAAATACAATCCATTCATTACTTACTGCATGCAAACATGTACAAGACCAACAGGGAGTAACTGCTGGGGCTTACCTGCAGTTTTCTGGGTTTCCAGAGATTTGCCCTTATAGGTGTTGAAGAGGCTAAGGGTTGCATACTTTGTTTTGCCATCCTTTGCCTTGGTGCTCTGCCCTGACTTCTCGGACATTTCGCTGGAAACTCATTGAGTCTGGTCCTTTGGCCGCGCCCCCAGAACCAGCCTCCTACAGACCAGGGGTGAGAGAAAAAACAAGTTCACAAAAGGTGAGGAGGTTATCAGCTTTAGACACTAGACCGTAAAGATATCTGAACCTTCTTTGATGTTCGCCATCACCTGAGTATGATGCTAGTTTACAGGGCAATGAAGCTGCCCTGGACCTGCTTTTGGAATAAAAACCTAAATAGTAGAGGGACTATGCTGCAACATGGAGTTTGGTCAGAGTGCAAACTAAGGATGATGATAAAGCATAGGTTGAAGGTTTAACCCTTCAGAAGGTGGGAGAATGAAAAAAATTTCACCTCAGAGTGATTCTGTAACAAATGAAATACAGATGATTAGCTCACTCTAATCACATGACACAACAAGTACAACAAATCATATGCCTTTAATCGAAGAGGCAAAGAGAGATGACAGTAAGTTAGGTGAGACAGAGACATGAAATAGTCCGACGAAGGTCCCATGCTGAATACGAACTGGGATGTTGCAGTTCATGGTTGACGCCTTAAAAACCACCAGGCCTATCACGGCTGAACTCCCAGTCAGGATTCTATCAGTGTTCATTCTTCAGGATGTTTTTACCAGGACCCAAATTATCCACAGAGATCTGATCATCTCAAAAACAAACTGAGCAGGTGATAAACACGGGTAAATGTTGAAACAGTTTCATGTTAAAAACAAGTGTTTTTTCTGACACTTTTCTGCTCATCGTGGAGGGGCTGCTAACAACAGTGGCGGATGTAAGAACCCAAAAACACAAATTGCCCTATCTAGAGTCAGTGTTTGGTTTGTCTATTAAATGTGAACTGGGATGTTGCTGTTCATGATTGATGCCTTAAAAACTACCAGGCTCTCCCTGTATACTATCTCCGGTGTATCTGCCAAGACCAATGCTCTCTTTCCCCCATATTTTAGATCTGGAACACATTACACTTATTTTTACTGAAGGTAACTTGAGGACACTGAGTGCTGTGGCCCAAAAATCTGAGTCACTGACCTGCCACGACTTCATGAATGTACCTGACAGGAGGTGACACACTAAATTTAATAATGACATTGAAAAAAAAGCCTTTAACTGCAGATCAACAATGTCGGGCCAATAACTGATTGAATTAATAATGTCAGTATTTGTATTGATAACAATCTGAAGGATCAAGGCACCCCTAAATTTTAACTGTACAAAACTTCTGATCTGAGGCCTGCACATGTGACTTAAGTCTAATAGGTCTAGACTTGGTTTGGACAAGGGTCCTGGGCGATTCAGATATGACCACCACTCACAAATTGATAACTCTTATTTTGTTTACAGCATGAAGCCGATTTAAGAAAGCAGCAAAACACAATGACCAGTGGTGGGGGCACTGAGGGTGACTTGAAGGGGCAGCAAGTAACACAAGGCAGAAAGTGAATTAGAGTGAGCAGTACCATGGACAGAGAGACGGCATGTTTTGGGCTGCAGTGTCTTTCCTAAGTCACACAGAGGTCATTTATTATTAACGGAGCAGTGGTGGAACAGTGTCTGTGAGTGTGTGTGTGTGTGTGAGTGTGTGTGCGTTGGGGGGAGCTGACAGCTATGATGAGCTCAGGCCCTATCTGCAACTTGGCCTTGGAACACCTTGCAAAGGAACATCTACTTAAAGGAAAAGTTGTTTCTTTTGACAACAACCTGTTTTTTTCTATTATGTAAAATAACTGTCAAATGCAATGAGAGCCTTAAAAAATGACAATAAAACCCAGCTTGCTATTTCTTTTTTTCCTTAACTAGAAGTTATGATGCTAGCCATTACAGCTCCTTAGTTGCTTGACAAAAATACACCTCAAGTTTAACCAGTACTTGAGATTATGTTCTGTGGGATTATAAGAGTGTTTTGACACAAGGAAAAACATTCTTAAAACTGAATATTGCCCTGATTTTAATCCTAAAACTTAAAAAACCTAAATGACTACATTTGTATGCCTTTGAGAGTTTTACTTTGGCAGTATATGGAAAATAAATGCACTAAAAATTAAGTATTTTAAGGGCATCAGTGTCCTCTTTGCACTTGTCAAATTGTTCCTGTGCCTCTGCAGCAGGTGTCTGAAGTGTCCATTAATGACGCTACGGGTCAGTGCAGGCTATACAGACACTCTATTAGAATTTTCTCCAACATTTTTCTAGTGGTTGTTGATCACTGAAAACCGAGGCATGGCGACACTTTGATGCATTACAACAATTGAGGCTTTGGCCCTGAGTATCTGCAGACACACTCTACTGCTGTCTGAAAATGGTTCTTCCAGAAACAACACCAGACACTGAAGCTGGGCACAGAGTACAAGAGATCTTCAAATCTGAAGAGATGACAACACATAATTAGTGTTTTCACTGGTCTCAGTCTTTTAGGGTCAACACACCTCGTGTAGTGACAAAGTACCGGCACCAGTCCCAGTCGACCAAAGTGCTGTCACAAACCTGCACACTTCAGAGTACCTTAAACACATACTTGTTGATTTATGTGCACTGTGTGCAGCAGAACAATAAAAGACATTAAAAATTATTTGGATTAAGCTGTAGTTGAAAACCAGGCTGAGTGTGACTTCTAAATTTGGCGGAGCAGACTGCTCACAGTTCAGCAGACACAATATGAGAAATCGACAAGTGAAACAGACGCATTCATCATCATTAAAGTCAATGTCTCTAGTGCAACTTTGTCATGTGATGCAGTGATGCTTGACAGGAGGTGTGGAGGCAAAACGTTTGAATGTAGCAGGAACACTTCATCATTTTTAAGTACTCTGTACACTGCATCGCTGCAGCAGGCCTATCAAAGTTGTCGTAGTCTCTTGGCGATTGAGGGTGTTTATCCGGGACTCCAACACATCAAAGAAAACATATTCACTACATTATACATGACTGATACTAATCAGGGGGATTTTAAGAGTCCCCAACTGGGTGGAGGTGTCAAGACCGAATCTTTACCTTATACACACACACAGAATTAGATACTTTACCAGAAAGCCCCTCTCAGAACTGGCCATGAGTCACTTCTTGTGAAAGGTCACCTTAAGGAGTGCGTGGCAGAGGTTGGTGGCGAGAGGAACTGCGTCAAGTGCGTGTAAAATAGCGCGGGATAGAAGGATATGAGATGTGTAAGGATGTGTTTGAAATAAGGGACCAGACAGGAAGAGGAAACGCTGATAAGAGGCCAACCAGGCCAAATAACAACAGTCCCTGTTTCCTCTGTGCAAAGAACCATCAATTATGTTACCTGCTCAGTGCCCATGAAACCACAGGAGAACCCTGAAGCCCAAAGTCACCTTGGGACGAGCCCTCCACACAGGATGGGTCAAATCCACCTACAATCCCTGACTCCCTCTCTTAAACTCTCAACATATATTCATAAGAGCAAAGGGAAGGGAGGTCTGAATCACTATGTGAAGTATTTGCAGATTGCAAAAAAAAAAAGACCCAAGATTCGTCCAAAAGCATACAATAGCATCCCTGCGCCCCAGCTGCAATCAGCTCAGCCCGAACTCCAGCATGACCCCGCACCCCTGCAACTACTTCTGCACAGTCCATCAAGGTAAGTCTTTTTCCATCCTTTTGCAAAACTCACAAAACACCAACATTTGGGTGTTTCTGCTTGGCAACAACTAGTTAATTTGAGTGTGAGTGTGCACGTTAAGAATGCGTCTCAAAGATTTTGGCTGTTCTAATATAGCTGGTATTTTCCATCCATAAACCATATGGACAGTAAAGTTACTTTCCTGTCTTAGAGATGATACTAGCGGTATGAAATCAAATTTAGTGCCCAGATAGCACATTACAACTCTTTTGCACTGTAGGATCTACTTTTAGATTCACCACGCAGGTCAGCTCAGCTGACTCCACCTGTGCTTATGTACCCCAATCTTTCGTTTACAGAGGGTCATGGGACTGACCCGTCGAGGAACAGGAAGGTCACAGAATGAAAAGACATGTAGATGACCTAAATGATGGGTGCTGGAAGAATGGGCTTGTATTGTAATGTTGTCTCAGGTGAAGAACTCTGATTTAAAATCCCTACAATGACAACAATAAGTATATTATGTTAATCATCTGGGGGTGTACTGGTCAAAGTTACAACAAATACGACAAAAGCTGCAACTTTAAATCTGTTTCGCTGTGTGAGCAGTGGAAATAAATACCAAGACACTGGATCACAGGTCCTGGAAAGTAAATAGAAGATGTATTGTTGAATCTATTACTTAAACTCATTGGCACATGATCAGCATCTACCGACTAATCTTCACTTTGATCAGGGTCAACGCAAGGGCCTTCTTCTAACGCAATGCATGAAAAACCAAAGGACTGGGAGCCACTTAAGTTTATTGTGGCTCTCCAACGCCAGGCCATCAATACCACTGAGATGGTCTCCCTTGGGAGTTGTTGGTAATTTAATTATGCGCACAGGAAGCTGAAGGAAGGCTACGTTTTCGCTCACTGGACAAATGAAACATTTGTTACCAAAAATGCCCATTTGAAATACACACATGGGAACACTTGAGGTGACTAACCAACCCAGCATATCAAATTTAAAGTCTAATATCCATCCTTATTAAAGTTGCAAAGAGAATCACAGCACAGAAATAATTACTTAGCATCTCTTTTGTGCTTGAATCAATGCTTGAGCCTTCCAGAAGATACCTCCATCTTCAGCAATAGATCTCTGATCAGGCCGTATCATTTAGAGGGCAATCAATAAGCACTACCCTAATCAATATGTGAATGGCCTCCCTATAAGGTGCCAGATGCTGACCTATGTCTAGCCATGGGTGCATATATATATATAAAACAATACCATGTTGTGTCTTAGTAATCCTCTAGGTGATTTCCACGTCTGCAAATAGAGTTTATGAATCATTTGGAGGCAATTCACACCCCAACCCTGCCAAGCTCCTAAATGTACAGACTCACACAATAAAAATGTTCTTCTTTCAGACCACATCTGTTGGATCTGCAAGATATCATGACTGAGGAGGAAAGTACTGAGTTAATCTGTACACAGGACTTCATCGGTATCAGGAGGAAATCATAATACATGGCCAGCACATTGAGACGCAATCAGGGAGGAAAAAACACGAATGCGATGACAGCCAGATACACAAAACAATCTTATTTTTGTAAATCACTGCCTCTAAGTAGACTGCAGGCCACCCTTCTCCATGAATCAAACTACTGGTGGGCTGGGTGGCTCATACCGGCAGGGAGTAGAGGCCCTCACCGCCCGGAACTCAACCACACCGGGCTACAGTAACACTATATTTTAGGGGAAGCTGTACACAAAAATGTGAGCATTATAATCAAGCCAACAACATAGATTTAGGTGAAACATAGTGCTGTGAAGACAGCAGGCCGCCAGCTTGCATCGCTTAGCATAGTTTCGTTTCTCACTAGTCGCCATCACATCCACTTTCGGCTCCTCAGTGGCCGAAGCGTGCTAACCAAGCTAGCGCTGTGTGAGCAGCAACACATCAGCTACAGGGCACAACTTTCATCTGTCACCTTGCATGACACGGAGACCCACCTGCCACCGCCGGTGCCTTCTTTGTCCTTTCGGCTGTTGTGCGGCCCGACTTGAAATCCGATTTCGGCCTGGTTTGTGGTGGACGAATATGTGTCTGGCCGGCGGATTACAAAAGCTGGCTAGCCTGCTAACCCAGTTCGGCTAACGATGGTTAGCTACTTTGCTCGCTGGCTGCCAACAAACCGCTCTCCACATGCACGGCTTCTGTTTAATGTCTTCTGCGCCGTTTCAAGCCGCCAGTCTGTCCTTGTCTGTTCGGCCGCTACAGTGGGAACCGGTACGCGGTCGTCCCGTGGTTCCGTGTCTATCCCCACCCGTTATCTCGTGTCAGACCGTTTTTCTAGTTGTGTGAGGCCCCGCTCGCGCCGCGGCCTGTCGCACAATCAAAGATGGCAGACTGGAGTTGCCAGATTTATCGTCTCCTATCCCCCTCTCAGACCAGAACCCCCTGTGCAGGTGCTCAACCTCACACATCTGTCACCATCAACATCTAATTTGAAGATTCATTTATACCCATGTCTGTAATATATATTATAAATAATGGTCACTGGACTATAATGATTTGACGATTTGCACTTTTGTAAAGGTATTTTCTACCACTTGATATTATTTATTGATTTTTGTTTTGTTATTGTCACATTTAGTGTATAATGTTGATTTGTTATCTGTGTTGTATGTTGTCTTTTTATGGCTGCAGTATGGCTTAAGAGCCCAAGAAGAATTTCACACTCTGTGGGACAATAAAGCTTAATCTTGATTTTGATCTCTCATCCAAAGAAGGATCAACCATCTAAATTAAGCTTTCTTTACACTTTCTTTCTGTATAGATCTACACTATGATAGAGATGTGTTGATGAACAGCACATATTTAACACCATGAAGCCTAAAAATAATATTATGTATACATGCTGTTACATTTAGGTTAATTATTTACATTAAATCCAAGATTAGAGTCAGGGTTGGAAATTAGCACCAGCCAACAGTCAAATGCTGGTAAAACATACAAGAGGCTGCTTAATGTGCTCCATTCATCAGCCAAAAAATTTATCTTTTTAATTGAATTCAATTCAATAGAACTTTATTTATCCCGAATAAAATTCTTCTGCCAGAGAATGCTTCAAATTACACTAACACTGAGTACAGTCACCAAAATTTCAACAATTCAAAAACAGTTGCAACCAGACAACCAGTGGGTCACTCACTGGGCCCAGTTTTAGAACAATAGAGTATTAAATATGTGGCTAAATATACAAATAAACTAGTTAAGCAGTGTTTTCAAGGAGCAAAAGCCAAAACCAGTGTCTAAGAGAGAAACAATAGGAGTATGATAAGTACAAGAGTTACTAAGAATGAACTAAAATGGTGGAAAAAAAAAACAGACTGCTCCTGATAATCCATGTTATATTGAATATAACATAACAATAATATAACAGTGACAACTAGTATGGAGTGACTGGTAAATGTTGTAATCCACTAGCCAGTGGCAGGTGGACAAAAAGTCAACATTCAACCCTGATTAAAGTCAGAAATAATTACTATTAGGCCTAAGCTATTAAAGCACAGTAATTAAGCTACATATAAAGTCATAATAATTGTGTGATTTGATGCTTAGTGAATATAATTATGTACACCTTATCCATTATCCATCTCAGGTTTTATTGTAAAAAAAAAAATACTGCAGTGTTGGCTGGAGTAATATTTGACAAATTTACCCTTTATTACAAATGATTATTTTGTCTTTTTGGTTAAGGAATATGCCCAAATTAAACTTAAGAGGTTGTCTAAATGAAGCCAATTGTGTGGTGAAGTCAGATATAGCCTATGCTGCTGATGAGTCTCCTAGACTAATTATCTATGGTGTAACTTAACAGATCTTTAAAGCGGACTGTTAACAGGATGTTAACAGGATACAGTTTTGTAACCGAGGTGTTGAATTGTGCAACCATACAACCACAACTGATCAGCAAAATATATTCTTTACTATGTCAAATCTTTAACATCCCTCAAATAACATTCATATCCTAAGTATCTCTAAACCTGGCAACCCAAATGTTAACGAGTCACGCGTGGACCATTCTTCTTCCGGGGTCTACCGGTGGTTCACGAGCGGCGGTCAAGTCAAGACTGATACAGTTCGTTGAGTCTTTATTAATTATTACGAACATTATAATCATTATTGATAATTATAATTATAAAATTGATGCTGTGCTTAACAGGACACAAGCTGCTCACTGTTATTGCTGATTTTTAATTTCATGTCTTGATTCTTGATTGTACCACAGAATTTCACCATGTCATCTCTATAAAGGAAAAAGTCAGCTACTTACATGAGATTCAAACAGATCTTAGAGGGAGATCCTTAATTACATGATGCAGTATGATGCAGTGAGACACAAAGGACTATACAAACATTGTTTCATGTATGTACATGTTATTTAAGAATGTCAACCACTCTCTTTGATAGTGTCACCCCCTGAAAAAGTTCAGTCTCCATCAGGTTAAGTTTGTTTTTCCTTCAATAGAGGAATGAACTCCAGAGTAAGGTCTCTGTATTCAGGACAACATGGCTTCTGTTCCTGCAGCAACATTTTATTAATTTTATTAGTGATTTTGACTGAAAGAAAAGTTTGGTCCTTACCACAGAAATTTCTTCTAAAAAATAAGGTAAAAGAAATTTCATTTACATTGATTCACAGATTTAATCCAGTGAAACATTTCCTTAAAATTAAATTAAATTAAATTAAATTAAAGAGTCACATAGATGCTAACTTCTTTTGTAAATTACATCCTGAAAGTTGCTGCCATTTATTTTGGGCTTGAAATGTTTAATTTGTGCTGTGGAAAGATATTTAAAAATTATAACTGACAACATTCTCTTTGCTTTTACTATTTATTTATTTATTTTTAAAGATTGTTTCTGGCTTTTTGGCTTTATTAGATAGGACAGTCTAAGCATGAAAGAGGAATGACATGCAGCAAAGGGCCACAGGCTGGAATCAAGCTCGTGGCCACTGCTGCAAGGACGTTGCCTTCATATATGGGACGCCTGCTCTACACACCAAGCCACAGGGCTTTTACTATTTATTATAAAAATATTATGTGGGTGCTGTGATTACTGTGACAATTATATTAATGCATTTTTCCCTTATAAATCTAATCTTCACTGTTGTTAATGTAATCTACAAATCTAAAAACAAAACCTCAATTCTTTGTATCTATGAAGGAGACGGAGCAATATTCGTCAATGATTTCTTTCTCACAAAACAAAAAAGCTCTTTACACCTGTGTGACAAAAGTGAATTTTCTCAGTGCTTTATTTGCATGTGTATAATTCTGTTCACTCTCTGTGTCTGCTCTCATGTTATAAATTCGTAATACAGATTATGTAGTTTTTTTCAAGGCAAACATCAGCTGAGTGCAGAAGCTGCCATTAGGTGGCACCATTAACCAGTGATACATTGTCTCATTGATGGAGTCATGAAGTAGAAACTGCCAGAGGTCTAAAGCAATGTACATTTGCTAAAATACTGTTTCCTTAAAAACAACTCTAAGGTTCAGTATTTTCCTTTGTCTAACATAACACTGACATTACTGTACTAAGAATTTAACAGATATTAGGGTTTGTCTACTTTTGACTTTAATATCTATTTAGATTTTTTATTGTATTTCTGCTATCTGTGTTTATTATATGGAGCTAGTGCCCACCAGCAAATCAGCATGTATCATAAAGTCATGATCACATCAGATGTGAATTGAGGCAGGTACACCTTTATCTTGTCCAGCAGCACAGAGGGATCTTGCAGGAAAGAAGGAAGGTTGTTCCTGTTGACGTAGGCAGCCAAGCCTGCAGCAGCAGCTGACAGCATCAGAGGCCACATAAATGATCTCCTGGGTTCGGGATCACTGCAGGGTCTGGTCTGCATGGCCTGGGCCACTCTCTCCCACTGTGTGAGGATGGCCTGGCGGGCTCCAGCCCATTTTCCTGGCCCTCTGAGACGATACTGGCATGGAGTACCGGGGCCGAGCATCACAGTCAGTCCCAGCCTGGGATCAGTCAGCAGCAGCTTCAAGAAGTTGGGTCGAACTCCCACCAGCTCTGCTATCTCATCCATGTATCTGATATAATCGACTTGGATGGTGTGTCTCTGAGTGGTGACATACCTGCATAACAAGATTTGATGCATTTTAGATCCAAAATACGTAAGTAATCACAAAGCTGAGTGAATCCACTGCAGTACCTTCTAGTCATTGCCTCCTTCTTACACTCGATATCTTTTAGCATGGCAGCCATCGAGGGCAGCTTGTTGCAGCCTGTTGGAAAGGAGACATTGCTCTTAAACATTTCATACTTCTGTAAAAGTAGATGATAAAAGGTTGCATTTTTTACAGAACCTGTATTACCTTTAAAGACACGTGTGGCCCATCTGGCCTGCATCTCAGAGATGGGCATAAGTGCTCCAAGTGGCTGCACAAGACCAATGATAGCCAGAGTGGGGCGGTCCATCTCAGGAGGAAACACATACTTGTACAGGGATACTTTGTTCTCAGACACTGAGACCACATGTGAGGCCAGGAATGGAAGGAAAACTTGTAACCTGTGGCAAACACCTGCAAAACAGGGTGCTCATCTTAGTCACGCTATACTGCAGTGCTGTGTGAGGGTGAAAACAGACTTTTAATAACTGAACCTACCACCAGGTCGACATCCTCAACGACACTTCCATCATCAAACTCCACACTGGACCCATGAAACCTGCGGATGTTGGGTTTCACCTGAACTCTCCCAGATAGGATGCGGTTGGGAAGGTCATCACTTACTGTTGGATGTTGGCTGAATATCCTAAGATTCAAATTCAGACCGTTAAGTAATACTGCAAGCGTGTCACTGATAAAACAATTTATAGCAGACCAGCCATGTCCATCAGTTAAGCTCTGCTGTTGGTGCCATACCTGTGCTTTGGCTTCAAGTTATACAGACTGTGATCAAATCTCTTGTTGACTTTATTCTCTGCCATGCTGCAAATAAATCTGAAGGGAAGGATTCGGCGCATAAATTGAGTCATCCTGTCATTGAGCATATCACGGGGAAGACCTTTGTCAGACATTCGATTTGCAACCCAGGCCCCCCTCCGAGTGCTTAGATACAACTGTGAATACAGAATACAATAAATAAATCTTCATGCTAGCATTGCATCAAGGTTAATAAATCAAAGTCTCTGATTGTCCACATCTGCCCAACCTGTGCGGTGACCCTGCTCAGTTCCACTGCTATGTCTCCTCCAGAGTTTCCTATTCCAATCACTACAACCTTTTTATCCCTCCACTCCTCAGGAGTCTTGTAGTCTCTGCTGTGGTAGTATGTTCCCTTAAAAGTATCGATACCTGCGAGGACAGATTTGTGACAGTTACACAGACTGCATTACATTTTTAACATTAAACTTATTTCACAACTTACCAACAATAATGAACTAGACTGACATTGCTTACCAGAATGCTTCTAAAACTGATCTTTGTCCCCTCAGTGTTATACAGTACATAGCAGAATCTGCAGATGTATACTGGGCTGTTCTGTTTTTACACACTATTGTACAATGTTAGACACACTAAGATTGCTCCCTCTTGATATAAGAAGTCAATTTTACTGGCTTAAATTAATTTTTCAACGCATCAACTTTAATTATCCTTACTGTCTAAAACATTTTTTGCTCATTTTATGTCAGATTTATTCACTACGACACTCTGATCAGATTTCTTTTTAGTTTCTTTTATGTCTAAAGAAGTTGGTAAAAAAAAGCTTTTATGTTTTGTACTCCCTCTGATTGAGGAAATTTACCATTAAATATTTGTTTTCGGTCATCATTTCACTTATTTAAAAATATTCTGATTGACTTTTTTTCAGTAATGCCATCACTGTTCCCCTCTCTATGTAAAGATTGATCATTGTTTTTCCAGTTGTGTAGTCTAAGATTGTACTCCTTTTTTCTGCTTTTTCCTCTTTTTCTGTTTAGTTTGTTGGATCGTTGTGTGCTTTTTCATTGTTGAGTCACATAACACTATGTCTTGTAGTGTTCTATTTTACATCTTATGTGTGAATGTTTGTTTGGGACTTTCAAGGATTTTATCCTCATACACCTAATATAATTTTAGGGACTACTATCAATGCAAAAAAAGACGCTGAGAGGATGAGTAGGCTCCTACTTGTGACTCGTTCAAAGAAATCCATACTGTCTAATGATGCATTTTATGATGATTTATTAAAGGAACAACTGAACAACTAAATGGAAATGAGATGAAATATTATATCTTCTGATAATGTGATTGGGTTAATGGTCAACAAAAAATATCTCACACTCTTACTCCCTCAATTTTCACCCTCTTTGTTAAAAGTTGCAACTCCAATGAATGAACAGGTAAAATAATGTAAAACCACACCCACACCTGTGCCAATCACTGCTTGAGGTGAAAGTGACCAAAAGAACACGTGCAGCCTAAACAAATAATAAACAACGAGAGTTAAATACACATTTTGGCTCCTACAATAATACATTTAATGTCATCAAGTTAAATGAAGTGTTCATTCGGCAGACTTTATTTTGTCCAAAGCGAGTTACAATAAATTAATAAATGCCTCAGTGTTTTTGATATATTGGTATAGGGTGATTTAAATAAAAAAAAATCTAATCCTGTGCTCTGGTTGCTTGAAAATATTGTGAAACATTTTTAAAAAATGAATCAATTGTTTCAGACATTGACTAACACTTATTCATAGTGAAACTACCTGAGTTGAGTCACTAATATTAACAACCTGTGAAAAGAGTTGCAAGCAGACATGGCTTCAGTTTAAGGAGACCACAAGCCAAAAGGGCGGCTAACACTGGTTTGTATGAATAAGCAACATATGGATCACTGAGACACTTCAAAAACAAATTTCACACAGGACAACACTGAAGTTAAGATTTCGTTATGTGGCGGCTACCCCACATAATTCTTATTATTATGCAACCACCACTGATATAATAAGGTGTGGTCTAATATGAATCACATTCTCATTCTTTTTTTCTCATGCTCCACAGCACAAAATGTCGTTGAGTGAACCAGTTTTTATAGCGTGCAAACGGTACCTGGGAAGTCATGCAGTGGCAGGTTGGGCTGGCAGTGATGTCCAATACAGATCATCACTGCGTCAAAAATGTGTTTCTCCTTTTTGCCGTCCTTTGATCTCCGTCTCAACGTCCCACTGGCCTGAATGAGAAAAATCTGATCTCTGCTTCACCTGCAAGACTTTGATCTGAACAACAGAGAGGCAGACACAGTTAAAAAGGTGCATCTACTGATTATACATTCAACTTTTTATCATATTGAATTATGTCACATTTTTCATTTCAACAGAGGAGTCACATAATTCTCTGCAAGTCAGTGAAGCATCCTCACATTAAAGTGTATGTGCCTGGTGAGCTGGAAGCGGCTAACATACATCCGAAAGTACTCCATGATGAGGGAGTTGTGCATGTAGTTTGGGAAGTGTCCAGGGACAGGGAAGTCACTGAAACACAACATCTCCTTGGAGGTGTTGATGATGACAGAGTGGTAGATGCTCGCCCTGTCTGGCTCTGGATTCTCCTGCAATAACAGCAAGGAGGAGAAAATATATGTATCCACCCCTTATAAATATATACTGTATGATTAAAGGAATATGCACATAGTGTGACCCACCTTAAACCTCCACAGACCACCAATGTCATCGCTGCTCTCAAAGCAGACAGGCTCCAGCCCCTCATCCAGGCAGCACTTGATACAGGCCAGACCTGAAGCACCTGCTCCGACCACCGCCACACGACGAGTCATACTTCAGCTCTGCAGAGGATGAACCAGATTAGTATGAAAAATGTTTTATCTGTGAACAAGAAGACGAGTACATGGAGCTACAAGCAACTTAAAAAAAGTTGGTCAGCACCAAGATGTTTCCTGTTACAGGACTGCAGATTTGTTGCCTTCTGTTAGTGTTGATTACTTACATGTCTATCAATATTTTAGCTCTACAGTTGAGAAAATGTAGTGCCAAAGGCAAGGGTCTATCTGACTGGCAAGGTGGAAATATTCTTACTATAGCATTCACTTGAACTTATATTGTTTTTTTTAGGTGGCTGAAGGGGCTCTCACACTGCTGTGCAGTAACCACCCTGACAACCACCTACCTGCAGGAGAGTTCCCCCCAAAAAAGTGTTTTTAAAGGAGCTGCTGCCGCTATGGAAGACAATGGAAGTCACTGAAAGGTGTCTATGTATTTGGACAATTCAGCAGTCATCTAAAGTGTGGCAGAGATGTTACCCCAGGCCCAGTTTTCCTTCTGGTTGTCCTTAAAAGTTACTGGCACTGTACCTCTCAGCATTCAGACACCAACATTATTATATATCTTGTCTTCATTGTGCAAATCTATTGGCTGGGCAGACAGCAGCTGCTTATTCAACACAGCAAACTCACACAGAGCAAAATCTGTGGGCATGGACATGGGGGGCAACTGCTTCATACTCCTGCTGTGTTGGAAACCTCTTCCCCTCTGCCACCTTCCCCTCATTAAGATGACTGGAGCCAGCAAGTTACCACGGTAGTGTGAAAGCCCCTTAAAATATGTTTTACTGCTGCCCCTCATTCACACAGCTGAGCTTCTGTGTTGGCACTCCTGCCTTCTTCTCCAAACTGGGGGTGGTCTGACCACCGTGCACAGAAGGAAGTATATTGACTATGGATAAGCAACCCATAAAATCCCACCTCAAAAAATCTTAACCATCCCTTTAATTTTCCATTAAAAATCATAAGACATCAACAAAGTGAAATACAGTGCAGCTAAAAAGCTAAATCTGGTACAGCTCTTCTCCTCCACACCAGGCCTACATGGTTCCTTACAAATACATGTAATAAACTAAACTTGGGTTAGGGTACATCAAGTGGAAAATATATTTCTGAATGTAAAAAGTGGTTAAGATCAAAGTTCTGTCAAATTGCAAAGAAAATAGATGAAGATCATTTGGGGTAAGTATAGTAACGAACAACTTAAAAGATTGCAAGCTACCTGAAATCAAATTGATACGCATAATCAATTCAAGACATAAGAGGAAAACAAAGTAAAAGACAACTGAGTTATGCAATGCATCAAATCCAGTTCAGAATATACAATAAATTGTCATTTTGAGCTTGCAAAAAGCAGTTTCACCCAAAACAAATGAGAAACATAACTGATAGTTTGCAATTAAAACCATCAACCAAATCAGATTGTCCACTATCTCCTTGCAGTCCTGCAAATCACTCACCTGTTGTGATGCAAATCCAGCAAGCTCACCATTGCACAGGTTGAATGCAGCTGAAAGAATAATAAACTCTGTTCAGTTCAACCTGCAATCTGAACTTTAGCACATCGTCAGTGCATGCATGGAAAAACTTTAGTGCATAACAACAGGTCTTGGTCTGTTATGAATGGAGGAGTGACCAAGTCAAAATACACACAATAAGCCCCTCCTGTCAGTGGGCACTGTACACGGTTTCCTGCATTAAACCCCACTGCTGAAATAATTTATCTTCCTAACTTTCATGTGTTAGGTATGGGAGTTTGGACAGTTTGTTACGTGATGCACTGTGAATAGTATGAGAGGAGACAATGACACTCTTGTCCCCATAATTGACAACCCTGGATGTCTTTTCAAAACGTAGCCTTTATGTAATCATCATTAAAATGCTTGGCCTGCTGTCAGCTACACTGAACAGGATAATACTGGTTCTTATCAGTCATAAACATTAAATCGCCTCATAAATCATTTAAATGACAAAAATGCCATTTTCAGTGCATGCGCATAATGAAGTAAAATGAAATATCCACGAAAAAATCTCAAAAACAGAAATGTAATTATTGATTTTTTTATTGTTATTTTATTAGTCACTTCAATATCAAAATAGAAAAACAGTCGATCAATTTTCTCATGCACATACACATAAAACTAAAAAAAAAGACAATTTGACCCTGATTGCATTTTTTGTTTTTCCAGGTTGATTGATACAATATTACGACAATGCTCCACATGCTGTAGCCTTTAACTCAGGATATTCCTGGTCTAACAATACCTTCATCGCTATTATTATGCAGGCTACACTAGTTCAGCAAGGTGAATATTGGTGGTCATAAAAGATAGCCATGCACAGACAACTTTATAACTTCACTTTATTGATTTTTTTTATTATTATTACATGAATTTCAAAACACTTTGTCTTCATCAAAAACTTTGAAGTCTAAATAACTGTATGTGGTTGTATCCTGCTAGCTTATTATGCAGTACTTCATATTATATGTCAGCCTGAGTGTAAGTGTTTAACTTTACCTGCAGCATGATTAAAAATACAGTTTTATTATTCCCTTTTATTTTTATTCACTTAAAAATTCAAAGTACTTGCAACTAAATTCATCAAAGGTTTTGACCTTTGACTGTGCATTTAGATAATCTAGTCTCCTTCTAGGAATGTAAGGAAGTGTTAACATTTGCTTTTTGGTAAAAAAGAAAAGAAAACAAACATGTAAAAAACATAGTGTATTCTTCCTTCTATAGAAAGCCTCTGGGCAATGCAAGGTACATTATACAATATAAAACTCTGGTAATAAAAGCAAAGCAAAGTACAAATTAAAATGCAGCATCATTGCCTATTAGTCATGTTTATCTTCATGTTCTGGCAGTGCAAATGTTTTGTAAATGTATTGTTTCGTGCAGTTAAAGCTGACAGTGAAAATTAGTCAGACAGTGGGATATGCTGAATATGTTTGGCACAGTATAGCATCAGTTGGTCTTTCAAGCCACCATCAAGTGCCATTATTCACTTGTATTTTAGTATATGGCAGGTGCTGGTGTAGTTTAGTGGAGAAACCCCATACATGTATGATGAATGTGTTAAAAGAGGAACACATGACGATGAGTGGAACGAGTATGAATTTCACATTACTGTGCAGGCAGATACGCTTTTATCTGATCCCACAGCACAGAGGGATCCTGCAGGAAAGGGGGGAGGTTGTCCCTGTTGACATAGGCAGCCACGCCCACAGCAGAAGCTGACAGAATCAGAGGCCACATAAATGATCTCCTGGGTTCGGGATCACTGCAGGGTCTGGTCTGCATGGGTTGGGCCACTCTCTCCCACTGAGTGAGGATGGCCTGGCGGGCTTCAGCCCATTTTCCTGGCCCCCTGAGACGATACTGGTACGGAGTACTGGGACCAAATATCACATTGAGTCCCAGTCTGGGATCAGTCAGCAGCAGCTTCAAGAAGCTGGGTCGAACTCCCACCAGCTCAGCTATCTCATCCATGTAGTTGACATAGTCAACCTGGATGGTGTGTCTCTGAGTGGTGACATACCTGAAACAGAGACCCGAGCTGAACGTGTTGTGCATAACAAGATTTGATGCATTTCAGATCCAAAATACGTAAGGTAATCACAAAGCTGAGTAAATCCACTGCAGTACCTTCTAG
This sequence comes from Cephalopholis sonnerati, assembly GCA_019142605.1. Taxonomy (NCBI): domain Eukaryota; kingdom Metazoa; phylum Chordata; class Actinopteri; order Perciformes; family Serranidae; genus Cephalopholis; species Cephalopholis sonnerati. Next base: position 10,165,024 of record JAGQAX010000006.1, read on the forward strand.
TCATTGCCTCCTTCTTACACTCGATATCTTTCAGCATGGCAGCCATCGAGGGCAGCTTGTTGCAGCCTGTTGAAAGGAGACATTGCTCTTAAACATTTAATACCGCTGTAAAAAGACTGAGTGATGATAAAAGGTTGCATTTTTTACAGAACCTGTATTACCTTTAAAGACACGCGTGGCCCATCTGGCCTGCATCTCAGAGATGGGCATAATGGCTCCAAGTGGCTGCACAAGACCAATGATAGCCAGAGTGGGGCGGTCCATCTCAGGAGGAAACACATACTTGTACAGAGATGCTTTGTTCTCAGACACTGAGACCGCTTGTGAGGCCAGGAATGGGAAGGAAAACTTGTAACCTGTGGCAAACACCTGCAAGACAGGAGACTCATCTTAGTCACACACTACAGGCCAACTATACTGCTGTCTATGAGAATGTACAGAGGACAGAAGAATAGACAGACTATAGTGTAAGTACACGAGTGTGTGGGCCATAAACAAATAACCTACCACCAGGTCGACATCCTCCACGACACTTCCATCATCAAACTCCACACTGGACCCATGAAACCTGCGGATGTTGGGTTTCACCTGAACTGTTCCAGACAGGATGCGGTTGGGAAGCTCATCATTAAGTGTGGGATGTTGGCTGAACAACCTGAGATTTATGTTCACACCGATTAGTAATGTTACTATATTTTAATAAATACTGCAATCATTAAAACAGCACCAAGAGACTAAAACAGTGGTTTCCAACCTTATTCCTTAAAGGAGAAGTCCAGTATTTTGCACTTTGAGCCCCATTCCTGGTTGTTCATGATGAAATAGAGTGGTTAAAACCAAAATCTTGACGATTGCTCCTTCTCTGAGAATTTGAGAGAATTTGGCTTTCCCCTGCCTGACTTAACAATGCTGTCTATGGCCATGTGTAAATCTGTCCTAAAACCACCTTAAACGTTGGTTTTCAAAGCCATGAAACTCACCCAGTGGTCAGTGGTGTTCCTTGATGTTCCCACATAAAAATCGTAGCAAACTGTGGTTTCCGTGATGATTTATTTGACATTTTGTCCATGCATTGATTTCCTATAGGAAGCCTCATTGTCTGTTGGTAGTAATCCGCCACTGGAAACAGAAAGGGGGTTGTTTACGACAAGGTTGTAGTCATTGTAGTGAGCTCAGCCAAAGTGCCGGCTCGACAGTGCTGTGTGCGTTCCTCCTCTTCGGAGGAATTCTCCTGCAGTCGCTGACCACACAAAACTTGCCCATTATTACTCGCTTGTAAACAACCTTCGCAGTATGATGCCTTTGAACGCAACGCCAGCCTTCTTCTTCTGCTTCTTTCTGTGTCCCATTACATTGCAATGGTTTCCTGCTGGTTGGCGACACTCACGTAAAGGAGCATTATCACCATCAAGTGGGCTGGAGTGTAAAACGCTTCAGGGTCAAACGAACGATCAAGCGGAAGTTTACACACGGGTGTGAGGCAGCTGAAAAAATAGTTCCACAATCCAGATGAATAGTGAAAACACGGATGGAAACCACAGTTTGCTACGATTTTTATGTGGGAACATCAAGGAACACCACTGACCACTGGGTGAGTTTCATGGCTTTGAAAACCAACGTTTAAGGTGGTTTTAGGACAGATTTACACATGGCCATAGACAGCATTGTTAAGCCAGGCAGGGGAAAGCCAAATTCTCTCAAATTCTCAGAGAAGGAGCAATCGTCAAGATTTTGGTCTTAACCACTCTATTTCATCATAAACAACCAGGAATGGGGCTCAAAGTGCAAAATACTGGACTGCTCCTTTAAGAGAGCCGTCTGCTATGATTGAGCAAACCGACGACCCCCAACTAAGTGGCGTATTCTTCGGATATTTTATATCATATTCAACGCATAGCAACAGGGGTGCTATGAAGGGGTGGACTGTCAGACAATGGGCCACTGGGAACAGCTATGTAACCTGCTCCCTAAACGTAGGAGCAAGACACACAGACTTTATAGTTGTTTAGCCTTGTTTTGTGTTCTTTTGCATCTCTTTGTAGTCGTAATGCCTCTTTTTGTGTTTTTTTAATCTTGTTGTAGTCGTTTTGTGTCTCTCCGAGGTCATTTTAAGTCTTTTTTGGTCATTTTGTCACCTTTTTGTAGTTATTGTGTGTTTCTGCAGTTCCTTTGCATCTCTTTGTGGTCATTTTGAATCTCTTCATGGTCAGTATCAGTAGTCAGAAAGTCTGCTGTGTGCAAGGTTGAGCTATGCTATATCTGTGATAGATACAACTGTTTAAAAAAAAAGATGCAAAAACAGTACCTGTGCTTTGGCTTCAGATTGTACAGAGCGTGATCAAATCTTTGGTTGAGTGCTCTCTCTCCTATACCACAGAGGACACCAAAGGGAAGGATTCTTTGCAAAAAATCAAACACCCTGTTAAAAAGCAGATCTAAAGGCAGCCCGTTGTCCCCGACTCGGTTCAGGATCCAGGATCCCCGTCGAGTGCTCAGATAAAGCTGGGAAGAGAAGACATGGTAGTCAGTCATTATGCAGGTACATGAATGATCTTTATTTAATATTAACAGCTTGCACAGTTTTACTTTTCAAAATAGGAGGTTGTATCTGTAAGATGCATTTAGTTTAGACCTAATTTCACTAAACTCTGTCACTCTGTTACCTGTGGCATAACCCAAAATGTCTTTTAAATCTTGCAGAATGTCATCCTGGTTCAGCAGAATTTTACTGTATTTACTGTTGTTGTATGTGCGTGCAGAATAATATATCCATTGTTACTGCATATTACAGTAACAATGTTACTGCGTTCATCTCATAGAAACAGTATGAGAGAAGAATGGACATTCCCATTTAAATCAATGCTGAGGGATGATCAGTGTGGCGGACATTTCATATAAACTTCTGTATAAACACACCGCATTGTGGCAAGTCTTGCTGTGCGTTCAAATACCCATACTACCACACTATTTAGTGTGCCAGAAAAAGATTTAGTATCTCCCAATACATAGTATGTCAAACACATCAGGATGTTCTACTGCATCTGATTATATTTTGCAGGATCCAAGCAGCGTGCTTTTCTGGCTGTTCTGACCCACAATCCTCTGTGTAGCGAAGATGCGTCACACTGACTGACTCGCAAGCACATGACAGCTGACAGAGGAAGTAATGATGAATGACAGTGCATTCTAGTGACTGATGACCAGTCTAACAGTAATAGAGGGAATATCATTGTTCAACTGAGCAAAACAATCATAAAGATAACCAACAACAACAGCTGAAAACAATTAACAGGGAAGTACAAATGTAATTCTACTGTGGTGAATATGTCAGAATCTACAACGTCTGCAGTTATTATTAAAAGTTTCAACTACACAGAATGCAGCGTAACAACAGCAGAGCTCTCTGGATTGATCTTTGTCTCTGGCGAGCTCGGTGAATGGGGTTTTGTTTCATCTCCAAAGTAACGGATAAATGAACAAAAGGGTCAAAGTTCAGAGCGCAATGAAGAAGCAGTTTGTGTGCATACTGCATGCAACAGGACGCACTTTGTAAGGGCAGCTGCAGTACCTACTAAAAGTAAATAAAAAAAGATTGAAACACACCCTTGAACTGACTGAGATAAGTTTTTGGTGTGCCGACTAAACAAGCAATGAGGTGGTGCTTTTTAAAACAAGCAATTCACCACTTTTAAACTGTTACTGTAACTCTTATTTCTCTGTTTCTTTTGGTGCCATTAGTTGCATGTTGGTTAAAACATGATGTATTACAGGTGTCTCTAAAGAACAAGTGAGAGCTGCTGCTCAGTGGACAGCTGAGAGGCAGAGACCGCAGGATAAACAGCATGCACATAAACACAACTTCACATTTTTAACTAGATGACTAACAAGACTAACTAAGATGGTTTTGGTGATTTTTATTCTGTGTCTGTCGAGTTTGAGTGAAGTGTTTTTACGATGAGTTAACAAGGAAATAGAGCAAACCTTACAGTTTGGTAAAAAAAAAAAAAAAGAACGACCTGTATTGGTGTACAGTAGGGGTGGGTGGATCAATACCCTTGATGCTACGTTTTCATTTTGAAGATCCATCCTAGCGTCGACAGAATTGATAGCAAACAGTTATTAGCTTCCCTCTTCTACATCATACCTATTTGTACTTCAAGAGTAAAACTGTCTGTCCACACAATGTTCTGCTGTCATGAACACATCTAGTGCATTTTCTTCTCCACTGCCTCTGTGCTGTCTGTACTCAAACATTCGCCAGACCCAGCAGCGTCTTCTTAGTTTCACTTTACCCGATGTCGGCGATAGGAGGATGGTAAGTTCACTGTTTAGTGCCAGGGGGCTGTGAATCCTCATTTCTACTATGAATGGAACCGTGTGTGCATCTGTGTGACCGTAACTATCTGCAGACATTTAGCGTGGAAAGAATGTCCGAGCCTGATTAGTTTAATCGGACACATAATAGCAGCTTTTTCCTCTCAATGAAAGAGAAAAAAACATGAGACAGAGAACGTGGAGTTGCAACCAAAAAAAGGGAGGAGGAGGAGGAGGAGGGAGATGTCTCAGCGTCCAGACCTCTGACACAGAGACAAGAGTTTACTGGCAGAGTCTGTTCAGACAGGCTCAGACAAGAATTATCCAGGTAAATTCCAGCCTAGTGAAATGAATATTTTAGTCAACTCAGATCTTAAACACTGCTTAATGTTACATTTTCAAACTAACTGGTCAACATAGCTGTTACCTGACGAGTTTGATCATTCACCTCATAAATCACGACACACTGCTTTCTCCTTCATAAAAAAATAACAACTTTTAATAACATAAAATATTGTGTTGGTATCGATAACAGCAATTCTGGCCTTGTAGTACTTAGTGTCGGATCAAAACTAAATTTTGTAGTATCACCCCACCCACCCCGGTGTAACCTTGTATTTGTCTGTTTAGTAGGAAAACAGGTGTAAGAACACACTAGCGATTGTGACACACTGTACAGCCCCGCTGACGTGTGTTTCACAACAACCAACTCCCTTTTTCTCATGTACTAATCAAATGACCCCAGCATTCAGTGTGATAACCCTTCTACTCTCATTCTATTTTTATGGCTCATCTGCAGTTTAACTTTCAGAGTATTTGGTTTATGGCTGAACTGTGGATTCATTCGACATGTTGTCTTGATTCCATCGTAAAACTGTATTGATGATAACAATGTTTCTAGATCTAAGCGGTGAAGATGGTGAATTAAAATGGTATTTTAAATGACATGAATGAGAGAATAAAAAAAAAAATAAGAGAGTGGTTTTTCATCAGTTTGACCATATGTTGCTATGTCATCCTAACCTGCTTGGTGACTCTGCTCAGTTCCACTGCTATGTCTCCTCCAGAGTTTCCTATTCCAATCACTACAACCTTTTTATCCCTCCACTCCTCAGGAGTCTTGTAGTCTCTGCTGTGGAAGTATGTTCCCTTGAAGGTGTCAATGCCTGGGGGAAAAAAGACACACTTGTGAATGCTGGACGAAACGACCCATGCTTTACATCTGACACCGTTCTAAGAATATAATTTAGGTCAGTGTTGATGACACTTTACTGACAACATTATTCTTTTCGGGTGGAGCTGCTTTCTGTTGATATCATATGACATAATCACACTGTACAGGGTTGCCGTTACAGGCTGGTGCAAACTGTGTCAAAGGTCGATTGTGACATAATGTCCTCTTTGTGTTGCTAGAGCACTTGCAGCACTACTTGTGTTTGAGCAAACTGAAGGATATTTATAGCGTGTAAATGGTACCTGGGAAGTCATGCAGTGGCAGGTTGGGCTGGCAGTGATGTCCAATACAGATCATCACTGCGTCAAAAATGTGTCTCTCCTTTTTGCCGTCTTTGTTCTCAGTCTCAACGTCCCACTGGCCTGAATGAGAAAAATCTGATCTCTGCTTCACCTGCAAGACTTTGGTCTGAACAGAGAGGCACAGACAGATAACAGTTTACTGATAAAAGAAAAGCTAACAGACTTTCAGGATCCATTCCATAAACATTTAACCTTTTGTTGTGCTGCACTAAACACTATTTCACATTTACAGCTAAGCTGAGAATGTTGACTGATTTCAGGGAGTCAGTGAAGCATCCTTACGTGGAAGCGTATGTGCTTGGTGAGCTGGAAGTGTTCAGCATACATCCGAAAGTAGTCCATGATGAGGGAGTTGTGCATGTAGTTTGGGAAGTGTCCAGGGATGGGAAAATCACTGAAACACATCATCTCCTTGGAGGTGTTGATGATGACAGAGTGGTAGATGCTCGCCCTGTCTGGCTCTGGATTCTCCTGCAATATAACACAAGGCCGCAATCACATATTTAACACTGGGTGGACCATTTTCAATCTACACCTTATGTGACCCAGTCATCGAGGGGGTGTGTGGGGAATTTCCTGCAGGAGGATTTTTTAAAAACCGAACAGCGAAACTGAGCTTTTAAAGCTCATGGGTTCACAGTTTTGATGGCTGAGTGCCAGCATATGATTGAGGGCCGGGCAGCGAAAGTGCACACTCTATGATTTTTTATTACATTTTTTATGACACACTAACATTAAACTATAACAGGGGACAGTGATATAGCCGACAGTCCACTTTTTAATACATTTAAATTGTAATAATAATGAAAATTTGTTGTGGGGTGTCACTGCAAATACAGTAGTCTCTCGTTGAAAAAAAAATACCTTGTTTGGTTGCTACAAAGTCGACAATCTTGTTAAAAATACCTGCCTTTGATGCAACAAACATGGAAAACTCTGATTAAAAACACATTTCAATGTGCCATCTGACACGCCCACCCCCTACAGATATTGGGGGTGGGTGTATCAGATGGCATGAAATGCATTTTAAAGTTGTTTATCATGTAAATATATATAAATTGTATTGTCAGTGATAGAAGTAAACTGTTGTACTTGATCTGTTTTAAGGGTCAACCATAGACCTTTTCATGCCCCCCCTTGGCCAGGATCATCTGTACCCTTGGATGTCCCTGGCGGCAGGCCTGGCAAGCTAGACCAGGTATTTATTAACAAGAGTTCACTGAATTTTAAGAGACCAAATGGGTTATTTTAGGTGAGAGGACATGTTAATCTGTGTTTACAGCAACCAAGGTGGGTGATTTTAAACAAGAGTTCACCGTGTTTGTAGTAGGGAACCAGGTATTTTTTGACAGCTGTATTAGTAGTGATAAAAGCAAGTATTTTTAATGAGAGCTTTCCATGTTTGTAGCAACCACACTGGGTATTTTTTAACAAGAGTTCGGGACATATCCAGCTGTGTTTGGTGGTGAGCAAACCGGGTATTTCAAGCGAGAGTTTGGGGCATGTTCAGCCACATTTGTAGCGACAAAAGGGATATTTTTTTAACATGGACTTGCTGTGTTTGAGACATGAGAGTTTGGGACATGTTTGATAATAGCAACAAGTGTTTGTATTTATGAATTTATTTATTTTAATTATAGTTTGCCATGTTAGTTCTGACAAGCAACAATATTTGATTTTGCTTTTCTTTAAGCACTCATTTTTTTTTTTTTTTTTAACCAAAAAAATACATATGGAAATATGATTACCTGCATTATAATTGCAGGAAGTATACCATTTTGCATAGTGATATGATATGATGGGTGTGGAAGAGAGGCCCACTGTAGAAAATATTGTTCTCCTGCCCATATTCTCTGGTTACGTGACATATCCTCAGCTCTCGTTAAAAATATGGCGAACTCTAGTTAAATAAATAAAAATTAAAATGAAAATTTAAAAAAAAAATCTGACTGAACAAACAGGGCCGGACATTTCCAAGGGGGTGGGATTTGCGCCCCCCAACATATATTATAATTACAGCCTACATGTAATAGATAAAATACATCCTAACATACTAAATATATTGTGTAATTAAAATGAAATGAACCTGTGTGTAGTGTGACCCACCTTAAACCTCCACAGACCACCAATGTCATCGCTGCTCTCAAAGCAAACAGGCTCCAGCCCCTCATCCAGGCAGCACTTGATGCAGGCCAATCCTGAACTCCCTCCTCCGACCACCGCCACACGACGAGTCATATTTCAGCTGAAAGAAATGTTTTCACTGTGGATGAAACAAGATCTGCACACAGAGAACACAGAGTTCTGCTCCCTTCTTTGTCCTGATGAGATGGATGACGATAACAATCTGGAAATTGCAGATGCGACAATGCATGCAGTAAAACGAGATCTGCAACATTTATTGTTTTAGATCACTGTGCAAACCAGTCCGCCTTCTGGTTTAGTTTGAACTGGGTGAGAGGACATTTCTCTAAATGTTGCGCAACTGTGATCAAAGCTCAACACGAGTTAATATTTAAGTTTTAACATACTTTAAATTATAAGCAATGCACTAACTCAACCGAATCTGATGTCGCAACTTGACTTTGACGTCTTGTTTACTAGGTGGTGACAACAATCTCAGAACACAGCAGTTAAAAGTTTAACACTATTTTTTTTTTATATTATTTTTTACAATAATCACGACAGTAAAGCACTAAACAAACACAATCGTATTTACTTACCTTGTGTGATTCAAATGAGGAAACGACTTCTCGGTGCTGAGTGTTTTTCAACTGTGGGCGGAGTGACAGTGAAGAGGCTGTGCACTATCTGTAGCCTCTAACGACCCCCCGAGGCGTTGCAGCGTCAAGGGTACTGACCCGGAGCAAAAGCAAACACACACCGCCTCTGCCTAACAACTTACCATACGGCAGGTCAGCACGGTCACAGCTGGACATCATGGTGCACCTGAGTGGCCCCACGATTTGTCAATGCAGCTTATGGGAGCCAAACAACCTTGTTTTTCCTGTTTCTAACTCAAATTGCGTCATGAAATCTGCACCAATTCCATCCAGGTTGGTATTATTTTGTAGAGATAAGTAAGCCAGACATTTCACAGGCCTCATCAACTCACCAGCCTCAGCGGTTGTGGCGAAAACGCTGAATGTCCTTCCGAGTACCGTGCGGCAACCGGAGCGCTTAGGGACCGTGGTAAAATTGCAATCTCTGATTTTTCAGTTCGGACAACTAAAAAAACAATGACAACAACACACAAATACTGTCATTACCAGAAGGCTGAGAGTCTCACAGCATGTTATTATTCACTCATACTCAACAGCGCCACCACATGGTCGGTTTTTAAGCATTTTACCTTTTTGCTAATAACTCATCAACCATGAGGCGTATCAAAACAGTATTTGGATAATATGTTTCTTGGATGAAGCCAATTCAAGTGATATAGGCCTCGCCCATTCGTGCCTTAAAAATTTGCCGCCATTTTGGATTTTCTGCAAAACACATTTTCTGTCTCTATTGCCACATATTTCATCCAATCTTCCCCAAATTTGGTACATGTCATATTTAGCTGACTCTGAACAAGACTTTTCAATTCATTTTTTGATATCATGTATGGTTTGTCTGTAATTTGCCATCAAATTCTTAGGGGTGTGGCATGATACACTTGATGGGCCGAAAGTCTTCAATGCACAATGGTTTTCAACCACATTTATAAATGTTGTACATACAGCCACAATACACAAATGAGCCATTTCTGCCATGAGGGGGTACAGTAGTCAAAATGTAACATGAATTTTAGACGTGTGCATTGTTTTTGTTGCAGAGTTTCTTCAAAAGCAAGGCCAGGCAGTGGCAGCAGCGCTGGGCAGGCAGTCACCCTCACAATTTCGTAAAAATGTTCTAGTTATTATTATTATTATTATTATGAACTATGCATTAAATTTACCGTTTACTCTACTATTTACTGGTCAATACCATGTACATTAATCCCATTTTAATATAAAAACAAACTTTATCTGTATGATTTTTTTTTCATATTTTCTATCTTACATTTTTCTTTTCTTTTAAATTATTAAAAAATATTGAATATGCCTTAATTTTATGTCTCACTTTTATTTTGAAATAAGTCCCTAGTATTTCAACTTATCAACACCAAACTACTTCTCATCTTTTTGTAAGGTCATTATGAAGCTTTCACAAACATTTGTTTACCAGAAAAAAATGGAAAATGTCCTTAACAGATTAAGTGTTCAGTGAGCTTTATTTATTAATATTCATCTATTTTATTTCGAAATAGCTCACTGGAATTTCAACCTATCAACACCAAAATACTTCTCATTGTTTTTAAGGTCATTATGAAGCTTTCACAACCATTATCTCCCAGAAAAAATACTTGAATACATCCCAGAAACAGTGAGTGTTCAGTGAGCATTATATGAGTATTTCTCGATTTTATTTTGAAATAGCTCACTGGAATTTCGACCTACCAACACCAATCTACTTGTCATCTGTTTTTGAGCTATTTATAGAGCTTTCACAACGATTATCTCCCCCCTAAAAAACTTTTAAATATATCCCACAAACAATTAGTATTCAGTTAGCATTATTAATGAATATGTCCTGATTTTATTTTGAAATAGCTCAAAGAAATTTTAACCTACCAACACCATTCTACTTCTCATTTGTTTGTAAGGTCGGTATTCATCTTTCACAGCCATTTTCTCCCAGAAAATCATGTAAAAATATCCCACAAACAATTAGTATTCATTGAGCATATTTTATGAGTATTTCTTGCTTTTATTTTGAAATAGCTCTCTGGAATTTCAACCTACAAACACAGATCTACTTGTCATCTGTTTGTAAGGTTGGTATTGATCTTTCACAACCATTTTCTCCCAGAAAATCATGTACCATGAACCGAGAAATATTCATAAATAATGTTTAATGAATAATAACATTTTCTGGGATATATTTTTAATGTTTAGGGTAAATCGCTGCAATAATGTTCCATTTCTGTTTTATTTCTTATATTAAAGTTTGATGTTTGGATGTGATGGAGGAGTAATGGTTGGGATCTTTTTTTCAAGGGTTGTATCAGGCCTTTTTTTTACAGTAACACTACCATATATGGTGACATTGTTATTTTGTTTAAGTTTGTGGAAGACCTCTTCTTTTAGCATGACACAGCATCTTCAATTTTATCCAGTTTATTAGTTTGTTTCTGTGCATTTCAGTCATTTCTTCATCACATTTAAACTCTTCTGCAATCACATGAAGTAAAAGAACCTCTCAGGGAGGCTTATCTATCGGCCAAAATCAACTAGCATGAAACCCAACATTGAGTCAACAGGTCTGATAACAATAACATTAGCAGGCAAGACCAAACTGTCGTCACATATACTGCCAGTGTGTCACTGGAACACAGATGAATTGTGCAGAATGATCTGAAACGTGCAGCTGTCAAAGTTAAGTAGTGGTTTTTAACCCCACTGGCAGGATGGATGTCGATATTGTGAGTTCTATGGTTCTGCAAAGCTTTTACATTTTCAATTTTATGTTGAGACAACGCTGTGGTTAACATGTAGTTAGGTTCAGGCACAAAAACAATATGTTAGGATTAGGAAAACATGTTTTGACTTAAAACACCTGGTTTGTTTGCCACAAACATGGCACACTCTCGTGCCAAACATGGCTGGACATGTCCCAAACTCCTGTTAAAAAAATATCCAGTTTGGTCGCTACAAATACAGCAAACTCTTGTGAAAGAATACCTGCTTTTGTTGCTACAAACACGACTGGACATGTCCTGAACTCTTGTTAAAAAATACCCAGTTTGGTCACTTTATACAGTACATAGCAAACTCTCTGCTTTTGTCACTACAAATACAGCTGGATATGTCCCGAACACCTATTTTAAAAAAACACACTGGTTCCGTCACTACAACCAGGGTGAACTTCTGTTAAAAAAATATCCACTTTTGTTGCAACAAACACAGCATGACATGAACTCTCTTAAAAAAAACCACCCATTTTTGCTGGTCTGCTGCTGGCAGCCATCTTGCCTAGGCATCACACCATCCACCAAGCTCATAAACATGTAATCTGAACCATGTCACTTGAGAAATGTTGATATGATATGCATGAATCGCACAAAAGGGACATCTGTGGTTTGCAGAAGCGTACGATGCCAGCATTTTCTTCTGATGACTGATCAGGGTTTGTACAGACGCTCAGGTGGTGGCTAGAGAGCTAATTACAATTAAAGACTTTATATCTCGTTCCAATTGTCAAATTAGTATAGATTAAAAACATGCTGTGCCTTCAGCACTCAGAAATAAAGAGGGCGTTGTACAGTAGTGTGCTGCTTCACTGCTGCCTCTGTCATGATGTTATCATTAATGTATTCAGCTCACTGAGGAGATCTGAGGAATGCAGGAAGAGGGGATAAAGAGGAAATAGAGTGTTTGTTGTAGCAGAGGCAGCACAGCAGAGCAGCACTCGAGAAAATCACCATGGTGCTCCATCTGGAAGTGCATCTGGTCTCTGGTTCTGGCACCACTCCGGTTCTGAAAGGCTGAAGCACGCGCTCCCACTGAGTGAGAATGGCCTGACGGGCTCCGGCCCACTGGCCCGGTCCAGTCAGACGGTACTGATAAGGAGTACAGGGACCCAGCAAAATCTGCAGCGCCAGTCTGGGGTCCTTCAGGAAGAGCCAAAGTACATTTGGTCGGACCCCCACCTCCTCTGCCTAGAGAGTCCAGGTAAGGGATGTAGTCCACCTGGAGAGGGTTACGCTCTGAGCAAATATATCTGACAGAGAGAAACACACAAACAAACAAGAAATGCTGTTTTGATACTGGACTTGAAGAGGAACTAAACCCCCAAAACAAAGTGTTTGAATTCTACAAACATGTGTTATAACTATGCAAACTGACTGTCCTCTACAGGTTGAACCATGCTATTGCAAATACATTTTACTATTGACTGATCTGGTGCTCAGTGATATATATGGAGGCAGATTTTCTCACCAACCGACCAAACCTAATTGATTTCGAAACAGAAATATAAAACAGAAACTGGACAATTTCAGGATGTGATGAGCAGACTCAGGTGTTAATGGAAACTGATTACTTGTGTGACACAATTACCAGATTCATGGGTATCGAATCAAAGGGAGTTTTGTGTTTGGACTGTTGAGCTGCAACAGTCAATTACTTGGCTGAATGACAGAAAATTACTCACCAACTGTTTTGATAATTGATTAATTGTCATTTTCTATCAAAAATGGCAAACATTTGATTGTTCCAGGTTTTCAAATTAGATGATTTGCTGCTTTTCTTGGCCTGACTTTAGTTGTAACCTGAATATTTTGGGGTTTCGATTGTTTTTTAATTTAAGAATAAATTGATTAAATTGATAAATGAAAATAATTGATTAATTGCAGCCCTAGTGAATTGTAGGCATAATAGCGGAATGGATTGTTTGTTATAATTTCAACATCTAAACCTGGATCTACAATTCAGTTTCACACTCATTCCTACTTTTGATGCATTGTTACTGAGTCCTTTTCAATTTCCTTCACCATGGTCTCTTCTGAGGGGAGGATCGATAAGCCTGCATGACAAAAAAAAAAAAAAAGAAAAATAAGCCAACGTAAACTACACACACAAAAAAAGATTTTGACAGTTGTCTTGCTCTAATGGTCTGTTTTGGGTCCTGCAGACCTGGAGCTCCTCTTTAACAGGTCAATAAAATATACTTAAAATTGTTTTATCGGCCTGTTGCTTTATGTTAAACCTAAGCATAAAACTTGTAGTTAAAGTGCAGTACTTTACCTTTAAACACTCTCGTAGCCCAGCGTGCTTGTAACTCAGCCACAGGGTTTATCGCCCCGAGAGCGTGGACAAAGCCCACCACTGCCAGCGTAGGCTGGGTCAGTGAAGGAGGGAACACATGCTTGTAGAGACGCAGCCTGTAACCAGATTTAGCCTGCAGAGCTGGAGGCAGGAAGGGGAAGCTGTAGTTATAGCCTGTGGCAAACACCACCACATCCACCTGTATGACACCCACACACACACACACACACACACACACACACACACACACACACACACACGCACACAACATAAATGAAGATCCAATTACTTTGTGATAATTTCGATTTTATAACCTGACTTTTATTTATAATTCACAAAGAAATCATGTACTGTGTGCAGAAACCAAAAAGGGCAGACCTGATTAAGATCAGACACACAGTCTAAGAATTGTACCAATACACACCTCCTCTATGATGCTCCCATCGACAAACACCACACTGGAATCACTGAACTCCTTCACATTTGGTTTCACCTGAACACGACCTGTGATGATCCGACCGGGCAGGTCGTCATTCACAAGAGGGATCTGTGCAAAAAACCTGCCAAAAGGACAGCAGGGCTATGATAGGGTAGTGTATGAGGACACAAAACACACTCAGTGTACACTTAAAAGAAAGTAGATATACCTTACTATGTTGTCGGCTCTGCCAGTGTATTATAGGGTGTATGAACACTGCAGTCTGAGGCACTGTGCACTTTGATTTGCGTAGTTAAAACTAAACACATTGACCACACAATAAAACAAAGATGTTCATGTAAATTATCTTGTTGGTTACCCATGTTTTGGTTTCAGACCATATAGTCTGTGATCCAAAGCGCTTTCCAGCTTCTTCTCCACCATCCTGTTGATCCATGAGGGGAAGAGCTTGTGTATCATCATATCCATTCGTGAACTCCCAAAAAGGTCAGCTGGGAGCCCTCGCGGTCCTACACGGCTGACTAACCATGCTCCGCTCCTGGTGCTGAGGTACACCTGCAGGTCAGGGCAGCACATAAAGGGTTAAGATTTATATGCTCAGCTTTTAAAATGTTTTAGTGTCACATTTTTTAAAGAATAAAGCCAAATACAAAAATGTAGTTTAGTACCTTCTCAGCAACTCTGCTGACATCCACAGCAATATCACCTCCGCAGTTCCCAATCCCAATCACCAAAACTCGTTTCCCCTGCAGACCCTCAGCGCTGCGATAATCCCAGCTGTGGAAAAATCTGCCTGTGAAGCTCTCAATACCTGCGGTGAAAAAGAAAAGGGTATTATTTTCATAGCTGTGGTTGTATCCTAACTGAAGAACAGTGAATGTGTGATGTCTCTGGAGTTGAAGTAGGAGCTGCACTGTGTCTCTCTCAAATGCAGTGCGGGATCTTAGGTGACATAATGTGAAACAAGAAAACAAAATAGTGTCTACATTGATTCCTGATACCTGGGAAGTCTCTGAGAGGCAGGTTAGGCCGGGTGAAGTGTCCGGTACAAACCATCACTGCATCAAAAACATGGGTCTTCCTCTGACCGTCTCCCCTATCTGTCTCCACCTCCCACTGGCCTGTCGCTGCAAACTCTGGGGTTTGCCTCACGCTGACCACGCTAGTCTGTGACACACACACACACACACACACACACACATAAAAGATTTGACATTGATATCGGCATTTATCTATTACGTTTATTGGTGGTAACACTTTACTTTAACTCCCTCTATATCACACGTATGGACAGTTTCATAGCTACTCTGTTGCTAGGCAGTATAAGCAAATAAACAGCGTGCATCCCCTCATGATTGAGAGGCTCATTCTCATGACAGCGCGAGATGTTACCATTATTGTCGTTGCTATTAAACCTTGGCTGAGCTATTATGTTTGCTAGCTCAGTGGTGCTAGGTGAGCTAGCAGTAGCTGCACACTTCCTTCTGCGCGGTGCTACGTTAATTAGAAGAAAATAGTTCCTACATGAAACTGCTCACAACAAGGTCTGTGGATTACCTTGAGTAACTGGGTCATGATTTCTGGAAAGACACATTGCTGTTGAGTTTTTCAAATGTATTTTATTGGCACTTTGAGCACCACTAGCTGAGTGCCATCCAGTTCCATTAAATGTTGGAGAAGTCAGACATTTCTATGGCTGATATCTCCAACCCAGGGAATGCCACAGAAAAACAACTTAGACTGAGTAATAGCACTACAGGTAACAGATGTAATATGTATTTCTGATTTTGGAGTGAACTGTCCCTTTAACTTCATACAGAAAAAAGTACAAACAGTCCTGACAGTCACTGACCTTAAACTGTATGTGCTCCAGCAGTTTGAAAGCTTGAGCGTAGAGGCGTATATACAGCAGCACCTGGGAGTGGTGCATGTTGTTGGGGAGCTCAGCTGGAGGAGGGAAGTCACTGAGTGACATCATCTCTTTGGAGCTGTTGATGATCACCGACTGATAGATGTTGGCTCGTCCAGGCTCTGGCTTCTCCTATGTATAAAGTTAGATAGTGAGAGACACTTTTTATCATTTCACTACAGTATAAGCAGTATTACACATTTCCCCTGTTACACGTCCCAAACTTTAAAGAACTTTTAAAATTCAGAGTGAAAGGCTTTTATTGTCTCTGGTGGACAATTATAGCAGGAAAGAGCACTTTAAAACAAAAGCTCTGCACCAGAAATCCACTGTACTTCAAAATAAAGTGTGTTTTTTTTACAATTTGACACATTTGCAAGTCACCTGCAGTCCACTCAGAAAGGACACGGCAACCCGCTTTTGGATGACGACCCACCACTTGGGTCACTGTTCTAGATGGCACTGAGAGCACCCTGGGGAATATTCTGAGTACATAGGGGCATTTTTTTGTTTTGAATTGAAAACACTGCAACAGAAAAAGCTAATCTGTGTTTAACAGAATGGCAGTCCACAAAATCAGGTTCCCATTCATTGCCTGTTGAGCAGCTCTAGACTTTATACCCTATGACATCACAAGTGTGAGACTTCTTCCTCTGGTTTCTGGCTTTGAGCTCAGGTTCACAAACACTGATTAAACTTTCCTAGGCAATGGAAATAACATATTGGAATTCTTACTGTACTACTTTAGTCGGTGTTCCCCCTACAGGGACCGCCTTTCATTCAGCAAACTGGTGACCCCTGAATCGGCCATTGTTCTGCTAACCCTTGTTTTAACTGCGTACTTAACTAATGCAAGAGGAAAAGAACATTTTGAGAAGCAAACAAAAATACTACGAACTGGGAGAAAAGGCACACAAAATTCTGTCTTGGCAACTAAGAAAAGAAGAAAGCTCTAGGACAATTAATTCAATTCAAACTGAAACAGGTTCTATATCATATAACCCAACAGAAATTAATGACTCATTTAAACAGTTTTACACACATTTATATACGTCAGAACCACCAGAAAACCTGAGTAACATTGATGAATTTTTGTCCACGATTGAACTGCCTAAACTTGGCCAGGAAGACCAAAATAGTCTTGATCTACCCTTCACGCTAAAAGAAATTGAAAAAGCTCTGGGCTCATTGCAGGCAGGCAGGTCACCGGGAGAAGATGGGTTTCCTTCAGAATTTTACAGGGAATTTAAGGATTTACTCCTCCCACTTCTCATGGACGTCATCAACTTAGCCTCTAAGACTCAAACACTCCCTGAATCATTCTCTACAGCCATAATCACTGTGATTTACAAAAAAAATAGAGATCCATTGAAATGTTCTTCATATCGGCCAATTTCATTGTTAAATACAGATTATAAATTGATATCCAAGGCCCTGGCTAACAGACTTGGCCAATACCTGCCACAACTAATAAATCCAGACCAGAGTGGCTTTATTTCAAAGCGCTCCTCAAGTAATAATCTATGCAGACTCTTTAATATTATTCACTTAACAAAATCAGAAACAGAACCTAGTATAGCTGTGGCTTTAGATGCCGAAAAAGCCTTTGATAGGTTAGAGTGGCCATATTTATTTAGAGTGTTAGCCAAGTTTGGGTTCGGTCCACTATTTATTAATTGGGTTCAAACTCTCTACCATAAACCTCAGGCAAAAATCAGCACCAATGGACAGATTTCATCTACATTCCCTTTAAGTAGATCGAGTCGACAGGGATGCCCTTTGTCTCCTGCACTTTTTGTCTTGGCAATTGAGCCCTTAGCTGAGGCAATTAGACAAGATCCGGATATAAAGGGCTTTCAGGTGGGTCAGACAGTTCATAAAATTAATCTCCTAGCGGATGACGTTATTTTATACTTAAAAGATCCTGGTAACTCCCTTTCCAAATTACAAACTATATTAAATACCTATGGTAGTGTTTCAGGTTATAAGGTGAATTTGGAAAAAAGTGAAATTATTCCATTGACAAATTTCGACCACTCCAACCTCCAGCGCACGAGTCCATTTAGATGGCCTATGGATGGTATAAAATACCTTGGGATAATTGTAGACAACAACCTCAAAAGCCTGTATAAATTGAATTACCTCCCACTGCTCAGTAAGATTGAAGATGATTTACGTAGGTGGATGAGTTTGCCTCTCACCTTGATTGGCAGAGTTAACTGTATTAAAATGAATGTACAACCAAGATTGCAATATTTGTTTCAATCCCTGCCCATTCCATTACCGCAATCATTTTTTAAAACTCTCAATAGATATGTTAGACAATTTATATGGAACTGTAAAGTACCCCGGATATCTATGGGAAAGTTAACGTGGGACTATGGTTCAGGGGGACTTCGACTACCCAGTTTCAAAAATTACTATTTGGCAGCTCAAATGAGGTTCATTTCATCATTTTTTGGGGACAGTGACGCCCCCTCTTGGACACACATCGCGATGCATCCCCTGAAAGAAAAGGTCCACAGTGACTTCATTTATAAACATAATTCTGGAACTATAAACAAGAGGACAGATAACCCTATACTGAGGCATCTGATTAAAATCTGGTATGAGGTTCACAAAAGTCTTGGATTGAAGGTGGGATTGTCACCTAAAACACCTTTAAAACAAAATGAACTTATAACCATGACTCTTGACAATAAGATTTTGGACATATGGCATCATAAAGGAATCCAACACTTGGAGGACTGCTTCGACAAAGGACTTTTCATGTCATTTGAACACCTGAAGAGGAAATATAACTTGCCCAACCAGACCTTTTTCTGTTATCTCCAGATAAGATCCTTTGTGAGAACTAATCTTGGTACCGAAATGACTTTGCCTGTCATGAATGATATTGAGAAATTTCTTTATGAGGGAAACACATATAAATTCATTTCTAAAATGTATCGCCTGTTGATGAATGAATGTCCAAAACCAGGTTTGCATAAGTCTAGAATGAAATGGGAGTCAGATCTTAGTGTCACAATTGATGAACAGTTTTGGGCAGATTTATGCCAGAAAAGCTTGTCAACTACTATCAATGCCCGGTATAGACTGATTAACTATAATATTCTACATCAGTTATACCTTACCCCAGAAAAATTACATTCATTCAAATCTGACCTGTCAGAGATGTGCTTCAGATGTGATACTGAAGTTGGTTCCTTTCTACATTGTACCTGGCACTGTACCAAAGTGAGGCCTTTCTGGCATGATATCTGTTCCACTTTAACCAGGATCACAGGAGTTAGTGTTCCACTGGACCCAGAACTGTGTTTATTGGGGAATTTTACATGTATTCGCGGTTCTCTAAACAATGCACAACTCAAGTTTATGGAGGTTGCTCTATGTGTGGCCAAGAAGTGCATTGCAGTGTCATGGAAATCTGATTCCCCTCTTTTTATTGATAGGTGGTCCTTTGAGATGAATAGTTGCATCCCCCTGGAAAAAATCACATATTGTCTCAAAAAACGATACAACACGTTTTTGAAAATTTGGCAGCCCTATTTAGACCATATCGGTACATCTCTTACTCCAAGTACTTAATATAGTTGTTTGTATTGCCTTTGTTTGCACACTGACTGTATGTGTTTATTTATTTTTATTTATTTATTTTATTTTATTATTACTTTTTTAATTTATTTATTTTTTAATTATTTATTTTATTTTTTGGGGGGGTGGGGGTGGGGGGCTCTTTGTTAAGGTAAGCAAGTTCACCCTTTACACCTTACCTTTTGTTATGTTCATGTACTGTTGGCATAATGGTATATTTGTAAACATTGCAAAACTGAAAATAAAATAGTCCAAAAAAAAAAAAAAAACTAATGCAAGAGGCTGTTTAGCAGAGTGTAACGGCTCTGTGAATATAGCTAGTGTTCAGGTCTTGACTGTGCCCACATCCTGTGGAATGTACTTAAATTATTTTTCCCCCCAGCCTCCATGAGGCTTTGGCGACCCCTAGTGGGGGCCAAGAGCCACAGGTTGAGAACCAGTGATCAATGCAGAAGAAACCAAAAAAATACCAAAAAATGTTGAGACTCAGCTCGATTTTCTGTGTAAGCAACATATGCTTCAAGTCTCGAAGGGAAGTCTATCATTACTTTAAAAAATCTGTGGTATATTTGCATCCTGCCTGAGTGCTCCTACAAGTTCACATGTTCTCATTTAAATAATATAGATAAAAATAATTAACAACTATTTATTTTACTGTCTGATACAATGTACGGCATCAAAAGGTCAAACTCCCAAAACCTTACCAGGTAAACTTGTGAATGACAGCTTTTTTTTTTAGCATAAATAATCTTTGAACATCATAAGATCCATCGAGGTCTTATCCTCTTTCATTTACTGTCAGGTTTACAGTACATTTATACACAGGCTAACATTTCAAACATACTCAAATGACCATGACTGCAGCACATAGTATAGAGGAAGTAAAAAATGCAAGCTTATTATGTGTCTCCCTCACCTTAAATCTCCATAGACCCCCGATATCATGGCTGCTCTCAAAGCAGGTGGGCTCCAGACCTTCATCCAAACAGGCCTTGATGCTGGTCAGACCAGAAACCCCTGCACCAATCACTGCCACCTTCTGAACCATGCTGGAGAGGAACAAGAGCTCTGACCTGATGTAGAGGGAACTGGAATAACAAGACAGGTGTGTTGCTGTTTAGTGTGATGTGAAGCAGTTTTATGTTGATTGTTATTCACAGCTGATCGTTTCTGAATGATTAATCAGCACATAAGTAGAGGCTTTTTAAATTACTTGAATCAATCAAGTATCATTGTATTAATTTGGGTATGAGACGGATGAGTACTAAACAAGATTAAAGTCTAATCTTATTGTAAAGAACAGTGGCTCTGTCCATAACCTTTCTTCCAGAAAAAATGTGGATAGAAAGTGAAGTTGAAACAGCCTGAAACAGCAGGGTGTAGGTTCTGTTTCAATATTGTTGGGGACATATGGGAAACACTGGGAAATTCTGGGCATATATTGTAATTTTTTATGTACTAATTTGTGTCTTTTCTGCATCTATGTGAGGTGGAATTGTCCCTAATTTAAGGCAGATGCTAGCACCCAGGTGTCAGTGTGGTTCATTACACCCAGGTGTGTAGCATCATGGCAAGCACCCAGGTGTCTGTAGCCATTCATCCTGCTATTTTGGGGAATATTTCTGGGTGTCCTAACAATGTTGAAATATGGCACTAACATAAAGAGTCTGTTCAGCTGTTCTGCTGATGTTCTGTGCAGAGTGTGCTCTCAGCAACTTAATACATCATAAAAACACAGGCCGGCGGCCAGGCTCCCTCCTCGGCCAGGACGCCCCTCTGAGCGCCCTGGAGGTCGGGACTTTGTCATTTTTCAAAGTGTTTTTCGTTTCGTGCCCCTGGTGCTCAGGCCGAGCACCAGAGGCCTTCAGGGGGCCCGGGCTGCCACTGAGGCCGGCGGCCAGGCTCCCTCCTCTAATGAGTAAACTGAGTCTAAAAATGATAAACCAGCACTGGCTCACGCTCCACACTCCCGTGTGACAGTCAGCTATTCGGACAGGATTAGTTTAACGTGGAGACGTGGGGTAAAATAATTATTACCAGGGATTTTAGTCCCGTCCATACATGCTGTGTCTGTAATCATTACGGATAATGTAATGTAAAACTAATCCCATCCAAATAAGCTTAACTCAGTCATCCATGGTGTCATTCCGTGTCTCTCTTTAATCACATTATTTCATTGTCTTGTCAGAAATAAAGCAGCTTCTTATTTGTAGATCACTAAATAATAATCTGTTTCTCTCTCACTCTGAGATCAGATAAAATACACAGAGTTGAGACTTGTATTTGATCACTTTCTGAAATTGTACAGCCAAAATTACAAGCCAGTCTAGTTTTTTTGGATCTTACTGTTATCTCGAGAGCTGATTAAGTCAGACAACTAAAGATTACTGTAGTGAGAGAGGGAAAACGCATTTTAACAACTTCAGTTAAGACTGGATTGAGACGAGAGGAAGGCTATTTCTCAGGAGTTAAATCTAAGAAATGGGAGGAAAACTCATATTGATGTTATATTTATAAAAGCTGAGGCCGGTAATAATGTGAAAAACAGTCTTTGAATTCATATGATTAATCATCTAGACTCCACCTCAAAAAGGCTCAAATAGGCTGGACAAAAAAAGAGATTTTATTTTGTATTTCCTGTCCTCTGGGTAGTCATGACCTCTTTGACCTAATCTCAACTGCCTCAGACCTTAAGGGCGTAGACGTAGCTAATCATAGCATGCATTGGGATCCATAAAAAAGCATTGTATGGATGGGTGTGAATAAACAATCTGTTAATTTAATCAAAATAAAAGTCCTCTGAAGCTGTTGCGTTTTATGCCTACAAATACATTCATTACAGAACTTTAAATAGTCCTGCTATGTTAAGTCAAAATACCTGCTGTGAGACAGCATATGTCTTAGATGAATCTGATTCATGCAGGAACAATACAGACACAAAATTGCTCTCATGTTTGGAGAGATATCGAGATTGAGGTTATTTAGGAAGTCAAATAACAACACAGATTACGTAGGGTGCTACTTCAGAGTTGTTAGGTTTCTTTTCATTTTATATGGTAAAATAATTTCTCTGATAAGAATGATCATATCAGAGGAGTAAATCTGACGCTTGAGCTTGTAATTCCACTGTACCTCTGTCTCACCACATGCACAAACACACCCTTCACTTACCCACACGATGGACACAGACAAACATTTTGGCTTGTCACAGCAGGAAAAGCACAGGTGTGAATAATCAAATTAATGATGGCTGAATTCCATTTAGCTGCTTTGCATGATGGCTCACTGGAACCGAACACAGCCATTGTCAGTGCTATTAGAAACGCCTGTTTTCCTACTATAACAAGCCAAAACAATCTGCAGTGAGAAAGGTTTATTGCTACATCGACTGCAACTGAGCAGCAACTTCTCAGAAGACCACCCTCAAATCTACTTTACCAGTAAAACACCAAACCAACTGCAAACTACACCAACACCAACATGAACAGCTCGCATCAGCCTTACCTCTTCTCTACAGGGGCAGAGTAACAATGGACTAAAACGCCACTCTTAAAATTTGTTTATCAGTCAGGTTTTAACATACAAACAGGGCAGGTTGATGATTGACCAGCTGTGGGTCCCCTAAACAAAGGAAGGTAGGAGGAAATAAAAGTAGCACAAACTTTCCTGGGAAGTGAGTTTTTAAGTTTAACTGGGATTTTTCATCTTCAAAGGATGTCAGTATGACTAGAAAATGCATTGTAAGGTCATTTCTTGTTCATACAGATATAGATGTAACTTGAAACAAAGAACAAAGGGTTTAACACAGTGTGATTAGGCGGTGGGTGGTCCCTGTTTAATAAGTACCAAAAGCCAGACTGGCTAAACAGAAGGCAAAGTGCAATCTTGACACGGCACAACCTCTGTAGAACTCTGCAAGTACTGCAATTATGTGGCAGTAAACAGCACTTAGTTGAAAAAGCTGAGGCCAGGATTAATGTGAAAACAGTCTTTGATTCCATCTGATTGATCATCTATACACCACTTCAAAGGCTCGTCTCCTGTAATATTTAAGGTGAGGAGAAAATTTGATTAGGAACACACACTCTGAAGACCTTTGACCCAAGCACAGGATCAATCAGCAATCCAAGAATGTTTGTTTTCTCCACCTTACTGAAACACCAGTGTTGCAGTCTTTTGCAGCTCTAAAGCTGAAGCTCATCTCATTATGCAGACCTACTGTATATAAAATCCATCCATCCATTTTCATAACCGCTTATCCTCTTGAGGGTCGTGGGGGGCTGGAGCCTATCCCAGCTGACATTGGGCGAGAGGCAGGGTACACCCTGGACAGGTCACCAGACTATCACAGGGCTGACACATAGAGACAGACAACCATTCACGCTCACATTCACACCTACGGACAATTTAGAGTCACCAATTAACCTGCATGTCTTTGGACTGTGGGAGGAAGCTGGAGTATCTGGAGAGAATCCACGCTGACACAGGGAGAACATGCAAACTCCACACAGAAGGGTGTATGTAAAATCTTGTTTCTTTTTGTGCTTGGTGCAAGCATGGACGGATTACTGAACAGGGGCCAAGAATGTCTAATGCCTGGCCTTCCCCTGCAAAATGTCACTCAAATGAGCTCATACTGACCAGGAAGAGAATCAAAATGACCATGAAGAAATGAAAATGAACTGCAAATAGACACAAAGTAACGACAAGCAAACTTACCATGAACAAACAGCCTTTTGTATTATTTTTTTTCCCAATGTGGTCAAAGGCAGAACTGTAAGAAATTATGTCCATAACTATTTGTGGTCGTGCCAATTATGTAACTTTTACACACACACACATACATAAATATTAAAGTAAAACATATTTATAGTAACATGGAAATGGAAATTCATTCATATATGTGGAAACCACAGTGGCACAAACAACACCATCTGAACACTGGATTACATAAAGCTGAACATAAGTTTGTATGTGTGATGGTTGGGTTTTTGTGTTTAAAAAGAACAAGGACGCCACAGGATGGTGCTGTTTTCCAGGTTTCTACTCATCCAGTCATCGATGCTGTGTACTCTAAATTAAATGTTTTTTGGATTTATGTTGGATTCATGTTTTTGTGTATTTTCAGATATTTTAATTTTTGAAAAACAAACAAACAAACAAACAATCCCCCGTAGCTTAAATCAAAATTATATATCAATGACTTTGTGATCCTTTTGCAGTAACTCTGAGGACCAGTGAACAACAAGGGTTGCCAAAGGATGAGCCTGATGTGTTAGTAGACTTCCCGATCTTTCCCTCACCACCACCATCAGGCCAATTGGACTATTTCAATGTTTAGATACTGCTAAGTTTTCCTCTGGTGCCATCCTCAGGACAACATTTTAAACATCATGACTAAGAAGGAGAAGAAATCATAATCAAACTCTTCTGTAGTCACATGCAGCAACAAAACCTCTTGTCTGAGGAAGGATTTTCCACGGGCCAAAATCAACTAGCATTTGATTGATTAAAATAACATTAACAGGCCACACTCAAATGTGTTTGACACCCTCATATACTCTGTCACATGCCACTGCAAAACAGATAGACTGTGCAGAGTAGTTTCAAATATAGAGAGGTTAATAGTAAATAGTGATTTGTAAACACTCTACAGTGGGAGCCCAGAAAGCTACCTGGCAAGAAGCAAACGCAGAACACTGTACAGACTCAGCCCTAAGTAGCATATTTATTTTAATATCACTTAAAGACTTTAATTCTTATTTTCATTATCAAATGAATACAGTGTGAAAGTGGCAGCTGTGGCTAAGAGGTAGAGCAGGTCGTCCATCAATTGGAAGACCTGAGGTTCAATACCCGGCTCCTCCAGTCCGCATGTCAAAGTATCCATGGGCAAAATACTGGACCACAAATTGACCCCAAAAGAGGGTGTTGTACAGTAGTGTGCTGCTTCACTGCTGCCTCTGTCATCATGTTATCATTAATGTATTCAGCTCACTGAGGAGATCTGAGGAATGCAGGAAGAGGGAAGAAAGAGGAAATAGAGTGTTTGTTGTAGCAGAGGCAGCACAGCAGAGCAGCACCTGTGAAAATCACTATGGCGCTCCATCTGGAAGAGCGTCTGGTCTCTGGCTCTGGTACCACTCTGGTTCTGAAAGGCTGAAGCACGCGCTCCCACTGAGTGAGAATGGCCTGACGGGCTCCGGCCCACTGGCCCGGCCCAGTCAGACGGTACTGATAAGGAGTACAGGGACCCAGCAAAACCTGCAGGGCCAGTCTGGGGTCCTTCAGGAAGAGCCTAAGTACATTTGGTCGGACTCCCACCTCCTCTGCCAGAGAGTCCAGGTAAGGGATGTAGTCCACCCGGAGGGGGATAAGCTCTGAGCAAATATATCTGACAGGGAGAAACACACAAACAAACATGATAAAAAAAACAAACAAACAAGAAATGCTGTTTTTATACTGGACTTAAAGAGGAACTAAACCCCCAAAACATGGGCAAACAAACATTATAAAAACAAAAAAGAATCTGATATCTCACTGGGGGGTTAGGATGTAGAAGGTGTCGATTAAAATATGTTTCACTCTTATTTCCTACCTCTGATGCATGGTTACTGTGTCTTTCTCAATTTCCTTCACCATGGTCTCTTCTGAGGGGAGGGTCGATAAGCCTGCAGACAATAGAATCAGTCAACTTTCAAAACACCATTTTTGTAAACACTTACCTTAACCCTAATGTTCTCTTTAGGGACCTGGAGACCCCACGGCCTCTTTAACTGCTCAAATAATATATTGCTTTTTCAGCTTGGTACCTCATGGGTTTTACTGAGTTTAAACACGTGGGCATAAAACTCATAGTTGGAATGCTGTACTTTACCTTTAAACACTCTTGTAGCCCAGCGGGCCTGCATCTCAGCCAGAGGGTTGATTGGCCCGAGGCTGCTGATGAAGCCCACCACTGCCAGCGTAGGCTGAGTCAGTGCAGGAGGGAACACATGCTTGTAGAGACGCAGCCTGTAACCAGATTTAGCCTGCAGAGCTGGGGGCAGGAAGGGGAAGCTGTAGTTGTAGCCTGTGGCAAACACCACCACATCCACCTGTATCCATACACACACACCCACACACACACACACAACATAAATGAAGATCCAATTACTTTGTGATAATTTTGATTTTATAACCTGACTTTTATTAATAATTCACAAAGAAATCATGTACTGTGTGCAGAAACCGAAAAGGGAAGACCTGATTAAGATCAGACACACAGTCTAAGAATTGTACCAATACACACCTCCTCTATGATGCTCCCATCGACAAACACCACACTGGACCCACTGAACTCCGTCACGTTTGGTTTCACCTGAACACGACCTGTGATGATCCGACCGGGCAGGTCGTCATTCACAATAGGAATCCGTTCAAAATACCTGCCAAAAGCACATCAAGGCTGTGTAAAGGTAATATATAAATGTGTTAATAAACACAAAAGACACTCAGTGCACAGTTAGTTTGTTCCTTTCGGTTTAAATCAGAACAGAGGAAATGTTACACTTACATTTGCTCATCTAGGGCTCACACCTCCTTATAACAAAAATGCTTTAATTTTGGCATTTAAACCTGCACTACAAACACTTTAGATCCTCTAGCACAGCAAAATCATCAGACACTGCTAGATAGGATGTGGACTTTGATTCGTATACTTAAAAATAATCACACTGACCACACAATAAATAAGTAGTATTTTGTTGGTTACCCATGTTTTGGTTTCAGACCATATAGTCTGTGGTCCAAAGCTTTGTCCAGCTTCTTCTCCACCATCCATGAGGGGAAGAGCTTCTGTATCATCATATGCATTCGAGAGGCCCTAAAAAGGTTAGCCGGGAGCCCCCGCGGTCCCAAACGGCTGACAACCCATGCTCCACTCCTGGTGCTGAGGTACACCTGCAGGTCAGGGCAGCACATAGAGGTTTTCAATTGTTTTAGTGTCACATTATTTGAAAGAAAACATTCAAAGTAAGCAGTTATTTAATGTGTAACATTGCTGCTCTATTTAAAAAAGAAACAAAAATACAGAAATGTAGTTTAGTACCTTCTCAGCAACTCTACTGACATCCACCGCAATATCACCTCCACTGCTCCCAATCCCAATCACCACCACTCGTTTCCCCTGCAGACCCTCAGCGCTGCGATAATCCCAGCTGTGGAAAAATCTGCCTGTGAAGCTCTCAATACCTGCGGTGGATTTAAAAAAGTCAATTATTTTTACACCCTTATTAAAGAGCAGTTAATGTGTGGTGTCTGTGGAGTTGGAGCAGCAGCAGCTGAAACAAGTATTTCATATGAAACAAAATACTGTATATAATGACCCTTAATACCTGGGAAGTCTTTGAGAGGCAGGTAAGGCCGGGTGTAGTGTCCGGTACAAACCATCACTGCATCAAAAACATGAGTCTTCCTCTGACCGTCTCTTTTCTCTGTCACCACCTCCCACTGGCCTGTCGCTTCAAAATCCGGAGTCTGCTTCACACTGACCACACAAGTCTGAGGTACACACACACACAAATAGTGTTGAATACTCCGCACTGATATTGGCATTTGTCTGTTTCATTTATTGGTAACTTTTAACTTGAAGTCCTCCCATTTAGCAGCATGCAAACATTTAATAAATATGTATATAAGGACATTTTAGCTGTGAATGAATTCACAGCACGTGTCAGCAATTCTAACTTTTTCTATGAACACAGAATTGAGAACTGCTCCCAAATTGTCCGATCCATCAGAATTGTTTGCCTCCAAGCTTGTCAGTTCCTTTTATCAATGCCAGCATGCTTTTTCTTTTTTTTTTTGTTATCCACTTTTTGTTGTTTTAACATGAATAACCAACAACAAATATAATAACACATAAATTATGTTAAAATAAATATAAAAAGAGGAAAGGAAAAAATATCTATTTAAATGAAAGATAAAAATAGGAGTGAATTAAAGGACCACTCCAGTGTTATTCAGTTTTTACCTACCATTGTTAATGCCTATAAAAAGTCTAAACTCACCAGCATATTTTCCATAACCTGAACCTGTATTTTCTTTGCAGGTTGGTAGTGTCATTGTTTTTACTGTCTTCATAAGAGGAATATTGTAGTAATTGTTGTTAGTGACCTGGCAGGCCTGTGCTTAAGTACAAACAATCCTAAAGGTCACTGACCTCAAAGTGTATGTGCTTCAGCAGATTGAAGGCCTGAGCGTAGAGGCGTATATACAGCAGCACCTCAGAGTGGTGCATGTTGTTAGGGAGCTCAGCTGGAGCAGGGAAGTCGCTGAGAGACATCATCTCTTTGGAGCTGTTGATGACCAGTGAGCAATAGATGTTGGCACGTCCAGGCTCTGGCTTCTCCTGCAGTTGGACAACATAAAGACAGACAGTGAAAGGCATCCATCCATTTTCATCCACTTATCCAGGTCTGGGGTTAAGGGCAGCAGGCTGAGAAAGGTATTCCAGACATCCCTTTCTACAGCAACGCTTTCCAGCTCCTCCTGGGGGATCCTAAGATTTTCCCAGGCTAGATGAAATATATGTGTTTTCTGGGTCTATACTGGCATCTTCTACCAGCTGGCCATGCCTGGACAAACTTTCATTTCTTATTGTATTTCATTTACTGTCAGATTTGCATGTATGATCTGATACAGGGTAGCATTACAAACATACTTACGTAAATCAGTATGACTGCAGTGCATATTATACAAGCACTTATATAAAAGCATTGTCCCTGACCTTAAATCTCCACAGACCCCCAATGTCATGGCTGCTCTCAAAGCAGGTGGGCTCCAGACCTTCATCCAAACAGGCCTTGATGCTGGTCAGACCAGAAATCCCTGCGCCGATCACTGCCACCTTCTGAACCATGCTGGAGAGGGTCTGATGATCTGATATTGTAGCTGGAACTGCAGTAAGGAGAAAGATGGAGGAGGAAATGTATCTGTTGTTCTGCAGTCTGATGTAAAGCACATTGTGTTTGAGTACACATGATGGCTTTTTAGGTAGCGTGGGTCTATGAAGGATAGTTTAATTAGACTGGACATGAGACCAGTGAGTACTAAACAAGATTTAAGTTTCATCATAATGTTTATTTTTTGCCTTTTTTTATAGAGCAGTTAAAGATCATGAGTCAAGACAGGAATCAGAGAGAGGGAGGAGACGACATGCAGCAGAGGGCTGCGGGGCTGCTATGACTCAGCCTACATGGGGCACGCACTGGGCTTGGGTGGTATTTATTTTTTCCTATCCCCAGTTAAATAACAATAAAGCAGAGGTTATTGTTTCTGGTCCCTCCAACACCACAGACAGCATAGTCAGCCACTTACCAGGAATCTTGGTGTCATTTTGACTCTGCTCTCAAATTTGACAAACAAATCTACTCTGTGGTGAAAGGCTGTTATTTTCAACTAAGAAACACTGCAAAACTCAAGTCCACCATTTCTCACATTGACTTAAATACTGTAACGACTGCATTAATCTCATCAAGGCTTGACTATTGCAACTCTCTGGACCTGTGTGTCGGCCAGTCATCTTTGTCTCGTCTGCAGCTGGTGCAGAATGCTGCAACGGGACTCCTCACTGGTGCCAGAAAAAGAGACAGCATTACACCAGTGCTAGAATCCACAGCACTGGCTACAAATACAGGATTGATTTTAAGGTTCTTTTATTTGTTTTCAAAGCCATACATGTTTTAAGTAGCCTTTGGTTGCTCGTAGTGATTTTAATATTTTAGTATTTTATAATCTTATATTTCCACATGTAATTGTTGTATCCTGTTATTCTGCCTACATGTTATATTGCTATGTATTTGTGTGTCGTTCTTCAAACTTGTACAGCACAAATGCAGGTTGTTTTTAAATGTGCTAAATAAATAAACTTGATTTAATTTCTTGACATTTTGCCAGAGTATAAAGCATATAACGGTATTCATGTAGCATGTATGTCATTGTCTAACCTACAATGCTGTGTTTCATATATGCAATTTGCCTACTTGGACAAGTCTTGCCAGATGTTAATATTTATGGCCCCTAGAATAACGAATAGACACAAAATAAGCTCCCACTTAAACACTAAAACCACCACAAACAACATAAAACGAATTTGCTTCATCTGTGAACAGTCAACTGTAATATGGTGGATGTCATGTTTAGGAAGTAAACTATTTGAGTACAGGGAAAAGATGAGACCAGTACCTTGTGAACTGCATCCTCTCCTCTTCAGAGTCTTTCTGTCTTACTTAATGGCCCATATAATAATAAATAGATAGGAAATAAGCACCCTGAGCTGGTTTGTCTGTTTCAACTTCATCTTTAATGAACAATAGCCACTCCCATTTTTGGTTCAGAAAATGTGTGAAAATAAAGTTGAAGAAATCTTTCTTGCATAAGAAATTTTACAAAGGTGTGACAAATTCCAGCGACTTCATGCTTCTGTTTGCTGACAAGCATCATAGAGATGCTGATTTGGTTTTCCAGCAAGACTTGGCATCTGCCCACAGTGCCCAAACTACTCATAACTGGTTTGCTGACCATGGTGTTACTGTGCTTGATTGGCCAGCACACTGGCCTGACCTGAACCCCACAGAGAATCTATGGCGTATTGTCAAGAGGAAGATGAGAGACACCACACCTAACAATACAGATGAGCTGAAGGCAACCTGGGCTTCCATAACACCTGAGCAGAGCCACAGGCAGATGGCCTCCATGTCGTGCCACACTGATGCAGTAATTTGTGCAATAGGAGCCCTGACCAAGTACTGAGTGCAGGGTAACTTTATAAATTATTTTTTGATTGGTCTTATGTGATATTCAAATATATTGAGATACTGGATTTTTGATTTTCATGAGCTGTAAGTCATAATCATCAAATTTAAAACAAAAACAGCTTGAAATATTTCACTTAATGTGTAATGAAGCTGGAATATACGAGAGTTTCACTTTTTAAATTTAAATTAAAGGAAAAAAAAAATCAACTTTCCCATGATATTCTAATTTTTTGAGTTGCACTTGTATATATGTAGTTGGGGGTACATTTCAACTGCTCTTTCAGCTTAAGGAACCTTGGCCTCAATAATGTTGAAGACCCCTGCACTACAGCATTATTATTAGCCTTTTTTTTTATTATTTACATACCTTTTTTTTTTTTTTTTTTTTAAAGATTTTTTTGGCCTTTTGCCTTTATGAGGCTTCATGGGGCGCCGGCACTATCCACTAAGCTACCAACACCCCTAGCATACCTTTTTTAAAATTAACATTTAACCAAAATCAAGAGCTTTCGTTGGTGTATTTAAATAATGATGTGATTTACGGCCTCTTGAAACACACAAACCTTTAAAAAAAAATCACGCGAACAAGTGACGATGTGAAGGACAAGGTGAGCTGATCACTGAGCTATCGATCTAAACTTGCATCAGGCTACCGGGCTTTAGGACTCAGCTCGAAACTGCCTCTGTGAACAACTAAAGAAAATCTCAGTCACTTTTAAACTGTCTCCATAAAAACATCTCGATCTCCAAGTACAATGGCTCATTTCAATAGGCTACTAAAACCAACAACAACATGAAAACTAATTTGCTTTTTCTATGAACAGTCAACTGTAATATGGTGGATTTCACATCTATAATGCAAACTATTAGAGTACAGAGAGAAGCTGAGACCAGTACCTTGTAGATGCAAATTGCGTCCTTTTCAGAGCCCTGTGACCAGGGCTATGTGATCCGCAACTAAAACCGTATGCAGGCCAGGGACTCAAATTGATATTCTTAAATCTGTGACCTGCCTGCGTATTGCTCTTCTCCCTCAGTATACAGTGGTAATGGCTTACTCATTTCACTTTGTATAGTTCACTTTGTTCAACAGAAAAACAACTCCAGTGAAGTGATTATTACTTCTCTTTATGGGAAACCAAATTAAAGAGTATCCTCTTACAAGCACCTTGGATGACTGGCTGGATGAACTCTCTGTGCAACACATCAGTCCCATACTCTGTATTGGATCTATGTTAAATTGCATCGTCCCCATCAAATAAAATAAAATAGAAATAGAAGGTCTCAATTTTTCTCTCTCTCGCTCAACTTTTTAGATATTCCTCTTGTGTCAGGATGGTTGTGTGCATATTTCTGTGCTGGCCTTTAAAATGGACACATCAAATTTATAACCACACATTATTACATATACAATATTTGTACACCACATTAAAATTGTGAGCCTGGCTCTCTCTGCATGCCAAACACAAAGTAAAAAGACTAAATTACAGTACATGGCTTCTGTGTACTCTCACTTAGATGATTTGGGATATTAAAAGGTGGATCTATAATCGATGTCTCTTCTGACATTTTACATCATACTGCACCATAAAAGATTTTGATCCTGTGTCACAGACTGGACCCAGATTTTATCACGTTACTGGGATTAACCAGTGAACCAGGAGTCCCTCAGGAAATTCTTGCACCTGTCCAGAATCTCAGCTGCACCCTGCAGCACTGAAGCCATCTCATTTCTAGACAGAAGGACGGCCAATGTCAGAGTGCCTCCAAATGTGAGCAGCCAGGGAGAAAAGAGGACAGATGGCCTGCTCTCTGGTTCTGGTACCACTCTGGTCCTGAACGGCTGAGCCACTCGCTCCCACTGGGTGAGGATTGCCTGACGGGCTCCGGCCCACTGTCCAGGCCCTGTGAGACGAAACTGATACGGAGTGCAGGGACCAAAGACGACCTTCGGTCCAGAGCACAGGATCAGTCAGTAGTAGTCTCAGGAAGTTTGGACGAACCCCGATCTGCGATTGGAAGGCTGTCATGATGTTTGTCTGACACATATAATTCAAATGGTAACAACTTAATGAAGCTGAACTGAACTGACCTCTCCAGCCATGAAATCCAGGTAGGGGATGAAATCTACCTGGAGAGCCGCTTGTCGTGGACAATGGTAGCTGCAAAAAAAGAAAGAGTGGATTTGACACAACATATTTTAACCAATATTTTGTTTTCCACGGACAGATCGTGAATAATCTGCCTGTACTACTGAAACGACACCAGTGTGAAGATACCTACGTTTTCATTAATCTCTTCCTCTCAGACTCAATGTCTTCCAGCATTTTCTCTTTAGGTGGAAGACGGCTCAAACCTTCAAGATAAAACACACCAGCTGAAACATTTTGCTCCTCAGTTCTGAGGGTGTACATTTAAAGCTCACAGTTGTTTACCAGTAAAGACTTTAACGGCCCACCGCGCCTGCAGTTCCACACAGGGCATGATTGGTCCTTTTGTCTGAATGAGACCCAAGACAGCCAGCGTGGGTTGTGAAAGAGAAGGAGGAAACAGCACCCTGAAATTAAAAACAACTGTAATCCTTCAAAATTACAATATATTACATTAATATATAAATGTAAATGTAAATATATATAAATGTAATTTTGTTTTACTAAAAACTTGTACAATTTAATATAATTTCGTATTCAGAAAACACTGAATTTAGACAGTTATTTGTTGAAGTATATTTAGAAAGGCATTTTAATTAATGCTATGTTTTCATTCATTTATAATCACCTACAAATAAGAATTGCTTTTTTTTGTTACCTTAGAATCAGCTGTTTATATCTACATAACAAGCAGACCCTTTTCCACAGAGTCCGCCATGTTGTTGTATATGGCAAATACATTCACATCTTCATGTCGCCCCGCGTAGTTCTCGTACATGCAATCTGCTACCTCAGTGATACTGGCCACTTAAGCCTACACACCTCTCCACACACCTTTAAAGGAACAGTTTGACATGTGGGGAAATGCGCCAATTCACTTTTCTGACAAGAGTTAGATGAGATGAGACTGCTCTTGCTTGATATTGCAAAATATGAAGCTGAAGCCAGCAGCTGGTTATCTTCTGGTTATCTTTAAACTAGCCTGGCTATGTACCAAGAAAACAAAATCATCCTACCGGCACCTCTTAAGTTAAGTTATGTGCGAGACTATGTCTACTCTTTCTCTATATCTGTTTCATGAGTTGAAGGTCTGGCGTGTAGGATTTCGGACGATATATTGGCAGAAACTGAATATAACAAGTACATTTTCCTTAGTGTATAAAAATAAGAATCACTTTATTTTCATTACCTTAGACCAGAGGTCTTCAACGTTTGTCAGGCTAAGGACCCCTTAACTCAAAGAGAGACAGAGCAGGGACCCCCAACTACATATATTGTATAAAACTGAGCTGCACTTGGGACATTTCGGGATTTCAGGTCTTCCCTTGTTGGCCTGTAGCTGCTAATTTAGCAGCAGTTGTAGCATGGCTAGGTGCGTTAGCCTCCCATTTGCACTTTCAGCGGTGGTTTCCAAGGTGGACGGTGTATCAGAGGCTAGTAGAAAGTTACAACACAATCTATTGAGGCTCACAAGAATGTCTGTAACCTCGACATAGCAATACAGCTAATTTGCTAACTTGCCAAAAAAAGAGAAAAACAGGTGCCTGCACAGTGATGTAGTGTTAACTAGCTCATATGATTGCACAAGGATTCATAACAGTCAACATATGATTAATGTTCTGTACTGTTAACTAATAGGTTTTATGAATAGGCTGATTTATCTTTGCTAATAATAGTGGATTTTCAGGCACATTTTACTTACTAAAACTTTAATTAATCAATTAAATTATTGAGAGGTCATTTGGCGGCCCCACTGCAGTGACTCTGAGGACCCCCTAGGGGTCACGGACCCCCTGTTGAAGACCCAGGCCTCAGAATGAGTCATTGATATCTACACAGGGAGCAGGTCCTCACCTATGGAAACTGTTATTTTCACCGCCATGATTCTACAGTAGTACTGGCTCTGGATAGGGCCATTCTCACTTTTGCGTTGGCCGCCACAGTTAGAAGCCAAACTGCAATGAGCCGCATCAACAAAACACTGATTTGTAACGTTGCACTGCTTTATTCAGTGTTTTTGCCGGTTAAATTCACCAAGTTTTTTTTTTTTGGTAAGGACGAACCCTCTGCAGATAATTCAGCTCCCGCTAAAAACTTCCTGGTGGGCAAACTGTCTCTGTCCGACATGCCAAACAGCGTCAAAGATACACTTATTTGTGACATGAAACTACTTTATTCAGTGTTTTTACCGGTTTTAACCACCTGGTCCATTTGTTTTGGAGGGGAAGAGATGTCTGTGGATAATCTGGCTCCGCTAAAAACCTCCTGACCAAAGAACACTGAGAATTCTAGCTAATTTCAGCTAGTTGCAATCTGTAAACTCTCACTGCTAGATGCTACAAAATCACCTTCATTGTGCACTTAACCTTTAAATCAGTTATATGACATCTAAAACATGAGTTTTTCATTGTGTAATGTGAATTTCAATCTACCTTCTTTACAAAATAAAAGCTCTAGCCATACAAAACTGTATCCACCATTTACCTACTTGTACAATCTGAACTCTTTGTGAGGCCCCTCAAGTAGAGCTGGAGGCAGGAATGGGAAGCTGCCTTTATAACCTGTGCAGAAGACCACGGTGTCAATGTTCTCCTCCACAGTGCCATCTTCAAACACAACTCCAGAGTCCTTGAATCCTTTCAGATTGGGTTTCATTACTAGCGCTCCCTGAAGGATTCGACCAGGAAGGTCGTCATTGATCAAAATCTTTTTCTCCAAAACTCTGAGAAAGACAGGAAATGTTGGGAGTCAAGCAAACACATCATGCTAGGAACAGTATGTCAAATTACACCGCCATGCTCACACACAGAGGAATGGATGTCATCTAGGTCAAAATGTGTCACCTGTATCTTGGCTTCAGGCCGTACAGTTTATGGTCATATTTGTAGTTCAGTTCTCTCTCTAGTGACCAGTTGATCAGAGTCTTGGGAAGAAGCTGTGAAAAGAGGTTCTTGAGCCTGGTGGTGTAAATCATGTCTAGGGGAAGACCATTATTGGACATTCTGCCGATCACCCAAGCCCCTTTGCGTGTGCTGAGAAATGTCTGTCAGAGAGAGTAAAAAGACTGCTTGTGAATACACTTATTCTGCTGGTGGAACAATGTGCAGTGCACTGCAGAGCATCTGTCTCTGGTCCCCTGGTTCTCTGCCAAACAAAAATGAAGCTTGTCTAATCTCCTTTGTCTCACCTTCTCTGCAGATCTGCTAATCTCCACTGCAATATCTCCTCCAGAATTGCCAATGCCAACCACCACCACCCTCTTTCCTCTGCAGGCATCTGCATCTTTATATTCCCAGCTGTGAATACACCTGCCAGAAAATGTCTCATATCCTGGAGAGACACAGATGGTGCACAGATCAAAAGGAAAATATTAAATATATTTCTTGCAAGAATATGCAGATGTTAAATCAACTCACTTTGGTCCTGTTTTAAAAGTGTTTCCTATTTATTTACTGACCTGTAAAGTCTGACAGGGGTAAGTCTGGATGGGTGTAGTGGCCTGCACACACCAGAACTGCATCAAAGACGTGTCTCTCCTCCTCTCCATCGCTGTTAATGGTCACTATGTCCCACTGACCGGACTGAGAGAAATCCGGCCTTTGTGTGACGCTCTTTACTGTGGTCTAAAGCATGCACGTTCACACAAACATACACACATGCATTATTAACTTTGACTTCGTTGAAGAAACATTCAAAAAGACAGTGATGCTTCTGGCATGATGAAATGGGAATTACCTTGAAATTAATATATTTGAGCAGGTCAAAGTGATCAGCATAGAGCCTGAAGTACCGGAGCAGCTGCGAGTTGTGCATGTAGTTCGGATAGTCTGCAGGCATGGGGAAATCACTGAAACACATGGCCTCTTTGGAGGTGTTGACCACCAAGGAGCGATAGATGCTGGCTCGCTCTGGCTCAAGTGCCTCCTGTGGACACAGAGGAAAACAAGACTGATAAAAACATCACTCTAATAAGGACATTTTAGTGGTTTAATAGTGTTGACGATCACTGTTATGCACAAGCTGAACTTTGTCATTCACCATAAATGTACGACTTGCTTTAGATAACATGTAAAGCTCTTTGGCTATACAACATCCCAAGACCAATCCTGGACTGATAACAAGATCAATATGTAGGATACTCTTTTAAATGGTGCCCCAACTCACCTTAAAATTCCACAGGCCGCCAATGTCATCACTGCTTTCGAAGCAGACTGGCTCCAGGCCCTCGTCCACACAGGTCTTGATACAGACCAGACCAGAACTGCCGGCTCCAACCACTGCCACGCGTCGAACCATCGCTGAGCACTTCTGTAGCGAGGAACACCACAGGTCAGAAATGTAGCTGTCTGAAAATGTCTGAAAACAAGAGTTTAAGAGTCTACAGCCATGCTAGCGGCACCGTGAGCAAAGTGGTGCTTTAAGTTAAATGCTAAGATCAGGATGCTGGTAATGAGAAAGCAGCAACCTCTGGAGTTCAATAAAAAAAAAAGAAGCCAATGCAGAAGTGGCAAAAGAGGTTCCTTGATAGGCCACTTGAGGCCGGCTCCAAATGTGAGTCGATCCTCATAGAGCCCCATCTTAAAAGGCCCAACTTTACTGCAGAAATAAACATGTTCACAGCCTGGTACAAAAAACTTTTAGTCTCTATAGCTGATTTTCAACATTCATGACTACTATATGAGGAGTTACATTTAATTAAGGCTTTCAGTTATGCATAATTAAGGGCGGTATTGCTTTGAGGTATCGCCACACTCATGACAGTAAGATCCACCCCTCGCTCCTCCACAGCTTCTGGCTCCAAAAAACCAAGATGGCAATGGCCAAAATGCCAAACTCAAAGCTTCAAAGCGCAAGACCACGAATAAAAAAAATTTGACCATCACTAGATTCATTAGAATTTATCCTCTGGGGAGCTTTAGCCTTTATCTATGGAAATCTCACAGTAATTCCTCCATTCCAACTGGCACTCGACGTCAATATGATGTCAGACAGACTGGATTTTACGTTGGAAAGACGTAAAATTTTGGTTGAAATGAAAACTGGGTTGACAATATTCTAAATGTCTCACACTTTTAGAATTTCAGGTTGTGCAGACGTGAACATTATGATGTTTTGCTCTATGTACCTTTCAACTAAATGTCATTATCATACGTAAATGACACTGGCATGAAACATTTGGAAGACTACAGATTTTGTTACTCACCACAACTTAAAATCAGCAAAACACTGACATCGTCTGTCGTCAGTATTCTACGTCAAATTGACCTTGGTATTAGACATTGTCCTGACATTGACTTCGGTGTTTCGTTGGTCGCAATTTTTCTCTCACAACCAAATATGTCAACCTGACGGTCGTGCTTAGACAGAGGTCAAGGCATCACCACAGTTACCAGATGTATCTTATGGAAACCACCTGCTCAAATGTTGCATTTATCCATCTAGTATACATCTATACATAAAAAAGACCTGCTGCAGGAGCTACAAGACAAAGTCAGAGATAAATATTTCAGTCTGAATCGAAGTAGTGGAACAGCTGACTGACATCGTTGTCAATAAAACAATTGGTTTCCTGAATCTAGAGTTCATAACACTATCTAGCCATATATTTAGCTCTGTGAATATTATCTCAGTAAACTAACACATTATTAATATTTTCTAATCCTTCCAGCAGTGCCTCCATATGCCAAGATTTTAATTAATTTGTTTGCTTTTCTATATTAAGATCCCCATGGGTATTGCATTGCATTCCTGAGGTGACAGTACAAAATATATATTCACACCACACACACAATTCACTAATAACACATCATGTTGCATCTGTATTAAAGGACTTTTTTTCCCTGTAAAAATAGTCTTTGTTGTTGTGACATTGCAGTAAAAACCATCAGTGAAAAGAGCAATCTGTTTTCACTTTAAACCAAGAGAAATATTCATGCGTTTCAGTGACAGCTGTGATCACCCACATGACAGAGCTACACTTGCAGACTTTGTAAGATTGCAAAACAAAACTCTGAGTGACTCCTACTTAACGGACATAATCTAATCACTATACTCCTACACGTTAGTACAGTCAGTTATGTTCAGCAAAGCTACATTTTAAGCATTTCTAGCTCCTTCAGAGCAGGTACCACTTATCTAAGAACACCAATGCCGAGGATCTCACGTCCTGAGAATATGAATATTGAATAGGAATATTGCAGATAATTTAAGGAGTTGAATCAGTTCAGTCTTACAGGCACAGAATGTGTGTCTGAGCATGTCACCAGAGCCATGTCAGGCAGGGGGTCATGTTAGGTGCTCTCACCTTCTCCAGTACGCTGACTGCACCTCCTGGACAGCTGTGGTCAAATGCAATGCACCCTGTAACGTCACATGAACTGAGCTGTTGCTGATCAACCAGTCAAGTACACAGTGTGTCAGGGGAGGGACTTTAACCCTGCCAGCTGGAGTGGAGAAAGTCTCCCAACAGATCCTGAAGGAAAGATAAGGACAGGGGAAGCCAATCTTTGACACATCAAAGCACACTGGATAATGAACAGCTGAAGCTGGCATTATTCATTACCTTCAGAAAACCTGCTTCATTTACACACTTCACGGATGGAAATGCTTGTGAACTGTAAATGTGTACTTCACCCACAAAACCCTTTGTACACTCACACGGTGTTATCTTAAATTTGTGATGAAAACTTGTTTTTCCCCGCATGCCTCCACACTGAACAACGAGTCCAAAGCAGGAAACATTCTTGATGAAGTCAAGGGGGCGGTGTTTAACAACAGCACGATCAAAACATCCGCTAACAAACTCTCACACAGCTCTAACAGTACAATCAGAGTCTGATTCAACCTGTCATACTTCACCCTGCTCCCCAAACTCATGCATTTACGCTTAAACCTTACTGTTGTCTCAGCCACGGACGAGTAGCATGCCTGTCCACGAGCAGATATCAACGCCTGCGCGTGCACGTGCGCGCTACTCTTACGCAAAAGTGTTTCAATAGTGACGTTTTAGCCATAATGCATGTGTTTGGGAAGTACTGAGCATACAACTGGGTGAATGGGACTTAGATTATAGTGCAGAATCTCATCTTTGGAGTTTTATTTGCAAATTCAAGGTCACACAGAGTGAACAATTGATGTCCAAATGGTCGTTTGGGTGAAGTATTCCTTTAAACCTTATCACAGCTGTAGGCTAGTGTTAAATGCAGAGGAAATTCACTCCAGTTTTGAGCAGTCATGCAGTGGTAAACGATAAGTCGTCTCTTTCATCCATCATATTTGCATTAAAAATAAATCACATGAGAAGTATTCAGACTGCAGCAAAGTCTATGTACCTGTGCAGGTCCTCTCAGAGGGGTGGATGCTAGGTAAAACAAGCACCCTGTGGCCAGAGGACTCATTTCATGACACATCTCCACAGCTGACCATGTTTGTATTCATATTAATAACAATTTTAGATAGTTACTATTTTTTAGATAAGGATCCGGATAAGAAAATTCTTTAAATTGTGATGTTTTCTTTGAATTTCCTTTTAAAGTTAAGACAAGGATCTTGTAAAGTTGAAAGTTATTCACAGAACATCTTGGACCTTAACAGAGCTCCAAAGGTGAAAAACTGTTAGGAGCAGGGAGGAGGACTTTTAAGAGGCTTAAGAGTTTCTTAAGCAGAGGAGAAAATGGTGGAAACACAAAGAGGTAGGAGGAATATTTTCCAAATACTGGCTGACAGTGAGTAAATGAAATGCTAAAGATTAGAGTGTGCAGGAATAATATTTGGTTGATCTCATTAGGGGTACGCATACATTTCCCACCTAACGCTATAATGCCAGAAATAAAGTGATCGCAATACTCAGATATCTGGAAAACTGGAAAAATGCAACAGTGCAGCAGTGATGACTCAGGTCTGTCTCAACCTTCCATCAGCAGAGTGATTACCTCCTTGCTCCGAGTTGCTCTGAGAACTTCCCTAAATCACTCCTAAGCTAAGACATCTTACTATAAGTTTCTGGGCTTAGTTAGGAGCCCTCTGAGAGAGCGTTTGCTGTCAGGGCCCCGAGGCTCTTGAACAGCCTGCCCAAGGAAATCAGGACGGCCGAGTCAGTGATCTCTTTTTGGTCCCTTCTTAAAACATGCTTTTTTTTCTGAGAGCCTTTCCTGATTTTACTTGAGTTTTACGTTCATTCAGACTGTCTTAGTTTTTATATACCAGTGTTTTTATCATTTCTTTTAAAAGTTGTTGTTTTCATGTCTTGTCTGATTTAATTATTGACATGTAGAGCACTGTGTGACTCTGTTTTGAAAAGCACTTAAGGAATAAAGATGATTATATATTATCATTATTATTATTATATCCCAGCTGACATTGCTGAGAGGCGGAGTACGCCCTGGACAGGTTGGCAAGCAATCACAGGGCTGACACACAGAGACAGACAACCATTCACACTCACATTCACACCTACGGGCAATTTAGAGTCACCAGTTAACCTGCATGTCTTTGGACTGTGGGAGGAAGCTGGAGTACCTGGAGAAAACCCACACTGACACGGGGAGAACATGCAAACTCTGCACAGGAGTTCAGGAATTTAAATAAATGAAATCTATATTAAGATATATATGTTTAATATACATCCTATTAGACATATCTAATCAGCCAAAATAAGTGAAGATACCAGTGTATGTGGGTCATCTGTGTTCAAGGCCTTAAACTTCGCTTTGCTGGTTAAGTATTTAAGAGGGCTTCTTTATGTATGTTTACCATCATATTATTGTATTTCAGGAGGCCAGGACAAAACATGACAGTCACATAAGAGGTAAAATATACTGCTTTTGCTTTATTCACACAGAAAAAACGCTCTTTCACAGTCATGGTGATTTCAAGTTAAATATGACGTAAATATGTCTGCTTAGCTCAGTTGTGCATGACCTTTAACAATCCAGTAAATTCCAACAGACAGTAAAGAAATTACAAAGAAATAAAAAACAGGTTTAGCTTATATATCTTCTGCTACTAAACATTTGTAAAATCTGTTTACATTTACTTCCAGCTTTGAGTTTCGATGTAGGAAGTGATGTGACTTTCATGTAGTGCAGGGAAAAATAAGGTTTTGAAGGTCGAAAGGATTGGTAGATGTACAAAGTTTGTGACTGACATTGGAGACGTTTTTTTACTTTTTACTTTTAGTAGGTACTGCAGCTGCCCTTATAAAGTATGAACTGTAATACGTACACAATCTGGACATGCTACTGTCTCATTACATCAGCCCTGAAGTACACTCTCTTGCTTTTATATCCGTTACCTTGGAGATAAAACAAATGCCACTCAACAAGTTTGCAAGAGACAGAGATCAGTTCAGAGAGATCTGCTGTTGTTACTTTGCATTGAATGTAGTTTAACTTTTAAGTTATAATTGCAGATATTGTAGATTGTAACATATTATATTTGCACCAGTGAAATTACATGTTATTGTAATTTTTATAGTTATGTCCTGTTGTCATTTGTAATATTTATGCTTATTTTGTTCACTTAAACAATCAGTATTCCTATTATTACTATTCGACTGGTCATCAGTTACTTGAGTGCACTGACAGCCGTCAATCGGCAGTCAAGCCCTCATCTGTTTTTGGTTCAGCTGACGTGACGTAATGTCCGCTGTGCAGAGGATTGTGGGTCAGAGCAGCCAGAAAAGCATGCTGGCTTGCTTACTACAAAATCAGACCGCATGTAGTAGGACATCTGGTATTTTTGGCGTACTGCATTTCACCTACTATGTATTAGGACATATAAATCTTTTTCTGGTATACTATATAGTGTGGCTGTATGGGGATTGGAGTGCACAGCCTAGTTTGGATCCTCTCTTTTCCTTGGGTGTGTTTTGAATGAACTAAACTTTACAGCACTTCACAGAAACCCCAGCGCTGACTAGTGGTGTGGAGGTGTAATTGCAGAGTGACACAGACAGACCACAAGTATAAATGCTCACAATGGCGGTGATCACATGTGTAGGCTAAGGCGTAGGCTTTCCAAGTATAAATCCGCCTTTATACTATAAGTAAGCTTTTATTTTTCTATATTTAACCCTGACTGGGTTACTGCACAGTATGGATGCTGACAACAGTCCTCATTAGCAATGAGTTTTGTGTTAGTCGTGAATAATTGTGTAGATACACAATGTAAACCAGGAGCTGTTACATCTCCTGTACAACATTTTTATTTAATGTAAATAGCTGCATGTCAGCATCCCTTTTCTTTTTAGGAAAAAGTTTAGGTATATAACTAAATATAGATATAATAGATGGACTAATGAATGGAATACCTCTAGCATTAATCAACAGCTCAGACAGCGACCCCTATAATAATTGCCATAATCACAAGTTTAACAGGAGTTAACTGAACGAGATTAAGCAGTAGATATAGTATTTGGTTAGTGTGTTTCGAATTGCTTGATTGCTGCTGCATGTTTAAACTGTTTGTGGGCGGATTTTGGACAGCAGGTCGGGGATGACGGTTGGGTTGCGCACATGGACATAGTAGACAGCAGCTCCTCCAGCCATGACAGTCAGGCTCAGCTTAAACAGGCTGCCAGCGATGGAGGTCTCTTGTGTCTCCAGCTGTAAAAGACAGAAAGGAGAAGGTTATAGCTAAATGGTCAGACAGTTGTATTTACTAACAGTACTTCATGTTCAGATAAGTCGGGACTCATTTCATTTCAGACCTGTCTGGTTTTTAGGGGCTGGAACATGCGGTCAAACTGGGTAAGGATTGCTTTGCGGGCTCCCTCCCATTTCCCTGGTCCCATCAAGCGGTACTGGTAGGCTGTGACAGGTCCCCAAAGAACCTTCTTAAACATTGTGTAGTCTGTGAAGAAGAGCCAGGGGAGACTGGGCCGCACCCCGATCTCTCCGGCTAAGTCATCCATGTAGGAAACAAAGTCCACCTGCAGGGGCGTCAGCTTTGACACGATGTAGCTGTGGAGAGGATGCATCAGAAATACATGTAGGAACTCCAAAGTAATGTAAAAGCAATAACTCAATATAGTAATATCT
The DNA here is from genome assembly GCA_019142605.1 of Cephalopholis sonnerati. NCBI lineage: Eukaryota > Metazoa > Chordata > Actinopteri > Perciformes > Serranidae > Cephalopholis > Cephalopholis sonnerati. Next base: position 10,209,656 of record JAGQAX010000006.1, read on the forward strand.
CAATGATGAGTTAGCATTTAGCACTCCTGGTTTCCTTGTCTCAAAGTCAGTGTTTTTTTTTTTAAATGTTTTTTGTTGAATGCCCTAAATAAGGTCTTTAGTTATAAAAAGAGATTTTCACATTTGTTCTACGGCATAAATACGTCAGAAAGCACCCCATTCTTGAATTTTGAAGCTTTAAGGTATCTTAAAAAGTGGTTGCTAACAAGTGGCTAAATGAGACCACAGAAGGTCATCAGTCTCGTTGTGGTGATGCGACTGTAGTGTGGTTTGTTTATATGACATTAGCTTTTTACTTTTGGCGATTGCATTTACACTTCAGAAGATTATTTTGTTGAACAAAACATGTAAATAACATAAACGTTTGTTTGCCACAGAGTTTAGTTTAGACAATAATCCGAAATCCAATGGAAAAATCCCACTGGCTTTTGATGATTGACGCAGGACGATGCTAACTTCTGCGTCGACTTACCAAAAAAACATCATTCCTGCAGTTGTCTAAATAAAACATAGCATTCTTTGTGTGCACTCTGGTGTGTAAAGTAATTTAATTTTAAGAATTGTATCGCAGCGAAAATCAAAAAAGAATTCAGCTTTGAAAATGCATGTGCTCTCATCTATTCACTCTGGAGGGATATAACAGAATTTGGGACAATGTCAGTTGCAACAAATAATCAGGCAAAGGAATACTGGGAGTTTTACTTTTTCGAAATGTCCTTGGTGTCTTGCTCCACAGCCTTTATCATGGCCTGGTTTGAGGGCAGCTTTTTATACCCTGATGAGCAAAAGACAGAAGACAGACTTGGGTAAATAGGCTGCTTGGAAACTGACGAGTGGCAGATGATAAAATGAACACGCAGCCTCACCTTTGAAGACACGTGTGACCCAGCGAGCTTGCATTTCAGCCTGGGGCATGATGGCTCCAAGGGCATGGATGAAGCCCACAACAGCCAGAGTGGGATGCTCCTGGTTGGGAGGAAAGACGTGCTTGTACAGACCCACACGGTGCCCGGACTTGTACATTGCATTGCTTGGCAGGTAAGGGAAATCATAGCTGTAGCCTGTGGCGAACACGATTACATCCACCTGTAACAAGGATGGTATTAGTTAGAGATGAGCTTAAATCATGCTTGAAATAAAGAAAGTATCCTTGAATGCAAAGTTCTCTCACATTGTCCACAGTGCTGCCATCTTCAAACACCACAGAGGAGCCACGGATCTCCTTCACGTTTGGTTTGATAATGACCGACCCAGACAGAATCTTCAGAGGCAGATCGTCGTTGATCACTGGGATCTGACTGAAGAGTCTGAGGAGGCAGCAGAAGAAGCAAGATACTGTAAAATTAATACTGAACATACACAGATTCAGTGCTTGAATGTGCTTTGGCGTCTGCAACAATGTGAAAAAGTCAGACCTCAGGCAGAGTAATAGTTTGTGCAGTCCTGACAGCACCTACCTGTGTTTGGGTTTGAGGGCATACATGGTGTGGTCATACATGGCGTTGAGTTTGCCCTCGCCAATCCAGTTAAGGATGCTGATAGGCAACAGCTGGAAGAGGATGTGGACAAAGCGCGTGTTGTATTTCATGTCCACTGGCAGGCCGTTGTCGGAAACCTGACGGATGACCCAGGCACCACGACGAGTGCTCATATACACCTGCAAAACAAGAGCAACAGTCAGACATAAACATGCACGAATGAACTGTGGTTTAACTGTAGAAAAGAGCAATCAGAAAAGACTCCGCCAACCTGCTCTGCCACTCTGCTGCTCTCCACAGCGATGTCACCTCCTGAGTTACCAATGCCGATGACCACCACTCTCTTCCCGAACATGTGTTCAGGTCCCTTGTAGTCCCAGCTGTGGAAGTATTTTCCCTCAAATGTCTCAATTCCTGAAATGCAGCAGAAAGATTTCTTTATATATCATGTTACTTTTTTTAAATACTGGAATCTTGTTCCAACAGCAAGAAGTGCAAAACAACATGGCCCTGCAGTGTGTTTGTTATGGCTTCATTTTAAATGCAAGTCAGGGCAAGATATGTGTAGGACATGTTATGTCCTCATTTTAAAGCAAGCCTGGGCAAGAGATGTGCAAGATATACTTATGGTCTTACCTGGGAAGTCTTTGAGTGGGAGGTTAGGATAGGTGTAGTGACCAGAGCAGCAGATAACGGCATCAAAGACATGCCTTTCTTCCTGTCCATCTCTGTTCTCTGTCACCACTTCCCACTGACCAGTGCGGGAAAAGTCCGGTCTCTGTTTAACACTCTTCACTGATGTCTAAACATAAAAAATACATGCAGTTTGTTGGTTGTTTTGAACTGCAGTGATGAGCCACATACTCCTTTCAGTATTTTTTTACCTGGAAGCGAATGTGTTGCAGCAGTTTAAAGTGTTCTGCGTACATCCTGAAGTATTTCAGGATTTTAGAGTGGTGCATATAGTTGGGGTAATCAGCAGGGATGGGGAAGTCACTGTAGCACATCATCTCCTTGGAAATGTTGATGGTGAGGGAGCGGTAGATGCTGGCCCTGTTTGGCTCCGAAATCTCCTGCGGATGAAAAGTTTTAAATGACAGGAAATGTGGGAAGGGGAAACAATGAGATTTGGCAGCAACTTGATCCCTCAGTTCTCAACTTGGATAGCTTAAAGCAAAAACACAAAGAGACAGTCTGTTTTTTATTTCTGGAGTGGTGACCTGCCTTGAACTTCCACAGTCCGCCCATATCATCGCTGCTTTCAAAACAGGTTGGCACCATGCCCTCGTCCAGACATGCCTTAATGCTGGTCAGACCAGAGGGGCCTGCTCCGATTACTGCTACTCTGTGCACCATGGTGGAGCTGCGAGAAGGCGAGGGAAAAACATATTTTTTAGACACGTAGCTGAAGTGCATCATTCCACAGTACATCATGCCAAATGTGTAAAGTCATTGCTATCCTCTGTTATGTGTGAGACAGTTTGGTAACATGATGATGTGAATTCAGTGCATTAGTGCAGTATTAAGTGCATGTGTGTTCTCGCTTTGCCAGGAGTCTAACTTAAGCCATGTGTGCTGGAATTACAATAAAACCATGTGCCAATTTTGAGGCACTCAAGAAAATATGTTGCCAAAAGATGAAAGGATAGCCATATTGGTTTCAACACCAGAGGGCATTGATGGGAGAGACAAAAATACCTTTCACAAATATTGACAACAACAGCACTTAAATGCATTACAATTAAGTGATTGAACCCTATGTAATGAACAACACATGTCTGGTTCTTCTTTGGAAATGTTCTTACAACATTCCTTTTTCCTTTGTTTTAGTGAGAAATTAACACTTTAAGCTGGGATGTGCTTGGTTTATTTTCATTAATTTATTTAATTTATTGTTGTTGTACCAAGAACTGAACTGAGCTGTAACTCCAAGTTACATTAAATTACTTTAACCAATGTTTAGAGAGACAGAATAAATCTCTTGGAACCATTTAGTAGTTAGGGTTTGGATACCTTAGTCTTTAATCTTTGGTTAGTCTAACCCCTATTCTGAAGCTTCAGATAGCTTATCAGGGTGTCTCATTTTACATTCAACTTTGTCTCATGAATTTGTTTTTGTGAATAAATAGAAACTGAATTATAAAACTACTTTGAAAATATTTCTGGTTGCATGGCCGACAACATAGAGCAAAGACACTAACCTCTTTTGCACTGACTTATTACACCCCTAAATACAGGTTCTGCTGTGTAGCTTTCTCAGTTCCAAGAGGTAGAAATAAGAGCAGATGTTACACTTATTATACTGCAATATGTGCAAAGATTCAGTGTTTTGATTTCATCACTGCAAAATGTGCAAAGAAAAAACTATTCTGCACTCAAAAAACTAGAAAAAAACTTTTGTTTCTATGCACATGAATGGGTAAAATAAGACATCTCACTTAAAAATCAACAACTTCCTCAACTAAAACAATAATAAAAAAAAAAAAATCTGAATTCTGCTATTAAATATACCATAAATACAAGTACAGCAGCTCTCCGTCTTACCTTTATCCTTGCCTGTCCTTTCTTGTACAAGACCGAGTGGGACGGACATCAACTGTGCTGATGCTTTTATAGTGAGAGAGTGCCCAAAAAAGGCAGCACCAAGTTGGGTTGTGTTAACTGAAATCCAGTAGGATTGATTTCGACTAAAGTTCAATTTGTGTCCTCTGAATTTGATTAAATGGATGGAAGAATACTGATGAGTAACTGGGTAATACTTGTGCACGTCACTCTATCGTCTGTCTGCCTGTCTATGATGACATGAGACAGTTTCACATTTGTTCCCAATTTATTTAAAAATTCTTACAATCAAATCATTCAAGAACAAGCCCTCAGTGAATATTGAGCAGCACATTAAAATCCAGTGAACATAACACAGTGTAACCACATGACCTTACAGGTATATGTATATACATTAAGAATAGTCTCTATACAGGAATCACACATTATAATTTAGAGTATACAGCAGGCAAAACTGAGTGCAGTGAAATATATTGTTGTCTTCATGTTTGATGATGTGCAAGAACAGATGTGCTGACAATCTTCTAAGAGCTGAATAAACAACACAAAATGCTTCTTTCTTTATGGTCGAGAAGTAAACAGGTGACATGTGGAATGTGCAAAATCTATTTTGTAGGCATTGTGATGAACATCTTTTCCTTAAGTGTCAGTATCACTGCAATATCAACATATAAAACAACACAAAAATCAATCATAAAAATCATTTGGTCACAATATCACCATCCAGCATATTTAGATTTGTGACAGACGGCTAATAAAATAAAAAGAATGGAAGCTACCGCATCACTCGCTGGTCATCTTATCGTTCACTCATTGGTCAGTTATTGCAGAGAGAGGGCACAGCATGTAAGAGGTCACTGACAGTCTACAATTGCGCACCTGCATACCAAAGAACAGTTTGTTAAATGATGCTAGTTCATAAAAAAAAGGTTCAACTATAGTTCATACATTTACACAGAAATCAAAGGTCCACATTACTCATCAAAGTCCTAATCAATAGACAAACTATAACAGTCCAACACATTTAGAAATTAGAGTCTACTTGTTCTGGTTTCTGGCAGTACTGAGAAATCTGTGAACAGTGAGCGAGATGGAGCCAGCTGTTGCGCAACTTGTACAATAACGTGCTTCGCCCTGGAAGCCTGGTCGTGTCCTCACCGGCAAAAGTCATCCAGGGTGAGATCTGTGTGCATGAAGTGAATGAATGGATCCGGTGCAACAGTGCGCACCACAGTTCCTTTACTTTTTTAAAAATCTCTTTAGTCCCAACCTTTTTGGAAAAATATGAGCAATTATGTTCAACAGTTGCAATTTTTTCTTTTAGATTATTCAGACAGTGACACAGAGAGAAAGGAAATACAGAGGGGATGACATGCAGCAAAAGGTCCGGGCCGGACTCGGTAAGGACTTGGCCTCAGTGGTGCATACTCTACCTGGTGAGCTACTGGGACACCCCAACAGCCTTGTGTTATGATACTTATCTGACAATAAAGACAGGATTTATGATGTGTTTGTGGGCTAATCTTTTGATTGCAAATAAGCAAAAAAAAACCCTGCTTAAACACAGCGGCGCCTGCAGAAATTTTCATAATGGGGCCACTGAAAATCTTACAGCAGCACACCAAAATCAAAGCCTATAAATTTGGGGATTCATTTATCTTGTTGTAGTATACAGGCTAGTTGAAAACTATATGAGAGTTAAGGAATTGCATACTTTGGTTTCTTATTTTACAGTTAATATTACTAATTATCTGATGTGCATAGACTAATACAGCTACAGTTAACATTTTGAGTGTCACGCTAGTCCTATTTTATATATGTGGTCTTTTCCCTTAAAAGACAAGTAAACAGCTTTCATTTGAAGGAGTGCATTGATTTTAAGGAACCAAACATTTACTCGTGGAGACTGTAAAAATAAAGGATGTAGCTACTGTGGCGTCACCCATTGGTTTGTGAACTCCAATTTTGAAGCCTTGATTACGGCATCTTGTTTTTGTCTTTTTTTTTTGTTGTTTTTTTGGAGCCAGAAGAGACCGTATTTGAGCGAAAGGCTGGCGCTACAGAGGGCAAAGGGTTGGATCTGACCAAGAAGCTGAGTAAGCTATCCACAGACAGCCTGTCACTCAAAGTGGCCCACCCTAAAATATGCCAAATTTAAAGCCTTAAATAAAATGAAAGCAGATGAGTCATACATATACATATATTTAAAAAAAAAATCAACCCCTGTACAGTTGTCATGAAAAGGAAAAGCAATTTTATCAGGGTGGCCATGGCCCCCCTGGCCCCCCTTGGGATCACCACTGCTTCATTGACACATCATCTGCCCAAGATTTGGCACCGCAGACACAGATAAACACAACTGTCCTCATTCTGTGACCCCAAATGGCTAACATACTGGTCAACATGACATTGATAATTTCAAACACCCCCTCTGTGTTACAACATCTTGACTGCGTCATTTAAAGTTTTAAACTAGCATCATTCAATCTGCAGCCAGTACGTGGATATGAATAAATCTGGCTGTTAATCTCTTTACAGATTATTGCCTTTGTGAATCTTTAACAAAGAAGCAATGGGTCATTTTAAACATTATGAAAACCCATAACAAGAGATTAAAGTCATGTGAAATCTACCCACAGTGCCATGTAATATTGCCTAAGAATTTTTTTCTTTATATTCACATACATTTTTATAAAACTGAGATATGAGTTCAGTAGAGGTCATGTTGAAATGCATCATGTGGAGACCTCCTGTATGCACAAACTGTAGTCCCATTCATTACAATCATGTCGTAGGTTACAAAGCTTGACCTTCAAACAGTGATCACTGATCCAGGAACACTGGCAGCACTCCAGATGTCCTCACTCACCCAAACTCAATGCCAATATCAAACTAGGTGCTGCCACAGCACTGGGGTAAATGACGGGCATAGTTACACATTCTGGTACTTTAAAAAAAAAAAAAAAAAAGTCTAACTGATCATATCTATGAGACTGCAATTATTACAGTGCTTGCAAAGATGGCTGGAGCAAACACAGTAAGATGCCAGTGTTTTTAGTAGCATTTTCACAGTGCAGAATTCTAGCACGCTCTCATTTCAGGTGATAGAAAACCATCACGTGAAGGTGTTGTTTTAAAGTGCCCCTTATCCCTTCCAACAAATGTCACTCTCCTACATGACTGTGAAAACCAATAAAAAACTAAATCAGATTTAATTCTGTGATTCAATTGCAAATATAAATAAATAATAAATTTTCTCAGAATGTCTGCTGGGAGTGAGGCTTTATGGGTAGGCTCATGACCTTAATTAACATCAGCCTCAGCCAGAGCACGTGTAAGAACTTGAACACATACCATTTTCCTGGGCTGTGGGTTACACTCTGCCACATCTTGTTCTAAACAGACATCAACATCTGGAACAATATGAGACTTATGAAATCAGAGCAACGTCTGGATTGACAACTTCAGACTTCTCATGTAATGTCAACCTATCCATGTACTGTAAGTTTACAGTCTGCCCTAGTTTGTTTTTCAGTAAAACAACAAGTATGTGATTCATTTACCAACAAGCCAAACTGTGATTTCAGCTTAGCGGGTTATATTTTGTGAATGACCGGTTTATTACTTTACAATGAAGATGTAAAGATATAAAATTATCACCCTAAATCCTTTCAGTATGTAGCTTTCCATTCTCTTATTGACAGATATATTGTAGATTATCTCAGTCTTCAGACTCATTACACTATTGGAAACTGTCAGTGCTCAGAGAAGAGGATTCCCACACACTTCTGACTTTGAATAACACATGAAGGACTCACAAATCATATAAAATGTTGTTTTCCCTGTTGAAGAAGAAACAGTTTGATTTAAAAAAACAACACAAAAAAACAGTTTGGTGTTGAAATACTGAAACAAATATACATCTCTGATATTACAACTATTTACTCTATGATTTGATAATAATAAGGTTGCATGTACGTGATCTTTCAGAGATGATTAGCAATCAGTAATCTGTGATATGCTGTGAAACAGGGATGCCAAAGTCAATAAGGCAAGTATATTGGCCCAGTTAGAGTTTACGAGGGTTAGGGTGTGTCTACTTGAGACATTTTAATGTTTAATCCTATCAGATGTAAAGTAGAAATAAAACTTTAAGAACAGGAGGGGCCTTAAAACTGTGAGCGTGCTATAAACCAAACAGATTTATAAAAAGAAGTTTGTGAGCAGCTGGTAAACTGCAGTTATTAATGTACACTTTGACTCTCTGAACAGAGAACAGCATCAGGGATTGTTAGTAGAACAACTTCATTTACTTTTTAACAGTATTTCGTTTAATGTGGTAAATTTGTACTATTTTTCGCTGTTTGCGAATGTATTTATTGGATAAAGCTTGATTGATTATTTCACTTTTCTTCTGTGGTGTATATAGGGTATATCTAAGTCAGATCCTCAAGTGGAAGGCTCAGACAATTGACACTCCCTTAGCAACAGAGGCGCACTTAGAGCTGAGCGAAGTAATGTGGACTGTTTTTCATGGTCTACACTGATTAAAAATCTTATTATATATTATTTATTAACGGCAGGCTAGTTATTGAAACCTTTAAGTGAGGGCTGAAAGTTGGGTTTTGACCTTAAAGGAGCAGTGTGTAAACTTTAGTGGCATCTAGTGGTGAGCTTGCAAATTGCAACCAACTTAATACCACTCTGCTTTCCACACTTCCCTTAACAAGAGTGTATATGAACCTACAGTGGCCTTCAGGTAAAGGAAAAAATGCCAAAAAAAGGGCCTCCCTCGAGCCAGTGTTAGCTTTGTCCTTTCTGGGCTACTGTAAAAACAAAGTGGTGAAACATGGCAGGCTCGGTGGAAGAGAACCTGCTCTCTATGTTGATATGAGAGGCTCATTAAAAGCTAACAAAAACACAGCGATTCTTATTTTCAGGCGATTATACACCAATGAAAACATAATTTTAAATGTTAAATTTAATTTCAGCCAATAGATCCCCCTAAACCCTACACACTCGTCCCTTAATTGTCAGATAATAGCAGAACAAAGCTGTGTTTGATAGAGCTCTCTTCTCTAGTCAAAAGACAATTCCTCTTACATAGCAGTCTAAAAGACAAAAGGTGTGCAGGTGCTCTGACAATCAAGATTTAAACCGCCCTATCTCCTCCTCCTTCTACCCCCTCAGTGTTAAGCTAACTGTCCCAGCAGCCCCTGCAGCGTTTGAGGTGAAAGCCACAACATCTCTATAAGGTTATACTGGCAATAGCCCATCCAGAACCCAAACATCACGTCAGTCACGTTGTGCCGGCCCAGCAGCACTCGGCTCAGCCCCACCAGGCCGGCCCACAGCAGGACGAGGACCCTCAGCGGGGCGGCAAGCACGAGGTGAGCCAGCAGGAACCGCCCACACATGGCGGCGCGGGTGGCGTGGCCTGAAGGGAAGGAGTAGCGGTCCACGGAAAAGGTGGCAAACATGTCCATGCGGTTGTGTGCGGGCCGACGCCGGCGCACCACTGCCTTAACAATACCGACCAGGACCAGGTCCAACAGCAGGCCTAGGGGGGATGAAGGGGAAGATGTGTTAAAATGCAATCTCTATTACAAAAAAGCCGTCAAACAGATTTGAGACACTTGAATTAAATATCAAGAAACATAAAGAGAGGATTTACTGCAAATCCTTGGTACAGATTTGCATCACAACAACAGAAACACAGATTGTGAGCAAAATTAAAAATAGTTTCTTTCATTGCGATGATCTAAACAAATCAGAACCAGCCTATAAAAACTATCTGTGGTGAAAGAAAATGGAAGCTTTTATCTACAGTAGGGCTTCGACTCTCTGCCCGAACCACATCTGGACCTAACCCACTGCGTTTGGGCCGAACTGGGCCATTATTTCTCAAAATTTAAGTTGGGACAGCTCCACAAGAATGTATCACAAATGTCTGTCACCGCACCGAAAATCCTTTAGTTGACTTGCTGTGGTTCTGGCTCAGGTTGGGCTTGGGACAGAAACTATGTGGGTTCATGTAAGGTTGGGCCTGATCTTAGCTCTAATCTGCAGTTTATATTTAATAAGGCTGCTCTTTATTCGGGCAGAGAGGACTTTTCAACCTTGCGTCATTGCGTTGAGCATATAAAAAGATTTTTTATTAGCAGTTGTTTTATATACTCCAGTGCTGCAGTGCTGAAATATTAATGCAACAGTCAGGTGGCATTGAGCCAATCGCTGCTGGGAGTCCAGTGAAGGCATTTCAGCAAAAATTAATATGCAACCATACAATTTATTCATGACTTATAACTACTGAACGGTCAGATAACAGCTGTTGTTGAAAACTTTATAACTAGAGAGCTGGATCAGACATTTAACCAGATCCATGACAGAATCCTGAAGAAACAGTGACTCTCAGACACTTAATTGTGACGAGGTGGGACTTTCTTAATACTTACCTGGTTTAAATGCACAATAATGCCATTTAATACCTGTTAAAAGCTGTCTTAAGACGGGTCTGTAGATACAAACTGTCCGTGCAGAGGACCAGAGGCTGTCTCTGGCTAACATCAGGCATTCAAGCATTCTGGAGGGTTGACTGTTTAATATTAAATAACCACTGAAAGATGTCTGGTGGCAAAATAAATCTTTATCCAATATTTTTAACCTTCAGTGCACCCTTGGACCTCCCCTCGCTGCTGCAGCTTCATCTACTGAAAACAGTGAGTGTGCCCCTACTCTCCATGCGCCATCATGCCGTTCAATGCCTCTTAAAATGCAGCATTGGATGCAGCCAACTCGGCAGCAGCCATAAAAAGTAACTGAGGTGGAACATTTGGTTAATCATTCAACACAATCAGGATTTGAAAACATTAGCAACAAACTGCTTTGTCAATATTACAGTTCCTGACATAACATTCCTGACAAACTACTAACCACTGCAAAATATAAAAACAGAAAACAGAGAGAAATAATCAGAAAAATTTGTTGTCAAAGAGTAATCGATGAATCAACTTCCAGTATTAGCATATACTGACACGCATTCCAACAAATCTCTAACAAATCACAGACAAGTGCAGACAAGGTTCCTACTCTACATAAGAAATCATTTTCAAGGACCTTTTCAGGACATTTTTCTTGACGATACAGGACAGCACTTGTATAATTTACCGATAGGCCTTGTATAATTGACGCATTTTACCCCAGTTTCATTCCTCCTTTTTTAATGATGCAGGGTTCATTACAAGCGACTGCTTTAACTGCTCTCCTCAGCAAACAAACACCTTGCTTGTGTTCTGTGTTACACTTAATTGAAATGTAGCCAACAAACACTGTTATACTCCTCATATGAACTTCTGTGTTTTACCTCTGGAACAATATTCAAAATTTAATTTAGCAAATCACACCATCGTGTACACTGTAAGATGTGTTATTGTCAGACACTGACTGTAATGGGTTTTACATGCACCCTACGAAGCCTTCAGCTGTGTTGATGACGTGGATTAATAAAATCTTAATTCAGTTTAAATTCAATTACATTCTGTCAAACTAATAACCACCGACACTGACTTCAGTTTACCACAGTGTTTCTCTAATCCACTGTTGCTCAAAGCTCGGCCTGTGGGCCATCAAAACATGACATTAATGCACGCATTATATTTCCATTATTTGCAGAGTATTTCAATAGCTTACATTTAATACACTACTAAATAACTGTATCAAACTGCATCCCCCTGAAGGCCAATTCACAGTTTACACGTCCATGTGTCCTCAAAGGTTTGTTTTGGTCCGTGTGATGTAAATGTCGTCATCCACTCATGTCTGCACAGAACCCATGCAGATGTCTGCGTGCAGCCCATTTTTTGTGACTATGGGGATTGTATGCATAGCAAACGCGGAAGTGCGCATGGTTCAATCACTTGTTCCATACTCCATCAAGTCCAAAACACTGTAGTCAAGCCACCTGCAGCACACCAGAGAAGTTAGTTTTAAGTTGGATATTTGACAGCCATTCACTCCAGACCCAGCAGCAGGTTCTTAGTTTCAGTTTCACCTGACCTTGGCTGTAGGAGGACAGTAAGCTAACCTCCCAGCTCTCCCTGTTTACTTCTGGGGGCTGACACGTATCATCAGTTGTACTACCAGTGTGTGCATGACTGCGGCTGTCCATGCAAGTTCAATGTGAGAGTATGTCCAAGCCTTGACAAGCATCTTTCAGGTTAGGGATGACAACTTGCAGTAAGCTACTGGTTGCAAACAACTAGTGACACCTCAAGAGTGTCACAGGACTTAATTCTGTCATCAGTGCTGGTGCTGTTACCTAAACTTTTTCCAGTGCGACTCTCAGTCATATGCTGGCCCTTTAAATTGACACTCAGTCATCAGAGCTTTGAGAACTCCAACTCTCAAGACTTGCCTTGACTTGCCTCATAGTTACTGAGGCACCTATCACTTAATTTTATTCACACCAAATAAAAAACATTCACACAAAAGAAAAACAGGTGGAACGCTCATATAACACAGAACAGCAAAACTGTCATTATGGGCTTGTGTTACTTAGCAAAACAACCAGACCTCTGAAATCGAAGTAGGCACACAAATCCTCTTCCTGTAACAACAGCCTAATCTTCACATAAAGAAGAAGAAAGTTCAAACGAGGGGAGCCTATTGGTGTGCGGCATGTGTTATAATTTCTTACAGATTTTTTTTACTGGCTGCTCAAGGAATACTTCACTCACATCAATTACTGTTTCTAATTAAACTTTATTTTTCTCACATACTTTAACAGTGGATGAAAAACACCCCAAAAAACAAATATTTAATTGCAACAAGACTTTCAAGCACTTCTGCATGAACAGTCTCAATGTCACAATGGAGGGACAACTACGCAGGTTGATTTTAGCGCTGCTCATCGTGGACTATATTGCTGTCATTGTTCATTTGAGTCAAAGCATACAGTTTGAAAACGAGGCGCGGCTCCAACTAGAAAACAATGTTTTGATGCATTGGATGTGCTGAATGTGCATATTAAGGCAGTACAGGAGGAGGCGCACATTAATAATCCTCCAGGACTGTAACATGCTCATGCTTGTTTAACTCAAATGATATATAATGCTGTGACAGTTGGTTCAGTTTGAGGTCAAACACGTTCTCACCACAATCACAAATGAACCAGAATTTGTTTGTACCCAGACCAAGACCACCTCTTCAAGAAGGTCTTTTTTTGTTGTTTTGGTGTGCACCCGAGTGTGATTGCTGTGTTCATACCTGCCCAAATGCACTGCACTCAGGGGGCAAATAAACTTGAATTTGATTGAACCGAACCACACAGGGCAGGTGTGAAAGCACCTGGTGTGCCTGGGCAAATCAATGGAGTACTTGAGCAGAGGTCAAACACAAGCACTTACTGACATACTACCTGTATGTGCAAATGTTTTAGATAGTAGAGTTTTAGCGACTAAACTGCAGAAGTTGTGTGAGTGTTTGTAAATGGAGGTTTTGATACAGTTTTGCTGTTGTTAAACAGGGCTCCTGTTTACTTCAATTCATATCAAATGCCCAAACTCTTTTGTGCATGCCGAAGAGAAGCCTCAACCCTGACCAAAGGCCCAGGGTGGGCTGCTCTCAACAGCAAGAGACTAGCAGATCCTGGTCGATCTAGGTAGGCAGCCGAGGTTCCCGGACACAATGACAGCCACCACACTCAGGCCTCACGTGGTCTTGATGTCTGAGGCAACCAAGTAAGTGGTGTTGCTGGATTTAATTGTCCCCTGGGAGGACAGGATGGAAGAGGCTCAAGAGAGAAAGAGAGCCAAATATGCATCTCTGGTGACAGAGTGTTGAAGGCAGGGGTGGTAGGCCTGCTGTGAGCCTGTTGAAGTGGGCTGCAGAGGCTTCGCAGGGGGATTTCTACACCGCGTCCTGGGACTCTTAAAGATCTGTGGACAACAGCGATGAAGAGCCATCAGGAACATCTTGGAAGCCGCTGAAAAGGCTTCCCTTTGGCTTTGGATTAAGAGGGGTGACGAGTGGCTACATGACACTGGACACAAGTCGGGGCTGAGTTGCCCGGGTGAAGGTGTCTGATGTTAAGACCCGAAACACCTGATGACTGTGGGTTCATCACTGGCAGTGTGTCCAGGTTGCACCACAAGGTGCACAAGGTCAAAATCAATTTTTAGTTGCCTTTGCTGTGCCTCTAATTAACTGCAGAACAGTGTGGGCTTCAATTTAAATCCATTAAAGTTAAACCTGTCTTGCAGCTCAGGGTGAAACCACCCTAATAAAAACAAGACAGCAGCACAAGACAGTTGATGAATGAAGCAAGGTGTGCAGGAGAAGAGCCGTGAGACATGTCTTGATCCTGACGGACCTGCATTGCAGCTCACATTGATCTACACCTTGCTTTTCACAAAAGCTTGAAACCGATCTCATCCCTTCGTCATCGTACAAACTGCCACCCTGGGGTTTCACAAAGTGTCAGTCAGGCAGCTTATTTGGAGCAGACTGCAGCAGTAGCTTTAAACACAGGTGGATTAAGGCCAGAATGAACAACAGGTGTCATCTGTGTGTGAGAGTATGCCAGTACTGATGAAGGAAAGACAAAATGGGTCAGAAAATGAACATAAATAGTCATAGGGGGTGGGATCACCTGTGAGATCTGACAGAGGAGGTGCACATGGGAGGAGGGAGGAGCTGGGGGACGTGAGTGACACAAATACTGCGTCTCAGCCAAGCTCAGTCAGTGGTACCAAGAGACCTGTCTGCAGAGGCATGAGTAAAGCTGTCTCTGAGTTAGTCCCCTCCTACAGAGTGACAACATATAGAAGAACAGAAATAGCAGAGTGTGTTTACCCATGAGGAGGTTGAGCATGACTTCTTGTCCTGCAGCGCTGTCACTCTTGTACAAACAGTAGGCGGACCCAGCCAGCCAGGGGATGCCATGTCCCGATATCTCTATCAGTTTCATCAATGGGCGCACACTTCCCCAGGACGAGTCCTCACAGGCACACACCCCCAGCCGCTTGGACATCCACAGGTCGATAGCGAGAAGGGAGCTGAGCGCTACGCGGATAAAGGAGGGGTTGAGCCGTATCCCGTCCTCCTCTGCCAGCCCCTGACCGCTCCCAGAGCCCGTGGAGGAGCTGGAGCCACGGCGCCGAGTGGGGCTCTCCGAGGCTCGCAGGCGGGCGGTGGTCGGGTCGGAGCCCTGCCGCTGGAGGAGATGCGGCGGCGAGTTGCGATTCAGCGGCTTCGTCAGCGACATGAACTCGTAGCGGCCGTTGGAGCTGCCGAGCACCGGGCTTCCTCCGCTGCGACCGGGGTTTTTAGCTTTAGGAGAAGGCATTTTGCCTGATAATCTGCTAACGTGGACGGCTGTGGTGTAGTTGACCCGCAGTGGTAAATTGTCTGCAGTGCTGTGCCGGTTGTCGCTCCTTTAATTCATCTGTTGTACGTTTCAAAATTCTTATCACGTCCTGAAACACCGAGCTGAATCGCCATCTTTGTTGTTCTGCGCGCAAGGCTTCCTGGGAAATTGTGTTTTTCTAGAAATGTACACGTGAACGGCTTCTGCTGACTCTTGTTGCTAAAACCGCACATTGAATTTCCCCAAAATAGAGATTAAGTACAATTAAATACAGTACCATAGTTGGAGATGTTTTCTCATCCATGTTTTTCTTGCGTCTGACTTAAGCACCCCAGTAATCACCAGATTGTTGCCTTGGTAGGAAATCTCTTTGACTAATGTCGTAATATTTCTTACATCCAACAGGCGATTTGAGGGGGCTACATCCCCCTCAGCAAAATAAACAAGGTGCCTTCCCCTTGTTAACCCTCTATCTCTCTCCATCCTCCGGTTCCGGGCCCAGACGCAGTCCAGGTGCTGCGCCATGGCTCTGTTCTCTGCCCTGTGTGAGTGCAAAGCACTGAAAGCATTACACTCCATTCACATGACGCACCTGCAGCTGTGACAAGCGGGGACCATCACTACGCACTTTAATTAGTCCCCAGGCAGAGCAGGGGCCAGATGCGTAAAACTGTGCCGATTCACGACCAAAACAGCGTGAACGTACAAAGACAAAAACATGCATAAGCACTTTGTTCTTCGGATTATAAAACCTATGTAAATGTATATTCGGTCTGTTAGTCACCTCCGTATCATACCACCTGCACCAATCTTAGCTAAGTATGCTGATCTGAAGTCTGCCTAAGGCGCGCACATTCTCATCGCACATTCTTCCTTTAAAGACACCTGTTAATGCGTAGGAAACGGCGAACGCATGGTTGTTGTGCGTGCCTTGTTTATCAGGCCCAAGGTGATGAGGAGCGAAAACAGCTCGCGGTGTTGTGAATAGAAGGAGGAATCCACATGGCGCGCGTAAGAGCGCACGGACGGCGCATAAGCAGGCATGTCACACAGTGAATTTATGTCGGAGAGCATGAAGACCCAGAGACACGTACAAACTAGTTAAAAGAGTACATGCCAGTTTGTGGTGCACATAATGGCTCTATATCATGATGACAGTGTGCGTAAAGTGCCACTGGTCACATGTTCAGTGAGAGGACTCAGACATGTCATGCAGGTAGAGTAGAATAAAAGGACACAGTGAGGCACATTATCCTGCTAGTCAGATGTAAAATTTAAACATTAAATCTTTATTAAAACAGCATTAATGATTTTTATAAATGTAATATATTTTCACTGTTAACGTGACATTACATTCGGTGAAGAGTGCATTATGACTTGTTAAAAGTTAAAGTTTAGACTTGTTACTTGTCAGTCTTGATTTGGGACTTGAGTGCAAAAAGTTGAGACTTGTGACTTGCAAAACAATGACTTGGGTCTTCCTCTGGCTTTAACATCTTCCTGAGACCCCGTGTACTCATATTTTGGGTTTATTTGACCTTATACTTCATTCTACTTGACTTAGACCTGTTGTCCTCGGTTGTGGACACTTTTTGTGCCATCTAGTGGTAGTAAGAACACAGTACACTA
Organism: Cephalopholis sonnerati; assembly: GCA_019142605.1. Taxonomy (NCBI): domain Eukaryota; kingdom Metazoa; phylum Chordata; class Actinopteri; order Perciformes; family Serranidae; genus Cephalopholis; species Cephalopholis sonnerati. The sequence goes on from JAGQAX010000006.1 coordinate 10,226,690, forward strand.
ATATGTGAAAACAAGATGGCAGCCAACTTTGCTGAATCTGTTTGCAGCAAGTCCTGACACAAAAGTAGACAAGATCCAAAACCTGATCACATTTTATTGTGGAAAATTGTTTATTTATGATTAATAATGTTTGTAGCTGTGAGGCAACAATGCTAACCACTGCACCACCGTGCCGCTCTGTGAGGAGTTTGCATGTTCTCTTTGTGTCAGCGTGGGTTTTCTCTGGGTACTCCAGCTTCCTCTCACAGTCCAAAGACATGCAGGTTAACTGGTGACTCTAAATTGACCGTAGGTGTGAATGTGAGCGTGAATGGTTGTCTCTTTCTATGTATTAGTCCTCTGATAGTCTGGCGACCCCCCGACCCCGAACAGGATAAGTGGTTACAGATATCAAATGAATTAATGAATGTTTGTAGTTTGATATGGCAACAAATTTGACCAATTTAAGCAACAGTATCAAGCTAAGACACTGTTAATTGGGAAGTACTTGGTTGAAGACATTTGGACTTCATTATCGTCTTGTTTGAGGACATTGGGACTTTATCATCGTTGACAATGTTTACTTTTTCATACTTATCAGGTCCTACTGATCCCAAATTGCTAGGAGATATTAAAATGCATACCAAACTAAAGTTCAGGTCTCATGAGGACACGCAGCTTTGCGTCTCTGTCTGTATTATGTTTCTGTTGTTTATAAAGCTGTAAAAAAAAAAGTACTCTTCCCTGGTTGGTCGCATGGAGCTACGTCACAGAAGTTAATCCCACCCTATCCGGGTCCATTCATGAGGTCCTGATCACTGTAGGCCAACCTGCAGGTCGCCCCTCGTCCTTTCTCCTGTGTTTGAGCTGCAGAGAAGAGCCCACCATGCCTGGACTTCTGCTGGGAGACACGTTCCCCAACTTCGAGGCCGACACCACCATCGGCAGGATCAAGTTTCACGACTTCCTGGGCAGCTCGTAAGTGCGCGAGCTCTGCGTGCAGGCTTCACGTGATCAACAAATGTGTTGTAATCAGAGTTTGAAGTCGTGTTTGTAGCAGCCAGTGCAACATTTGACTGCGCCATGGGGGGCTGGCTGTGTGCGGGCTTGTTGTCGCACTGAGAAGCTTAATCTAGATCGGATTAATCCAGACCTCAAAAGCTAAGGCGCATGATTTTCTAAAGATCTGACACACCAGTCTGTGATCCATCTGTGATTGTCATGCGACACCTGCTGGCTGACACTGTTTGGGTTACACAAGCATGACTGTGTTGGATTAGAAACTGATAAGAAATGTAATATAATACACAATATCTCTGTGTTATGGAAGACTATGAAGATCAACACAGAGCTGCCCTAACTGCAGACTGAAAGGAGATCAGAAGGCTTCTTTATTTTCCAGTTATCTTTCTGGCACATTCATTAGTGAGATGTGAGCACAGTCAGGACAAGGCCCGCATTGTGTTGGTTTGTGTGAACTTGGAGCCGTGCCTCAGTGCTTGCAACCCCTCTGGTATCTGTCCCCGTTGGGCCCAGCTGGTTTTTTATTACAGCAGAGAGAAAGGAATAGTTTTGCATGCATTAAATTCAAACACATGCAGCCTGTGGTGGGACATAGGCAGACTTTATAATGCTCCAACTAAGTGCAATTTGAATGATTTTCACATGGATAGATTTATCTGTCCTTTTCAGGAAAAATCAAATCCTACTTTTGTTGACAGTGGATATTCTGATGTCTTGATTTATTTCCTGATCCTGACGGTTGAGCACACAGTTTCCAAACAGGGTATAACCTGCTGACACATACTTATGAATATAAAAAAACACACCTAGTTGCAGTAGATGGGCGTTAACTTCTTTCTTAACTTACTGGGAGTAGATTTTGGACTGTGAAAGGCTGCTATCTTTTGACAGTGTGCCCTAGTTTTAGGGTCCATTGTGTTTGTCAGCAATGCTTGGTTGAGCTTGTTTTCTGCCAGTGGTGGCCAAGTGGAAAATGCAACCAGCAGAGCAAAAAAAACAAACTTTTTACAGACACATTTGAAGCCTATGAGTGGTGTTAGTGATGCAAAATACATTTTTAGTGATGTATCACTTGTCTGTGTTGTTTTAGCAGCAAAAATAGTTTTATACTTCTTGTCAGTGTTTAAATCAACACCAGCTTTTGCACCCATTCCTCTCAGAAACTGTGCAAATTGTCCAGGGTTTGTTCTCCTCTGAACAAATTAGGACGGTCCCATGTAATCAGGGCTTCTAGTCACCCCACAATCAGGTGATCACAATGCCTGTGAGGAGCAACTCTTTTCTGTTGCCTCTACATCATGTGATGACACATTGAACACACTGAAGAGGAAATCCACATAAATCATGTGGGGCATAAAACTCATGTGATTCAAGGGTAAATTATCATTTAAAAAAAAACCAAAGATTTTAAGTGTTGCGTGCTTGACCAGTCCGTCTCACCCTTCATCCTCCTCATTGTAGCCACATTTTCAGCGCACAGCTGGATTTAGTGTTTCGAGCTCGAGTCTGCCAGATTCACAGACACCTGTTGCTTCAATCTGCGGCTGGAATTTCCTCCACTGAGACTAAATGTTCTCTGCTTGTGCTCTTTAGCCTTAAATTGCAGACTCTGTGTGTCCCCAGTGGGAAACATGGGTGGATCCAGACTTAAATGCACAACCACAACAGATACATCACAATAACGACAAGTTATGTAATGTGCATTAAATACTCAGAGACATGGATGCACAACTTACTTTAACTCTGAGCAGGTTTGACCTTTAGTTTACTTCATTCAGGGTGGTTACTTGAACTTGGGCCTAGAAAGGTATAAAAAGGCCGCTCCATAAACTGCAAGCTTTTGTCTAAAATATGAATACATGAATGTTTGCTGGTCATGGCCTCATTTGCTTCTCCCAATAAAGTTTTTCAGACCTCATAGTGTTGAGTCTGTTTTCCTCTGTAGATGGGGTATCCTGTTTTCCCACCCAAAGGACTTCACTCCCGTCTGCACCACTGAGCTCGCCCGCGCCGCTAAGCTCAGCGAGGAGTTCAAGAAACGAAATGTGAAGATGATTGCCTTGTCCATTGACAGTGTCGAGGATCACCGCAACTGGAGCAAGGTTGGAGATGCACAGTCACTCACATATACTGTTTCCTCTATCTTTTACTGTGGTGTAAGAGGTGAAAGGATAACTTGGTTAACATGGGTGGAGTGACACTTAACAAGGGTAATAATGACAAACTTTTATTGCATAACATCAACAGTTTAAAGCTTGCATGGGGCTTATGATTGCGAAACACTCTCAGCAATGTCATAAGTCACTGCTTGTTGTCCAGTTTCCTGAAGTCAAAGTCCTCCCACTCTGACCAAAACCAGACTCATTCGCTGTCTTTTTTCCTTTGAATGTCCAGGGACTGTATTCACAAACCATCCCAGAGCTAAGAGTTTGTCCTAACTCTACAAGTTAGGAGAAACTAAAAATAAAGGGTGTGTCAGTTCTTATTTGAGGACTCATACATTTGTGGTCTAAGAGTAATTCACAAAGCATTTTAGAGCTAGAAGTAGGTCATAGGAGAAGTTCTGAAGGCCATGTGCTGCAGACACTGAACTTTTAGATTAAAAAGTTAAATCAAAACACCCCTCAAAGTCTGAATGTGTGAAGAAATACCTCTGTCATATGTTACTGACAGCAGCCTTCAAGTGTGTAATCATCAGATGGCTGAAACCAGACGCTCCCATGTACAATACATGCATCCAAAAAGTCTGGGAGCTCTATCAGATGGAACAAATTACATACTTATTAAGATAACAATAATCCATGTTTACTAAATGATGGAGTTCTGTCATAATACAAAGAGTTTTATCATCCAGTAGGACTCTGCCAAACTTTACTTTTATATTCCCCCATGCACATATCACATACATACGTTATAGGTCATTTTCTGTAGAACAAATTTTGCACCTGTACTTTTTCTGTACTACTTTTTCCAGAAAAATAATCTTTAAATAAATAAATAATTTGAGCTGAATTATTGCATTTTTAAACTTCAATCTAACTTATTTTAACTGAACTTCTTTAAATGGACTGCTCTTGTAATTTAATTTCTAACTTAATTTGATTTGTGCTTGCTTGCCTCTCACAATGAATAGAATACAGTGTTTATCTTGGTTTAGTGAACTGTGACATAACAACACGGCCTCCTCAGAAAGGCCACTGCTCGGTCCAAGAGGGAATGTTCACTTGGCAAGTGTCAGGTTAGATAAACTGTGTGGTTCTGATTTCATCACCACCTGCTCCCCTGCCAAAAAAGCAAAAAACTACATGCTTTTCGAACATAGTATTTTCTCAGTTTTACCTCAGATTATATTAACATCTGTGAGGCAACACTGTTGGTTCTACAACCATTAGTGCCTGAGCACTCAGAGTTAAAGATTAAAGGCCTCTGGTCACTCACCAAACCTGTGCGGTGCAGGCGACAGCTGTCAGGATGGTGAGAATTACAAGAGTGATGATATACGCACATTATCAAAGGTGTAAAGGCTGCATGTGTCTCCTCTCTCTCTGTATAGGATGTGATGGCAGTTAGTGGTGCAGCTGAAACTCCTCTGCCATACCCCATCATCGCTGATGACAAGAGAGAGCTGTCTGTCACGCTGGGCATGCTGGACCCTGACGAGAGAGACAAGGATGGGATGCCCCTCACTGCTCGCTGTGTAAGATACCTGCTGCCTTTTTTACACTCCGTGCTGGACATATTTATTTCTAAGCCTCCAAACGCCAGTGAAATTTTGTTGACAAACAAATGCTATGTCTCGGAGCCTAAGGATAGCTGAATGTTAAAGAAATCCTCATGTGGCACGCAGCAGTCTTAACCTCTCTGACATTACCTGTTTCTGTACATGTAAACAGGTTAAATGACATGTTTTTTAGAGAAGAAAAAAATGTATTCATGTGGCAAGTGAAACCTTTATGAGGCATATTCTGGGTGTTTTGTTGACCCTGTGACATCTTATCCCATGCCAGGTCTTTGTGATTGGCCCAGACAAGAAGCTGAAGCTGTCCATCCTCTACCCCGCCACCACAGGGAGGAACTTCGATGAGCTGCTCCGAGTCATCGACTCTCTGCAGCTGACTGCACAGAAGAAAGTTGCCACACCTGTTGACTGGAAGGTAAATGGTTAAACTGGTATCAATCCTCTCATCTTACACTTTGCAAGAATGCAAATAAGCAGATTTCCCAACATGTATTGTAGTCCTTTATGTTTCTGTGGTTCCTTCCTGTAACACATACCATCTCTAATGATTCGGCTGTGTTCAGATACAGTGCAGACCTCACAGTCAGTCCAAACTTTTAACGCAACAGTTTCAGCCAGCTGCTTCTTATTAACAACTGGGCAACGCTCAGACAAACAGTTTCAAAACAGTGTTAAAGACACTCAAAGGGTGAGTCCACCCCAAATCAAAAATACATTTTTGTCCTCTTTCCTGTGGTGCTGTTTAGCAACCTTGATTGTTTTGGTGTGAGGTGCCAAATGTTGGAGATATGGGCCGTAGAGATGTCTGCCTTCTATCAAATATAATAGAACAAGATGATACTCAGCTTGTGGTGCTCCAAACGGAAAAAAAATAACATTTGAAAAACTCAACAGCAATGTCTCTTTTCAGAAATCATGACGTGGTTACTCAAGATAATCCACACACATTGTTGTGAGCAGTTTCATGCAGGGACCTAGCATCACTGAGCAAGCTAATGTTACAGCCATTTGTTGTTTACATCTTGCGCTGTCACGAGCATGGGCCTCTCATTCGTGAGTAGATGCACATTTACCTCTGTACAGTTACATGGTGCGCCATCTAGTTCCATATAGTTCAAGAGAAGGCAGACATCTCTACGGCCGATATCTCCAACAACTCGCACCAAAACAATCTAGCTTGATAAATAGCACTACAGGTAAGGGGGAAAAGATGTATTTTGGATTTTGGGGTGAACTGTCCCTTTAAGAAAATGTTGAAAAAATATATAATTTTCTAACATTAAATTAATTTAGCAGACACCTTTGTGCAGAAGTTTAAGTGCATTCAGCCTCGATGAAAAAAACATCTAGATGTAATTGAAATTCTGTCTGCCTCCCTCCCGACAAACAATCAAGTATCTGACGTTATTTTTAGTGGGACCAAAAGCCACATGACGCAGAAGACATGTGAGGCTGCTGCATAATTATCATTACAGTGACTACACAAGACTGTATTCAAAACTAGACCCTGCTCCTAAAACACACCTCCTTGTTGTCATGTCTCTTTCAGCCTGGTGACAAAGTCATGGTCATTCCTACGCTCTCCCAGGATGAAGCCTCCGCTCTCTTCCCCAACGGTGTGACCACTAAAGAGGTGCCTTCTGGGAAGTCATACTTGCGCTACACCCAACCCTGAAGATACACTTAAGATTACATCCTTCTCTAGTTTACTGCTCTTTGAAAAACTGAAATCCTTGGATGATAATTCACATATAGAACAGACCAAAACATAGATGCACTTACCTGGTTTGACAAGAGTCATGCAATATGTCCAGCAGTGAACCAGGAGTATTTACAGTGTCGAAGTACAGTGCCTTGTTTCCTTCAATAAACACTTTTCACAAGAATATCTGAATATTTGGATCTTTTCACACTAACTGGTTCCTCTGCTGTGACTTACTGTACCACTAGATGTCCTCCTACAACCTAATCTCAAAATGTCAACCTTACAGTTTTGCTGCAGTTCCGTTTTATACCAGTAGATGGCAGTGTATGCACAATGATTGACCCACTGATGGTCTCCCCTGACAGCAATTAGGGTGAAAGCACCAATCTGCTCTAAACAGTTGCAGATATAGGGAGTGGTACCACATGTACTGAAATGACAAGTTTATTTACATGTCCATTAATTAAAAAGAGGATTGGTCACATTCAAGTTCATCTACCTTCAGCAGTGTTTCTCAAAGTACACAGCCAGGTTTACAAAATGTACTCCCCCTTTTAATCTGCATTTTAAATCATTTTGCCAAGTCAGCATTACAGGCTAATGTCCTAGCTGTCTAAATGTCTTAATGTACCATGGATTAGTCTTTTAAATTGATTGTTCTGTTTGTTTGGTGCTTCATGTTCAGGCTTTTAAATGCCATTCTCCGGATGAAAGGTACTGGCTGAACAGTCAAAGGGGGTGCAGAGAAAGTAACTACAAGTACATTTACTTGTACCTTAAGTATGGCCATTTTATGGTACTTTATTTTACTACACTAAGTTTCAGAGGAAATATTCTACTTTTTACTCACCACAGAGAGTTGTAGTTACAGGTTATTTAACATATTAAGACTGGGCCCGCCATAAGGGGGGTCAGAAGGTACAGATGACTCTGACCACGAAGGGGTGGCGTGCAAAAGTCTAAGTGCCACTGGTGGCACTGGAGTGGGTGTAATTCAGGGGGCTAATTTTGAGCATTTTGTCCATAATTCCTAATGTAATATTTAACACAAAGCACAGATTAAAGAAAAGTCTGAAATATGAACACGAATTTGTGAAGAAGAACTTTGTTTTTCATTTTTCTTCTCCAATTTATGACCTCATGACCCCCCAGATTCACTTGTGGCACATTGCTTAATGATCTTATAATGTCAGTCATGGAGGATATTTCTAGTAATTTCAAAGTAATGGCATCCAAAGCAGAGAATTAAGTCATGTTCCCTCTGTGTGTGTTGAAAACTGAGTAATCTGTGGTTTGTTGTTATCCCACAGGCTAGCTCATTGCTACCACTCTACACTGTGCTAATACGGCCTTTACCGCTAATATCAGGAAGGCGTTGTGGCGGAAGCATAGTGCCCTCATGCCTTGAAGGCCATGACACACCAAGCCAACGGTGTGCAGTCAGTCAATGTTGGGCTGTCGGTGAGCCTCTGTGTCCCTTGTCGCTGTGGTGTATCCTGTTCCGTTGGCCCTTGTTGGTGCTAGTCAGCTTTCTTCTGTCAATTCAGCATGTTGAATCTGAGTCAGTAACGGTGGTCTTCTGGTTTCCCTAGAACGATGAGTACGGACAGCGTCCATGTGCTGGTGAGGATTGGAATTTTTTCTCACACAAGCACAGAACGTATGTGTTGATTCGCTGTTGTGTGAAGTCTTTGCGGTGTGTTTATGTGCAACTTTTTGGCAGAGACACAGGTGACGTGTGGGGGCTTTTGTTGCCATTAGCTCTCTGAAGGCAGTTTGGTGTGTCTGGGCCTTAACACTGTTAGCTCTGTCAGCACTGCTGCGGTTTATAGAGTTAGCACTGTTAGCTGCTAGCTGCCAGCTTAGCCACCTTCATGTTGACCATATGCTCTGAATGTTGCATAGAGCCACTTACATGGTTGTATTGGTACGTTCAATTAAAGGACCTATGTACTTGTTCCACTGCTAAAAATATGTTATCGAAGTACTTTTTTCAGCATCCTTGAAAAACACAGCAGGATTAAAGACACAAAGAGCACAGGGCCCAAAAGATTTTTCATTGAAAAGCATGCATTTTGTGAGAATAATAAATGTATGTTTATTTCATTCCAATTCAGCAGAATCGTGTGTAAGTTAAACTTTTCAAAGCTTTAAAATCACATCTCTGTATTGCAAACACAGATGAAGGGCTGAAGTAACACTCATTTTTCAGCCACAGTAAACACATCTGAGCCGGTCGGCCTCAACTGTAGATGAGACACTGAAACCAGGACTGAGGTGTTGGTTTCCTCTTTGAGTTATTCAACCCTCAAAACTGCATGGCTGAGGATCATATTAATTACTTGAAGTAGTTTGAAGGTGAACACTGATCTCTCACACACACATGCACACACACCCTGGCCTTGCATTCACTCCGAGGAGTCTGAGGAATGCTGAGGTCAAAGAGAAATGATGGGATTCCCTTTGAGTGAGGAGGGAGGCAGAGGGTGTGCAGAGCCAGATAAAATATCTTGGAGCCCTCCTCCTTTTTCACTCCTGTCATCCACACAATATGAACTGGAATGTTATTCTTCCTTTTTTCTTTTTAATCAGTTGCTCACTTAACAGAATCACCCCTTAAAGGTTAAAGAAACACTACCATGTTGTGTTTTCATATACTGTTTCTTTTATTTTCTTCCTCTTCTTTAGATAGCGGACCTTCTGTGTAGAAACAGAAAGGGCCCACATTCTTCTTCACAAAAACGCTGGATGCTGGCTTCTCAAATGTGCGATGAAAGTACAAGTATTCATCAGGTAACCCTTGCCCTCCACCTCCTCTCCTCCTCCTCTCGTTCCCTTCTCTGGTGGCTGTTTTGTCCCCAGGAGTCGTCCAAAATAACACCCACACAGACACACCGTACTGATCAAATGCATTTCTCAAATTCCAGACCACAATAGCTTGTGCCAGAGCATGAGAAGCGCTTTAGGTGTCAGACGCTGGCTTTATTGCCCAGTACCACCCCCCCTTCCCCTCCCCTCCTGTTCATCTGCCACCCCTCACTTCTTGGCTATCGAGCGAACTCACCCCACCTCGCCTTGGCAACACTAGTACATGTAATACAACACCAGCCCAGGCCAGGTCTCACAGGGCAAAACACAACACACCAGCTGCTGCTCTCTCTCTCTCTCTCTCGCTCTTTTTCTCTTTCTACCCTTCTCTATAATGCACACACACACACACACACACACACACACACACACACACACACACACAATCATGCTGCTGATCAAAGACATAAGCAGCTTTTAGAAAGGAGTGGCCTCCAACCAAACTTGGCTTATCTCAGAGAAGATGTTTTCCTCTCAGACTCACCAGGCTCCAGTTTTCCTGAAAGCGATGACCAGGAGAGGATCTGTATTAGCAAAATGAGCTTGATACTTGTAGTTTCTACAGTAATATTCATTGGTTTTCAAGATCAATATGTCTGTATGCTAACAATGACGCTACAGCTACATAGCTTAGCTTAACATAAATACTTAAAACTAGCGGAAACAACTGGCCTGACTCTGTCCAAGGACAACAAAAAGCGAATAAGCATGCTTCCCCAAAATGTCAAACTAATTCTTTAAAGGTGTTGCAGACCTTTGACGTAAAGATGCATGAAAAAATGGCATGAACACATTCTCAGTGTGTATGTTTCTGTGTATGTGTGTTTATTCATGAGCATGTGCTTGCTATGGAAGAGGTCATTATTCCCATGCTGTGTGCCAGGCATTGAAGCTGCCCGTGACCTGTGGGTTAACAAGCCAGAGACCAGAGGAGCTACACAACACACACATCCACATGTACACTCACACATATGCCGAGCTATGGCTTGATGCTTTCCAGACGTGCCCTCTCTTTCTCTCCCTCCTACATCGCCTGGCACTCTCTCGCCCTCCCCACTCTCCACATCTCCCACAAACACACACTCACACATACACACACTTGCACCTCCCCCGTCTCACTCAACCCCGCTTATCAAAGTTTTTTGCTTCTTCAGCTTCCCTTTCCCATGCACAGACAAAACACTGCACAGCTCTTCTCTTTGTTTCTTTCTCACTCATGGTGCTGTTTAATCTTCCGTGTGGTTCACAGTTGTTTCATGCTGAAACTCCTGCAAAATGTGTGTATGGGTATTTCAACCAAATTTCCAGGGTAAATGTTGGCATTGCACCCTTCTGCAAAGCATGAACATGTCACATTTGTACATTTCGTGTGTAGAGGACATGTTGAAACTTTACATTTCTTTACATTTCAGTTTTCAATTTTATGATTTGACAATGCTGTGATTAAAGTGTGGTTGGGTTTAGGCACAAAACTCACTTTAAATACGTTGGTTGCTTCAAAAATATTTGGTGCTGCCCTGAACTCTGGTTAAACAATACCCACTTTTGTCAGAACAAACACAGCTGCAATCGTCCCGAACTCTTGTTAAAAAAAACACCTCATTTTGTAACCACAAACATGGCTAGCAATGCCCCTAACTCTTGTTAAGAATACTTCCTGTTGTCACTACTAACACTGCTGAAAATTTCCCAAACTGTTGATACCCACATTTGTTGCTACAAATAGGACTTGGAATGTCCCAAACTCTTATTTAAAAAAATACCTGCTTTTGTTGCTACAAACAAGGCTGGACATGTCTTGAACTCTTGTGAATAAATACCTGCTTTTGTCCCTATAATAATGTCTGGTAATGTCCCGAATTCTTGTTAAAAAATACCAGCTTTTGTTGCAACAAACACTGCTGAAAATGTCTTAAACTCTTGTTTACCTATCGGCTTTTGCTGCTCCAAACACAGCTAGAAATCCCCTGGCCTCTTGTTGAAAAATACTTCCTGTTGTTGCTACTAACACTGCTGAAAATTTCCAAAACTACGGCTGGACATGTCCCAAACTCTTGTAAATAAATACCTGCATTTGTCCCTACAATAATTACTGATAACGTCCTGAATTCTGGTTAAAAATATCTGCTTTTGTTGCTACAAACACCGCTGGAAATGTACCGAACTCTTGTTTAAAAAAGACCTGCTTTTGTCCTGACCTCTGATTATATAAACACCACTTTTGTCGCAACGAACACAGCTGGAATCGTCCCAAACTCTTGTTAAAAAATGCCCTGAGCTCTTGCTAAAAAATACCTCCTGTTGTCGCTACTAACACTGCTGAAAATTTCTCAAACTCTTGCTAAAAATACCCACTTTTATCACGACAAATAAGGCTTGGAACGTCCTAAACTTGTGAAGAAAATCTCCGCTTTTGTTGGTACAAACACGACTGTAAATGTCCCAAATTCTTATTAAAAATACCTGCTTTTGTTGGTCTTGAACAGTGGTTGTTGCTGTCTGCTGCTTGGCAGCCAGCTTGCCTAGGTGTCACAACATCCACTATCCCCTCCTACTCCTGATGAGAAGCTCAGCTCATATCTGAACCACATCATACTTATGAAACCTACAATTGTAACATATCCGTGGTTTTCAGAAACGTACAATGCCAACACTGTATGCTGGCAACTGGGCTGGGCATTTCTCTGAACCAGCTTACCAACAGATTGAAGGTCAGACAGACACACAGACAGAAACATGCGTGCTGACCTCAGGATTTGGCTGAACTTTAAGGAGCATTAACCGCCTCACATTCGACACTCACCCTTGAGCTTTCCTCACTCTCACTAAAGCACGGGTCAACGAGCCTTTCAGTGGACTCACACACACACACCTGCACGCAGAGGCGAAGACATAATGATAAAAGTGATGAAAGTGTATGATCTGAGTGCCTAGATAAATGCCATTGTTTTGATGGCACCTCGTAAATACAACATCCAGACAGGCTATTACTACAGAGCAGGTTAGGGCCAGTTAGTGCTCCACCAACAGGGTGATGGATGAGAAGGTAAAAGTGCAATCACTCTCTGTGCTTATCTTTATCTCTCTCTATCAATATCGCTGTCTTTCTTTTGCTTTTTGCTCCCCCCGTTCTCTCTATTAGAGACACATTGATCACCAGCCGCTGGCATATCACCTGAGTAATGGCTAAGGGTGTCTGGGCTTTAAAACAACCCCAGTAGAGCGCCAAGAGCTTTATCATGGCGACAAGGCAAATGGCTGTTCACATAATAAAGTATGCCTCTGTGTGTGTGTGTGTGTGTGTGTGTGTGCGATCATAACGCAGGGACTTTGCCATTAAGAGGAGACATCAAACACAACCCAATAAGGATCCCAGACCACCAGACCTGCCACAAAGCGCAGCACTACTAGACCACTTTAAGTCATTAATAATCTTTTCAGCATGTGCGTGTGTGTTTTAGGTTCCTGAAGCCACACTCAGTATTCTCAGGGGATATTTGCACTTTAACCCTTTAACTTACTTACTTTCTTGCTAAGAGTTACACAGGAAGATCGATACCACTCTTGTGACTGTATGTCATATATACAGCAAACAGCATAAAGATTGGAAGAGATGAAACAGCTAACCTGGCTCTATCTAAAGCTAATAAAATCCACCTGCGAAAGCTTACTAATTTATATGTTATATCTTGTTCGTTTCTGACTCCAGGAGGTCAACGCACCCGGCCTAGAAATTGTTCAGGACATAAAACAAAAAGTTGCGGTTTTTACACTTCTTGTACAGATTAAACAAATGCAACAAATCCGTGTGGTATGATAACATTTTGAAAGTCTAGCAGAGCTGCAAGACTAAATCATTTCATCCTCAGTCAAGTTAGTGGAGCGCTAAACCTGAAGGTGGCTGTTCAGCTGGTGGAAGTTAGACGTTCAGTCACACCTAGCCGTGCCTGAGCTGCTGTAAGTCTCTAGTGCACATGCTCTACAGCCTGCACTTTACAGAAGCAGTGCCAAAAATCCCCGCTTCATTTAGGTAATTTTACAAGTGGCATTTAAACAGTTTTGACTTCATGTCCCACTGAACAACTTTCAAAGGAATGAACGGGGCCCCGCCATCAATACTGTATCCAGTTCTCCTAATTCATCCATTGTTTCTCCTACAGACTGTACTAAAAAGATGGACGGCATGACAGCTCCTTAAAAGTGAAGCCAAAACATCTTGATCACCCCCTGGTGGCTGGCTGCACTATAGGTCATGAACAGGGCCCCCTCCGTATTAATGGGTGGGACACGCACTAAAAATCGAAAGCACATGTCAATAGAGATGATTTTTAGGTAGTTTCTTATCTGATGTTGTTCAAGAGTTCTTTTTATTTTAATTAAATAAAATTATTTGCTACTATCCAGGATATTTTGGCTTCATTTTTGTACAGTGGGAGGAAAGGGAGATCCATCTTTATATGCAGTCTATAGTTCCCCTCAGTCTTTATGCCAAGCTAAGCTAACCAGCTGCTGGCTGTGGCCTTATATTTACCATTAGACGTGAGATGCGTGACCTTATTTTCAAACTCCCAAACCCTGACCCTTAAGTGTACCACATGTTCATGCACACACACATTCATGCACTTATGCATGTGCCATAGGCAGCACCGCCGCTACGGGCACACGCATCATGTGCTGTGCGTAGTGCACCAGTGCCGGAGGGAGCACCAGAACAGCCAAATATGATCAATCATAATCATGTGAATCGCATTAACTCTCCCAGTTAAGGCCCTTTCAAACACAACGCAATTTGATCTGCGCTGCGGCTGGTTTTTCTGGGAGTGGGGGATCCACAAATCAATTATGCTTAGGGTACCCAAATGGCTAGCAGCGGCCCTGGTCATGGCATTTTGCTCAGCATGGGATACAGTTATTTTAGCTCTTCGTGTACCTGCCAGGCACACCTCTCAACGCCATGGACACCACAAACGCAGCATTTTCTTTGCCAGGTAGACGTCTTTACGACTGAAGGATTAAGTCTCCTGGAGCGCTGAAAACAGACCATCCACAGAATCTTATTCAATTGCTCCTCGTGCATTTATCCCCCACATTGAAACCTGACTTGGACTTCACAGGAAAGGAAGTGGACGGGCCAAAACCTTGTGTGGAACACAAACCTTTGAACAAAATAAAGCAGAAAGGAAAAAAGATAGAGATCCTACAATTCCAAACTCCTGTTGCTGTTTTTTTCCTCTCTGTGTTCTTTTCCACTGGTTTATTTTTCTTAAAGCAGAGGGCAGTCAGTGTGAGAAGGGCAGAGGCTGGGGGAAGAGAGAGCGAGTGCCACGTTCATGTGTGTGCGTGCGTGGCAGTTTGCGCCTGTGTGCGTGTTGAGTGTGATGTGGTGGGGAGAGCTGAGGAGGAGGAGGAGGAGGAGGGGGCAAAGAAGGGGTGGAGGCCGCGGAGGTGAGGAACGAAAAGAAATTGGAAGAGAGAAAGCGAGGGAGGGAGGCTGAAAAAAAGAGAGGTGACATGCCGTTGCCATAGCAACTGTTTAGGGTTTGGATGATTTTCCCTAACCATAATGGGGCTAGTTTGGAGCATAATGAAACCAGTCTGGCTTTCCTGGCTCTCACACCCCGGGTCATGTGAGCACACACACACACACACAGAGCTGAGAGAGTGACACATGTTTTGCTTTAGTACTTGTTTATGTTCATCCAACAGTGGGAGAGCAGAGCCATGGTTAACTATCAATTAAAGCGATGATCATAAAACAAGCACTTGTAAATAAACACTGCCAAGCTAACATACAGAGAGGCAGGGGAAGAGAAAAAGAACAATGTTAGATTATTATAATATCACAGTTATACCTGCCTGTTCCTTGAAAAATAAATAAATAAATAAGAAGAACAGTGAGTGCTTTAACGGAACAGTGTGTATTATTTAGGGGGATTTAGTAGCATCTAGCAGTGAGGACTGCAGACTGCTAACAGCTGAAACTTCTCCTGCTTGGAATTCCGTCAGTGTTCGTTGTTCAGCAGGTTTTCACCAGGAGCCGAGTTATTTGCAGCGGCCCCTCCCTCAGACCAGGTGATTAAAACTGCTAAAAACATAGAATAAATTAGTGTCTCTCCGATGCTGTTTGGCTTGTCAGAAGCCCCTTTTACACTGCCAGATTTTCTGCGAATGTTGGGCCGTTTTGCCGGCAAGCTGCGAGCGTTTAGACACACAGAGCCGGATTGGCGAGTTGATCCGAGGTGCCCAATTTTCCGAGGTGCCCAATTTTCCTCCTCGTAGGGTAGTCATATTGGCGGAACGGTTTTGGTCTAAACAGAGCGAGGTGGCTTTCCGCCTCGGGAGGGGCTGTTGATGACGCCGCACGTTCGACCCACTGGCGTGGACTTCAAACCAGGAAGCAGCTGATAGCAGGAATGAGTATCTAGCAGCACTAAGGAGACGCAAACCAGAAGATGAGCAACTGGGGAGATAAAGAATTGCGCGCCCTCCTTGCCCTCACTAACGAGAAGGCCATTAAACGTCAGATGACGGGAACTGTGAAGGACGGGCCGATGTACGAGAGAATCGCTGAAGGACTGACCAGCCGCGGCTTTCCTTGGTGTGTCACCGTTT
Organism: Cephalopholis sonnerati; assembly: GCA_019142605.1. Taxonomy (NCBI): domain Eukaryota; kingdom Metazoa; phylum Chordata; class Actinopteri; order Perciformes; family Serranidae; genus Cephalopholis; species Cephalopholis sonnerati. The sequence goes on from JAGQAX010000006.1 coordinate 10,242,616, forward strand.
ATATCACACGCTGAGCTGCACGTTCTGTTACTAGCTCACGCCCCCCATTGCCCCGAAAAAGGCACATTCTGTATAAACAAAAGAAGGCAGGCGGCAATTTGCTGCACTCCCCGATTTTGTTTTTATACTGCCAATGCTGAAAGAAGAGGGATTGGGGTTTCCTGCAAATTTAGACAATTCCTATGTAAAAAGGGCTAGAGATGGGTCGCTAGCCCAGTACCTGCTAACGTGTCCTCACTTTTTTCCCCGATCCAGACATTTAGGAAGTTTTTAGTGGGAGTAGAATTATCAACAGGAGTTTCATCCTCCTCAAAACAACAGAGCCAGTGATTTAAACAGATATAAACACTGAAAAAAGCAGTTTCACGTCACAAATCAGTGTTTATGAGATGCTGTTCGGCATGTCAGACATGGGCTGCTTGCCCAGCTGCTAACCTGCTAATGTGTGCTCATGTTTTTTCACTGATAACTTAAGATCCAAAACTTCAGGTGGTTTTAACCGTGAGCCAAATTATCCGCAGAGGTCTCCTCCTCTCCAGAAAGAACAGACCCGGTGATTTCAACCAGTAAAAATACAGAATAAAGCAGTTTCACGTTAAAAAAAAACAGTGTTTTTCTGACGTTGCTCAATACAGATGGGCTTCTAAGGCCCATTCTAAGGTAACAAAAACACAACCACTGTTATTTTCAGGTGATTGTACACTAAGAAAAAACATACTTATTATATCATATTCAATTTCAGCCAATGTATCCCCTTAAATCCCCCTAAAGATATTAAAGCTCTCTTAAACTCGACACAAAATTCCCACTTAACACACAGATATAAGACCCCAATTCTTTGCTACACATGGTTTAATATCCTGGGAAGCGTATTCCTTTCTTATGTTATAATGTAGCTTGCAGGCTTCACCCCACAAGGAACTGGTGAGTTTTCTGGGTTACTGCTTTCAATAAGTACGCTTATAAAACTTTCTGTGTTAATGGGGCTTTAAGCCAGCATATGCTACACATGGGGAGTAATAAGTCTCTATGTGTGCGTTAAAGAAGTTTGGAGGTTTGTGTCAAAGTGTGTGTGTGTGTGAGTTAATGTCTCCTCTGTCTGAGTATAATGAGCTCCCCTGGGCCTCCCTCACCTTCCACCCCTCCCTCCCTTCTCCAGCTTTTCCCTAAACTTGGCCCTATTAACCCCTCGCTTCCCTCTGTGTGTTTATTTAAGTAGGGGATGGTGGGGAGGAAAGGTGAGTCGACCGCCTGTACACATGTTTATTTATATATAGGTAGGGCGAAGGATTTGAGGAGGAGGAAATGGGGGGTGAGAAAGAGTTTGGTGCGACTTTGTTTTTCCACATTTTGTCTGCTGGGAATGAAAAGAGAACGAGACAACAGCTTAAATGTCGGGTCAGTGGCTTCACACCTTGGACTGACCCAGTGGCCATGATGCAGAGGTCGACTCTATCGCTAACACGCTGAACATGAAGCCGCTGAGTGTGGCTGCTCATCACCTCCAGTCTGACCTGAAACTTGAGAGGATCAAGGGTCAGGAGCTGCCCTTTACCGGTGTCTGTGTATGTGTGGGTGTATCCCACCTGAGGGTGCAGCTGAAAACATACTTTGTCACGTGACCAAACTTCTGCCAGCATACATACTTTGCAAACTAACATACACATGTGTATGATCAGAGGAAGTTCATTATTGTCGACATTTCACTTCATATTTAGCTGATATTTGGATTATTTCACATTTAAAATGATGACAAAATAAAACTCCTGACATGAATCTGACTTGAAAATGGTAAAATTACCTGCACTTTTACAGTCTTCTGACCACTCAAAGAGCTTTTCCACTATGAGTCACATTCATCCATTCACACTGGTGGTCGAGGCTACCATACAAGGTGCCAACTGCTACTCAGTAACCAATCACTTGCGCTCACACACTGATGGAACAGACATCAGGAGCAATTTGGGGATCAGTATCTTGCCAAAGGACACTTCAACATGCAGACTGGATGAGCCACGGATTGAACCGCTGATCTTCCTATTAGTGGACGACCCACTCTACCTCCTGATCCACAGCTGCCCCAGCAACATGACAAATTTTGCAGTATATAAATTCTGTACATTCAGTCTCCTTCTCTTTTTTCTTGCTTTATTTATGCGTTTCTACATTATTGTAGCATATCAAAATTGTTGCATAATGCCAACATATGTCTCACCCTGTTTATAATTACTGAAGCAGTCCGAACTCCAGCAGGAAACATGTCTGCTCTCATCAGCAAAACAAATGCAAATGCACCTATTTGGCGATTATTTGGTTAAGCCAAATGTAAAAGGAGAGCCAGAAACATGAACAAATGGATTTGTAAGCTGTGTGATAAACAAATCAGGACTTAAGATGGAAAAACCACAAGTCTCCACTCCCATCTTAAAACTCAGCATCCAACAGAAGACGCAAGTCTTTCACTGATTCCATCCACAGAGAGCAGCCACACCAAAACCCCACCAACCCTCAATCACTGGAGGTTGTTGAAAGGCTACAAAATATAGATGTGACAGTCAACGCTTGAGAGACTGCACAAGGGCAGTTACACGTGTTGTTGATTAAAAATAATCTCACCATTTGATTGATGTGATTTATTGATGTCAGCAAACCCTCACTGCTTTTACATTGTTGCCACTTTATGGCCTCTTATGGTTATTGCAACATATGCATCTCCAGTCCATAGATATGCGTCCCTCTCTTCAGCTTGTTTTTGGACAATAATAAGTTGTTTTTCTTAAAGCAATATCATCAGTAGGGTAATTTTAGTATTGGGCAATATAATGCAGTCAGGAGAGAGGTATCAATCTTCTCGACATACCCTTTAATTTATGATCTCACAAGAGAAATGCTGATAAACAACATTTCCTTCCATAAGAGGTGGCACAGGGACAGAACATTTTTAACACCACTGCTCCAGGGTCGCAACTGGGTGAGAGTCGCCTTGCATATCAGCTTATCTGTGACACGGAATAACAAAGTGAAAGTCAAATATTTGCAGTTTGCTCTCAGATTATGGACGAACTAACCTGATCCAGTGGCAGCGACACAAGAATGGTACAAAAATGTGACTTGTTTGAGTAACCCTGGATATTTATGGCTCTCTCAAAGGCCTTAGTCGTATTAATTCTTGTAGCGGTACAGTATTTGTATAAGGGTGTTTGGGACAGTAGTGATGCGGTCACAAGCTGGGATAAAGTGATTAGGCCTGTAGCTCAGTCCAGGACATTCTTTGGCTCTCTGTGTTACTACTGGTTTAAATAGAGTATCACAAATCCAGCTAAATGTCACAGATATCCCACAGGGTTTCACATGTTTTCTTATAACTGATAAAAAATAATTGCAGCTATAATTCCTGTGTTTCCTGTTTCTGTGCTGGAATTTAGCCACTGAAGAGACAGAGAGACTGGAGCTGTACGTGTGAAGTGGGTTGCATCAGGTAGGTTATTGGCCCTCTGACAGCTTTTCTGGTGGGAAATTTTTTTTAGCAGCTTAAGTTGGGCCCAGTTTGAGGTAGGGCAGGGGAGGGCTCAGGCCTCAGAATGGAAGTGTGGCCTCACCAGGGATTTCCCCGACTTTCTCTGTCTGTCCTGTTATCGCTTGCACCCAATACTTTATCCCTACCTCCCTGCTGCGAGGTAGTGGGTGCCATTTAGGCCTCTTAAAGCAGGATTAGTGCCATGCTTTCACCTCAAGGCACCTGATCTCAGCCCAGCTGTCTCGCGATGATGACGTCACAGCCATGCTGTCAAGGGATTTGGTGCAAAAACTTGTGCAAACAGGGAAGGAAAGTCTTTTCCCCTCACTCTGTATTTTGAAAAACAATGCTGCCAGTGGATTACTGTGCGAAAGGGCAAGCTATTTTGGAAGTGACAATCTGATCTCAGTGATACCGAGAGAGGGAGCGGGAAATGAGAAGAGAAATAAACAGAAGTGGAAAGAGAAACAGAAAGAGAAAGACAGGTTGACATCCACCTATGAAAATGTATGTACAGACAGACAGAGACAGACAGCAAAGGTGAGACAGGGCGACGCCAGTAGGAAATAGAACGAGGTGGATGGAGGTGAAAGGCAGACAGAAAAATCCCACGTCTTTTCAAGTGTTGCCCAGCGTTGGTTAAGTCTCAGAGCTGCTGCCAGGGCGCAGCTCTCAGTGCCACTCCAGCACAGTGAGCCTTTGTAACTCTGGTTCTCAGAGGAGCTCAGAGCTGCTCCAGCTGGCCTGTACCCAGCCAGGTTTTCTCATGTCAGGGCACTGACAATCAGGCACGGTGGGGTATAGTGGATATGGGGAAATTTTGCGCTTTTCTTTTTTTTTTTTACTTTCCAAAATAGCAACTAAAATCTACTTGATACCACTCACAGAACACACTGGGCAAAAGCTGCAGATCACGGATCCAGCATTTTAACAGCAAACAGAGCCCCTTTTAAATAGAGGTCTTTGTTTTATTGCATTCACTGCGGTTACTACTCTGCTGGGAGCTCTATATACAGCAGAAACAATACTTATACTGTACCACATTGAATAGTGTTATATACCAATACTACCAAGGGCTCATGTTTGGCAGCTCCGAGTGCTTAACATTTTAACATAGATGGAAAGTAACAAGCTAATCACAAGTCCCCTCATAGCTGTGATTGAAAAGCTTGCACTTGACATTCTGAAATCTATTATTCTACTTCCCCTAAAGCGTAACTTAAGTATTTTTCAACCTGGACCCTATATTCCCATGTTTTTGTGTTTAAGTGGCTAATGGGAGCGCAGTTTTTGAAACTGGTCCAGTATTGAGTGTGCCAGCACTGGCAAAACAGGCTGCAGGTTCAGATTATTATTAAGTGTCTGACAACATTTTAGAGAGGGTCCCTACAGAGATAGACCTTTCTGTAAAGAGGGACATCCTTTTTGTTTAACCATAAACAGCCTCAGAATCATTACTGCAAAACCCACCAGACTCCATTTAAATAAACAATAATTTAAGTGGATATTGAGCCAGCATATCTTTACATCTAACTGGGTGAATTAAGGGTTTATTTCAACCAAACCAGAGTTGGTGATTTTTAGAATAGTGGATGGACAAAGCTAGAGGGGTTTTGCGAGTTTTATTTTGTTTCTGTGGACTTTGAATAAAGTGTGTTTTATGGTTATAAAATTACTGTTTTTTCAAATGTAGTCTGGTAGACTGGGCACAGATATGAAAAAGGCCTCACACACACAGACTTTGTGGTGGTTTTCCTCTTTTTTTTAAAAATTATTTTGAATGTCTTTGTACTCTTTATGCATCGTTTGTATCTTTGAGTTAATTTTGTGTCTCCTCCTGGTCGATATGTGTTATTTAGAGTGACATTTTGCAGGTGAAGGCCAATGGGGATCTTGTGCCTGCTCTTGGTCCATTCAGTAATCCATCCATGGGTTTGGCGATAGTGATTGTGGCGCTGTTTCTGGTCAAACAAAAAGGATCTTACTCTTTAATGAAAGGTCTTTCTCTGTAGTGATCCTTTCCATAATGTTGTCAGACACTTAAAATAGCAACCTGAGCCTGTTAGTGGCAAAAACAAGCACTTTTAGTGGCCATAAATTGATAGTGGCAAATGCCCCAAGTGGTTACATTGCAGCCAACTTTACTGTTTTGGTTAATGCAGATTGAAATGATGATGTGCCAGACTGTGACCACTTGGTGAAAGCTTTGGAGAACATCACAGAATTAAAGAGGGATTACTTGGTAGGTGTTGGCTCTGAAAGATCTGGTGACTGTAAAGGCTGAAGCAAATGATTCATATCATTTTCACACTCATCAAACCAGTCAGCGACGACTCGAGACCTGTGTGAAAGCATCTGCTCTTGTTTTCTACACTCAGTCATTCAGGTTTCCCTTCCATTTGTCACCTTTCTGCAGCTCATGGCTGACTGGAGAAAAGCAGAGCTGTCCTAAAGTCTGAGATGACCCCGTCAAAAGCATCATTCATCATTCAGTAATAGGCAGTCTGTCTGTTTTGTCAGAGTTAAGAGGTGAAAATAAATCACAGCTTAAAAACAGGGAGGCAACAGGAGGTTTAGCAACAACCTTGTAGCCCCTCCTCCTGTCCTTCCACTCTTTCTGCACAGATGAACAGATAAGAGCAGACAATACACCTCTTTGAACGCAGACGAGGAGGAGAGGAGCTTGACTGATGAGCACGCTAACAGGCTCACATACAAATGCACGCACACACACACATACACATACTATCAGGCACTTGGAGAGGCTTGTGACAGGCACATCTCCATGAGAGTGTTATCATCTCTCTTTATGAGTCTCTGACAGGAAGTAGGGCTGCACTCTAAAATTACACGTCTCTGTGTCCGCAACCCCGTCTGCTGAACAACACAGTCTTAACCGTCCTCTTGCAAAACAAAGCCTTTTACATTTTATGGTCAAAGGAACAAGTTATTGCAGGTACGCGAACGCAGGGGCTTGTCCTCGGCGATGAAATGTTTGTGATGGAGGAGTGTGTATAAAACAAGCAGGCAGCTGAAAGGGCACTTTGCCACTTGGCACACGGCCATTTTCCATTTAACATCCCCTCCTTTCTCCTCCATTTCACCCTGCGTGCATCAACCTGGAGTTATTTCCACCTTGCTCCTCTCTTTCTTTGGAATGCACACTTTAAGATTTTACGACACACCAATCCATCACGCAGGAGTGTGTTTGGGCATGGAGGTACCCTCATGTTAGTGTGTGGCCAGATTTTTTAGGACCAAGAAAGCTTCTTTGTTTTGGTGATCAGATTGTCATCAGAAGGGGAATGAGGACAGATGTGAAGGAGGAACGAGCGGTGGGAAAGATTACCGGGGCAGCTGCAGGCAGGGCAGCTACTCTTACAATAGTTTGGCAGGAGTTCACATTTCAGCTTTGTACCACCCTTCTTTTCAGCTCCTCTCGGTTGTGCTTTTCCCTGCCTGCCTTTATCTGCATGAACACTGTCGAATCAAGTATTTTTAACTATCTTTTCTCCTCCACTTGAATTCGTGCCTGTCTCCCTCCATCTCCCTCCTACATATCCCCGTTTTGCCATTTGCCAAAACCACAACACACACTTAAAGCGGGCCTGCAGTCAGTTTCTGAAGGTCAGGTTTGATGTGACAGCACGTGGGAGGGAGGGGGGGAGTAGGAAGAGAGGGGGAACTGTTTAAGCTGGCCGCGATCCACGAGTCCTCCACAACACAGCGTCATGATAAAAGAGAGACAGAGAGAGAGTTGGAGCGAGGCAGTGTGGTGAGTTGAGACACTATTATCATGATGTAAACATGAACGCAGGCCCCACAGATGTGGTTACCTGACACAGAGATAAACGATCACTTTTCTCAATCACCTCCGCCGCCAACACGTGCGTCAGTGTGTGTTTCACTTTGTACTCACGCACGTGCGTCAGGCCTGCCAATGGATGGATGTAACTTTGATGATCATCTATGACACAGACCTTGCGAACAGATCAAAGTCTCAAGTGTTTATCTAAGATTGTACTCTCTCTGACGCATCAGCAGAGTTTCAGTACTTGTAGATTCACATTTGATTAACTTTTTCCCCCCACACTGGCATGTTTAAAATGTTTCTGGTTTCACAGTCAGTTAAATGTCAAAGTTAAACAATAAAAACAGTGTTCAGACACATATTGACAGAAGTGACATAAAATCATCAAGTATACATTGATATGCATTTGCAGCCACTATTGTTATGCAAATAAAAGGAGTTTGGGGCTCAGAGATAAACAGTTGGTGGTGCTGCCATTGAGCCATTGCAGAGGACAAAGGTGCAACTATAACAACATAATTAAAAGAGCTCCAGTCAATCTTCAAATGCTGGAAAACTATGTAGAAATTGTGAGGGACACATGGCCCATATGTTTGTTTCATGTATTAATGTCAGGAAGGTTACAGTTGTTGGGTTTCCATCCAAATGCAGCACAAATTTTAATCGAATTTAAAGAAAACTGGCAAACAAAAATCCAAATTTATGTGCTTTTCCTTTTACTACTGATATGCGAATATTACGGAGCTGGCTCATCGAGATAAGCAGCAGGGGGGGCTGATTCTCCAGTAGGGTGCCACTGCATAGTTTTAAAAAACTTTTGGCGTTTCCATGCAGGTATTTTTTTGCCTTCACACCAGCACTAGCTGTGACTGGAGGCATTTTGTTTTCGGGTTGTCCATCCATCCATTCGTCTGTTCGTCCCATATCTCAAGAACACCTTGAAGGAAATTCTTCAAATTTGGCACAAAGGTCCACTTGGACTTAACAATATACTTGTTAGTGTCATGAACGCAGCACAGATGGGTTGGACACAAATGCACGACACCAAAACCAGAGTCAAATTAGGCAAAAGGTTTCATGAAACAACGGGCTGAGTTGGATACACAGGTAAACAGTCAGCGAGGCAACAGTGTCCAGAGACATGAGGCAAAAATCAGGAATGAAGAGCAGGCAGGAGTCAGTGCACAAAAGGGAAGTCAGATCAGGCAGAAAAATCCAAAGAACGTGAGGCAAAAAGTGAGGTCAGAAAAGCAGGCAAGGTAATACACGGCGAGACAAACTATGAAGAGTGCTGGAACAAAGACTGTGATGTACGACGAACTGGTGATGAGACAGTGAGAGACATGAGGTTAAATACAAGAGGTAATGGGGGGTGATGAGAAACAGGTGGGGAAGTAATCAGGAGGCAGGTGCGACAAGACGGAGGCAGGACAAACAGGAAACGGGTCTGTAACAGAGACAAGGTTTAGTGCTTCAAAATAAAACAGGAAAGACAAGACATGGAACAAGAATGTGCAAAAATAAAAGGAAACTTGACCGACATGACAGTTAGAGCCATTTCTAGCAAGTCCTTCTATTTTCCTATTATTTTTCTAGTCACTTCAATGCACCACCTCACCTAGCATCTCAAAAACTTTTAATTAATGGCAGATGTGCTGAAGCATGGAAGATGCCATGGGGTTACAGTCTTTAATCACCATGTATTTGGTTAATCTTAGCATATTGTTTGATGAAGTTGTTTAACACCGCATTGATTTGTTTTTTGTAAAATCCTGCTTATTTGGGGAAAGTTTGTATGGGGATTTTTGTTTTCGTTTTAATGCGACAGGCAAGACATTCAGTTTATAGCTTCATCCTGCAAATCAATCAAGTCTTAAACCGACTGAAGCACCCTGGGACATCAAACAGTGAGCAAAGTGAAACCAAAGACAGCAAGTTGATTATATCTCCTGTTATGGCATGTGTGGGCGGTTATTTTGTAACTTATCTAGAAGCTGCAATAGTGCTGATTAGAACTTGGTTGTCAAAGGTCAAAGGTCAAAGGTCACTGTGACCTTGCATCTGTCTCATTCTTGTGAATGCAATATCTCAAGAAGCCCTTGAAGGAGTTTCCTCAAATTTGGTCCTAACATTCACTTCGACACAAGAATGAACTGCTTAGAATTTGCTGGTGGAAGGTCAAAGGTCAACATCATTATGACCTAACAAAACATATTTTCGGCTGTAACTCAAGAATAACTAATTCTGACAAAATTTTACACAAACGTCTAACTGGATAAAATGAAGTGATGACATTTTATATCCAAAAGGTCAAAGGTCAGCTTCACTGTGACATCATAATGTTCTGCAGAAACACTTCCCTGGCCGTTACTCAAAGTCATAACTCAGGAACAGAAGGGGAGACATTTGGTCAGACACTCAATTGATGACGCTAACCTTGGGTGTCCACCTTGAAACTGTGCTGATTGTGTAGATCGTATGTGCTGCAGGGGGAAACATCCACATTGCCACAAACATAGCTGTAAACTGTAAGAGCAACTTGACTGGTTCACGGAGGCATACAACGCTGAAGTGGTGATTCCAGTTCATGTGTAACTTGAGAATGCACATAAATAGAGGTGGATGGAAACGCACCTAGTGTCCTCATTGCTCCAGACAGATCTGATCAGATTTTTTTGTTAAGTCTCTTTCCATTGCACTCAGTTGCATTTGTTTTTATCGATGCACCGACTTTTCCACCTCAGCAAAGAGTAAAAACTTTTTCTAGATATTTCAACTTTTTTTTTTTTTTTTTTTAATTCCATTATTTCCACCCAGTTTTTTTAAAATCCGAAACATAAAAACAGGTGGATGGAAACGCACTTAATGGAAACACACAAACACAATCCAGAGTGAAGTGATTATTGCTTATCCCTGGGCTTTCTAATCTTTTTCTGATGAGTTCTGCATTCAGTCAGAGGCTGAGCTGAACACAAAGACAGACACACTGCCTCACCCACAGTCACAAGCTAGCTTATTTCTCACGTGTATAGAGTTGGTGCTTTGTCTGTCTGAGGCAAATAAGCACACAGACTGCACAAATGCTCCAGTGGTTAAATTTGCATAAAAGTGAGGCAAAAATCTGCTTTGCTGTCCGTCTGAACACGTCTTAGTTTCCTGTGCATTATCTTTTGTTGTCCAGTTGAGAGGTTTTTCTTTCCTAAACCCTGATCCAGACTTTTTTCTTTTACTTTTATTGTATAATTTCATATTGTCATATGTTATTTGTTTCCACTGTGAACTTTCTTAAACCTGAACTTTCCTGCTGATCAGGTTTACCAAACTGACATCAGCAAAAACTCACTTTGAACTCTGAGTGCAAAATCTCCAGCCAGTGCATCGCCATATGTGTGTGGAGCATCTGTCTGTCTGCAAAAGAGTCTCACAAAGGACGAGAAACCTCCATTTGGACACACACGCACACACACACATACACACACTCACCAATTCCCCTCAGCGGAAACCTGATCCTCTTCATATTTCCAGTTCAAACGCTGAGAGAAATGCCTGAGAAATGCAATTTGGTGGAGAGGCTTGGCAAGTCAAACAACAACGGCAGCAAAACCTAATGAACTTTGTGGGAAAAGATGAAAGAAATTAGCTGCATGGCAGATATAATGTATGTGTGTGAGTATGAATGAAGACAGGTTCCCATAGTGTGGTTTGACTTAGAAGGAACTGTGCTTCTTTGACTATTTAAGGAAGAAAAAAAGTGTGTAAAATTATACCCACGTACTGAATTTGTGCACAGTCAAGCATGTGCTTATCTGAAAAATGCAGTAATCATTGCTGTTACTATCAAGCATGATTTGTTAAGCGTTTATCATTGATTATAATGGCCAAGTGGGGGCCATGTGATGGAGAACCACTGTATACTGAAACGTTTACTTTGTTTGTTGGTGAGAGCTCTGATTTGCGAGCACGGCACATGTCTGTAGCGCAGAAGTATTGTAGTTTAATGCCTGTATCCATCAGAGTGAGGAAAGACATGACTGAAATCAGCAGTGTTTGTTTTCTTTCAAATGAACACATTTCACCATGAACTTTTAATAGCCCAAAAAGGCCTGGAGGGTTGGCTGATGGATCGAGCAGAGGACAAAGAAATGTAGCAAAGAAAAGACAAAAGGGGAAGGACAGGGGAGCAGCCCCAGCCGTATATCCCAACTAATCTCTTTTCAAGGCATAGGATCTCGGCGCTTTTTAATATTCTGAATGTAGAATAAAGTTCAGGACATTATTCATGTTTATTCCTCTCCATCAGCTGAATGGCCGTGCACTGGCAGGTAGGCAGGCACTCTCTCATTGGAGCAGTGCGAGCTTGCCAAGCTATAAAAGCGGCTATAAAAATCACCTCCAGAACCATGCTCAGATGCCGGCCATATGGCTGCGAGTTTAACAAGGACAAACTGCACCTCCTCACAGCTGCCTGCTCTCTCGGGTTCAATCCTTCCCTGTTACTGCTTTTTTTCGTTTTTTAATTCCCTCCCCATGTATCTGAGCTCTTTGTCCCTTTTCCTGGTTAGTCCATAGTATCTGCTTATTCAGTTTTTTTGCACCCATTGGTCAGTCAATCAGCTGATTTTATTGCCATTGTCTCTCATTGTGTTGCAGAGCTCCAGGTGAAGAACTGACATCTATACAACAACTTAATGTGCTGCTACCTTCCTGCGACAGGCTAAAACACAAAAGTTCTTTACGTTAACTGTGAGCATGATAGATTCTCAGAAAAAGAAGGTGACAAATACAAAAGCCTGGTCAGTGGCACTTGGTTTCTGTTACTGGTGCACAAGGCACCGCACAGCGTCTACATGAGATGCCCCAGGCATTCAGCTAAATCCAATCTAATACTGTCCATGGCAATAATGTACTAGAAAGAGTGAGAGCTGTGTTCGTGTCACGTGTGAAACAAAAGTCAACTTAAGTTTTTCCAACCATGTAACACAAGCCATTTTCTCATTTGAACTCCAGACCATGTTTGGAGGGTCAGGTCCGGACACTGACTGGTGTTTCTCTTTCACACATGTCTCACACAACAGGAGATTGTCTGTGCTAGAAGCGTTCTCACCTACTGGAAACACTCCATTTGGCTTAGGCGCCTGGGTTTAGTGTGCAGGAGGCAGGACATGATGTGCATTACACCGCTGCTTCATAATTTGGTCATAAATGACAGAGTCTCTTGCCGTTCCTTTAATTTGTCTGATGATTTCTGCTTCGGCCCTGAACAACAAAAGTTCCCAGGTCTTAGCATCTCTCCAGTGAGACACTTCTGTCCCGTTTTTTGAAAATAACTTTTCCTTTTCACTGTTGAATGTTTGTTTTCTTGCAGTTCTGTGCAAGCCTCCTGATAGAGGGACAATTACCTGCTCTTTTCACACATGGGCTCAATAAGACATTACACAGATTTTTCACTAGAAAACTGGCAGGGTGAAGTCCATTTAAAGTCAAATTCAACTGATTTGGACATTTACAGTCTCACATACAGCTCCTCCGGATAGCGTCCAGATAATTTCAGGTTTGCAGTGCATGTGTGAGAGGGGCTGCAGTTACTTGCCTACATTATGTGACACAGTTGTCTGGTGACAACTAACAGAATGATTTTAACCAACACCATGTTTGTTTTTTAAACCTAACCAAGTAGTTTTGTTCCCTAAAGGTGAAATAGTTTTGGTGGTGAAACATTTTCTGTAAAATCAGAAGTTTATTTTGAAGGACACTGTCGTATGTAACAGACACAGAAAGTGATACGTCCAAAACTGAGGCTAGACGGGTATGTGGGGCATCATAGTTTGGAGCATAAGGCCATTGACCATGCTCCTGTATTTGATGAGTTTGGGGACAGAACGTGTTGGAACCAAGCTGCAACCTCTGGGGCTGAAAAATGAAGCCAATGCTGAAGTATCATAAACTGCAGTTCCTTGAATGGCCACTTGAGGCTGGCTCCAGAAGTGAGTCAATCCCCAGAGACACCCACATTAAAATGCCCAAGTGTACAGCAGGAATGAACATGTGTACAGGGTACAAAAATACATGTTTGGTCTTTAGCTAATTTCCCCCTGCATGACAACTGTATGGGGTTAATTTTTTTATAACTTAGCTGATTACTTTTAAAAAAGGCTTAAAGTTATGCATGATTAAGGGCAGTCTGTTTTGAGTGACAGGTTCTCTGGTTCTCAATCAAATCCACCCTTCACTCTCCCACAACTTGACCTCCTTATCCAAATATGGTCACTTTTGGATCCAAAAGTCCAAGATAACGACAGCCAAAATGCCAAACTAAAGGCTTAGGGACTCCACCAACAATGGGTGGCATCATGGTAGCTACTTTCATTACATTAGTCTGTAGTTGGACCTAACAATGCTAATTTTAATTCAGCTCCTTCAACAACCATGCACTTAACTTAACTACACTGTTTTGTTTTAGTCACTTGAAAACATAATTGAATTTAAGACGTCAAAAAACCAACAAGTGTCTCCTTTTCTTCAACTTATTAGTCATTTGTCAACAGTGAGGATTTCAAACTACAAGTACACTCGTGCCGGCAATTCTCCATCCCCTGGGCCCCCTTTTCTTTTCAGCTAGGCTTCAGGTCTGCCGCTCTGTCATTAGCGCTGAGCTTTAATTAACGGACACACCTGTCACCACGCTGCACACAGACACAGCAGGTCACACTGGGGACGCTGGGGAATTCCCGCTAAAACTGTATTGCTCATCAGATTACGGAGCCGGCATGTAGTTGTTGATCTGCTCCAAAGAAAGCAACGCTGTCGAGAATCCCCGCCCCCCCACCACAGGTGTTGCGGTTGAGGTAGGACACGTCTCTTTCAGTGTCTATGTTTGTACATGAAGTGCAGAACCTGGATGAGTGGGTGGGTGGTGGGGGGGTGATGCTAATGGGGACATCTGTGGGATTGGGACTGGGTGTGCAGAAAGCGATGGGGCAGTGGGTTTGTTGGTTGTCTGCCATGCTAACAAGCACAGTTAAAAGCCCAGAGTGACAGCCCTATTAGAGACTAATGGAGGCTGAGACAGCTGAGACCCTGACACACACACACACACACACACACACACACACACACACGCACACACACACACACACACACTAAAAGTCCACCACGCCCATGAACAACCAAGCGACTCCCCTCTGAGCTCCACCGCCTGTCTTTACCTTCATCTCTCCTGTCCTCCGTCCCTGTAGTTAAAGATCTTTATGGGTGAGGGAGTGGCACAGGGACGGGGCGATTGGATGGGCTCTCATGCTATCAGCCATCCCTGGAGGTAACAAAAGGTCAAGGACTCTCATTTTTCATCGCAACCAATTACCCTCCCATTCCAATCCTCTGTCTCTCCATCTGGCCCTCTTACCCAGCCGTGCTCAACCCAGTCCTCTAATCACATCCATTCTGCCTCACATGAATGCTCACACACATACATGTCGCTTCTCACACACATGCACACACAGTCCCACAATGTCCTTCAAATGAAAAGCTCAAATACGATGACAAACTGCAATTGTTCAATAAATTAAGTCAAGCTCTATAAAAAAAAGCAGAAAATTCCACTCCAATTAAAATTCCTCTTCCTACAGAGATCCTCCGCAGCTTCATCCCTTGCAGTAGTAGACAGCGCCGGCTCCCTGCTGTATTTAGTCCCGCAATCATGTCTGAATGTCTGAGACTGTAGTCTGGTTGTGTGTTTGGGTGACCCAAGGGTACAGTCCAGCTCAAGTCCTGGGGGAGAGGCTTGGGCAAGGCCTGACCTTCTAGCGCTCTGTGGTATGCTGAATATGTAGCAGGAAACAAGCTGAACATCTATCTGTCTACATAAAAAGAGGGACTGTTTGCCTGCAGGCCAGGATATGAAGGGACACTGTGGAGGATAGAGAGCTGACCCGCTGTTGGAGCTGTCAAATGTGTGTGTGTATGCTGGGAGGCAGTGGAGGGGGCACTAGGCGTGGGTGATGTTGGCGATTACTTCTAAGAGGGACTACAATTAACCCTTAGCTTTTCTGTGACCCTCTCATTCCCATACTTAACCCCTCCCAGAGGGCAGAGGGCAACAGGCTCTAAGTGGCCTGTGGGTCTCTAACAGGGCAATTCGCAAATGAATCTGTGACAGTGAGAAAGAAACAGAAGCCTACAGAGCAGTGTGAACATAGCTGCATCCGTACGCGCTGCCTCATGTTGTTAGCATTCATAGTGAGTGAATGAAAGTGCCAGCAGTTGCTTTTTTAATCAAACAATGCACTTTTCAATTTATTATACCTGTTATACTATATGTTGTGCAGTCAGGTGGACAAATTTGTTGAGAGGAAGGTGGTAAATTCCCCAAAAACTTTTACCAGCAGGGAAGATTACTAAAAGCCCCTCCACTGAAGAGGTGATTTATGATTGTGCATCTGTATTGAAATGCAATACTAAAATTTCTGACTGTCATTATTGAGTTTATGCACTTATACAGGCAAACCTTTTCGACCAGACAGGACAGAGATTGCATAATTAGCTGATGCTGTCATATCAAAACTGACATGGCAGCATTTTGGGTCATAATTTAAGTGTGCTTGTTTATGCTGAAAATGACAGGTGAAATCTGTAATTTTCATGAACAGTTAAAATCAAATCATATTCTTATTATTTAAAAATGAAATGTTAGGAATTGCAGCATAAATTGAAATATCAGCAGTTGAAGTTAATGTGCTGAAAAGGTTAAGTGTCAGTTGCAGAGTGTAACTGTGTTCACCATCTTAGTTTAGCTTGTCAGCATACTAACATTTGCTAATAAGCATTAAACACAAAGTGCAGCTGAGGCTGATGGGAATGTTAGTAATTTTGCAGGTGTTGGGCAAACCCCCAGGAACAGTGCTGGGCTCTGAAGCTGATTTTACTTCAGGGCCAAAAGTGTAATTACAACTTCCGAGTTTGGGGCCCAGAAAGCATTTTTACTATAGATTTAAATTAGGAAAAATGTCTGATATCAGTTAATACATTTTTTGAGCATCGCCTGCAAAGTAATTTGTTTCACTGTCGGGTCTTGATCATTCAATCAGTTAACATTTCTAAAGTCTAGAAGAGCTGCTATCCCAGATAGCAGAGGGCTAAACCCAGGAGTTAGCTGCTTGACAGCTGTAAGTCTTTAGTGCGTTTTGCTCTATGGGCCCCACGATGCAGAAGATCCAGGTAATTTATACTGCAGAAATACTTTTTTTTGGCTTCATACACTGATGAGCAACTTCCTTAGGAATGAACGTGCCCCCTTCAACTCTGTATTCATCCATATTATTTGGCCATAAACCAAAGTATTGATTCATTTTATTCATTTATTTTCAGTAACCACTTATCCTGTTAGGTTGAGGGGGGGCTGGAGCCTATACCAGTCGACATTGGGCAGGAGGAGGCGTACACCCTGGACAGGTCACCAGACTATCACAGGGCTGACACATAGAGACAGACAACTATTCACACTCACATTCACACCTACGGACAATTTAGAGTCACCAATTTACCTGCATGTCTTTGGACTGTGGGAGGAAACCCACTCTGACACAAGGAGAACATGCAAAGTCTGCACAGAAGGGCTCCCCCATCCTGGGGTTGAGCCAGGAACCCTCTTGCTGTGAGGCGATGATGCTAACCACTGCACCACCGTGCCGCCCACCAAAGTATTGGACAAATTAAAAGGGTGACCTGACAATGGCCCAAGATGTTGAGACATCATGAAAGAAAAATATCAGGGGATCACCAAAGTTGTTTGCGTTGTCTTTGGATCATGGATATCTGTACCATATTTTGTGCCGATCCATCAAATAGTAGTTCAGATTTTCCCTGCAGGGATCAAAGTTGTTGACAGACTCATGGACTGTCGGACCTTGCCATGCCTAAGCGTTATGCAGCGTACTGTGAGCGTTGAAGTCGAGTATGCTTTACTGGAGCTGATGTACCAAAAAGTGTGCATAAAATGTTGCATACAAGATCTAATTTTCTATTTTTTTGTAACGGTGCAGCCATAACAATCAGAATATTTCACTCAATGTAACTCTGATGTACAGTAGCCTTCTATGGCTTCAATTAAGCCGCCTACTGGAAGAGAAGGATGGCAGAGATAACAAGGAAGAAAATATTTGATCTAATTTTGAAGCTACTTAAGGGAAAAGATTGTGTACTGGGAATATTGGTGCTCAAGTGGTAAAGGGTTTCATGGAGATTGATTCTGAGTAACATGTATATAGCATGAAATTGGGTTTTGGCAGCCTTGTGGTGTACTAGCGATGTTAACGGCTGTAAGTCTCACTGCTAAGACTAAATTCAGGTGTGGTGCACATTACTGCAGGTCATGTTTATGCAGAGATGTAGATAACGTGCACATGGATAACAAATGAGTCAAGAAGTGAGAAGAGAGACCTTTTCCTCGCCTCCACAATAACTTTTCTGCTTAAATTTCCACCAAACAACACATTATGTTAGCCAAGATCAGGGATTTACTGTGACTCATTAATTGTGCTCGCACATTGTTTATGACCACACGTGACCCCCCACCACCCCTCCTCCACTGTGATTCCAGGGTGATGAGAGTGCTTGTGCCCCCGAGGAGGGACTCACGGTTTGGGTATGCCCTCCTTGGAGACCCCCTGGCTCTCAGTGCAGAACACTGGAGCCAGGCTGCCTGAAGTGGCTCCCCAGAGAGGCTGAAGGTGGGGGTAAGGAGAGGTCTAGAGTTTAGAGGGTGGGGGAGTTTTAAGGGGATGATTTGTCAAGCAGATATGCAGCAGTTGAGTGCAGGTTTTGATCCAGCATGGACACATCTGCACAATACATTTTACTCAATTAGCCACAAAAAGCTTTTTTTTTTTACATGACGTAGACACACAATGCAAATCTGAGCAAAAAGCGGAGTATTGCTGGTCGCTTTACAGCGCCTGAGATCTTAAGTATGGTTCATGCATGTATTGTCTGGACATAAAGGTTGTGACAGTTCAACTTAAGGTGAACAATAGTCAAAGAGCCCGAAGAAAGAGAAGTTTCTACAGTGTTTGAAAGACTCTGTCAGCACTTATTCTGAATCGAAAAGAAAGGCAGAAAATGAGGGAAAGACAACGAAAACACAGCTGGGAGTGTGAGATGAGAGGAAAAAGTCTCAGGTTTAAGTTGTGAAAACACATTCTCACTCTACTTTGAATACACCAGTTCCCCCTTTGTGAGGGGAACTACGACCAGCCGTTCAAGTGCATATATGCTGGCACTTTAACTCCCACTCTGCTTTAAGGTGATATAACAGTAAATGTACAGATGCACTTTAAAGTCAGGTCAGCTCAGTTAATAGCATTGACTTTACTCAGTATGCTGCAACTTACATACTAAATAACCTAATGGGTGGATACATTGGTTTTGGTGTGTGAATCTGTGCAGCCCACACACTCTTCCAGTAAGCAGATGCTGCCCATAGTGATTCACCAGAAGTTCACAATAGCACCTGGTTTACAACAAGGTAACTGCTTCATGGGTATTTTACGGTCATTCATATTCTTCAGGAGAAATTTTCATTTTTCACCCCACCTCTCCATATTTCGGTTTCTCCTTTTCTCTTTCCAGTGCAGGACAGAAATATCTCACTAAAAAACCTTTTTTCATTCACGTCCTCTGCCAGCTGAAACTGTAGACTTCGGTCAGTTTGAGCATGTTTGGTTTCCTGGATTGTTATTCCATCGTTTTTGATCCTTGCTGGCGCTGACGGGCTGCTGACAGAGACAAATACACTGCTGTCCACAAAGCTGACATTCACACTCGTGTGTCAGAGGAAGACGTTAAAATCGTACACACTCTGTACTTCTTGAGGCGACTCTGTTGGCCTACAGAATGAAAATGGAAAATAGAGCCTTGCCTCAGTTTGAGCCTATTTGACCCCACAGGCAACAATACTAGGGTGTTAAAATAAGCCTGGGTGTCAGGACAAGTTTTACATTTACACATGTGATTTAGAATTCCTGTTATAAAGGGCTTGTTGTATTATTAATGAAGGCTATAAAAAGAGGAAGGGCCTGGCAGAAGACAGGAATTGTTCCTCTTCTTTTCAGTGCAAACGTGAGGAGTGTGATTACAGAGAAGATTCCCAGCTTGGCAGGATCAACGAGTCCACAGCAGATTATTGTTTGAATTACATGAACATAAGAACAGTCTTTATCTCTGCAGGTCTGTCATTTGCCTGACGTGCAATTCTGCTGGTGGGTCATTATGATGTACACAACCACATGCACATGTTTGCACATGCGCAAACGTGGACGCATGCACGTGCAGGATGCAACCACAAACATTCACACAGTGCCCGTCTCTCCCTAAATACAAGGACATGTCATGCATTTCCTCTTGACTTAACAACTTAATGTAGAACTGAAATTCAATGATACTGCAGCTATCTCGCATGTTTCCCACTTTTCAAAGTAGTATAAAATCTTTTTAGACAAAGCGAAAAACACTGTCTAAGATTTAGGCCTCTGGCTGGTTGTTTCCCACCAGAGTGGCCCAGCTTTGCGAGGAGAGGCTTCGTCAGCTTCCGTGGTGGATTGGAGTGCGTGAAAGTTGTGTGTAGCCTCAGAACTTTGATACCGTTTTTCATCAAGACCACATCGCTGTGGTTTTGTAATGTGTCATGCTTTTAAGTTTGTATTCAGTCAGGAGAAAAGCTAGCAAGCTAGGCTAACTGCTGGGCTTGTTAATGTTAGCACTGATTCCAACAACACTTCAGTTTTTGCTCATGTTATTTCAACACCTGCTGAGTCACTGGTTGCACACTCACACACTGCAGGTTTAGTATGAGCTGCATGTTAGCTAGACTTGAAGTGTAAAACTACACGCCCTTTCCTTTTTCTCTTGGGGTCACAATTCTCCTATATTTCTCCTCATTTTTGGCTAATTTTCACATCTCTTCTTCTTTTTGTTATCAAAAGTTGTTGCTGGCACTGTATAAGTATCCTTCTCTGATCCTTCAGGGCCACAGTGGGGCGCCCGTCAGGCCTGCATTTGTCTGGCGCGGCCATCAGTGGACACCACACGTCTGTGCTGACTGTGTTACATGTGCGTAAGTCTGACGGGATGCTTTAGCTGGAGTTTGAGGGATGCCTCAAGGGCTTGGGGGAGTCCCTGGCCTGCCTTCCTTCACCGCAGCAGGGTACCTAGCCTATTCTGCCTCGCTTAGGCATCCAGGACCGAGGGCCTGTGTTGGTCAGGGAGGACAGTCAGCTGTGGGTCCCTGAGGCGGGCCGAGCCTACAGCCTGACCTTCCCCACTCCACCTGGTACTCTGCTGAGTATCATGGTCATGAACCAAAAACTAAACCAAATAAAATGTATTTAATATAAAAATGTTGATGCATTGTTTGTTATTTTCAAACTCTCCAGGTCTCTGTGGCAGGGAGGTTGTGTAGCTTTGTTTGGCAGCTTTTGGAAGTTGCTCAACAGCATTTTTTTCCTCTTTGGTAATTACAATTTTGACCAAATAAGTGCGGAAGTCATAGCACACACAAAGGCTTAGCACAAAGGAATTTTAATTTTAGTTTGACTTTAAAAAAAATGCAGACCTTTAAACAGATGGATCTCAGATCCTGCAGCCAGAACTGCAGAAAAGTGATATAACAGATTCCTCTTTGCTCACTTAAGTGTCCCCCTCTGTCTCCAGCTGTCTCGCTTTTATCCCTCTCTCTGAGCGACGTGGCTGAGGTCCAGTTTCACCGGCTTAAATTAAATCAGGAAAATCAACTTTGTCTTCATCCTCATCTTTAATGAGAGAGGTGGAGGGATTTCCAAGGTGCTGCTCTGCCCTGTTTTCTTTAGAAAGGTCTCGCTGTTCTGGGAAGGAAGCCTAGAGAAGTGGATTAGCTAAAACCCAAAGGAAGGAAGAATCAGATATGCTAGACCACATCACAGTACGCACACACAACCTCACATAGTGTAGAAACAAACGCTGGGACGGAGAGGTGTTATAAAAGCTCTTAGGAGGTTACTCCCTTCCAGCTCAGAATCAAACGGGACCAGAGAGGAGAGGGAAGGAGGAAAATCTAAAACACATTTTCACCCTTCGCCCTGACATGTGGAACCTGTACTAGGAGTGTTTTCTTTTCATCTGGTTGTGATGGGGCTCAGGGGTTTCTACAGTGTCCCCTCTGCCCTCTCCTCCCAGGAGGGCTGTGCTGACCTAATTATCAACCAGGACACCCGCTCGCTGAGAACAACAGCACCTTCACAGCTTCATGCGAACGCTCCATACCCTTCACTGGCTAAAGTACGGTACCGTGTCACCACCTCGCTAAGTGGTTCGGTGTCCTATTGTGCTAGCCTGGATGTCTGACTGAACTCATGGTCATTCATAGGAAGCTGTGACTTCCAGTAAGGTTATCTCCTCACACAAGAGTGAAATCGCTCTTTGTGTTTTAATTAACTGGAATATCTTGCAGAGAGAGCTGGGTTCAGCAGTGCATCTGGATGGCACAGCTGTGTTTGTTTATTGGTGGGAACCTGTTGTAGGGTCCTATTCATATTGCTGCACCAGTATATTTTGCTGGATGGGAACTGGCAACCACTGTTTCAGGAAGAAAATGAGGAAAATTTCCCCCTGAAACCGTATTTTAACATCCTCATTTATCTTGCTCTACATGATCAATAGTATCTCACTTAAAAGATCACATCTGATGGATGAATGCATCTCTAAAAAGATCATCCAGGATGTGTGGGTGTGATAAAGGCCGTGTATCTGCGACCTCAACTCCCTTGTCAACTGCCATTGCTCGCTCACACACACACTTGAAAATGAGGGTTTTCCTTTTCCCCCTGCAGTTTCAGAATCCCCCCCTACAGCTGTAATATGTGACAAGCGGCAGGCCGCCTACGCACTGCGTGGGGTCCATGTCAGCGCTCTGCTGTGCATCTGTGACGCTCTGCTGGGGTCTTGTCTCAGTGACGGGATCCTCTCTCACCTTTTAGCTAGAAGTTAATGCTCCACATAATGACATTCAAATAAAGCCTGTGGTCTCCTGAAAGGTTAGAGGGGTTTCGATAAATCTCGCTTACAATGAGCGCTCAACTGTCGAAGAATAGCGCACCTCAGCACATGTATGAAATGAGGCCTCTGATTCAGTGTTTTATCTCCAGTAAAAGAGGAAATATTTATATCAAGAAATAGATGTGAGAACACAGCAACATTGATATAGACAATGCAACAAACAAGTTGCCCAACCCAGTGTTATGTGGCAGGAGCTCAAAAAGATCATTCTTTATTCCAGGAAACAGCAACTGAACATCACACAACCAAATCAAGGATCCAGCAAAGACTGAACTGAAAACCAGGACTTGAATACAAACTACTGTGACGAGGGGATGAAGTGCAGGTGCAGGAAAAGGGTGGAGAAGCTCAGGTGAGGGGAATAAAGTGATGAGGCAGAGGAACAGGCAGGGAGGTGACTGGCTCAGAAAAACTCACAAGCAGGAAAGGACTAATGAGGCTAATGCAGGGCAGGTGTGCCACTGGGTACATGAGGGAAAGGCACTAATTGAGGGAGTAAGAACAGGTGAGTGAAACTAATCAGGGCAGCATTGACAAATGCCCTGTTTACACGTACACGGGTATTTTTAGAAACTGACACATAAACCTTCGTTTGCACCCTTCGTTTACACGCAAACTGAGAATTCGCCTCTGAAAACGATGCTTTTTAAAAACTCCGGCCAGAGTGGAGATCTTGGAAAACTCCGGTTGCACGTTTGCATGTAAACTGAGCAAAACGGAGAAAACGCAAGCAGTAGACGTCACAGTATGCGACACAACTTGCACTCGCCTCAAAAGTGTGACCTATGTTTACATGTTGCTATGGTGATCATGGATGCCTTCAGAGTAGCAGCCGCATTTATGTTGGTGCAAGCCCTCTTCCTATGTTTGCATTTGCAAATACAGCTGCTCTATTATATCACCCCACTTTGATCTTTAATAAAAGTCATATTTTCAATAAGTAGTCAAAGACAACTGTACTATTGGACAGAGTACTTCTTGGACAACATGTGCAAATAATATGAAGTACTTTTACTGTGTACTTTTGCAGTACCTTGGACTACTTATTGAAAATATGATTTTTTTTATTAAAGATCAAAATGGGGTGAATGAAGCATATTTATAGTCAATATGAGAGACTTTGACATAGGATTACTACAATAGGCAAATAGGCACAGTGCATTTAAACTGACCACAATACAGGAAATGTGTATGTTTCATGCTCCAAATGTTTTGGTGTCCTCCAAAATGTTGAAACAAAACCTACGCCCTTGCTTACTGTTAAATTTTCCACTTTTATTTTTACTTGCAGCTAAATTAATTTGGATCAGTTAGCAAAACTGTTGGCTTATTACAACGTGTATAACAAGTATTCTTTCCCTAAACTATAAATCTGCTTTGTCTTGGTCTAATTTCCAGTGACAAAAAAATCTAGTCAAACTAAGCTGTCATTTCACCTAATTTCATTTCTGCAAAAATGAGAAACTGTGTACACACTTTGCATGTGTTAGTGCATCCCTGTGTGGTTACGTGTGAGGCATCATGGGGGTCTCCTTCTTATGGATTCTCATCAGGGTCACCACAAAGATCAGCAAACCACAGCACGTCTCTACCGTAGCCCTTAACTGACTCATGAGCACTGACAGGCTCACCACATTGTAGGCAGCAGAGACCACAGGGGAGGTGGGAGGTGGGAGGTGACAGCGACGCAGGAAGGGGGGCTAACTAACCGTGAACAGGCTGGGAATCCCTCTCAGCCTGATCTGAAGAGGTGTGGTGAGTTAGAGGGGATGCAGATGAAGGCACAAGGTGAGCTTCAGCAGATGTGGCTGCGCGGCAGAGATTCAGAGCTCTGCAACCAGTGCAGAGGTGGACAGAAAGTGCAAACCTAAAGGTCAAAGGTTTCTCTACATGTTTACACTTTCATGAGAGTAAACTACAGCAAAAATCCCAGTGAGACAGAGCCAGATTGGTGGAATTTTTTTTTAAAAATTATTCTAATTAGGAAAAACAATTCCTGTAATCGCAGGTAAACCAGTAACCATAACCACCCTTAGAAGCTTTGATATAATGAATGTTTGCTTGAGTGTGTTGACGGTGTACAGGCCTGTCATTTAAAGATGCAATGGGGGAATTATGTGAGCAACTAAATAAACAGATTTCTCAATGATCAATTTCACCTTGAAGAAGATAAAAACAAACACAGTGTAAACAAAGCCACTGATGGCCTGGTTGACAGTTTCAATGGGAGGGGTCATACTGAAAATGGATTTATGCCCCTTTTAACTTCCAGTAATGCTCAACTGACAAACTTGGTGGCCCTGTGGTAAATGACCAGCCCTTTTGACTGTTTGTTTGTCTTCTGGGAAACAACGCTCTTCTTGCACTGAATGCGTGGGCACTAACTTACAACATTCGCTTGCAAAGATTTGGAAATGACACTGCGATTGTTTTTGTGGTAACTCAGAATGAAAACACAAAGGCGCTATATAAATTGTATTTAATGATCTTGATATTGCACGCTATGTTTGAGTCCTACCATATGTTACATTTACGTTTTATTCCTCTGAGACTCATCCAGTTTTTGTCTTCGTTTCAGGGCGACAGTATATGCCACATAAAGTTATATATGTCATCTGAAAGCGGGGGAACTGGAGATTCATTTGAGATGCAGCTCAGCACTGTGCGTCAAATTTTTCTAGTCATATATCTGTAATAAATATTGTGTTTTGGTTGAGCACCTATTAAAATTGTTAAAGTTCAGAGAGTATAGGGGCTTAGACCATTATGATGGAAGCATATCATGGCCATTACACTCAATTATGTCTCGTAAGTTGTTGCAGCATTATTTGGGTTGACACTACTTGTTACAGTTTCAGTGCTAAATGTGAGCATTTATTACCACTCCATAATTATAAAAAAAGTCCAAAACCCCTCTTAAATACCACAGCAAGACACCAAGACCTTGAGGAACACCACAGAAGAATCAGGAAGTGCTAGTGACCCGCCGGATCTTATTTAATATATTGCATAATATGTTTCAACATATATCAATTTTTGCAGAGTCGGGTGGTTGACATTTTGCACGTCTCCCAGTGTGAGCGATGACAGGCAGCTTAGTGTTGTTGAATGTCTCAGTCTTACAGCCTGGGGGAACCTCTGAACCCCTACATTGTGGTGAAATGAGTTAAAGGCAAAGTGGGGTGAACCTCATATTCCAAGGTGAAAGGGCTCATTGGAGCAGCAGCGAGGGTGCTAATGTGTTTGGGGTAGAAAGAGACGTCGACGGGGGACTGGGTCGTCATATGAAACCTACCCTCTGCGTGCTGACAAGTGAAACCTGAAGTGCCGATTCATTTTAGTCACAATCACATGAACACTTCACACAGAGTGAAAAAGAAAGAAAGAAGAGAGTTAGCATGAGTCAAGAAGACTGTTAAAGTTTCCACTACAGAGGGGACAAGTGTACACACTCCTCCTCCAGTTCATATTCTGCGTGTTATTGCACAGTATGTGCGTTTGGAGCAAACTCCTTCCTGATAAAGCTTGCTCAGACGTCTGGGTTTCGGCGTTCCGATGGAAAACCATGAAGCCTGCGCTGAACCACAGGCTCCCTTTCTTCCCGGCCTAAGAGCTCCTCCCAGCTGCGCTCCACCTGACGGGTTTTCCTTCTCCTCAGCGTCCAGACGGACCACGCCAAGAGCCAGACTGGAGCACAAACACAGGCAGGAGAGTAAAGCTTGGCAGGTGTATAGAGAGACAGCAGGGTGGAGGGAAAATGAAGGGAGGACAGGTTCGGTTGGGGCTGACTTGAATTGTATTTGAGTGTGGGAGGGGGGCGAGGCAGGTAGAGAGAGAGAGGGGTGAAGAAACTGAAGCTGCTTGCTGTTGTGGGTATGAGGGAAAAGAGAGAGAGGGAAACCCAGACACAAACATAAACACTGGCTAGCACTTCAATGATTCCTCTCTCTGGCTCTCTGCCTCGCCCCCTCGCCTCCCCCCTCACTGGCCAAGCATAAACAAATATAACATGGAAAGCATCAGACAGGCCCCATACATCTCAGAGAAACGGCAGTCTGAAGTGAATGAGAAAAGGGAAAAATTGTCATGGTGAGTTTTGTCGTTTCCATCCTATAAAAAGACCAATTGGATTAGGCGGCCAGACTGTCACTGCCTCTCCTCCAACATCCAAATCACATCAGCTGTAAACTCAAGTGGCCACTGAGAAATGTCATCCTGTCAGACGTCTGTCTGTCCCTCTAAAATCATAAACCTGAAATAGAAATGAGAAAACAGCAAGACAGTCTCATATTTCACCTCCATGACTGACACAGACACATAAACGCTCACACACACTTGAACCTCTGAGGGTCATCTTTTGATGACCAGAGGGAGGAGAGCATGAAGGAGGGGTGTGACTGATAGACACCAGACACAGAAAACTGACAATAACCATGTCCCTTACCACACACACTCAAATACACACTCACACACACATGGTTCAAAAATAATGTTAACACACACACACACACACACACACACACACACACACACACACACACACACACACACACACTAGGTGCTTGGCTCTCTCCTTCGAAAGACACAATGTCACAGATTACTGCGGCTCCTTGGTCTGGCTGGTAATGACATCATGCCTGGGTCTGCTCCCAGAGATCCCTGCTGCTGGCACACAGCCAGCCCTACATCTGCATCGAGCCCTACACACACACACACACACACACACACACACACACACACACACACACCAAACCACGCCACAACGTTAAGACCCAGCCAGTTGCTCTCACTCTCTTGCATTGTCTTTGTGAGAATAAAGTGAAGATGGCTGCTGGTTGTGTCAAAACAATGTGAGTAGTAAGTGTAAATATACTGTGCTAAACTTCCCTCCATCTAACCAGTGTCTAGATATCCCTCCTCGCCTGCGGCGAAACTCCGCTGGATGATGTGATTTACGTCATCTAGCGGAGTAGTTTTGCTGAAACTACAGGCTGTACTTCCACATTTTTATTGCCCGCCACCCATGCCGCCATTGCGGACACAAAGAGTAAAGTCCATTTAGTTTTAAACCCAAATGCAGGCAGTGACCTTCTCCTTCTTTTGAGCAGCAGTCCCCAACAGCCAGCACACTACTGCATTAAAAAGGGAGAGATGTGTCAATTAACTCACCTGGTACTACTCATGAGCCGTTCCCCCACACCTCTCCCTGCAGCTGAGTACTAACCACGCCCACCTCCACAGTGGCATCTTACATCATATATATATCACTTTGCCACACTTAATCATAACTCTCGTTACCTGCACATAAGGTGCGTGATATTAAATAGCTTCCAAATTTAACACATGTAAACGATATATGAATGTAGTTAACATTAAATTATGTAGATGCGAAATAATGAACAGAGAAAAACAAGACAATCTACTGGATACGTCCTCACGAAAATAAATCTCATCTTGCACTACGAAATGGTAAAACTAGGCAGTGCTGATGGAATATATATCAAGAGTATGTTGCTGTAATGCCTATTGTGCCTGTGTTTTTAGAAACATACTTTAATCCTATGTTTAGCTGTAATAGTGAGAGTTTGTGAACAGGAAGTGGGCAATGTACTGTTTCCTGCACAGTGAAAACAAAGGCTGAAAAAACGAGATCAAATGGTAACACTAGGCAGCACTGATCGAATATAATACAAGGGTTGTCTATGTTTAGCCTACTGTTAAACTTGCTGGCCTCCATTGTTTCAAACACATGTATTCGCATTACATCACCCACCAAAGCACGTATTTATTGGTCTTGTGCGGCGCAGTGCATACTGGTAGTTGTAGGTTTTCTCCCTCTTGAGCAAAAGCATCCTTTTCCTCTGTTCTCTTTGATTCTGTAGCACCAATCTCAAAAGCATTTGCACCCCTCTACCTCATAGACATCCTAGCTTCATTAATACGCCATCTGTTCAGCAGTGAAATACTAATTTAACTCCTGGTTACTTTAGAGCTGTAGTGAATTTTGCACTCTTTCACTTCCTCTAATGTTTTTTGTTTGTTTGTTTTACCAAAACTTTAAGGCCTCAAATAAAGTTGTAATCTCACACACCCTCACACATGTAGCCGCAGCCTCATTAAAAGCAGCAAGCTGACTAAACTGTGCAACCCAAAATGGAAGAGCAATATTTTTTCTTTTTTCATTTGCTTCCAAGCATGACTTTGTCTTGACTTGTCTCCAAGTGCAGTGCAGACTGTGGTGCAGGAGATGACATTTTTGTCAACAAAATAAAAATAAAAATGTGAAAGGTTAAAGAGTGTTAATTAAACTGCATATTAAAAGAAATAGTTTGACATCTCTTGCCATCTTGACAACTTAGATGAGAAGACTGATAACATCTTCATGTCTATTAGGTAAATATGAAGCTACATATTTAGCATGTTAGCTTAGCTTAGCATAAAGACAGAAAACAGGGGGGAACAGCTAGCCTGGATCTGTCCAAAGAAAACTAAACCTACAACCAGCACCTCTAAAGCTCATTAACTGACATGTTATATCTTGTTTGTTTACAGAAAAAAACCTAAAGTGTAAAAATGACATGTTTGGTTTTACGAGGCGCTGACTGTCACCGTGAGTCACTGTTTTTGACCAAGAAATAGTCCGATACATAACGTCCCGTAAAACCTCAGTGTGTATGATTAATCAAAAATGATGTTACATGTTAATTAGTGAACTTTAAAGGTGCTGGTTGGTGGATTTTGTTACATTTGCTTACATTTGTAAAGAGCAAGGCTGGTTGTTTTCATCTGATTATGGTCTTCATGCTAAACTAGGCTAACCTACATCTGGCTGTGGCTTCTTACAGAAGCTTTTATCACACAGAGAGACTGGTATCAGTCTTCTCATCTTACTCTCTAACTGTAAAGCCATAAAGGCCTTGAAGCTGTCCAACACAGCTTTAATTTGGCCTCTGTCTTTGCATTGAAGTAGATTCCCATTTTTCCTTTGTTAATCACTTCTTTACATTTGGCGTAGAGGAATGGATATGATGTGTTTTTGTGTAAGTGGGTGCTGTAACCAGAGACAGATCAATGTGCTGCTCCACCAGACGGTTAGAGTTGACCTGTGATGCCAAAATGCTTGAAGACTCTCAAACACTCTTTGCTGCCAAGCCAGTCCCAGCGGTTAAAACATAAACAGCCTCTGCCAGCCTCTGCCAACTGCTGCCTTAAAGGCCAAAGGTACTTATGAGGACGGTAAGTAATGCTGCAATCATGCAACAAAACCAATGTTAGGTTAAAAGCAGGCAGGACGTGAGAGTTGGTTAAAAACAAGAGCACTGTGGGGTAGAAATGAGAGTCCGACGCTAACAGGGTTTGTAATCCTCTCCTGTTGATCTTCAATCATATGTCTCCTGCCTCTTTTAAGAAGTCTTTCCACCCAATAATTTACTGTCCGTTTGTTCTACATCTACAAAAAAGGGCAGTGAACCACGCAGATACAAGGTTCACACACACTGTGGAAGTGTATGAGACGCTCCGCATGGGGCCCTGATTCTCACAATACCACACAGGCAGACATAACAAACATTTGGTGTGTGTCTCGTGCACACGTCTGTGCGTGCTTCCTACAGTAGTCAGCCTAAAACTGTCGCTGCTGAGCGTGCATCTTTGTGTAATTGTATGTGAGTTTGTCCGTGTGTGTGTGTGAGTGTGTTAATACTGGTGTGAGCGGATCATACCAGTGGGGTCAACCTGTGCCAGCTGCTTGGAGCTGATGGAGTGAGCCACACACATGCTGATCTGTGACCTTAAGACAGAGGAGAGGAGAGGAGGGAGTGAGGAAAGGAAGAAGGAAGAGGAAAGAGGAAAAGGAGCAGCACACTAGCTTCCCTCTTGTAAAGGTCAATTTGATCTTAAGCTGCTGCAGACGCTGATACACATCAAACTACACTGAATGCTTATGACTGAGCTCCTAAGACTCACTGCTTTAAATCTGATATTCACCAGTAGTAGTTTGCTTTTTCACTTTTTCGCCTAAATTTTATGCATCTAAAAGTTGTTTGTTTTCAGCTCAAAGAAAGTCTCTGGTAATTCCTGGTTATAAGACAAATAGGCAGAGAGCACAAAGTAGCTTCTACTTATGAGCCAATACGTAATGAAACCAATAAATGGGTTTAAAGTGTTTTTAAAATATGATTGTATTATTGATTTTTCACCTGTTTTAATAATTGAAAATAAAACAACCTGAAAAAAAAAGATCCATACTGCAAACTTTTAAGTTAGAATCCTCAAGACTTTTATGAAATCAGACCCTATATTTGGTGCAATTTAGGATCTCTATATTCTCAGCTATGCATTTACATTCACTACTTGTCTCTCTATCAAGCAGTTTTCCTTGTTGGTGGTGGAGTCCGCCATCCTTCTGCTGATTTAAATTGCCTTCACACACACAAGTTACAGGAAACAAACATCCAAGTAATCCAGTGTTTCTGCTTGTAATTTTTATCTCATTGTTCACAGCCTCACTCTTAACTGTTTAATCCTCCACAGCTGTATCGGAGCTGTATTAGGTTATTGATAATGCAAACCAAACATTTCTTACTACTTGTTCACATTAAAAACATTCTCATGAAACGTGAGATGGCTTCAAAGGGGCTCTATGTGAAATTCAGATCATTGAAGTTATCTGGACGCAGTTTTCAACATGGCGATGAATCAGCAGCTGGCAGCTGACGGGGCTGCCTCTATAAATAGTGCTAAACAACATCAGCAGCGTTGACAGAGCTAATGATGTTAACCAGGGGGAAACCTAGAGGGTGAGTGCCACGCCTCCGTGATGATGCTGTCCCGATTTTAGCGGTAAATGAAACTTAAGTGAGGCTGTAAGTTTTCTTTCTCCCCCTGCCATTTGCTCCGTGCATGTGTGCTCAGTCACTATTACCAGGTGTCATTATCTGGGTCTTTCAGTTGAGTCATCAGCTGATTCACAATCAACCAGTAGCACAGCGACACACCTTCTCTGTCAGCCCATCATCTTGCTGCTCCTTATTTTAAACATGATTCTTTCTCTGCTGTAGTTTTATGGATTCATAAGCCTCATCTGCCGCAGCAGTCATCAGCCTCAGAGTCAGCAGCCACCACACCAGTGTCTAAACTCCATGAGGGGATTTATCTTGCTGCCACTTAGATGTCCTTCGATCATTAAATATCTCCCACTGGTGTCCAAGCACCAAAGACTTCTGTTAAATCTTCATCAGCACAAACCATCTGTTAATCTGTACACTAATATTCTCTATTAAATATTATCATTCCTTTGCCTCTCTTTAATGAAATGCCGTGTAAACGCAGTGCAAAGCAACAGTGATAAGCTGGATACACACATGCACTTTCAGCTGGACCGGCTTGCGACAACGGACAACGGACAACAGACAAGCTCGCATTACAGCCTTCGGGGAGGTGGTGTGACTTCATTTTCTGCGCAGGATGTTGTTATTCCAGTATATCTTTACATAGCAAATAGTGGTCTGCTACATTAACGCTTTGAAAGTCACATACAGAACCTTTAACTGTGAGGCAGTTACAGGAAAATATTTGTCACTGAGGTTAGCGTGAATCAATCATTCATCAGAATGGCCACAGAATGAGGTTTCATATCGTTTTGGTGATTTTTTGATGAGTCAGGGAACGAGACGATCAACTGACATGTTAACATACCCCTGTTACTGTGTTCTGATATTGCCACGTGTGTAGCAGTGTCAAGTTTATGTAAACCACACTTGCTGGTGCTTTTGGTAACCATGGGTGTCGCCAGATTGATATACAATATATTTATAATGCTGCAAAACGAATACCGAAAATGACAGAGTGATACTGATGCCTTTATTATTCTTCATCAGCTGCTCTTGTTCTTCCATGTGAGCACTACCAGTCTACTCATAATTGACTTCCCCTCCTTTTTGCCCACAGAACATAATACGGCTGAATCTTTTGACTTTCTACTCCGAGCGTATAGAGACTGTAAGTACATACAGTCTATTTTAACATCAAGAGGACTGCGGTCTTCCAGCTCCTAAAGCCCGTAAAGGCCTCACACAGAGAAAGACACCATCTCCCTCCACACGCACACGCACACACACACACACTGTCTCACCACCCACTGCTTAGTGTTTGTTTAATATGGCATTTCAGTATGAGAACAGTATATCCTGCTCCCGTCTTTATAAGGGCACAGCTAATGCAATACTGAGACAAGCCCCCCCTCCCGTCTTTGCAATTACACACACATGCACAACACACACACACACACACACACACACACACACACACACACACTTGTTAGTCCCGTGCCAACGGCTGCTGCCTCTTGGCACCACCCAGGGTTAACGTTGCCCCAACTGAGAAATAGCATCTGCTTCATCTCTCTTTTCTTTCACCCAACCGCTCTCCTCTGAACTCACTAACACCCTCCATCTCTTGTCCAAAAATGCACACATGCTGACACAGACACTCAAACACATGCACGTGCAAACACACACACACATGCTATTGTGCCTGGCACCAGTGCTGGAATCTTGTCTGTCTGTCTGTCTGTCTGTCTGTCTGTCTGTGATGGTGAGAGCGCACAGAGAAGCGCTGAAAGAACAGATTTAGACTTTTGTGTTCTTGGCGTAAGTAGGCCAACTCTTCGAAAGACAAATCCCTGCTTACCGTTGGCCTGGAGTTGTCACCGTGGAGCTGATAAATACTGGAAAAGGAGGTGTTCTGACTATCTGGAAACCCTTGTGTCACCGGTTCACTTGGACAGTTTGTCTCCACAGAACACCTCGGGTCGTTTTTCAGATAATCCTGAGCAGTTGCTAAATTCAACTCATAAACAAACTGTGCCAAACTGATATACTGCTGATATTCTTAACAGACATTAAGATGTGACCGTTGGCAGCAGATGTGTACTATATTTGGTCGACTCTGTAATTTGAAAGCAGGGACACAGAGGTTTGTCTTACTTTTACAAACACGCTGCTGATCGTCGTTAAAGGAAATTTGGTCTTTTTATAGCTGTGCTAGTCTGTCCATCGGTCTGTTGGTCTGTTTGACGGATTGCCATGAAATACTGAACAGATATTTATGTTCCCCAGAGGATGAACCCTAATGACTCTGATTTTCTAGCGCCACCATTGGGTTGAACTTTTAAGTTATCCAGTACTTTGGTCTATGAACAAGTACCTGCTTTGTAGCTTCAGCTGTACTTTGCGATTGATGCAAATTTTAGCTAACATGCTAAACTAAGATGGTACCATGTTAACATGCTGATTACAGCATTTAGCTCAAAACACAGCAGTGCCTAAGTAAAACCTAACAGAGCTGCTGACATGGCTGCATGCTCCAGTCTCATTTTTGTATGGGTTTCGGGGATCTGGCAAATAAATAACACTAATTATATTATAATAGTAATATTATAATATGTCATTTTTCTCTTGTCTTTTTCTGCCTTAGGTTGAAGCTATTTTTTACTCTCCTATCTGCACATTATAAAAATTACAAAATAAGAATGAAATAAGAAATATAATTTACTTGTCTTACAACGGTGATAGTGCACTCTGTAACAACAAACAGGAATCAGAGAGCAGTCTTTCATGAGCTCATGATAGAAAAAGGAAGTAAACAATGCAGCCTCTGGCTCAGAAACATGACAAGCTAGAATGCCGACAGTTTGCTAAAATTAAACAGCCCAGTCAGAAGAGGAAAATGTTGGCATTGTACGTTTCTGCAAACCATGGGTACATTACCTTTGTGATGTAGTTCTGATTACATACATACGAGCTGACTTTGTCATTAAAAGGTGGAGGCGATGGCGGATGGTGTTAGACCTAGGTGAAACGGCTGCCAAGCTGCAGACCACTGAGTTGTTTTTTTGCGAGACATCGGCTGCGTTTCCGGTGTCAACTGTGTCACCAAAATTGGGTATTTTAAGCTAAGATATTATCTTTTTTCTAACTATAACCAAGAAGTTCTTGTGCCTAAACGTAACCACACATTAACGACAGCAGTGTTTAAATGTAAAGAAGCAAAACAACCACATAACGTACAAATGTTACATATCCGTGGCTTACAAAAACACACGTAGCCAACAATTATTCTGGTGACTTTGTTGAAAACAACAACAAAAAAACTGCTTCCACTACATTACAATATAGAATACAGATATTGCAATAGTGACTCATACAGAAAAATAACATGATGACAAAACAATGAGCATTACTCATATGTAAGTGTGGTGGTGCTGGAAGAATATTGCCTGGGGGATCTAATGTTTTTGGTTGTTTTTTCATGTGTCACGGATGCTGCTTTTGGCCGTTCTCCCGTTGCGTCCTACGCAGGCATATTCAGAAAGAGACACTCGGGGGCAGAGGGGACGTCTGGAGCTGAATAAAGTAACAGCAGCTTTGCAGAAGAGAAAGTGAATGACGGAAAAACTTCAAACACAGAGAGGAGGCAGACAGAAAGCAAATGTCCAGTGAAGCATAAAAAAACAGACAAGAATGTTTTTGATTTTGCATATGGGCGTGAAAACAGCAAGTCTAAAATACTGAGAATCATGAAAATACTGTATGTGTTGTTCTTTCCTTTTACAGAGCTTACTGACTTCATCAGAGGATAAAGATAGAGAGAAGGGGGTAACCCTGTCTGACTAAGAGAAACAATGCTGAGAGTGGAGATAACGCTGTTGGCTGTTTGGTTTCTCCGGAAGACCAGTCATGCCTGAAAGACAGCCAGTTGCAACACTAGAAAATAACAGATTCTAACACAGATTTCTTTATAAACACACAAGGGAAGTAGCACAGGGATTTCTGAGTAGAACACACATTCAGCTGAGATTTACTGGTGCAACAATTGTATGAAAAGGCCTCATTGTGCATCAGAAGCATCCAAAATTGTACAAAATGCCAAAACTGAAAGGGCAT
Source organism: Cephalopholis sonnerati (assembly GCA_019142605.1). Lineage (NCBI taxonomy): Eukaryota > Metazoa > Chordata > Actinopteri > Perciformes > Serranidae > Cephalopholis > Cephalopholis sonnerati. The sequence continues at coordinate 10,277,969 of JAGQAX010000006.1, forward strand.
CCCAGCAGCTTAGCGATTATCACACTGTGCTTAGTTTCTCTGAAAAATCATAAACAATCCGGGCTTACAGCTGACTAGTCTAATGCTAAGGCACGCTATGCTACGCTAACATCCCACAAACACTGGCAAGGCGATTACTGTTCTCTGAAGGCTCGCAGGGGGACAAACGCCCTCACAATGGGACGCTTCACAAGCCTAAGCAGAGCTAAGCCGCATGGCATTTCTAGGATATTTCAAGTCAAATATAATCCAAATTCCTGTTGGCAAGATGTTTGTTAAATCTATTTTTACCAGCACTGAGGGACTGATCTTTGTTTACGTCACACTGTATAATCCCCCCCCCGCTTCACGGGGCTTTCTTGTGGCCAAACCTCTCTCGCCAAAATTGTTGTCTTTAAAAACTCCCATTTATACAGAATGTGTTGGAAAAACTGCTGTAGATCTTCCAACTTCTCTGACACTTTAGCCACATCAATCCAGAGATATTTATTTTACAAGGTAGCTTGTTTTTTGTGTAAGCCAGCACAGTGTAATTCCCGCAGGCGCAATCTGTTTCATTTCTAAACAATGTGAAATTTACAGCCACATTATTATACTATCCAGGAAGATGAGTCTGTTTCTACTACAGGCTGTGGAGAAACTCAATATTTAAAAGGATAGTTCAGATCTTTTGAAGTGGGCTTGTATGAGGTATTTATCCATAGATTGTGTATTACATACAGTAAGTGTCAGTCACCACTCTCCCAGTTTGGAGAAGAAGGCTGGAGTCCAACATGGAAGCTAAGAAAAAACAAACAAACCATCAGACAGCAATTTCTGACAGGAAAATGAAGCTGTCATATCGCTGTCTTCCAAGCCAGACTCAGCTGAGAGAAACAGTGATTTAACATTGCTGAACACAGGAGCTGCTGCTCAACTGCTGCCTGGATCAGTCATTTTGATTGTGTTATTGTGTGACCTGAAGGTTAGTTAAGATACACCAAAGTCACACAATAACAAAAAACTAACAAACGGATAGAGGCAACAGTAGATCAGAGGCTCCAAAGTTCAGCAATGTTAAATCACTGTTTTTCACTGGAGTCTGAGAGCACAGACGGAGATCTGAAGAATGGGCTGTCTGACAGAAAGGTAAAGTGTTGAAAATATTCTTAACACTCTCAGCATACACCTAAACTGATATTCATTTTTAAACGTGAGAGTTTTTTTTGTGTGTAAAATACATTTCGTTGCTGACAACCCGCTCTCACTCTGAAGTCGTGAAAATCTGGTGCTTAGGCAGTGACTTGCAGTGTCAGACACCAAAGATAAAAGACGTCCTTTAACGTTGCCGTTAACGGCGCCTGGCAACGTCAAAGGAAAACGCGGCAGGACAAGAATAAAATTTCAGGCGGCGAAAGTCCAAGTGGGGCAGACGGGACGGGTGGTGGATGGGGATGGGTCCAGCAAAAACAAAGAGCGTTGCTTGCATCCCGGTAAGATTATACAGCCAAACCCTGTTCTAACCTAACCGCAAGTTTTGTTGGCTAATCCCAACCACGTGCATTAGTTGCCGAAGGAAAAAAAAAGTAAATTCTCAGTGTTTTACCGATGTAGTGAGTTTATTTTGAAAGAGACTGAGTGTTAACTGTTACATTTCCTGTGAAAACAGAAGTGTATTTTGAAAGAAGACAATGCATGTAACAGGCAGAACTTGACACAGTGTCCCAGAACGTCAACAACCAATGCACCCAGAGTACCATTAAAACCTTTAACACCTTTAAAACACTCAAATCTGTGGGATTTTTACAAATAAAACAAGCAAACAAGACAAGAAAATCCCTCTCTCCTCTGCTGCTGGCACAGGAGCTCATCAGCACCTCCTCCGTGCCAGGTGCAGTGCACCTTGTTAGGTAATGCAGCACACCTGGGCAGATCTACAATGGAGGGAGAAGGGACAGCAGCACAAAGCACATGCAGATGTCATATGTGGACTGTGGACAGTCCATGATCAAATGTGTATATGTGACAAGGTTGGAGTGAGAATGTGTTGTTGCTGACCCTTCCATAGCAGCACATTGCTCAGCATCCTTGTCAGACTCCAGCCTGCTTCTCCAAACCGGGGGCATGCCCGATAAGCACTGCATAAACCAAACTTCAAAAAATCCAGACTATCCCTTTAAGTTCTGGGCTACACTATAACACCAACTTTAAGAATTCCTTACATGAAATTTGAGGATTAAGAGGCCGCTCAGCACACTACAACATGTAAATATTGTACTTGATCTGCAATGCAAAGCATATCTAAAGTGGATCACCTTTTCTGCAATTACAGTGCTTCTGATAATCCAAACAGCCATGTTCAGCTGTGTTCTGTTAAGCCTCTCAGCCCAGATTGTAGGTCAAACAAAAATACTGGAGATTTAGGTGGAGTGCGGCCATACGTCACGATAAGGATCATGTTCGCCGTACTCTGATTTACTCCTAAAACCTCTATTTGTTTATAATAATCCATCCATGTGATGTATTCAGGCCGCTAAACCGTAGCCGTTCTGTCTTTGGGGCTAAATGGGGTAATTTGTTTTGTTTTAATAAAGCAGGTGTTTTTCTTGGATCACATTGTCAAGGAGCAAATTGCTTTCTAATCACATCACATATGGAAAGTCCAGATGATGGCGGACAGAGCGCAGCGCTGCATCACTGCTGACCCAGTGTGCAGCATGAGCCCCCGCTCTGACACTCACACAACTCCACACGTGAGGATCAACACGGCTCTGTTTTCTTTGCAAAGCAAAACATGTCACTTCATTTGCCCCAGTTTAGCCCCTAATCACAGTGACGGACAGGAGAGAGGGGAGGCTCTGTGACGGCGAGCAGCAGTGAACTTTACTGCAAGTCGACAAGTAGACTCTCCGCTCACTTGGACTTTTTTTTGGTTTGGAATCACAGATCAGCTGGTTTACATCCAACACACACACAGATAGGAGCAGACATAATGTATCGGTTATTATGAGGAGTTCTGAGTAAATTTCCGCACAATTGTACCGCACAGTAGAGTAAAAGGTTGCCAAAATAAAGACAGAGAATAACATAAAAAGGGAACACATCGTGCCCGTTCTGCTGAACAATGCTCCACAAACGTGCGCTCACACAGCAGCTCAAACAGTAAAAGCAGTCTTCAGGAAAGAGGCAGGCAGCAGAAGGGGGCCTGTGTGACCATTCAAACGAGCAGCGTGTGGCTGTGGGCCTAGAACAGCCAGCAGTACATTTCCATAACAGGAAAGGTCAGTGTTGTGGCTCCAGGGGCTTTAGAGACGCTAACACAATCCATACTGGGAGCTCTCAGTCTCTGCTACTCTACCTGTTGGCTGGACTCCATTTGGTGCTATATATTACGCGCTGTATTGTATATCATCAGTCTAAGCCTGACAAATTTGTGTTATATTATATATAGCACAAAATATCCTATAGGGATTTTGTCCTCATAAAGTTTCTGTATCTTCAAAATAGAGTAAAGTGAGAAACGATTTGTAAGACAACTCAGTAACCAAATCTTAATGCCAGCAATAATCCTCCAATTACAAGCAGAAAACTTAACTCTTAACAGCACTGCCAAAATTGAAAAATGATTTCGTATCTTCTGCTGTGAGGGATGAAGAGAAATCCTGGCCTTGCAGAAGTATTTACACAAGTGTGAGATTTAACTCCAGGTCTTTAACAATGTGTTGCAAGAGCACAGAGAAATGTAGAGGTTTAATGTGAGTTTTTACTCAAATACCATAGTTTTACTTTCCATAACAATTTTAAAAATAAGTTGAGAATTTTTTTGTCTTTAACTTTTTACTCCACTGCATAAATTTAATAGTAATAATTATAGTAGTAATACAGACTTAAATATTACACACAAAACATATCATCATCTTTTAAACATGATAAATATGATGCATTTTTTCATAGATTTAACTGTCAACCAGTATAACTAATTTAGCTCAATTAAAATACAGCTTAAACATCATAATCCAATAATACATTATGATATAATAATAATACAAGGGACAATTCTGCATAATGATTTTTGTTTTTTACTTTACTTCTATGATACTGCTGTATATACTGTATACATTTATTTGATTGCAGGACTTTAACTTGTAATTGAATATTTTTTTAAATAGAATTTTATATTAATTATGTCTATTGCTTCTTTTATATTGTTATTAATAAAACATAATCAAAAATTACTTAAAATCTTTACCATTCTGAATATATTAAAATGTGACCCCTTAAAAATCACCTACATTTTGATTAGTAACTGTAATTTAATTACATATTTATACATTTTCTCAGGAACTGTAACTGATTACAATTACATTTATGCACCCAGTGTGGCTACACATTTTGAGAAATGAACACCTGTCTTAATTAGACACCTGGGCTGTTGCCAAGCGCTCCTTTTACCTTTTTTAAATTAAAAATTGAATTAATTATTTTTTATAGAAGTTCTTCTGATGTGTAAAAGTGGTTGTTGGCTACCTCAAATTATGTGTCCATTACTTGATTATCCTTGATTATTCTTTAAGTCTGTAAGGCTCCTCAGATCAAAAGAATTAAAGCAGTTTCTCATAAAAATGAATCCAAGTTGTGCGTATTGTTTTAACAGGATTAAGTGGTGTTGTGTCGGCATGCTCGGAGCCTCGAGTGTTGTAACTCTCACCCTCTGATGCGCTGTCTGTCAGACTTTGATCAAATAAATGATTCATAACTGATGTCGGTGAAGGTTCTCAGTCATCCAGGTCATGGTAGTGCTAAGTGCTAATCGTAGGCAACTGGACTTGCTTGAGCAAGCAAGTCCAGTTGCCTACGATTAGCACTTAGGATTCATAGCTGATATATTATCTGAAACCTAATTTATAAACATGTAATATTTATACTGGTTTCAATCAACAATTTCACTGTATTTCCCAGTCTTTGCTGAGTAACAGCTTTCTGTGAAAGGGATTAAAGGCCTGTCATATACACATACATATAATATAATGTACAGCCATGTAAGCAAGCTGTCGTTCCACGTCTTCTTTTTCCACAATCTGCAAAATAATGCATATTTATGTCTTTATTTTAGACAGTACAGCAGAAAGAGAGAAAGAGGCTTTAATTTTGTGGGTTAGTTTGTGTAATAAAAAAAGACAGAAACATAAAGTATGTATGTGTTGTGTGTGTGTGTGTGTGTGTGTGTAGCTGCGGTTGGCTGTGCGCTCTGACGTACAGTGTTTGAAGTTGTGTTCCATACAAAACAACAGTAGAGGAAGTTGAAACAGCTTCTGGTCTTTCTCTTGGACCAGGCCTCGGGGCCTCAGGGGGCCCATAGGAATAAAACACTCCTTAGCACAGCCTCATATACCTCAACACCTGCAGCACACAAAAGCCCTCTGTGAGTGAAACGGTCCCTCAAAAGTCAGAAACGCTCATGTACGACAAGGAAACAGGGGATGTTGGGTAACAGTGTGTCTTTGGTAATAAGAAAAAACACAGAGATGTGATTTTCTTTTTTACTCTACAATAGATTAAAGCCAATAGACTGGCATATAACATAAGTATCTGATGGTTTTACTGGAGTACTTGCTTAAAGCAATTATTGTTTTTGGATGTTTTTATCCCTTTGTTTTCTTTCAGTCTTTTTTTTAATACGAAGTTGAAATTCAGCTCTTTTCTTTTTGGACAGAGGTGCTCTTGAATTCTTTAAAACTGTTATACAAAATACAATAAATGTGTTTTTAATTATCATTGTAAGAACTTTATTACATAGATAAATAAAATCTATGCACCTCGCTTACGTCGTAGTCCCGTCACACCTCCTCTTTCCGACCCGCAGTATTTTCCCATGGGGTCCTGCGCTCTCAGGACTGAAATTGAAATAATATTGACATTGGAGTGGCTGAAAAGACACAACATAGCTAATAGATATAATTATCTGACATAATTATCTCCAATAATAACAACAGATAATACCCTTCTGTCTGAGCGCATGTTTGTTGTTGTGTCTAAAGGGATCCTCCCTGGAAAGATGGGCAGTGCCACGTCTCCACCCGCCGAACCCAGCCAGGCCTCACCTTGTGTGGGTGTGGGAGAGTCAGATTGCAGCCTGTCAGGAGCAGGTAAGGCTGAGGTTTGAGGTCGGCCGCTGCGTGGGTGAATTCCCCTTTTGGCATGAGCATCTGTCGACTCTGCTCTTTGGAAACTGTGGAGTGTTCACCTTGTCAGAGCCCGAGAGCAAACCTAGGAAACCCAAAACAAAAACAGCAGTGGGTAAAAGTACGCATAACCCGCTGCACGGCAAGATTTTAATAACATTTAGTTGAACTCATTAATTTAAGAAATCGTTATGACAGCGCTGGAGTCCAGAGAGTGATTTCTCAGTCTGGTCCAGCAGACTGGAGTCCATTTACCTAATTAAAAAAACAAACCAGCGGCCTCTGTGGCTCTTGTGTTTACTGCTGTGTGATGGAGGGCATAAAACACAAGCAGCAGTAGAAATGCAAATAGGCGGCAGGGTGACATAGAAAAGCTGGAGGAAAAGCGGCAGAGGACAAAGAAAGGAGAAATGAACTGAGGACGGAGGAGTCGCCTGTTGAAGGCCTCAGACGTAGATTCATTTGTTAACTTATGTATTTGTATTTCATGTTAAAGAAATAGTTCTAGATTTTGGGAAATACTCCTATTTGCATTCTTGCTGGGAGTTAGATGGGAATATCCAGTAGTCAGTTAGCTTAGCTTAGCACAAACACGACAAACGGGGGAACAGAGGCAACAAATTCAGCCTACCAGCACCTAAAGCTCAATAATTAACATGTTATATCTCATCTGTTTGAAGTGGAAATAGACACGCTTTGTAATCATGAAGTAAATGTTGAATGCATTGGTACTAGCTATAGAATAATGATACTGCCAGAATTTAGGTTGGTTTGGTTCCCTAAGCCTCGCTTTCACCGAGAACAATCTCCCGGAAAATGAATGCTCAATTTACAGCACAAAGGAAGTGTGCCAACTGTAGTGCAACCAAAACAGGAAGAGGACAGTGCTTTTGTTTTCCCGGTGGCTATCAGTAGCTATACCCAGTAACCAAAAGTATCAATGTAATTTTTTCGTTACTTAGTGGAAACTCTACCCGGCAAAAGAAGAAGAGCCCTGGGGCAAATAATAACTCTAATAGTTGGTTTAATCTGTACAAAAATCAAAGTGTAATATCACTAAGCTATGCCTTTATAGGAGGTCATGCGCCAGACTAACAACATGTTCTCATCCCAACTTGTCAAATACCGCCACTATGTCAGAGGTCCTACACGTCAAAATATGACATGCTAGGCACCCACATGCGTCAGTGTTGGATGTTTGGGGACAATGTGTCAATATATGCTGTTGTATGCATCGTGTCTTTTCACACTAAACTTTAGTTTTTACAGGCAATGTTTTTGCTCCTTAAAAGCATACAGTCTCTATTCAAAATAAACATAGATCGTAGCTAAAACAATTTGTTTTTGAGTTTATTTCCTTAAGTTTAGGCAATAAAAGCACATGGTCAAAAAGAAAAAAACCTAAAAATAAGTATGGTTGATACATCGTAATGCCATGTAATGTGACATATTCCACTAGCACAGTATGCTACATATACTAGCACATTAAGTTCTTATTAAAATAGCTCACACGGGAAATTAACAACAGGCTCCTAGGTGAAAGTCCAGAGTTTTTTGACCCATCCACCCATCCTCCCACCTGCCCTATACGGACTCTCTCACTCTTTTTACTACGTTTTTTGCCTGCTGTGTCAATCACCGCCCAGTGCATAGCATACCGCTGCGAAGACTGCCCTTGTGCAACGGTGTCTGATGCCGACGGTGGTATTCGATGAGTTGGGTTGTTGCCTGCTGCGTCAGAAACAGCCGCCGCCCGGTGCGTATCATACACTGCGAAGGGTGTCACTACATCAGTATCTGACTCCAAGATCCACCAACAAAGCGGTAGTATTTGATGAGTTGGAAATGAGAATGGGCTGGACTATTCCTCACTGGGCTTTTTCTCCCTGGTCCCCGCCACCATAGTCCATAATTGTCCAGTGGGCTACATAACCTTCTTTAAAATGGTCAATGTTTGTTTGTTTACCCCTGTTTCTAGCCTTTATGCTAAGCTTCTGGCCCTAGCTTCATATTCAGCACACAGACATCAAAGTGGTATCGATCTTCTCATCTTCTACTCAGCAAGAAAGTGAGTCAGAGCGAAAACATGTCAAACTATTGCTTTATTTTTTTTTTTTTTCCAGTGCAAATTGATGTTCAAGGAGAAGAGAGGGACCAGGATGTGGACAGAGAGGAGGAACAAAGCAACAACTTTGGCAGGAAGGGGAATGCAAAAACAGATGGGAGAGGATCGTGAGAGTGGATGGTGAAGGAGAGAAGTGAGATCAGGCTACGTGATGAGGGAGGGAGGACAAGGAGATGATGCAGCAGTAAGTACAGCAGTAGATAAAAGCTGCAGGGGAGATGATCTGAGCGTGTCTTTATTCCAGTAAGAGGCCCACAGCATCGCCTGATGACTCACCTGCCGTAAGACTGCATCACCCACAGTATGAGATCATCAGGTTAATCTCCCCCCCGACAGGCACGGCAGCTTAGGCAGACTGACAGACAGACAGACAGACAGACATAGTGAAAACAACTGACACACACACTCACTCAGGAAAAACATTATGGTTTTAACATGCTGATCCACTTGGGCAGCATCAACCCATTATCATAATATCAGCCACGCTAAACATTACCTGCATTAATTATTAAAGACATAATGATGGCTAACACCAACCCCACCTTAATTCACTGTAATACGCTGACATCCATTATTATATAAATGGATCTGAAGGAAGAGCAGAAAATCGTTATGTTTGTCTTGGCCTTGAAAGAATCCACTCCTCCAAACTTAATCCTATTTTCCACCATTTTTATACAGACAGTCAATATTATGGACGTAAAACACACACACTCCCATACATGTGTAAATCACTCGGTTACGGTGCAGCTCCAGATGTGCTCGCTTGTCCTTGAGTCCTGGGAGGAATAATGAAGAGTCGTCACCTCCCATAAAAGATAGACCGAGTGACTAAGAGACAAAGATCAGGAAAGAAGAAGAAAAAATAATCAGTGTAATTCTTTGCACTGCTTCAAACCACTCCATAATGTCGGTCACAGCGTGATCCTCAGGTCATTACAGTGAAATGAACAGGGTCAGAAGTCTAATAGGATTTATAACTATCTTTTACCACAAACTGCATTTAAGGCAATAAGATGAATTATTCATTTGTCTAATCTGGGCTTCTGCTGATCTGTACGAGTTAGAGCGCAGCGCAGAGCACACCGAGTACTTAAGCTGCGGCCCAAACGACACTTTAGTGCTGTGGGACAAGCATTGGGTTACATGGGAGAGGAGAAGCTCACTTCAATTATGTTAGAGGGGGAGAAAGAGGGATAGAGAGCAAGGAGGATGGAATCTGAGGCAGAGGAGCATGTATAAAACCGACATACACTGCAGTTTAATAAATTGAATCGATGTCCAGATGTCTGTCTGATTAATGGTCGACACAACAGAGCTATTCTATTTTTTTATTACGCGTATTACAGTTATGTTGGCCTACATTTGTTCACAGCAGTGTGCGCCAGTGTTTAGAGGTCTTTATCTGTGGTATTATTGATAGTCTGAAACAAGAGTGGGCGCTCTGAAACCAGCTCTGGTTGCGTGTATTTCAGTAAGCCTCAAAGAATTCCACATATTAACCTCACCTACATTTACCCAGAACTGGGGGATACTTTGTCATAATTGTCATTCTTTTACTCAAACATTTTGGGGGATGAGAGCAACAACAGCTGCATGGCTTCCTTCTACAAACACAGGAGTCCTGCCCGGTCCTGTTTCTAGAGCTACTGGCCTGAAAACACCGACCCACAAACCCAGAGTGCAACCCACCCGGAACTAAAGCAAACACCAGATTCCCACTGGGGACATATAAACTAACGTGCGGACGTCCTCCAGGGAACACAAACCAACGTGCACGCATGGAAAGTATTTAACGTCTTTTCATGCCGAGTGCATTTTTCATCCACTGCTACAAAGCCTGAAGAGAAGGGTCATAAAGTCCATCAACGAACTGTGCAGTTGTGGTTGCTATGTGTTTATTTAGTCACACTCCCAGAATGCACAGGGCTTTGGATGCTGCTCAACCAGCCTTAGCATGAACTGTTTCGACTGGGTATGAGCAAGACTCAGGGCAGAGCACGTAACTTCCTGTGCAGTATGAATAAAGTTCACATCTGTTTAACCTTTAAACCCCTGTTACTAACATCTTACTCACCGTCCCATTTCATGTGAAAACTGTCTGATCTAAGATAAGGAAACCATGTTGTTTTTCGTTCATCAGGGTTTGAAAAAAAAGCTTTTGATACAGAAAATACATACAATCACTCCTAACTGTGAAAACAGCGGTTTGTCTGATACTATTTATGGCTGCCATTTTTCCTGTAAAAGCCATTCCACGTATTTAAATTCAGCAGTTATCTCTCTGTACAGTCATTTTATGATGGTAGTGGCAGAGTCCGCCACAGTCAACGGCACTTTAAGGAAAGCATCAGGCTCCTTGATCCTTCTCCTGGTGTCTAACGTCTGGTCTACGGTAGCAACATATAATACTATATAAGAATTCATCATATACATATTTTTAATATATGTACATATTCAAATTTTACTATGGGTATTTCATATATTTTATAAACTTATATCTTCATATATCCAGAGGATGAAAGTACGTGATAATAATACATCACCTTAAAGGCAACATATATGGCTCTCAATATTTAGGTGTATATGTCATATACATTCGTATGGGATTTTCAATATTCTCTTTCTTTTAAAGATAACAATGATGTGTATACATATCCCTACATTATAGTTTTTAAAACACCAATAGTCTTGTGTTTTGTTCAGTTAAAATATTCTAATCTCACTATAAATCTGGCATCTGTTTTTTTTTTTTTTTTTTTTAATTGGAAGAATGAGAGTGAGAACAATGAGTTTTGCTTTTGCGTCAGATTAAAAAGTCTCAGGCCACAAAACACCACACACAAACACTTGAAACTGTACTGATCGAACCCTCTTGATTCCACCCCCACACACACAGCCACTTAATGGTTAGTGACTCACCACAGTGGCCTCAGACCAACATATACCATTCAACAGAAACTACGAATCATAGGCGAGCAAAGTAGTAAACTTCAGCTCAGAGCTCGTTTAATTAAATTTTAAATCAGAAAGGAATTAGAAACTGTTTTTTTTTCTTAAAAAAAAAAACAAAAAAAAGAAAAAGCCAAGTGATCAAATCCCCCTGACTTTCTGAACTAGAAGCACACTGAACTGTAAATGACGTTCTGGCTGTTTTGGTGTGTGAGATTGTGAATTCGTGTGTGACTGAGTGGGCGTGAGACAGCTGGCCCAAAAGTCCAGCAGCAGCAGAAGCAGAGGAAGAAAAGAGAGAATTACCCCGGTTCAGACTCTGATCAGTCACACTAACTCAACACTCTCTGCACCTCTGACGTTTAAACACACAGCTCTGTCTCAGCAAAATCCTCTTTTCGTCCCAGCTGCCAATGCTGAAGCACGGACAGACAGTGCAAGGACATCTTGCACTTCATATTTGAATGTGTTTTAAATAGCAGGATTAAATTCTAGAATTTTTTGGCCTATAAAAGACGCACATGTCACATGCTGTGATGTATTAATGTCACATAATTCACTCAGCTGCTATGTACTGTAATCTGTATCAGGGACAAGGACAGAAGGTTTCACACACACAGACGTAACTTCTGGGAATCAATGTCAGGCAGCAGGGTGCTTTTCCAGTCAGTCAGGTGACCAGCTCTGCTCAGGGATCTCCCGATGGTCATGTGATGCGCTGCTCGCTCACACACTCTCGCCTCTCTCCTCCCCTTTCCCTTTCACTTCTGACAGTACCCCCTCTTTCACCCTGCTGATTTAACACTTGTGCCCACCCTGCTGCCTTGTCAATGAATTTCCCCACAGCTCTTTATGTCTAATGGGGTAAAATCCCCTCTTTTCTCCCTCTTCATCCCTCTACCTCCTCCTCCTCCTCCTCTACGGGGACTTAATCCACTGTCTGTCCCTGCTGGCTCTTTGAATTATTCAGTGGAGCGCTGCTGCTCGCCACAAAGAGCCATCTCTGAGACACTGAGACAGAAAGAGGGCAAATAGCATATAGACAGAGTGATGGTAGAGTAGGAGGGAGGGAGTGGGAGGGTGATAGAGTGATGGCAGCAGATGTCTGACTGGGAGCTTCCCAGGAAACCCCACACTCATCTTCCTCACCCTCCTCTTCCTCCGCTGTGGCAGCCCTAATCGCATAACCCGGGTATATAACTAGCCGTCACGGCAGGTCAACTGGAAATAGAAGACATTCTTGACGCTGAGCTTGACCTGATACAGAAACCAGCAGGGTGCATGCTGTGGAGAGGATCGTGTGTCCTGAGCAGCCATCATGACATAGCAAATCTGCCCACAGCCTCGTGCTGAACTGAACGTCTGCCTGAGGTGGCAATCACAGGGGAACACCACTCATTTCACCTAAGCTCTTATTGCAGTCTGGGGAACACAAGGGAAAAGTTTGGCATTTTGGGTCTTACACGTATTTGCTTTCTTGCCAAGACTTTGACAAGATGATCGATATGACTCTCACGTCTGTATGATAAATATGAAACTACAATCAGGAGAGGGTTAGCTTAGCTTCCTGAAGACTAGAAACAGGGGTAACAGCTAGCCTGGCTCTGCACTAAGGTAACAAAACCTGCCAACCATCACCTCTAAAGCTCTCTAATTAACACGTCTCTGCTCGTTGCCTGGCAATCGCTCCCAGCCAGGAAATAGTCTCGCACATATCCCCGCATAAACAGCCCAGTCGCCAGGAGAAAATGTTGGCGTTGTACATTTCTGCAAACCATGAATACATTACATTTGATATGTCTCACAGCAACATTCTAAAGTGAAGTAGGTGTAATGACATGTATATAAGATTTTGTCACCGTGAGGTGGAGGGGATGGCGCAGGGTATGATACCTACTGACATGACTGCTGCCAAGCTGCAGACCGCTGCTTGAGACAAATGACAACAAATGACAAAACTGCGTGTGAACGGGTTTTTTTTTTTTTAGTGAGACATCGCAGCATTTCCAGCCATGATTGTGTCACCAGAACTGGGTATTTTCCGCCAAAACATCATCCTCTCTGATTCATAATCAAGTGTTTTTTCTGCCTAAACATGACCGCACGTTAACCACAGAAACATAAAGAACGTTTATATAACTGCTTCATAATAATGTAGAAATATCACATATCCGTGGTTTCCAGAAACGCACAGTGCCCACAATTATTCTGGAGATTGGGTCGTGCGTAAAAACAGCAAACTGTCTTTTTTAAACTTCAGTTTTTAAACAAAAAAAGAGTGCGTTAATTAGTGAGCTCAAGAGGCACTGATAGGGGTAATGTGTCACCAGTGCTGGGTAGCGTTACTTTTTAAAAGTAACTTGTAACATCACAACGTTACTGCTGATAAAAAGTAATTTTTTGCCTTACAGCATTACCTACTGACAAAAGTAACACCTTAAGGTACTCTTGTGTCACCAAAAAGAAAACCCCTTTATTATTCCTTGCACATGTTGCTGCTAATATCATCCACAGGATGCACGTCTTCCTTAAAAAGACTCTCCTGACACTGAACAACATCATTCTACGACTCATAATCTGTATCTCTGCAGGCTAATGACAGGAATGACAGACAGCAATATTGCCTTCAAACTACTTTATTAATGCTTTATGTTTGATTACAAAACCTAAGTCATCTCTTCCACTACACAACCAGATACAAGCTAGTTCATTTCTCTTGGGGTGACAGTATTGGCTGAGCTAAAAGCTAGTTGTTGCTGTGTCGGAGCTGTCGCACCGCCATCCCTCTCCTCCCCAACAGGCCTTGCCACCGGTGTTGGGGAGCGGTGCTTAGCTTGGAGATGCTTCTTCAAATTTGAAGTTGAATTCTTTGCAGCTGACAGACACTTATTACCACCCAGGCATAGTTAGCATTTCACTGTGATGTTTTTCGCCGCAAATTCGAAATAATGCAAATACTTCCACAATGTAAAGGCTGCCCTCGCCACTATCCCTCGCTGAATTACTCTGGAGGCACACAAGTAACAGATTACGTATTTAAAAACATAACTAAGTAACAGATTACCTGACATGCAGAACAAATGCATTATGTTACTAGTTACAACAAAAAACTAACACTGTTTTTGACCTTCGGACTGAGCTGCTGTACCTGTTTCCAGTCTACGCTATGCTAAGCTAAGTGGCTGCTGGCTACAGATAAACAGGTGGTGTTGATCTTGTCATGTAACTCCCTGCAAGAAGGTAAAAAAAAGCCCTTATACCAAGATGTCAAACTATTGCACTGAATTTTAAACTTTTCATCATCTTCTGAACGTCTCTCATGATGTCACCCAGTGTTTTTTTTTTCAATAGTGCCATGCAATATCTACTGAACAGAGTATTCTTATTGCTGGTGACATAATACAGCTTTATAAAAAGCTCTTTCATGCTCGAGTAAGTGTGTACTGATCGAAACCACTGAATCATCCTCAGATGTGGACACCTCAGCTTGCTGCGGAGGTCTGAAATGACTTATCATGATGAAGCAGAGGGAGCAAAACCGGCAGAGGATATTCAGATTAGATTTAGTAGATATTTGGATCCAACAAAATCTCCAGAGGTTGTGAAATTACTGAGATATATTAAAGCTAAATTCTAGATACAGTAGGAACAATTATAAATCATTTAGCTGAGTCTCTACATTACTCACTGAATGGAGTGTAGAGGAGTAATGGATGGGATTTCACAGATTATGATGAATTGAGAACAGCCACATTCTCAGGCTAACACAGCAGCAGGCCATCTGGATACAGCAGAGGTCATGAATTATGACAGGGATTATTTGGAAGCTGTCGTTCCTTCTTATAAACTTGATTCTGTTGAAGTGTCGAATCCAAAACCAGAAGATACACTCACTTCCTGCAGGTGTTTTCCCAAATAACCTCTCTGAGTGTCCGTGAAGACACTCAGGACTTCATTATTTTTGACAGTTAAAATGTATCACCCCAATCTTTGGCTTTTTGAGACCATACATTTCCCTCATGTGTCACTTTAAGTGGTATTCTGTGTTTAAGGGGAAACCCTAATTGTATGTGTGCCATGCAAATGTTGAGGGGAAAGGGTGCAAGAAAGCCCCTCCTTGTTGTTGTGGCGCTTCACCGAACACTGAGGGGAACCAAAGCACATCAGCGCTGCCTGTGGGAGGTGATACAATGTCAGGAACTCAAGGCTGAGGAACTCCTGACCTTTCCTTTCTTCTGCACTTTCTCACTGTCACTCAGACACCACCTGTGCATCACCCAGTGGTGTCAGCGTGAATGTGGGAGGGCTGACAGAATGTATACTGATAAAATAAACACTGAGTGCTTTCAGGAAACAGAATGAGTTAATGTGTGAATTTAGGTGTGTGAGAAAGAGAGTGAAAGAGAAATTAAAACAGCAAAACAAAAACAATGAGCAAGAGAAGATGGTGGATGAGACCAGTGACAGAAAGGTTGGAAAGTTGATTGTGGCAAATATATCAGAGGGAAAAGCCACAGAGAAGCAATAAGTGCTTTTTTTTTTTAAACGACTACATGTGGTAAAGCCATAAAGTGCTGCAGTGTGATATAAGTAGATGAGGTGATGTTCTTGGGCAGATAGTGTGTATGGTAATACCCCAGACTGAGGTTATTTCTGTGCTGTCTGTAAGCCTGTGTGTAAATGCATGTGTGTATTTGAGTGTGTATTTCAACGTGGGTGTGTGGGTGTGTGTGTGTGATGTAGACCATGCAGAGTCAGTCAGTCTGTCGTGGGGCTATGGGGGATTCCTGTTTAGTCCTTTAGTGAATGTCTGGGGGGCTCATTGCAGGGAGTGGGCGGGGCCAGTGAGAGGTTTCGAGGTTGGGGTGGGGACTATCAGCTGCCCTTGATGATGTGTCCCATTTCTGTTGTTTATAGTTCATAATGTCTCCTCGCTTCACTTCTTTCATACGCTTAACCTCAGCAAACAAAACAAATAAACTACACCTTGAGCTCCACCACATGTGCCCTCTTTACAGTCTGTTTTGATTTTGTTTTACCGCTGTCCTCCGTGTCTGTCATATCTTGTTTCGTAAAAGAAAAAGTGAAACAAAACCATATCGGTGTGTGCTGCTGTTGCCTGCTGTTCACAGTGTATCCTTCTCCTGACCTGTTTCTCTCCTTTCTCCTCCAGTCCTTAGCAGCTCTGTCCTTCTACATTTCTAACCTTGTCTGCACCAATAGAGAAAAACAAGTGATACAACATGGAGAGACTGAGTATGCTTGTGCTCATATTGCTCACATTCTCGCAGATTTATTATCAAACCATGCGGCCCAATGCTTCTGTCCAATGTGAAACTTCTTCTCTCCAACTGCCAACAGAAAACAAGAGATAGTCAGTTAGCAGGCTATAATACATGGGCTACTATTAATGTATTTGTCTGTATATTAAGTGGCTACACCCTTGATGGTAGCATGTTTTTGATAAAGTATGCCAAACAACAATAAAGTTTCGTCGTTTCTTACATAATATGAGCCACCCATGCTATTCTGGGCCGACTTTCAGCATATTTATGTGTGTACATTTAGCAAAAAATTGAAAATAGCTCTGCTTTCCATTCACAGAAGATGTTTTTAATTGTCTGTACATTGGGTACTTACAGAGTTTGGCAAGCGAGCATTTATTTTTGCAGCTCCTTTTATGTGGAATCTTCTGCAGAAGGCCTTAAAGTTGCACTCATTGGTTCCTCTCGGCTGTTTCAAAGCACTGCTACAGGATTTTTGTACACAATCTTCTCAGCCTTGTGTCCTAGCTGGTCTTTGTAATCATGTGTAGTTGCCGTTTTTTGCATTTTTATGGCTCATTTCTAACATATATGAACATCATTTTGGGCATTTCTTTGCAGTAATCTTATTTTGTGTTTTATATTGCTGGTTTTAGAGCTTTACATTTTTATTCTGTATTTTTATTCTATTTTGTCTGTCTTGGCCAGGACACTCTTGAAAAAGAGATTTTTAATCCCAAGAGGTTTTTCTGGTTAAATAAAGGTTAAATAAATAAATAAAAATGGGTTATGAGTAGGGGTGTGTATCCCTCCCTCTCAGATGAATTAATACAGTCCACAATCCAATACAAAAATGACACTCATAAACCAGTATGATACGCTGCAATTAGATTCAGCTACAATAACAATTCGATATTTTTGCCAAATCTTTTTTAATAATGAAAGTGTGAGATAACTAAATATATTTCTATAACAAATACTGAATCATAAACATTGTATGCGAGCAGGTCCCTGTAAATAAAACAACGCATGCCTTCAGTTACAGTTTTATTCAGATCCAGAGGGATGAGGTCAGCGTGTTTTTGGAGCAGCATAAAATGCTAATGCTTGCAGTATTTGTGTTGACTGCTCCACTCTTTAAGTTTAGTATCAGTGCGCATGTCACCATCTTAAATTAGTCGCAAGGTTTATGTTGCCATGGCTATATTTTAAGACATTGCTTATGCAATGTAAAGATTTCAGGCAGTGTCGTACAAGATGGTCCGACATTGCTATTTCCAAATTCCATACATAACTTGTGCCAAATCTTCTATATCTTTATGCTTATTTTCAATCAGTTTATCAATAATAGATCATTTTCAATGACTGAATTTGTTCTTATGTGCTCACTCTTTGTGCCCTCTAAATAAAAGGTGCTCAGACTCTCCTCTGCAGTCTAAATGATGTGGTAAAGCGACTCCTATCACACCCATCTTAACTTCTGCTATTCTCCAGCCACATCCTTTACCCTGTACTTTGTTCCTGTACGCAAACATCTGTTTTTTCTTTAATCTCTATCTGTTTTTTATCTCCTCTGCAGACGCTTTGACCTCCACAAACACACTCTGATCTTTGCCTTCCTCCGTCTGTACGCTGAAATCTCAGATACACATGTTATGCGTCTACAGTCCTCATGACCTCGAGGGACCGCAGTGAGGTCAGAGGTGAGGCGGCTACCTCTGCTCTTCACAACCTGACACTCTAGAAACATGACAGCTGAGACCGGGATGTGTGTTAGTGCACGTACGTATGTGTGTGTTCATATGTGCAATGTGACACCCTGCATAAATAAACCGCAGTATGTTCTGTGGGGAAATTGTTTATTTAAATGGAGGCTGACGGATCCGTGAGAATGTGTGTGAATTGCGGGCATGTGTTCCCCTGAGCTGTGTGTTTTTGTGTGAAATGAGTGTGATACTGCGAACAAAAAAGGTCCAGATAAACACACTGTTAAAGAAGACAATCTGACAGGAGGCTGGGTGTCTTTTTTGTTTCTGTAGAGATGGCAACTTCTTTACATCCCCCCTTCATGTGATGAGTTGTGTGTTTCTGTCAATCTGTCAGTTTGATATGCACATAGACAGAGAGGCAGAGAAGTCACGCACACACACACACACACACACACACACAAACACACAAAGAAGCCCTGCTGTCAATCAGTGCTCAGTAAGAGGCAGGAAACAGACAGGCTATTCTGTCCCTTGGCACAAGTCCCTAAACTGTGGCCTGGCTGCTGCAGAGAGAGCACTGTGTGTCACACGCTACAGATACAGGCTACCCTCTGTCACACACAAATAACCTCCCTCACTCTCTCTTGTGTCCCTCTCTATTTCTTTCTGCCACAAACCCAGCGTTCACATCTGCATGTAGGCACGTATGCACGGCACCCATTCATACACATTGCACAGAAATTAGCTGGAAAACCGTGTCTGAGCTAAACAAAGCGGGCGACCCATCCTGCATTCTGACAGGCGGCCCGGCACGCTTGGAGAATCCCCTTCACTGGACCTGTTCACCCCCACAGCGTGTGTGTCTGTGTGCATTCACAAGGGTTTGCGTATGTGTGTATTTGTGGATGCGGATACCCAAACATTACACCCTTATGTGAGTGTTGAACATCTCATTCCCAGCCATTACTGCTACATCAGCGCCCACTTTTCTGGGAAGGCTTTGGAAGAAAAACTTGCAGCAGTGATCTGCTCCAAAAATACACTTAACATTTCACACCTTCATCAAATGTCTAAGCTTACTTTGTGGCGAAGAAAAAAAGTTATCACCTCAATATTTAAGGTCATGAGAAAGAAAAAAAGGTATTTACAGGAACAAAACAATGATTATGGATATTATTGTTATAATTTTTACACCAGTGGGGTCTGTGGGACATCAAACAATGAGGAAGTAAAGCAAATGCCAGATAAACACAAGGGTTAATTAGGTCAGACCATCATTTGGTTCGTGCCAAAGGTGTTGGATGGGGCTAAGATTAGAGCTGTGTGCAGGCCAGTTGAATCTTTACACACCAAACTGGGAAAACTTCTTCATGAGCCTCACTTTGTACACAAGGGTATGTCATATTTAAACAGGAAAGCACTATTCTCAGACTGTTTCCACAAAGTTGGAAGTCCTGAATGTCCTCTCAATAAAAATAATAATAGATTTCCTAAAGAAATCTATCATAACTGAGCAGATGAAGTACCGCTGGCCTAAAATTCAGCGCAGAGTTTCAAAGACTATGTACTAGGCATTGTTGGGGATCTTTGATTTGCAGTTAGTGCAACCAGATTATTATGGCATGGATTCAGATGTAGCTGATTTGTGAGCTAAACATTCATTGTGTGAAATCTACTCAAGCATAGGATAACAACATTTTACACTTTGATTGATTTTAAGCTCCTTCTCCTCATATACAAAGCCTTAAATAGGCTAGGACCAAGCTACATTGCTAACTCCCTTGCTAACTATTTGCCTCCAAGAACATTGTGATCATCTTCTGTTGGTTTACTGGAGGTTCCCAGCAACAGCCAAAGGAAAACTGGGGATGCAGCCTTTGTCAGTTACGCCCCAAAGCTATGGAACATACCACCTATAGATATCACTAAATGTTTTTTTAAGGACAGATAAAAACCTATCAATTTAGTTTAGCCTCTAACTAGCTCTGACTTTCCTAATACAGGTCTGAAACTCTTTCTTTTCACGCTTCACGCAGCTGCAACTCTTAAAATGTTGTATCTTCCTCGATTTTATGATTTTATGTCATGATTTTTATTGAAATCTATCATTTATTTCATCGTATATTTCTTTATGATTTTAACATTTATGGTTTTGAATCAGTTAATCCATGTTTTATACTATTTTAAAAGTCCTTTTATATTAATTGCCTTGTCCGTTTTATGCTCATGATATCTATTTTCATGTGAAGCACTCTTTGTTCATCTGAGTGTGAATGGTTGTCTGTCTCTA
Source organism: Cephalopholis sonnerati (assembly GCA_019142605.1). NCBI lineage: Eukaryota > Metazoa > Chordata > Actinopteri > Perciformes > Serranidae > Cephalopholis > Cephalopholis sonnerati. The sequence continues at coordinate 10,298,470 of JAGQAX010000006.1, forward strand.
TGTGTCAGCCCTGTGATAGTCTACCGACCTGTCCAGGGTGAACCCTGCCTCTTGCCCAGTGTCAGCTGGGATAGGCCATGACCCCCAACAGGATAAGTGATTACAGAAAATGAATGAATAGTTTTAGATTGATGAAGGCAGTTGGAGAACAATTAAATACAAAATAGGATGTAAGCTCTAGATGATGATTTTTCCCTCTCTGTATCTATGATGTTTTTCCCAGTAAAGATATTTCTGCATTCTATTATCTTAAATGTCTTGTAAAATGGTGCATAGCATAGCTGTAGCATTGAGACTTCCCTTAATTCGAGAAAAGCCATGTTGCCTGTCCATATACTTTTGGCCATGTAAAGTACCTTGAGGCTTCTTTCCTTCCTCCTCCTCCCTCTCGCCCACTGTCTCTTTTCCTTACTGTGCTCCAGTTCCTTGATTCACACTGTCCATGAAGTTTGCATCAGCTGAGGTCATCCCGGTTGTATTTCTGGAGCAGTGAGCAGAGCGGCTCCTTCAGACATTACATCACACACAGAAACACACATTCACACATACAAACCTACAAACAGACACATGCACATGTGTGTGGACACACACTGGAAAATAAAATCCCTCGACTCTGCATGCATGCAACCACATAATCACTGGGAATGGGTTATGTCACCACCAATATATGAAATATGAAAATTTGTTCCCCCCAATATTTGTAATAACCAGTCATCTTCCAAAGCCTCCACAAGCTAAAAGGAAGTCAATTTTCTCTCCTCAATATTCACTCCAAAAACACAGCGGATATTCACTGAACTGCTTCTTGTTGGTTCAAATGTCAACCAGCGACAGTGAACACATCAGCTGTGCATCACTCACATGTACCACACAGGTAAAATACAGCCTCAGCTTCTTTGTTGTACATGTTAAATATAAATCAGGTTACTGCAGCTGTTGATGAGCACATCTGTATGTTTCTCCAAACCATGAATAATTTACATTTGCATGTTTTATACGTGTAATATCAACATTTTTGTGACGCAGTATATAAGTTGACTTTTTCATCTGGAGGTGGAGGCGTGCTGCCAAGCTGCAGACCACTGTTCAAAACCAAGCAAACAACAACACCTGGTTGTGATTTAGCGAGTCATTGTTGTGTTTTCAGCGGCTTTTTAAGCACCAAGTGTGGGTGTTTTTTTTGCAGACATTGCTGCTTTTTTAGCCGGGACAATGGCACAGAAAGTGGTTGTTTAACTAAGACATCACTAGTTTTCCGACCAGGGCCTTGCTCCCTAAACCAGGTATTTTAAGCTAGAACGTTATCTTTTCCTTACCAAAAAAACATTGTTTTTTGTGTCTAAACCTAACGACACATTAAAGTAAAGTTTCAATGTATGTGCTACATAATAACATGCAAATGTAACATATCTGTGGTTTGTAGGGTCGTACAATGCCAACATTTATTCTGGTGACTGTAGTTTTTGTGTCAAACACAAGGTTATTGTTATAATATCTTCATTGGTAGTTTAGTGAATGTCTTGTAGATGTGGGTGTGGTTTAGGCAGGTGATAGGTGGCAGGGTCAGCAATGACATCAAACTTATGGGTTAGTGTTATTGACTCATTAGCCGCTATTAGGCGCACCGGGTTGGAGAGCTGGAGAGGCCTTTGAGCTGAGTGGGCACACCATGAGGGAGTCGCCGCAGGCAAGACATTGTGAAGACAAGACAGATAGGTAAGGTCCCACTCACCCAGGGAAGTCCTGGCACATTCTCACGTCTAATGCTACACGTAGGGAGAGGCACTAAGTTATGGGCTTGCTAACGTTAGTTGATGTGGTTTCACGGGCAAGGTGTGGCATAACAGCGTAACAGTTATCATTATGTTGTTGGTCAAAACGTGGACATGGAGCATGCGCTGTCTGTGGCACGTGGTCCTTACTACTGTGTGTCCTGTGTTTTAATGAACATCCAGCATTTATATTATATATATATATGTTATATTTATATTTACTTTTATTTTCTATATTTTCAGGAGGGTTGGGTTGATCCCCCCTCCAATGTCTGATCAACGATTTCACCCTTGCATGCACGGCTGTGGGAAACTGCAGCTGGACTGACCAGCAGGGCGAGGCCAGAACTGGTAAAGAACTGGAAAAGGACCGCACATGGAAAAATCAGGGAAAGCTCAAAAACAGGTGGTTTGGGATTTATTACTTTAAAGCACAGTTAACTGACATTTGGATTGAGTAAAGCAAATAGAAAGTAAATCAATGAATATATCACTTATTACCCAAATCAACCCCACGATCAAACAGACCGTGCTGACAAGTGAAGCTTAAAGAAGCATTCCTCTCAACAGGTTGTGTTTGCCCATCGAGTACCAAAGAACCCACGCTGCGCTCTCTTCTTATCTAAGGGTCACCTTTTCATCCACAATTCACCCTCCCACAGGGAAACTACAGTGTGTGAGGCTGGCACTGACCTTCAAGTCAAGCCTTCCAACTCACACTGAAGCCATAATGAGGCTTTTCCTTCCAGAGGCTTCTCTACAGTCACTCCCCAAACGACCGCAGGAAATGGAATTTTCTGAAAGGATCAAAACAAGTCGAGAGTTGTAAATGGTTTGAGTTTCCGACAAAGACAATGTGCCAGATTCCAGTGCCTTGAGGGACACAGCCATATCACAATGAATCCTCTGTCTGCCTAAAACGTGTTCACAGGCCCACACCCGCTTGTACACACACCCACAGAGACACACACTGATATATATATCCTTACAAACCCACATATTCACACGCGGGCACACACAACACATACAGTGTTTACTAACAGTTAGGAGATCCTGGGAAACGGTACAGTATTCCGGTGGTTTTCCAGTGGAATCTTTTTCATACCTGTGTGTCAGGGCTTAGTGTGGTGCATGCCTCTGCATATCCTCGTCCTGGTCTGAGTGTGTGTGTGTGTAAGCCACAGTCCTCTGAGCCTAAAGGCAGCCTTACATTTAACTGTACACTGCTTTTGTTTGGGGTAAAGTTCAGGAGGGTAACGAAGAAATTCTGTTTCTGCTTGTGAGTACGTGTAAATATGTGTGTGTGTCTGTGTGTGTGTGTGTGTGTGTGTGTCTGGGGTCAGGCAGCCCATTAGCAAGACAACCCCTGATCTAATTGCCTCCTTCCAGCAGCCAGTTTGACAGCTCCTGTAATCTACAGTTACTCACCGCACTCACCATGGTAGGTCTGTTTGTGTATGGGCGTGGATGAGTGTGTGTGTGTGTGTGTGTGTGTGTGTGTGTGTGTGTGTGTGTGTGTGTGCATGTGCACTTGTGCATGTTTGTGTGTGTGTGTTTCATGGCAAGTTACAGATTAACTACCACACTTCTTCTGAAACATACCTGCAACTTGCGGGTGTATTCAGCTATGATATGATGAAGACTGTAGGATTCAGAAACATTCATTCCTCTTCTTCATGACCTCTACAAGTCACTGCGAAATGCCCAGCATGTGAGCAAATATGGAAAACTTGACGATATCCAGCTGCACAACCTAAAGCTGTCACCACGTCAGGCTGAAAATGTTTCATTTAGAGTAAACAGGTTTTCATCATGTATGATGGTTTATGTGTTTTATCCACAGAACGGCACATATGTGGTGCACTTCACATACATGGTAAGTGTTATGCTAATGCTGTGGTCACCCAGCCCTCTCCCAACTTGTCAAATACCCCAGCATTGTCAGTGGATCTCGGCGTCAGACACCAACACACAGAGGCACCCTTTGCGGCAGTGTGATATCCACCGAGTGGAGGCAGTTTGTGACGCCGCCAGCAACTTCCACAGTATGAAGAGCGAGAAAGTTCATGTTGGGCGGGTGGGAGGGGTGGTAGATGGATCAAACAAGCCCGCTGTTTGTTTCCCCGGGTGAAACCAAAGTCAGTGGAGTTATTTTAATGATAAGATAGTGTGCTATGAGTAGCATGATAGTAACATATGTGACATGACAAACCTATGTTAAGCTAAACTATGATGTTTTTTTTTTTTAAACCACTTGTTTTTGTTGCCTTTAAGTTAAGGAAGTAAACTTCAAAACTAAGTCAGTACGTTTCCATACAGCCTGAGAAAATCGAATTATTGGCTTAGTCCGACTGAAACCGGACTTTTAAAAGCATGTAAACAGCTTAGTCCGACTGAAATTGGACTATGCGTAGCTTGACTAACACACCCAGACCATTCTATTGAAGATCGAACTATTGCTGCATGTATCCACTTAGTCTGACTGGAGTCGGACTCGGCGTTCTGCGCATGCACCACTTTTTCTTTTGCAGGCTTTCACCCATAGCAGGTCAGTATATAGCAGTGCAGTAACTCCCGGAAAAACAAACAAACACCATGGCGACCGAGAAGCAGAAGACACACTTCTGATGGACGAGGAAACTACATTCATGCTCCAACAGCTAAAGGAGCTAAACTTTTCCATCTCCGCCATCTTCATTCGTCGTTAGTTTCCTCTTTGGGTCAACCGGAACTAGTTCAGTATGCACTATATTAAAAAGGACACAGCGCCGCCTATCGAGGCGGAATCAGACGTACTTGGTCAGAAATTCGATTTTTCTCTTCTGCATCTATACTCAGACAAGACAAGAAGTCCGACTTGACTGATTAGCCGTGCTATGAGCTTAGCTCGACTACTGCGTGCATGAAAAGATACTGAATGTTTTACCTGCGTTGGAACTTTATTTTGAGAAAGCTTCTGTGCACTGAACGAGCAGAAACTACATTTCCTGTGAAAACAAACCATCCCTAAATGTCCAAAATGGACAAAAGTGGGCACCACGTCATATTTTGACATGTAGGCCTACTGACAAAGCGGCGGTATTTGACAAGATGGGATAAGAATGCGTTGGGTCACCACGTGTAAACATATCCAAGTGCAATCATAGGACTTGTAAAAAGTCTTTGTGACACATGCCTGCTATTAAAGTTTGAAATCCTCTCACAAAATCTTGCTCTCTCATATTCACACACTTCCAGAGAGAGGGTGGAAAAGACACACAGAGAGAAGTCAGTTTTTAAGAGAATGCTTTCATGTTTCCCACAGCCAGACCGAGAGTCGTCTTATCTCTGAGGCTTGGCCCGGCTATCTAGAGTAAACCACAGTGTCTGCACACAAAGAGCTAAATTGATGGCGCAGTCCAATTTCTCCCTGTTAAACATTAGTCCCAGGAATCCCCCTTGGCTTTATGTGCGTGTGTGTGTGTGTTGTGTGTGTGTGTGTGTAGGTGGGTGGGTTGGTGAGTGCTTACAGCCATCAGGAGATTTCCAAGAAGATAGCACCTGTTCTGGTGAACAGGGAAATAAACATTCCTGCAGACCTTCTGTCTGAGGTCTGAGGAATCGTTCATGTGCATGTATTTAACAACCATGAAAGTAACACTGCTTAAGCCAGAGAGGCCAGAATATCATGGAAAGAGAGAAGGAGACAGACAGATAGACAGAGGGAGAGACAAAAGACAAAGTAAATTGGATGGACAAGCTGTCAGACACTGACAGACAGCCGCCAACCTTTTCTCTCCCTTCCTCTCTCTCTCTCTTTCTCCCTCTCTCTCTCTCTCTCTCTCTCTCTCTCACACTCACACACACACACACACGCACACACACACGCACACACACACACACACACACACACACATACTCCCAGCGCTCCCCATCAGGAAGACAGCAGACCTTTGGCTGCGATAAGCACCCTGGAAAACAGTTCAATCAGTAAGAGATTTCCGCTGTTGAACACAACACAACACACACACACACACACACACACACACACACACACACTTGCATGTACCAGCAAGCCTGAACTCCTCAACTCTCCACACACATGAATACACACACACTCACACACATTCATCCCACACTGAAACATAATCAGCAACAGATTGCCAAAGCCAGCAATTTGCATCTTTTTACTTGATTGTGAACAAACTGGAGCTGAACACGAGACACGAGTGCAAGAAACCTGACACAACAAAGTTTGTGAGAGTCTCTGAGTTCAGCCCGTCCATTTTCCCAGGACTCTCTCAAAACATTGTTTTCCAGTCTTGACAGTTAGTAGTGTGTGTGTGAAACAAACCGCCTGTTTCAGCGAGAGTCTGCAGTTCTCCGCGTCTGTTTTATTTTGCCCGTATCTTAGCAACAGAGCTGTTTCTGCTTACTTCTCTCTCCACCCTCTGGCCCGAAATGCTCCAGGCTGCTCACGTGTGTGTGTGTGTGTGAGTGAGTGTGTGTTTGTGTGTGTGTGTCACACATCTGCTTTGCATTGTGGAGGATCTCGATGCTGACTGCTCTCTAAGCCCCTGATTTTGTTACAGCAAGCCAGCGAGACGATGAGGCAGCGCGCAGTGGAGGCTGTGGTGGAGTGGGCGCGAGGGGTGAAGATGGAGAAAGAGAAAGCAAAGAATGGGTATGAGATAGAGTGGGAAAATAAGAATAAGATAGCAATGACAGTGCTACAATAAAGTCAGAACATCTGTGGCACATGCAGAAATAATGTGACTGCTTCGTAGGGAGGAAAAAAAAGGAGAGCTGGGGGAAGTTTTTGAATATTATGGAGCTATAAAAGTTTTCCAGTGTTTCATATGAGCAGCAGAGGTTCCATGCTTTGCCTCCTGCAGGGTTGGGTGAGCAGTTGGGCGGGGCTGCTCTGCTGGACTGGGCCATGATTTGGTATGCTAGGTGAGGCTGCGAGAGGATGGGCAGGGCCGGGTTGGGATGGAGATGTCTCGCTGCTGCCAAAAGAGGAGAACATCAGAGGGAACGCACTCGGCCGAGAAGAGGGGTCACTGGGTTTGTTTGGCTGCTCCGACGTCTGCCGTGTCTGCACGACTCCATCACCTTTTAATCTTTTACTCCCCTCGGTCTACTCTTTCATTCTGCGCTCCTTCCCTCTATATCATCTCATTCCTGCGGGCTCGATGGCCCTCTCTCACACCTATGCCAGCTAATTATTGGGCATTACTTTGTGATTATTTATTGCAGGCTGCGGAGGGAGCGTCGAAGCTGAGAAGTGGAGTAGATGTGAGAGAAAGAGTAAGCTTACATGAGAAATGGCTGCATGTCAGTTCCCCGTTGCAGTGAAACATTTGGCAAGGGCACTGAGCAGTCAAAGCTTTGGGGCTGTGTACGGGTGTGTAAGTTTGTGTGTGTATGAGAGCAGTGAGTCAGTCTGGCATTAACCCAGGATATCAACTATAGGGTGTTTGAACTTTGGGGAGCCGAGGCACTGCCAAGAGAGCATTGTGTGCTCATAAAAAATATTATACAACAGCTGTGGTGTGTGTTTGCATGTGGGCTTTGTGCACTTGCATGCTCGTATGTATGTGTGTGTTTGTGTTTCAGCTAAACCATGTTTGAAACTGTGTCTACTTGAGAGTCTTTTCAATCAAACTAAAGTGGAGGAGGGAGTGCCAAGAGAGCACTTTAGCCTTCAGATGAAGAGTGATGAGAATAGACCCATAATTACTAGTGAATCCTCTCAGTCCGCAACCTTCAGCCGAAAACACTGATTGTGTGTGTGTCTCATTCATCTGTCTACCAAACTCTGAGTCACATCTAAAAACCTACAAACATGCTCTACAAATGTCATGTCACGTGTCATCCATTAGCAGCCGCCTTCACGTACGCCGACACACACTCACACAAACCTCAGTGCCTCAGAAGCTGATTTGGAGACAAGAAAGGCAAGGGCGTACCTTTTCTTCAGACTCCCTCTATTCATTATGTGTTCTTGCAATGCACACTTGTATTATAATTTAAAGCTTTTCATTTTTCCGCGTCCTACTCCTCCCACCTACACATATGACACATCAGACTGTGGAGGAAAAGTGTGCTTTGACTTTATGCAGCAATCTGACATTAAAAAACTTCCACGTGTTTCGGCAACCTTTTATCCAACTTGAAACCTTAATCAGTTTATACCCGTTTTTTCATGTAGTTCCTCCTTGTTGAGAAATCAGTTTCATCAAGTTTTATGCATTTTTTAGATTTTATCATGATGTAGCAAATGTCTAGTGCAATATACACCATTTCTAAACAGCAAGCAAGCATCCAACTCTTACTGTGTAAGGTTGTAACCCTCCATCCCCTCCATGCACTTCTGCTACATCATGTAAACAAACCATGTACCCATCAGCTGTGCGCTCGATATCAGACTGGAGATGTAACCACTTAAAAGATGGGTGAGTAGCCTTCTTGCTATTAGTGATTGCGAGATAAATTTTCATGAAGCATTGAAGCTTTCAAGCAAATTGGTCCACAAAAGGTTCAACCTGTTGGTCAAAGAGTGTAAAACACGTAGGTATACACTCACAGGCCACTTTATTAGGTACACCTGTTCAGTTGCTTGTTAATCCATCCATTGCTATAACCACTTATCTTCTTGAGGGTCGCCGGGGGGTGCTGGAGCCTATCCCAGCTGACACTGGACATTGGGTGAGAGGCGGGGTACACCCTGGACAGGTCGCCAGACTATCGCAGGGCCGACACATAGACACAGACACCATTCACACTCACATTCACACCTACAGCAAATTAATCTGCATGTCACTGGGCTGTGGGAGGAAGCTGAAGTACACGGAGAAAACCCACATTGATACAGGGAGAACATGTACCAGGAACCCTCTTGCTGTGAGGCGACAGTGCCAACCACTACACCACCGTGCCGTTCATGCAAAAAGCTAATCAGCCAATCACAGGGCAGCAACACTTAGACATGCAGACATGGTGTAGATGACCTGGTGTAGTTCAAACCGGGCTCAAGAATGGGGGAGAAAGGTGATTAAAGTAACTTTGAATGTGGATTTCTTGACACACGCTTTGAAGCCTTTGTACAGCATGTAACAGTACTACTTGCTAACTTTCTACATTTGTACTTCTTAAACAGAAAACACAGTGTTTTATATTGTCATACTTAATGAAAATGACATAAAATTTAGCCAACAGCAAGTAGGTTGTTATTAGTGACGGTCACGCACCAGTAACTATTTTGTCAGTGGCCTTTTTACGCTTGTTACATGCGTTGTGTCTGTTTAAAATACACTTCCTTTTTCACAGGACATCTACAGTTTCTGCTTGTTAGATACATAAAGTCTTCATTTAAGCAACTTGTATTTACATTTATTTCATTTTGCAACAAAAACACGTGGTTAGGTTTAGAAAAAACATCATAGTTTGGCTCAACGTTCTTACAGGAAGTGCAGGTGAAAAGTCCAGGGTTTGTCAGGTTCATCCACTTCCTCTCCTGCCTCCTGTTACTGGTGGCTTTTAAAACAAACTTATGTCACCAAGCAGAGTATCATACCTACGCAAAAGGTGCGGTGTTGGTGTCTGACTCCAACACTGACAAAACAGTGATATTTGACAACTTGGGAATGAGAAGGTGCTGTTAAATGAGGAGGTAGCACTGCAATGCCGCTAGCCAGTTAGCACTCCAATAGAAAACAATGCAATAGAACAGATTTTGTCGCTTGCACTTTTTGCAGTGCAGCCAAAAACTCTGTGTAAATATATTTGAAAATGAAGAATAATACTCCTCAACACACTTACACACCAAGAGGGACCCTCTGTCTCAGGAGCTGAACCCACTCATCATTCAACACCCTCCCTTCTTCAGCTCCGGCTGGTGATTTAAGTCCCTGCGTGACTGGTGGAGGCTGCGCAGCTTTTGGCCACTATGATAGCGTGCGATAGATTTGGAATGAATGAACAGCAGTCATAAACACAACAGCTGTATGCGCCCCATGAGGACGTTTTAGAGAAGTATAACAGCAGTCAAACAGTATGGCTGTAAATAAATGCCCCCCCTGAGGGCGTAATACAGGACCGACTGTTGGCGCCAACGGCTCTGTCAGCACCTATTTATTTTAAAAGCGCAACAGCCAATGAGGAAAGACCAACATGCACGTCATCAGTCACGCTGACCAATGGTGTAACTTCATCACCCACTCAGTCACTCACGGACATTCTTTTGCCTTTACAGGGCTGGCCTCGCACTCGGTGGCACGGCCAAAAACCTTAGCATGTAACTTGTGACCTTTTAGCACGTAGTATCCATCTTCTGATGACCTGACAACCATCTCGTAACATCGTGGTAATCACATAGCAACATCTTAAAGGTCCAGTGTAGGATTTAGGGTGATTTAATGGTGGAAATTGAATATAATATATATTTTATGGGTGTATAATCACCTATAAAATAAGAACTGTTGTATTTTCATTACCATAGAATGAGCTGTTTATATCTACATAGGGAGCAGGTCCTCGTCCATTGAGTCTGCTCTGTTTTACCGCTATGTTATACCACCATGTTTTTATAATAGCCCAGAATGGACAAACCAAACACTGGCTCTAGATAGGGCCATTTGTGTTTTCAGCCACTGCCATTGGCAGCCGCTCTGCGACAAAAGTGTTGGAAGTACAGTGATTTTTTTAACCTTACACTGCTTTATTCAGCGTTTTTACCAATTTTAAATTTCCGTTTCTGTTCATTTTGGAAAGGAGGAGACCTCTGTGGATAACTAGAAGTTCATGCTTGGCTCACAGGCGAAGTTTCAGCAGTTTGCAATCTGCAATCCTCACCACTTTAGATGTGTAGCAAAATGTTGGCTCTTTCAAGAACAATCTGACAAACTTTACTCAGGCAAAAAGCTTGTGGAAATCTTTTGTTTTTAAATACTACTCTCCTCTACCACTTCCCGTCTGTCTCTTCTCACTCTTCTCCCACACTCTGCTCTTCCAGTCATGCAGGTTTATGAGGTAGCCACAGCCGGGGTCATCAAAAACATTACTGGAGAGTCTGTCTGCATTCCCCTGACTTAACTTCTCCAGCACCTAAACTGGCTTCATGCGTGTGCATGTCCAACTGTTACTGTCGGTCTTTTTAAGGCTCTAACCGTAACTTAATTTAACGGCAGATGTAATCTGAAGATATTTTTACATATTGGAACTGGCAATGTGGCGCTTTAAAGGTCTCATACACACACACACACACACACACACACACACACACACACACACACACATGGATCTTGTTAATTTCCAGGTGAGGGGTGGTTCAGAAGGTCTAGTTCAAGACAAAAATCTGGTCCTTGTCCCTTTTTGACCTACACACACACACACCCACACACCACCACCACCACACAGAGAGATGCGAACACACACACACACACACACACACACACACACTGGTAGGACGAAGGCCTGTGGCCAGCAATATCAGAGACAGTTGTTGTTTTTGCAGCACTTAGCGGCCCAGTATTCCCTTACCACAACAACATCCAATCACCTGCCAGCTCCTGACCTTTGACTTCTGCTGCAGAGCTAGGGATAGAGGGGGATAGAGTGCATACCAGTGTGGGATAGGGTGGTCCACAAGCCACGAAGTTGAAAGGCTTTGGTTTGCCTCCAGGCAGGGAGACCTCAACAAAGCCTGTAACCTCGCTGCTGCACACAAGTGATTATAGAGAGGGAGAGAGAGAGAGGCTGTTAGCTGTTCATCGATACACTGCATTAGGCGGGTACACGGATGACTATCTTTTCATTACATATGTGGACAGATGAACCTCCCTGAGGGATTTCCCCTCCCTTCACTCCACCATCTCTGCATCTCGCCCCGCTCCTCATCATCCCATCTCACCCCTCCTCCACCCCTGATCTGAAACACACCCCACGTTTTCTACAATCCATCTTCTCTCTCCTCTCGCATTTCTGCCTCTCCTCCCACTTTCAGCCGTACTTGCTTCAAACCACATTTATACTAAATCACGTCTGAGAGTATTTCTGTACTGCTTTTGGAGAAATTAGGGCTCCACCAATCCAGGTAAGCTGGTAAGTTGACATTTATGCAACCAACTAAACTTTCAGGAACTCCCCGGTGACTTACAACAAATAAATTTGACCTAGCTTGCCCTTTCATAATTTGTCCATCTTCCTCTTATCTATCCATCAACCACTCCTCCTCCTCCTCCCATAAACCTTTCTATATCCTTTCTCTCCCTAGATTGTATCCTTCTATCTCTCTCCACTCCAGCCATTTAAAACAATAAGCTAGGGAAGATTGCCAAATTATGGGATGGGACTTGTGCTGTAAGCAATTACCATGAAATCAGCCTTTTTATTTCATTACTGATTTACCCAAGGGCACACACACATACACACACTCACACATTTGCCCAAAACGCACTCAGGCCTTGCGTTTTGTACGAGTGGTAAAGAAGCGCATCAGTTGGCAGGCATGTAAATTCATTAGCCACTAAACAGCAATGGATAACAGTAATGTGTTGATGGGAAGATGTACTGTGCACGTGAGTGTGTGTATGTGTGTGTGAGTGTGTTTCTGATGGGAATCAAGCTCAGGGACCAGAGGGAAAACAATGATTGAATTCTGGGCCATACTCATGACTCAGTACTTTACGGGGAGCATTGCTCCTTCTCAGAACCACTAAGTGGAATGAATAAGTGTGTCTGTGTGTGTGTGTGTACGTGTATTTGTGTGTGTGTTTGTCTTCTTTATGCATGCATGCGGATCCACAGTGTTTACTAGCACTGATGCTTTATCAACCATAAACACACGTTTCACTATGTTGGGCACATTTCCTCCAATAGGCATTTAGGCTTAAAGCCTTTGCTATTTCCGCTCATATACAGGCAGATGTACGGATGCTGCCAGCAACGTTGTAAAAGTGTTAGGGGGAAAGTCTTCACTTACTATTTCCAGTCACTCAGCAGAAAAAGGCTCAACCAGAACTCCACTATAAATTTCGGACAAATGAGCCAAGTATGACTGCTGGCACGGAGACGAAAACATTCCCATTGTCTGTGAATTGTTTTAACTGTTGGTCTGTCTGCAGACTAAATGTGCTGCTACTGTCCAGGGTGAGTCCCTGGGATGAAATAAAAATCAACCGAAAGACTAAAACTGATGGTAATCTGCCTTTAGGTGCTGATTCGCCAATTAAGCTGAACATACGCTGTACAATTTACGCTCTTTCCTGACCCGATTATTGAGACCGAATTTCAGCTTCAGGACCAGCTGTGGCCCAGTCATCTACTCCCGACTGGATATCAGATGTTCAGCTGAATTTCTTGCGTGTCAGAAATTTGCTCAGACATCATCAGGCTCTTGCTCAGTTGAAGCAGAGCCACAAGTCCATTCCTTTAGATTAGTGCCTTTTTCTTGGAGAAGGCTGACATTGTATCTTGTGCTGATTTTTGTTGCTGTATTTGTGAATTTCTTGAGTTTTAGGCAGAGTGTTCCTATTAGGAGGTGGTGATCTGTTGCTGCATCGGCTCCTCTCTTCACCCTGACGTCTTGGAGAGATCTCCTGGGCAGAAACATGGAGAACCACAAAAGTCACCACCAACAAACTGCAAGCCTTTCTAAACAGATTCTTAAGACACACCCTGGGAATATTCTGGCAAAATCCAGTACAAATGAAGAGCTCTGGCAAACCACACAACAAGAACCACACCTTGAGGAAACCTCCCTCCAACACGACCAGACAGTCCTTATCCTGGAAACCACAGGGGAAAAGAAAGCCAGGAAGACCAAAGAACACCTGGAAGGAAGCAGAGAAGACTGCCCAACACCAGAACCAGAACCAGCTGGAGAAAGTTCGTGAATGACCTATGCTCCCTAGTGAGCAAAAGGGTTTAAGTCAAGTCAGTGAGTGCCTTTTTCTCTCTGTGTCCCTGCAGAAAATAGCAAACAGAAAGCCTGAAAGTGCCGTGACGACACAAGGCATCATGTGGATGGAAAATATGGAGGCCAGGTTGGTCAAGCTGGGCTTCAGTGTTTTCTCCGTCTCCCATTGTGTGGTGAAATCCTCTCCCTTCTAGTAGACCACCATGGGACCTTATTTTGGAAAAAATGTGCGCATGCATAGTCACAGTTTGTTATAAAAAAAAAAACAGTTAAACACAATGGCACAATTCAAATGGGATCAAAAAATGATTTGTCTCTCGCCATAATAATAATGCATTATTGTGAACTGCACTGGTGATGTTACAGAACTCCACCAGCAAACAAACTGCTACCTGCTTCTGAACTTCAAACAAATCTTTGCTGACAGTTGTTAATAGTCCGAATGGTCTACAGGGGCCGACAAACAGTTTCACATGTACAGTTTGAGCACTCAGGTCGTGGCCTGATGATCAAACCGTACAATGTGAGCACATAAATCGTGAGCTTAAGCTTTACATCGCAAACAATTTACCTGCACAATGAGTTGGAATTAAACAACAACGTTTTTAAAGTAGGCCTAAACTGTACAGTGTATTCCCAGCTTTAGGGGAGTGGAAGGAGGGCAGGGGGAGGACGGACTGTCACCCCACAGCAGCAGCTGTCTGTCTGATGTCCTCACTGCCTGGCTCCATGTCCCCAGTCCAGCGTGTCAGAGGACTAACGGTGGCTAACTGGATATAAGAGAAGGATTAAGCACCTGGACATCACACAGAGCGGTCTGTTTGCCGCGACATGAGATGGATGTCATCACCTGGATAAGTGATGCGAGGGGTGATAGAGTGAGGGGGGAGGAGAGCAACAACAGGAGGAGAAACCCAAGGGAGTGAAAGAGGTACAGTAGTGGGATTAATGTCTGAGACAAGAGGAGGAGGAAGATGGTGTTGGGTCAGTTCAAAACACAGAGCAGATAGAGGACAAAACTGAAGGAGAGGAGAGGAGAGGAGAGGAGGAGAGGAGAGGAGAGGAGAGGAGAGGAGAGGGGGAACCTCCTCTCCCCCTCATTGGCAGCAGGGTGTCATGTCATCAAACTGAGGGTCACACCTCCCTGTCAGAGTCTGGGCCTGCGGTCAAGTTCAGCAACCTGAGGTTCAGCATTGTCACTCACTGGATTATCAGCTGCTGTGGTCTTGTCTGTCTGTCTGTCTGCCTGTCTGTCTTTCCTTAAGCTTCCTCTCCACTAACCTGCCTGTCTGTCTGCCCTTCTTTTACCTATGTATTTAACAGCATCTATAGCCCTTTTTTACACAGAAATCCAGCAATAGTGCTGCAACAAAGACCGTTTACTTCACTGTCATAATGCCACCATAATAGTGGTTGATCTCATCCTCCACTCTGAGAGTAAGGAACTCCCAGGCCTCATTGTTTCCCATTTTGCGGACATTTTTGGTCGCTGCTCTTCTTGAGTTAGCTGCCAACTTCTGCTATCTGCTTTTTAAATCTCACTGTGGCAGGTTGTACATATAACAAGTTGTCAAAACACAACACTTGTGCTGTACTGCTGGCTCTGTGTTTTTTACACAGATGTCAATCCAGCTCTGTTACTGACTCTGCTGCTGGATTAAAGGTAAATCAAGTCTGTCCCCTCATTCTGTGTTTGAGCCTTTATACAAAACAGCAAGGCAAAATAATGGTGCAACATTCTTGCCTCGAACAGGCTTGTAGCCATCTTGCTACCACAGTTGTGGACCAACCTACACACCAACATCCGTAAAGCTACACAGCTAGCATGACAAAACCAAACCTTAAATAAAACCTTGTCAATAAGCAGCAGAAAAATGAATACACAGTTTACAGACTGGGTATAAAATACATGTTGTTTAGAGATATAACAGATGTTAATGGCTATAAAGTATAAATGCACGCACACACATATATCCTATAAATGATAGTAGGAAGGTGTGTAAGCATGCATGGGCGTTTATCTGTCTCTGTGCTGGTATGTAAGCTTGTCTCACTGCCTGTTGTATAAAACCACCAAGCCAGAACAAGCCAGGTGAGATGCAGAGAGAATTATTTATGGTCTTGTTATTGGTATCTCACTGCCGAGTTGCTCAATATTAATAGCCAATGCTTCCCTTCGTGGCTGCGTGCGAGAGAGCAGCGGGGACAGAATTATGATGTCTCAGTTAAATGTAAAATACAAATCAATGAAAATCCCTCCCAGGATCCAGTTCTGTGCATGACACAGCTATGAAGCAACAGAGAGGTCAGATGGATACAAGTCAGGAGGGAGAGAGAAGCTGCAGATCGGATGGTTAGAAAAAGAAAAATGCAGCTATGTAAGCAATGCTTTTCAAGACTGAGATCTGAAGGCAGATCTGAGGACTTCCTTTATGAATCCGGTTGCATGCGACGTTGTCAGAGCCCGCTCTTTGTTGTCAAGTCAGCACTGCCAGCAGAGAAGATGTACTCAAAGCAGTACAGAAAGCATGAAGTGCGTGCATACCTAAATCTATTTGTATTTGTGTATTTGTGTCAGTATGTGCGTCTTTGCAATGTGTTTGTCTTATCGGGACAGCTGTCGCTCTAAGCAACGAGCATGTGGATGTGTAGGTGGCACTGGATTTATCTCCTTTGCTCTCTTTCACTCTCTGTCAGACTCTTGCTTCTCATGCCTGTTGCTTTGCAGTGTGGCAGCAGAGGAGAGGAGACGCCTCTGTAAATGTTTACCGTACGAGAGTTTGTTAAAGATGTGACCGGAGAGCGATAAACAGAAAACATCTGGACACAGACCCAACATCTGCTGCCTTGAGGGAGGTGGATGGGGCGAGCAAGGCCACAGGAGAAACACTGAGGGGAAGGAAGGGAAGAGTGAAGGAAAACAAAGTGGGAGGAGAGGAGAAGAGATGGGGATAAGAAAAGTGGGAACAGAGAGCTGGAGCCTGCAAAAATCAACTGATGCTAATCCCTTGACAATAGGATCTTTTAACACTCTGCTGAAAGGGCTGCAGATTTTCTCCCTCTTCGTCTCTTCCTCACTCCTTCTCTGTCTTCCTCTCTTTTTTTACAGACAACAGCAGAAAAGCTTGGGATGTCCAGCGCCGACTACAAGGGTGGGTCATGTTGAGGAGGGAAAGCAAAGCCAACGAGGAGCAGATGTTCAAAAACACACACACACACACACACATAGATACACGCTGGCGCAAGCACACACATTTGGAGTATAGTTCCTGTCCTAGAATTGAGACCACGACCACACCCCTTCTACGCACACAAACTCACTGATGTCAAAAAGAGAAGTTGGGGAACACACCAAACACAGAAAAGCATCCTCCCTAGCAAGACATGGCAGAGACTTGACTATTCTTCCAGTAGCTTTTTCTCTTTTTATGGCCTTCCTGAAATCCCAGAACATGTGTGCATGTGTGTTTCAGTCTGATCCATAATCATCCGAGGAAACAGCTGCATGGACCTGTGTGGGTTGAAAGGGGCGGGGTTGTCAGATAACCTCTGACTTCTCAGACAGGAAGCTTGGAGAGAGCCTCAGGAAGTTGCTCTCAGGACCGACGCACAAAGCGGAGCTTGCATGTACAGCAGCGGGGAAAATAAACACAGCTTTCAGGTGCACAAGCACAATGACTCAAGTGTATGCATCAGCGCCTTTTTGCTTATTTCTCACAACATGGCACTGTGCACACCAAAGAAGGTGCACTCGGCAAGTTTGTGCGTTGGGAGCGTGACAAAACCGCGTAATAACGTGGTGTGTATTTAATACGTGCTAATGTAACACCTGAACAGCTTTTGCAGCACCTTCACAAACAAAGTCATCAATCAATCCGTCAGCAGCCCATCAAACTATTTGCTCTGTATGTTCCCAAACTCTTGAGCAGTTCTCTCTACAATAAAAAAAAACACCTCAGGCTAGAGGAGGAGAAGCTGGCACTGTGCCTCCATTTCAGAGCCTCTGCACAGAAAGGAAGCAGCCTGAGTAGTTTCATTGTGAGTCCTTCCTGCTGCTCTTGAAAGGCAGAACCCGTGCTCCACTGAGGCCTGTCCTCGTGTCAGGGATTTGTTTACATCAGTCACATACAGCGTATATCCAACATGGCACAGCTGAAAAGCAGGTTGGCAGAGTGGCACTCAAAAGTGGCAAATGGCTGTGAAATGCCTCTGTGATGGTCTATTGTCCAAACAGGTTAGCCTCCTGGGTAGCAGTGCATTCCTCACGTGTTTTATGTTCTTCATGTGCAATATCTAAATGTCACTGTCAACATATAATCCATAAACTTGACTTGGCTTGGTTGTAATTTCTGCTATTGGTGCGAGAGTGTAACTGTTGCTACAAAATAAAGCACACTCAACAGAAACAGCGGGCCTGTGAGGCCGCTGCATACGTGACATGCAGCTCTTTCGATTTGCGAATTTCACGTTATGGTTGAAAGAGAGAGGATGGCGCTATCTCCGGGGCTACACTGGTTTCACTTCTCCGCTGTGCAAAACCACACATACAAATATGTCCCCTTTCACAAAACCACGTTGATGCACACACACACAGATACATGGCCGAGGGCGGATGCACGTCAAAAGCACAGAGTGGAATCCTACTCCCCTATAACGTCACGCGCCCACTGCTACCCGGCATGGCACCCAGACAGACAAAGACAGTGGGGGCGTTTGTGATGAGCTGAATGAAAGTGTGTGAGTGTCTGAGAGCTCCTACATCGACTGACAGTGACGTCTGTCCATTCTCTCCACCTCCATCTCTCTCTCCATTTCTCCGTCCCACACGTTAGACAGGGAGAACACAATGGGCAGAAGCAAAGCTGAAATTTAGGACAAATATGTTTAAAAAGCAATAATGAAAAGGGAGTCTTTCAGTTCTAATATAATCACTGCCAGACCCAGGGGAATAAGACACAGCTGTGTTATCATAGGTGTCTCTATCCAGCCTGTCACAGACTCACAGTCTGACACACATACATGCACAATGGGTAATTAGTGCCAGTTGGCCCACTCATTTATCGCTATTACGCCAAAACGACTTCCTCCGCTGCCCGTTTGAATGCACATCAGTCTGGAAATGTCATTTAAATATGTGGGCTTGACAGGCCCGACACAATTAAGCAATTAAAGTACATTTATCAATCAGGTGCATTTCACTTAAAGCTACTGGCTTTAATTTGCTCACAAATAAGAGCTGAGAAGTCCTGACAAACATAAATACAGCATTTATTTCATACGCCTGCAGCCTAGACAGCTCATTTTAATCTGCACTGGTTGAACAGAAATAATGTGGCATATATACTGAAGCTTTTGAGACGCTTTTTTAAGTGTATTTAGTGAACACAAAAGGTTAGGACAACCTTATTGTTGCTTTTACACTTTTTTTCCCTATTTGTCGTGTAACCTTGAGGAATAATCAGCACGTAACACACATTTTCTTCTTCATAAAACATTTGCAAATCCTTTTAAAACATTTTTTTGATACATAAGCGCTTGCTAGCATTCTTCTTCCTCCCTGCCTGTGTTGGTGTGTTCCAGTCTATCTTGGATCGTTATCAGCACATGTAGATCAGTGGAATAGTGTGCTCACATATACAGTACATGTATGTGAGTCCTTGTGCACAGGACAAACAAAACAGGAACCCACTCATAGAAAAACTCCTCTGTAGAGCTACTGGTCAGTCCCTGCAAGAGTTCACAGGCTCTTTTTGAGATTATCTTTTTTTTTTTTCAGCTGTTTGACGCAGCGCTGAAGGACTGTCTCCATGAGCCACTCTCCTCCTGCTCTCTCTGTCAGTTAAACGATCCCAATAAACTCACAGCGGCACCAAAATGCCTCGACTCTGTCGCTAAACAAGTTGAAGACTGTTGGGTAATGTTAGCCATGTGATGCTAACAGTTAGCAGAAAGTGAGGCAAGGAGAGAGAATCAATCTGCTGAGTGCAGCTCTACAAAATAATTCGATTTTACAATTTTTAAAAAGATTTGCGTTAACTGATGTGATCACAACATCCTGGAGGGACTGACGAGTTCTTAGAAACTCCATATGGTGCCTTTCATTGGCTACAAAGGTGCTGATAGGCAGATTTTGTCAGCTGACTGGCTGTGGCTTCATATTAACTGTACTGCGTGCTGTGAGAGTAGTATCAACCTTCTAATGTAACTCTCAGCAAGAAAGCATGTAGAGGTACTTCCCAAAATGTGAAACTATTGCTTCAAAGATTCCCCATTGTAAATGGATACTTGAAGAGATAGAGGGACCAACAGTGTCCCTGTAGGCCAGGGGTCAGCAATCTTTACTATTAAAGGAGCCATTATTGGCAAAACATAAATTGAAAATTAGCCCATCAACATTACGAATAGGTCTAAATGAACATTCATTGATTTGATTTATGATAAGGTGGCTACTCTGCAGTGGGCTATTTGTAATTATTTAGTACTTTAACTTTGCAGCATTGGTGGTGAAAGCAAAGGAATCTGTCCAAACATCATTAAATCCTTTATTTTGCCCACTGCCGCTGAAGTTTAGCAAAATTTGGAGGGAAAGGCACCAGACTGTTGATGTAGTTCAATCAGAAGAGACAGAAGAATGAAGTAAAGATAATATTTAATATGGAACATGAGTGTACAGATTAACAGATGATTTGTGCTGATTAAGATTTAACAGAGGTCTTTGGCACTTGGACACCAGAGGGAGAGATTTTGTGATCGAGGGACATCTGATAAATCGCCCCATGGAGCCCGGACACTGGTGGTGGCTGCTGACTTTGAGGCTGCTGACTGCTGAGGCTGATGAGGTTGATTAACTCCGCAAAGACTGGGTGGTGATGGGGAAGTGGAGGGCACGCACAACTGCAGCAAGAAGAACTATGGCAAAGAAAGAACCATATATAAAATAAGGAGCAGTAAGATGATGGGCTGACAGAGAAGGTGTGTCGCTGTGCTATTGGTTTGTTGTGAACTAGCCGATGACTCAATCGACCCACCCAGACAATGACACATATAGGCAGTGAGTGAGCAAACGTGCAAGGGAGTGAACGGCAAGGTGAAAAAGAAACTTACAGCCCGAGCATGACAAGTATTGTCTTCCTTTATGAACTTTCGCTAGAGCTTCATGATGCACATTTTGGTTGATGAAACTTTTTTTAATTCGATGTATCGTCCACACATTTTTACAATTGTAAAATGCAAAAATCACTTTAGGCCTACAGCAATGACAAGTGAAAATCTAAATGTCAAAAAATACCTTCATGTCATTCAATAACCTTCATGTCAAAGCCACAGGGCACCACTGGAGAGGGTCTTAAGAGCAGCATGTGGCTCTGGGAGCTCTGCCTTAAACTATTAGAACCCCAGAAATCAGAGAACATTATTTTAAATGATTTGCAGACCAAACAGATCCTGAAGTAAAGTTGAAGACGTGTGATATGTCTGCACAATTACCTTTGCGTGCAGAAACCAGGGAAACGACCAGGGTTGTGCAGAACCACTGAGGAATCCGTTACCCAGGATTAACATGGTTGTTGACCTGGATTCAAAGAGAGGGAAACAAAAAGAGAGAAACAGAGACCTCGGGACATTCATTATTAAAAACAGCCTGCTAAGATGCATGACAACACCTGATAAAAACACTGAGGAGACAGGAGAGGAGGTACAGAGGCACACAAAGAGACAATGAGAGGAGAGGAAGAACCGAGATAGTGGGTCAGCCTGGCCGAACGGTGACCTCAGGTAACCTGGGTATGTGGGGGCTGCAGGACGACTTTCTACTGTCCGCCAGCACACATATCTTGAGTGAAAACAGAACTTTCGTTTTCTGTATCTCAATGTGACCGAAGAGTTTGTAGTATTAGTACTATTGTGAGTGTAAGTATTAGTGTCGGTATTAGTTGCAGTAGCAGTATTATTGTGTGGCATGCCTTAATTAGTATCACTAAGATTTCTTTATTCATCATGACATGAAACATCAGTGTGAACAGTATTGCCAGCGAAAGTGAAAGCCAACTGCTTCGTGTTTCACCTGCTATATTTGTGTTTTTCAGTACTGTGTCCGCAACTTTCGTAGCTTCCTCTTGGATGCATGCGTCTTACGGTCTGGCACCTTTTTGGTACCTTTTCATAAAGTCTCGACATCACCTGCAAGTGTGCCCAGCAACATCCTAAACACAGCATAAAGATTAGAAAATGAGAAAACAGCAGGCAGAGGGCAGAGTCCTTACAGATAAATACACCACCACACACTTTTAGTGGGTCATAAGTGATGATTGAGAGGGATAACTTTTTGAGCTTGACTTTTTAAGAAAATTCTACAAAGTATGCCTTTTAATATTGTGCTTTTATGTTAAACATTTGTCCATGTATGAAAGTGATGGTCCGATTATTTCACTGCTGAACGGCAGACAACTTGGTTGCCAAAGTCAATAACAGCTCCCTGGTGATGGAGAAAAGAAGGATTGACTTAAGAACATGTGTTCATGTTTTAACGCACATCACCAGAGTTTCTACAGCTGCTTGTAATCTCTTTGACACAGGTGAGCGATCAAAGTGTTTCTCAAGGATACTTTATTTTAGGGAGTACCAGGTATAAAACCTGCAGGCCTTCCAGGGTGGCCTGTCTCATCTGCGTCTCACCCTTCAGCCATGCACAACGGTTTTGAGAACCGTCCTCCAGAATCCCACAAAACCCACTGGGAACTTAGGGAGTGCACATCGACTTCCCAGAGAGGTTTTTCATCAGGTCTGCATACCTAATTCAAGCATACAAATATATCTGGGCCTTCTGGTCGCACCACCTGACCTTCGACGCCATAGTAATGGTCTGCCTGACAGAGCCAAAACACACAGGCTGAGCAGTCCCATGGGCCTGTCTGTGTTTTGTCAAACATGCACACACACAAACGCACACATACACACATGTGCACAGGGTTAAACAAACACACGCATACAAGCACACTAATGCACGTGCACACATACACAGTCTCAGTATGTGATAAGAGCCGTAGCCCTTAACCTTCTGAGATAGAGGCAGGGCTTTAAGTGCAGACAGGATTCCAACGGCTCACTCTATCACTGTGTGTGTTTGCATGTGAAACATGGACAGCATGTGCATATATGTGCATGCACCAGTGTCAGTTTCGGCTGAGGTTTTTTTCTATTCCTCTCTGACAAACCAGTCTGACAGCACACACACACAAACACACACACATACACACACACACACACACAGCCAAGTGTGTTGAAGCAGAGAGGTGATTTGGGAAAGATTTCTCACGGCCAGAGTGCCCCGAGCTACACTGAGTAAATACAGATTAATGATTGGTTGAGAGGGCGGAAGTGCATTCCACAGAGTTAGCCACTGATCGCAGCCACCTCAAATAATGTGCATACACACCCACATATAGTATGTGCTGTAAGATCGTTATCTCCTCTTAGAACTTTAGAAATTAAGAAATATATCACTCCCACCCCCACACACTGATTTCTCGGAGACACTCGGGCTATTGACTTCCACTGACTTAGGTGTATATGAAGGTCAGCTGCAGTGAAATACAATAAAGAGCATAAAATTGTGATTCGTCTGTAACATCAGACAAAAACACAGATAGCAAATCAGACACTGTATACCTGCACTGGTCTCATAAATTCTGCACCCTGAGCAGCTACAGGACACTGTAGAGCTCAATTTACAACAACAGTCTTTCTGTCAACTGTCAACTGTCTTTCTTGGTAAGTTCCAACGATATCTTTAAGCGATCACTGGGGCAACAGCAGAAGCAAAGTCATCTAATAACTAACAATCAGTTAAGATAAGAAAATAAGCTGTGCTTCATTTTGCGTATCTGCCCACACACATGTCACATCATGGTGTAAACCCCTTTTAAGATGAACTGTACGAGATGGACCAGATGAGCTGGATGCCTCGCACAGCTCCACTGCTTCTGGTTTTCATCAGCGTGCAGACTGAACATTGCAACAGCTACTGACTTTGTGTGTGTGTGTGTGTGTGTGTGTGTGTGTGTGTGTGTGCGCAGTATGTGTGTGCAAGCCTGCACGTAAATCCTCAGGCAGGCACATTCCCAGGCACTGCTTGTATATCACTTGTCAGAAGTTTCAGATTTCACACTAAAAGATTTGATCGCCTTTCAGCAGCCCAGCGATAACTCGGCCAAGTCATAACTTAATCTAATGATTAACTGAGGATTCACTGATCACTGATTCAGGTTTGCAAAGCATGAACAGGAAGGAAAACCTGAAATGAAATCGAAGCAGCATATCAATTAGGGGAAGTTCTTATCTGTCACTTCAGTCTTATGGTTCTGAAACGCTCTGCGTTCCACTGGCTTGCACTTACAGTACTTTATGTATGACATTGTTAAGTTTAGTTTTTAAGACTGTGTCAGAGACAGTGGAGGAAGTAAAAGTAAAAGTAGTGATACCACAATGTAAAAATACTCTGGTACAAATAAAAGTCTTGCAATCAATATGTTACGTACAGTAAGTAAAATATTATCTCCCAACTGTGTTTGTGTTACAAAACTCAAAGTACTCATTGTGTAAAATGGTCCATCCATGTGTTATGTTGTTACGGCACTGGATTATTTTACTGCTTACAGCAGCTGTATGCAATTTCAGAACATCAATACAGCAGCAAACCACTATTCACTATGTAAAGATAAAGTGTGGCGTCCTGGGCAAAGAGTTAAGTCACACTACCTCCATGTGTGTTGTAATCCAAGCTTCTCTGTTAGCTGTTAATGCATGTGAGTCCTTATGAGAGTGACCCACTGACTATTGCTGCCACTCTGAGCTACGCTCATACGGCAGGCACTGCTGATATAGAGGTGGCATTGCTGTGAGTGAAGCGTCCGTTACCCCCAAGAAACAAATGTTTGCTCTGTCAGCACCATTGCCATTGTTAGCACTGTTTATGGAGTGAGCATTGTTAGCTGCTAGCCACCTCCATGTTGAGAACTGTGTGCAGACAATCCCGCACCAGAGTCTGAAAGTGGCCACACCAGTGGCGAACTCCACGCATAAAATAATATGCCCCTATTATTTTCAAAGTACAACCCCACACCAGCGGCGCAAGACGTGCATCAGCGCTTCTGGACACGCCTCTCCACTGCACTTTGCACCACTGTCCTATTTCCATCCTTGCCACTCCTGGAATTAAAATGTATTTTCCACCCATTCGCTCTCTGCTCTCTGTTGTTGCTGTGTCTCATGCGTGACAAAGAATGGATGAGGAGAGACTTACTGTTGAGATTGAGAAATATTCCGAGCTCAACGACCCACAATCCCGTCATTATAAAGACGATGGTTCACCTGTCGAGTCATAGCTCTGAGGATTGGCTATTCAGGCGAGAAATCAAGTTTAATTAGGGGCTGTCCACATAAGATTTTAAGCTAATGCATAGGTGGAAAGAAATACAAGACTGTTTGCACAGGATGTATAAAGCAGCATAAAATATAAATGCTCATGTCAGGCTGTTCTCATGCACTCATATGAAAAGTAATGCACCACAATTTGTATGTAACCCACATAATCATTAGCTAGTAATTCATATTTGACCCATGAAACTGGGAAGGCTGTAATCAAATGCGCTGACGGAAGTAAAGAGGGAAGTAGGTGAGGGTGGTGGAGGGTTCACAAAACACAGGACTTTCCACTTCAGGACTTTCCCCCAGAAGACTGGTGTTCAAAACCGTGTGAAATCAAGTGAAGTTTAAGTTATTTTAATTACGTTTTAACCATGTTTCTTTTACTGAACCTAACCAAAGTAACTTGACCTAAACCTAACCCATGGAAGTCCACATTAACTTCATGTAGAGTATGTAACACCATCCATGGGGCGCTAATTTGTTTGATATCATACAATCTGCTGTATGAGGATATGCTGCATAAGTAAAAGTGTACTTGAGTAGTTAGTTTTCACCACTGGTCTGAGAAACTCAATGCAGCTTTGATGTTTGATTTGAACCTGCATTTGTTTGTGTGTGTATCTGACTGCATGACAGTGAGAGGTGTCGCTGTTATTGCATCTACTGTCTGTTCATACACCATGTTATGGATTATTGTTTGCACGACTGTTCTTACATTGAATTACCACCTATCTGTGCTCTTTATCTGCACTGAGTGCCAGAGCATTTACAGAACACTAGTGGAGTAGCAGTAATAATCCCTCGGAGCAGTGGGCATGTCAAATCCCCATTTAGCCAGTTATAATGACAAAGCAGTTACTATTCCTGATCTGCATCGGTGGCCAGTTATAGTGTGTGTTCCTGCTGTTAGACAGAACCACTTGTCCCAACTACTGTTTTCAAGTTCATTTTACCAGGAGACAAAGAGTCCATTTATCTAGAGGGAGACAGGAAAGAGGAGGGGAGAGAAAGTGAAGGGTGAGAGACAGAGAGACGGAGAGAGGAAGGGCTGAAAGCTGGATGGAGAATGAAGGGAGGAGGAGGAGGAGGAGAGAGAGACGACCGACAGAAGAACTTTCCAAAACAGCAGATCCTGGAATGTTGGTGGAAGGTGCCACATAACTCCAAATATTTGTTGCTTGGTTGGCACGGCAACAGGACAGCCAACACGTTTATTAGCTAATCCCCACAATGATAGCAGAGAGTCGAGGAGAGGAAACACCGAGGACGGTGATATGGGAAAAAAGTATATCATTTAGAAAAGAAGTGCGTTGAACAATAAAAGGAGGGGAAAAAAAATCAGAGAATGAGATTCATTGTTTCGGTGTTGACTCTGCGCTGTGAGGCGGAGACACGTGCCAACACGCACACCAAACACACACACATAAATACACATTGACAGCTACAGGTAGACGCAGAAGGGAGTGGGGTATCAGAGTCAGCTACTGTCACTCAGCTATGCTTCCTCCCTTCAGCCTCGCCCAAACTAGTGTCAAACACACAGACACACACACACAGACACAGAATGTCTCCCATCGGTCTCTGGCAGTAAAGTGTACATGACACCATGGCAACCTATCACACCGAAAATGAAACAAAGTGAGGACCTTTAATTTAACCAGAGGCTAACCTTTACTGAGTTTCTATGGTTAGTGGCGTTCTGATACAGGCCACAGGCTCCCATAAAAACTAAACACTGAATGTTAGTCAAAACAACCTTTGAAAAATGAAATGTTGAATTCATAAGTAAGAAAGCACACACAGCCCTGCTTGTGGTGAGCTTATGGTGACTAATGTATGCCAACTTTGATGTTGCTGTGTAGCTCACATTGGTCAAGTTGCTGACTTTATCTCCAATGTGTAGTTGCGCTACTGTTGAGTGTCCACTCCGAGAACGATCATTTGGAAACACTGCCAATCAAGAGCAGTGTGGACATTGTTATCATTATAGTTATCTTTACAGTCATGGATGCATTGTCGCCTCACAGCAAGAGGGCTCCTGATTTAAATCCAGGGTGGGGGGTTCGAACTCCAGGGTGGGGGAGCCTTTTTGTGCGGAGTTTGCATGTTCTCTACATGTTGACATGGGTATTCTCTGGGTACTCCGGCTTCCTCCCTCTAAATTATTGGCCATAAGCTTGACTGTATCAGCCTCTATGTGTGCCAGCCCTGCAATTATCTGGCGACCTGTCCAGGGTGTACCCCGCCTCTGCCCAGTGTCAGCTGGGATAGGCTCCAGCCCCCCTAGCAGGCACAGACTCAGGCTCAGGCTCAGGCTCAGGCTCAGCCGAAAATGTCAGGGACCCCTGGCCATCAACGAAAAATGTCACTTCTGGAAGATCTGGAAGAGACTCAAAATGACCACAAAGACTACAAAGACACATAACATGACTACAAACTGATGCTAAACAATTACAAAGAGCAACAAAGAGACCAAAGTTACTACAAAGAGACAAAAACAACCACCAAAAGATACAATACGATTACAAAACGGGGCAAAACAACTACGAAGAGACAAAACCACAGAGGTTAAACAACTGAAAAGTCTGTGTCCTGCTTCTGTAGGGGAGAGGTGGTGGGGCCTTTGTATCATAGTCCGCCCATGATGGTGTGGACGGCCCTTTACTTTATCTTTTAGCATTTCCCTTTTTCACATAAATGTTGCTTGTGGCCTCATCGGCTGCTGTCCAGCAAAAGTAGCAGAGGCTTTAAAAAAAACACTCAAAACAGCTATTAAAAACTTGATGTGATCAAAGTTGAGATGTCATGGTATATAAGTTTAATTGACACCCTGCCACCCAGTATTTTCAGTGGTCTTAGTGCTGTATAACGTAGTATAAAATCTGCCAGACAAAACCATCAAATCTGATCCCCCTCCTCATAACACCCACTCCATATTGATCTGTGATCGGGTTTCATAGCCATCTCAGAGGAGGGTGGTGAGGATGATCTGTGTGTGTTTGAGTGTGCATACATGAGAGACACAGAGAGATAGAGTGAGCAAGAAGGAAGAGAAAAGAGAGGAGGTTGTTTTTTTTACATCTGCATGTCTCTTGTTTCATAGGCAGTCTGCAAGATTCAAGTTCACTTATACTTATCATATATCCAATAAAACATAATTTAAGTAAAATATTCACCAGGCTGTGGATCATGTTTTATTTGTAAAAGCCTCTCTCCCTCTCTCTCTCTGACCTGCCTTCATGTTCTCTCTTCAGCATGAAATGTAAATGAACAAACTTCCATTCTTCCTTCTTTCGGTCTCTCTCGGCTGCAGACTGAAACTGCTGCTCGACTTAAAACAATCGCTCAGTCCTGTCACTCTCCCCCTCCTTCTCCTCCTCCTTCTTCTCCCTCCTTCTTCTCCCTCTACTTTTTTATTGCCTCTGAAAAGCCAGGCTAGAATAACCAGCAAGTCCAAACACACATGAACAACCTCCCAGTCACACTTGCAGCACACACAAACAACGCAAACACACAAATGCAGCGCAAGACGAACTAAAGCAAAAATACACACACACACACACACACACACACGCACACACCTTGTGCGGTTGGTGAGGTCCCCCCAGCTTGCAGAGGTAAATGGAGTGGAACAGGTTAGCACTGCTGCCATACAGTGTCCCACCTGTACAAACAAAGTGCTTGATCACGGCTAAACACACACACACACACACACACACACACACACACACACACACTGGCACACACAAATAGTCCCCCATCTGGATCGAGGCACCGGTGGGTTTTAATAGCTATCGATCATTTTCCCTAGTGACACACTCACACACTCGCCTCCCTGTTACAGGCTGAACAGAGCCAGCTGAGGACTCATACAGGTCCCTGAGTGTATACACACACACACACACACACACACACAGGCTGCACACGTGCACACAACGTACTATGCGGTGTCAAAAAGACCATTTACTTTGCCTGTCTGTATGCATATGTGTGTGTGCGTCTGTGTGCCTCTGAGTGTGTGTCCGCATGTGTGTGAGTCCTGCTGTGGCTCACTCTGCCTTTCTTTCTAGATGAGGTTATTTAATTTACATAATGAGGCCCAGACTCACTCTCATAGATTAAATTACTCTGAGACAACAAATAAAAGTGCATGCAGACAAGCACCCCCCAAAAACATACAAATCCCAGTCTATGTAACCCTTTAACTGAGCGTGTTTTCTTGCTTTGCTCTTAGCTGTGATAAAACAGCATCTGTGGCCTAAAAAGCAAAAGTAAAGTCAAAGAACCTGCAGTGTGCCCACCCTTACCCAATGATGTCATTGTACTCTCGCCGGGTGAGTTACGGTGCGCTGAAAGGGTCAAAATGAGGGAGAGCCAATCGATATTCCATATGATTCTGAACAATAAATCTTTGATGTGATTAGTCTGGGTAGTTAGCGGCGATTAATTGTCAAAGCTAATAAAGTCTTTTGTAGCTGAGGGTGCCAGAGAGGCTGCTGGGAATCATGGTTCGTTTTATGAGCAAATTAATTAAAACAGAGCCTGAAAAACGCCGTAGAAGACAGGCATCAAACACTCATTCTGCACTCGGTGAAGGGCGTAACAATGAGACATCACTCAGGGAGATTCACTGTGTGTGCGTGTGTGTGTGTGTGTGTGTGTTATAATCAAACACAATGATTCCTGCTTTTACACCACATCGTAAATCCAGAAGGGAAAGAGGGACGTTTGTCATTTAGCTGTGTCTTTCCTTTTTCATTAAAAAAATGGCTGCCACAGTGTCTTGTTAATGTGTGAGGATGAGCATGTGTGTGTGCGCACTGCACATAATTCAGGTTAGGATGATAAAAAGGGAGGCAACTGGGGAGAAATAAAGATGTGGTGCAGGATAAGCACCAAAAGAACAAAAGAAAAGTGGGAGACAGGTGGAGAAGAACATGCTGTTTGGACAAAAAGAAATGAAATCGTCATTTAAAGATGCATTGATATCATTACTTTGTCCTGAAGGTTAAATTCAACTAGGCTCTGTATTACACTTCACTGTGCAGTGACATCATTCAGTCTACATTCCCATTCCCTCTCTATCACGTACACCAGAGTCTCTCAACCTTTTTTTGTCAGACACACCCCCACAGTTTTGTCAGATTAACTCATGTAGGCTAGACTCTATAAAGAAATGCTGGCATTGTACGTTCATGCAAACACGTTATATTTGCATGTTGCATGAGTATCATATCAACATTTCTCAATGATTAAAGGGGACGTTTGGTGTTATTTGACCCACAGCTCTGTTGTTAAAGTTCATCACATGCTGTCCATAGGGAAAAGAACAATAAAATTTGGCACAACGTTGACTGAGTTATGGTCAGGAAGCTAAAGCTGACCTAATGGGGCATATAGCCTTTAGTTTCAGTTTCATGCTACATGCCCCATTAGGTTAGCTTTAGCTGCCTGACCAGAGCTTGGCCAACGTTGTGCCAAATGTCCTTGTTCTTTTCCTATGGACAGCACGCGGTTACCTCGAACAACAGAGTTATGGGGCAAATAACACCAAACTTCCCCTTTAAGTATATGGTGTGACACCTAGTCAGACACCTTCCAAGCTGCAGACCACTGTTCAAGACCAACAAACAATAAAACCAAGTGTGAATTAGTGAGTCATTGCTGTGTTTTCAGCAGCTTTTTAGCTAACAAACATGGATGTTTTGTAGCAATCTGTCACTGTTTTTCCAGTGAGAATAGTGCCACGAAAGGTGATTGCTTTTTACTGAGAAATGGGGCCCCAAAGCAAGGTTGTAAGCTGAAGCCTCATCATAACCAAGTGGGTTTTGTGCCTAAACATAACCTCATTTTAATCAAAGCGTAATAATGTACAAATGTAACGTCTCTTTGGTTTGCAGAAATATACAATGCAAACATTTTTTCTGGGTTTTGGGTTGAGGCTGCCTCCATCGATGCCAGTCGTCATGTTCCAAACACATCAGTTTTAAAGTAGATATCATCTAACTTTGAATTATATAAACATGGATATACAAGCGAAATTTAATTTATGTTTTCCATATAACTGAACTGTTTAGTACGGCATGGTTAAGTTTGCATCCATAGTGCTACAATTACTTTTACCTTAGCAACTCCACATTGTTTTTTTCCATAGCTAACATCTCAACCATTTATACTACTACAAGCTTTTTTCCATGATGTATCTGTTTCTTTTAGCAAACTATCAAGTATTTATCTAACACTTTTGGCTGTTCTAGCCTTGGATAACTTTTAGATAACTTTTTCAACTGTTACATTTAGCTATTTTAACCATGTGCTTTTATCAGCTATTTATCCAAATCCATTGAGTTACTCTTGTTTTTATTCCACGTTCCTCCTGGGTTAGAAGCACCCTTGGTTGAGAATCACTGATGCAGACAATTCTTGAGAAATACGTTCATGCACTTCCAGAAAAGACACACCCAGACATGTACACACATAGGCTGCACATCTGAGCGTACAAGCTTGCTTACAGGCCAGTCCGACACACAATCACCACCGTCGTGTATTTTTTTCCTTCACATAACAGCTGAAACAACAATTGCTCTGACAGGGTAAGACCATTGTGAGTGCGCACTGTCTCAAAGGCTTCAACGGTCTGTCTCCCTGTCTTTCACTCGCCCTGCAAACCTCAGGGGATGTTCAGTTTGACGCAAAGACCGAAAGTTTATTTTTTATGTTTCACTGGCTTTACATTTGGTCTTTTCCTTTGTACTGTGCAGTGCTCTGGCCGGTGGTTTAACTTTTAATGACAGCAACACAAACACAGAGAGCACTCTGAGATTTTTACTGAAAAGAACTGCTGAAACAATACAACTGGGCTACAGCCTGTTTCCATCACAGGGGAAATCCTGCTGCCTGGATGGCCACTGATAGGAGTAAGATGAGAGGGAGAGGGGTAAGAGGGAGAGGAGGAGGAGGAGAATGATAAGAGAAAAGCAAATTGTGTACGGGGTATAAGTTAAGGACATGTGGGATCAGGTCCAGAGGGAAAAACAGTGCAGAGGTAATGTCAGGATAGAGGGAGTGAAAGAGGTGAGATTCAAGCGAGAGGGGGAGGTAACGATAGAAAGCTTCAGCGAGAAGCAGGGATTGGTTAGAGGAAAAGCTCAAGACTGAACAACTCAGAAGGGTGAATTGTACCTCTTCAGGTCAGGATGCAGCTGAGCAGGAACACAGTACTTATAAAAACATATAGTTTGCGTGTCTTTGTCTTTAATCTTGAAAATAAAACACAGATGAAGAGAAAGGAATGTGAAAAGGAAATGAATCATCACGACTTACAAAGTATAAAAGTGTTTGGAATTACCTACAAGATAAGTTAAGATATCTTCACAATTATCGGATGGATTGCCATGAAATATGTTACAGGTGGTCATTGTTCCCAGAGGATGAATCCTGACTTTGGTAACTTCTGTCTTTTCCTCCAGTGCCACCAGCAGGTCAGATTTCAGACTCTTCTTGTGCACTGTTTGCAGGTATATCAACAAAAAACTGATGCACCAGAGTACATATCTGCATAAGGAGTCAGGTTGGGGTGATGGATGGGTCAAACAAACACACAACTTTCCCGTAGGAGACAAGTGTTTGTGTCCTGTGTGAAACCACAAGAACTTTGAATTATTTTCAGGTTAGTCGTCACCATGTTTCTTTTACTAGACCTAACCTACATAACTTTACTTTGAGTATGTAACTTTACCGTAAATGTGTAACGTGATGATGGCATTCGCAGGGCACTAATTTGTTCAATATAACAGGAACCGTTGTATGAGGATATGATGCTAATATTTTACTTGTCCTGTAAAATATTACTATCTGCTTGATGGATGAGTGCAATATTTTATACGGGAATCATGGTTCCCAGGTGATGAATCCCATTGACTTTGGTCGGCCCCTGAATTTTCCTTCGAATTCAGCCCCTTTTCCACCGCAGGAACTTTTATCATTTACCTGGGATTTTGAAAAACCTCGGCATGTTTCCACCAGAATTACCCGGGAAAAAAAACTTTCCCTAAACCCCAAACTTTCCCTGAATTCTTGATGGGCGGGCCTGTGTGCTGAAGAACGCAGAGTGTCTGCAAACTTTATTTCATTTCTACAAGCTTCACTTCATTTGTGTTTTGATGATTTGGAAAATGGAGCAAAAGAAGAGAAGCTACGAGAAGTGGACGGACAACGAGGTCCAGGCTCTTTTGACCGTATTTGCAGAGGAAGAAATTCAGTGGGACTTCTCGTCGGCAACTCGAAACAACCGAGTCTATGGAAGAATAGTCTCCAAGCTGGTGGAGCTAAATATAGGGCACACGCCGAAACACATTCGTGGAAAGTTGAAGAAACTTAAGCAAGATTATAAGAAGCTTTGTGCGTTTGCAATCGTCTGTGCTAATAAGGCCTGTCGTCTTTTCCATGCAGATCACATGGTTTTATATGTGATGTAGTAAAACACGAGGAACAACAGAACAACTTGAGCGTCCTCCATCCTGGCGTACTGTGTCACACAAATGATGATTCGGGCTTATTGGTCACCGTTTATGGCGTCATCGTGCTTGTTTGGCCTTCAGCCTCTGCCTGATTTGAATACATTTTCCAGAACTTTGAGGTGGGGTGGAAATGCACACAGATTACCAGGAATTCTTTCACCCAGGTAAATGAGTGTGTGTTGACTTTAGTTGTTGTCTTATCATTAGTTTTGCCTGACTAATCATATCTGATACAAATGCAGTTTCCTGGGAGTGCTTGTGTCATAGTGGAAAGCAAATCACTTACATCGGCCCATCACTGAGCTACTGTTTTGTTGGTATTTGTTCTAAAAATGGGACAAAATGTTGTCGGTTTTGTTTAGGATCTTTGTTTAGGAAAAGTTTTATTTTATTATTGTGTCGTGTTCATTAAAAAAGTATTTTCCAGAGAACAGAGCGCTCTCATCAACTGCTTATATCCCTTAATGGTTAGGGCCGGCTATGCTTATTCGGGATTTATTAACATTGCAAGACAATATTCCTCTATGAAAATCTTGGTATTGACCAAACAAACATAAGAAACAGATGCAGCTTCTGTGCATTTCTGAAGTGCATCAGAAACCATATTATTATCACTGATTTTGGATTTTCCACAGATGGAAAGTGGCAAAGTACTAACTAAGTTATCCTGCTTCCTATCCATCTATCGTGCTGTAGTTTGGTTTTTTTCCACAGCACTGAAACCTCACTTCCCAAAGCCCTGAGAGTCTGCAGTTAGCCCCACCAACCAGAAATAATTCAATAAGAACACCAAGTCTCAAAAAAGAGTCCCCGTTTTACTGGTGGCAGTGACTCAACTAAAATCTGTGAAACATGGTCTGCTGATTTATGATCTGTATATCTTTTATATGAGGCAGATTATTTAAAAAAAATCCATATTAGAATTTATTGTTTGAATTATTACAAATTGGATGTGGCTACTTTTTGGCAGCGTGTCTCCACACTTGGCCTCTCTCCTCCTATAGGCCTCTGCTTCCATCCTACTTCATGCGATGACAATCCTGGATAAGAGCTGCATGTGACCACAAGTGACCAAATGACCAGGCCCTGAACCAAGACAACAGCAGGATATCCCAACCTCATATTGAATGGTGACTTAAACAGTAGGGCTCCTCCACGCTAATTCTCCCATACATTCCTCCACAGAAAATTACTTTGGCAAACGACCATGCTGTGGTTAGCCCTTTATAACTTTACGCATGGCGACCAGGGAAGAAAAGCAGACCCAATTCATCCAGCGCTCCACACATATTGAAGCATTTAAGGGTTCTGTATTAAACACTATTTGAAAGTATATAAAACAGAATTTACCAAGGTCTGACTTTTGCCATGGGATTTGACTCTAAAAAGAGCTTTAATTTAAACGAGATAATAACTTTAAATGACATCATGTGTTTTGCCCTAACTTGATTCGCCTATTTGGGACAATGGGTGAAGTCATACATGAGGATCCCTGCTGTCAGGTGGGGGGCACTAGACCACCTACTTATGATTCTTTCATGCGCTTTGATTCAGAAGGAAAGCAATCATGAATAGATGAATGAGCCAGAGTGGATAAATATTTCAGAATGGGCTCGTAAACAAGCACCTAAACTAGTCCTTATTCTGCTTCGTCTTCCCACAGTGATAAAAGTACGACAAAGTGAATGAAAGAATAAAAAGGGCTGTATAAGGTGGTCCACATTTGGAGTTACATGTTAACCTTCATCTAAAGAGAAATAGAGGAATAAAAATCCACAAAAAGAGGTTTGTTATATGCCAGTCCCAAGTAGGTGTGACCCACCCCAATCTTTCCCTCATCTGTGCATGGCTATAAAGCAAAGCAACCCACTCTCAAGCATTTAAATCAAAAAATAAACTTCACAAGATCAGTTAAGTCAACCAGTTAGATCAGATTATATCCGACTTTATTGATTGCCATGGTTTGACATATACAACAGTACATAAAGACAACATTAGCAGCCATAAAAAGTCAGACTGTGGTGGTGTTTTATGATCCGGTTCATCCTCCTTAGGTGCCTCTCTGAGCCAGCCAGCGCCATGGGACTGATTTACTTGTCACACAAGGGGGACATATTTAGACGTGGTGTGCTGGAGATAGTAGGCGGTAAAGCTGGCAGGGCAGAAAATGACCCAGACAGTGGGAGTGCGGAGGACTAGAGGGGAACACGTAAGACACACCGGTTAACCTTCTGCCATTAAACCAGCTGTGATTTCTGACCAAGGGCCAGGGGACAATGGACTGCACTACACTAATTACACACCCTGACATGGATAATAGGAAATGTACTTGCTCTTTATGAGGATGAACAGACGTCTGTAAATCTATCTTTAACAATTTGTAGTTGCAGCAGAAATAAATGGTCTTGAAGGTAGCTTTGCAGACGTGTGGTCTGTGCAGTGGTAAAAGCAAAAAGGTCCTATTAAATCTGTCTCCTAATGAGTGCAGGGAGGAAAGCCTGGTAGGTACCAGAGTACATGACTCATTACGGTGGACACTTCAGGTAAATAACAGAGCTTTAATGCATTTCTTAAATAAGTAAATATGTCTATGTTTATACTAACCTGCCCAGGTGTCAAATTTTAACTAATGTTTTTTGTATGTGTGCTGTACAGGACAATTTATGGGGGACCACCGACCAGAGACCACCATGATATTCCAGACTGAGACGCAAAATGACAGTCACAACAGGAAGACTTTCAACCACACTCGGAAAAATATATAATTTGTTTTCGTTCACTTTTTCCAAGTTTTTTGAGCTCACATCTTTCTCCAGTTATAACCACAGAAATTAGAGCTCTGATTCGGCTGACTCGGCCAAGAAGAAAATAGCCTACCAGAGAACAGAGGAGCATATTATAGAAATTTGTGGAGGTTATTTTAATTTATCCATGAAAGTTGAAAGTGAATACACTTAATTTGCAGAATAGAAGATAATTTTGTTAGAGCCATTAATGTAGGCCCGTCACACAGGGGTGTAAATATATAAATATAGCACATGCAGGCAGTGCAGTTGCACTAGAGCCCATGAGATGGGGGGGGGGGGTCCTTGCAACTGACTGAGGAGTGCTTGCGAATGAATCAGATGCCACCTCAGCACTACACCTGTGTTCAAAGAAGAACTGATGTTAAATTACACAGTGTCATTTGCTATGGGCAATGTGCTCTCAAAACTGCAAAATAATCTTCGTCATGGTTTTCTGTCTGTCTTCCTTTGTCCTTTCTTTCTTTCTTTTTGGGGCAGTAATAGTAACAATCTGTAACAAAATTATTTTATTTAGTTTTATTATTAAATTAAATACATTATTAAAATTTCTCATTTTCTTTGATATTTTTACTTTTTTTTTTATTGATCATGTGACAAGACGATACAATACACAGGTAGCTAGTTTAGGTGCAAAGTCTGTCAAGACTGATAAGACGAGTACATCTGCAAGCTGAGTGAACAGTCATGCCGGTTGAACATAAAAGCGCGCTTATGAAAGGACAAGACAGAAACAAACAGGGAGGGAAAGTAGTAAAGCTCCCTAACTTGGCCTAGATTCCTTTGGCTCTCTTATAAACAGTTGCCAGAGGTGTATGTGTGCCCTTTATGACTAGTAAGGGACTGTTCTTCACTTAACTAAGCATGCGGGGTGGCTGGAGTGTCACTTTGTCTTTTTTTTTTTTTACCCTCCCCAAAGCTACAAATATTTTTCCCTGAGCCTCCCTAAGTGACTGGCATAAAAAGCATGGCCCTCCCTCCACCATAAATGAATTAATAGATTTTTAAACTTTGGATATTTGAAAATCCAACAATAATTTGTTTTTACAGTTTCATTTTTTACAGTTTCTGGCTACGATAAATATTGTCATTTTGGCAGTTTTAACCCATTGAAAGCTGACACGACATCACTTTCCTTGTGCTGCTTTCAGATGCCCTTCACAAACATTTAAACCTTTGTACCTTGAGTAAATTGGTGTGATTTCTTTCAAAAACATGGGAAAAGGCACTGAGCAACTTGGTAAGAAATGCCCCACAAACTGCAAAAAATGTATAGATTCAGAAAATTATTTAAAAAAGAAAGAAAAGGGGAAAAAAGAAAAAAATCTAGGGAAAAACTATATTTATAATAATAATCATTATTATTACTTATTTAAAATTGTTAAGCACCAAATTTATAAGCACCTTTTACAAGCTATTTCCTCGTTTGTTTTGTTTTTAAACCTTTTTTCTCTCTTTTTACTAATTTCTAACACTAATTTTTCAATTTTGGGGGGGTCATTTCTTCCCGTGATGCCTTCTTCCTATGTTTTTGAAAGAAATCAAGCCAGTTTACGCTCAGGTTTCAAAGGGTTAAAGTAAAGATATCTTCCAAACCCATGGGTTCGAAAGGCATGTTATTTAAAAAAATAAATAATAATAAAGTTACATGAATACAACAATTTCAATTTTATGCACCTTCCCTGAGTGAAATTAAAAAACATGGGTTGCTCACCAGTGCTTTAAAAAATATTTCCCGTCTCCCCCTGTCTGCACCACCGCTTCCCCCTCATAATAATGAACAGTCCCTAACTAGCCACTGGTATGACAAAATGGTATTTTGAAGTCAGATAAATTCGGAAAATAGCTAATTAGAATACATTATATATTTTTTCATATTTTATATATTATGTTTTGTAAGAATAATCTTTTTTTTCAGTGTTTCACAACATAGCTGTTTGAAGCCATATAAACAATCATGAACTTTACTGTCAGTGTTATATGAACGTTATGAAGCAAGGTCAATTTTATTAATTAATATGTGGTGAGAGAGATGAGAAAGTGTCATTTTCATTAACTGTAAACATATGTATGAAATTCATAGAATATATTTTATTTTATTAAATTAATTAGAAGCATTTAGTTGTACTTTTAAGCATCTAAGATGCTTCTCGGGCTTCTCTGCGGTTAACCCTTTGAAACCTGACAGCAAATTGGTTTGATATCTTTCAAAAACATGGGGAGAAGGCAACAAAAGAAGAAATGACCCTGAAAATTGCAAGAAAATAGTAAAAAGGGAAAATTAAAAACAAGAAAAAAAGATAGAAAGTCAAATAAACAAGCTAATAACTAAAAATAAGTGTGTACCATAATTAAAATATGTTAAATATAAATATAATTTTCCCTAGTTTTTTTTTATATATATATATTTTTAAATCTATTATTTTTTTCAATTCGTGGGACATCTCTACCAAGTTGCTCATTACCTTTTTTTTCCATATTTGTTTTAATTTTTGAAAAGAAATCACAGCAACTAGCTCAGGGTTCAAAGGTTTAAATAAAAGACTTGCATGTTTTCAAAAAGTTAAAGTAAATAGAAAAAAGCGTAGTAAATAAAAGACAGAGAATATTTGTACACCACAGCTGTTTCACAACAAAATAACTGGTGAGAGGAGGCACATGCAGCAGCAACACTGGCTGTCCCGCCACTGACAGTAAAGCGGGTAACCAGATATTCAAAAACAATACGTCATCCCACAATGCACCGCGCTTACGCTCTCCTTACAGCATTACCTCATCCCACAATCCACCGCGAGATTAAGAATCTTCTGGGTGGTCGTCAAGGCAACGCACCTTATCGGAGGGCCGGGCCCCGCCTCACGACACGCCCACCGGCCAATGGGAGAGCCCCGTCATGACATCATGGCTATTTTTAGAGAGGCAGCGGCAGCAGATAAGGTTTGCCTCCACGCTGGAGCGCTCAGAGTATATACACAGCCAGGCGGAGGAAGCACCACAGAGAAAAGTTAGAGAGCCGCTCGGCGCGTTTCATTCACGGACTCAAAAGAGCTCTGGATACTTTGGCAAAGACTTTGTGAACTGTTACAACAACAATCAAGCATCGCTGGCTCAAAGAAGTAAGTTCTGATTCCTGTGTCAAGACAGTGCGCACTCAGAGTTTGGAAGTTTTTACGCACAGAGAGGACGTTTGGAAACCAGTGTTTTTCCCTCATCTGATAAACCAGGAAGAAGACAGGGGGGGACAAAAAGTAGTTTTGTAAAAGACTTTGTAGTATTTTTGGTTTCTCTTCCATGTATACCAAGATGGAAACTACTTTCTATGACGACTCACTCAACGCTTTCTCCCAGCAAGACAACGCCGGCTACGGATACAGCAACCCCAAAGTGCTGAAACACAACATGACACTGAACCTCAGCGACCCGACGGGCACTCTGAAACCTCACCTCCGCGCCAAAGCCAGCGACATCCTCACCTCTCCTGACGTGGGCTTGCTGAAGCTGGCCTCCCCGGAGCTGGAGCGGCTCATCATCCAGTCCAGCAACGGGCTCATCACCACCACGCCGACCCCGACCCAGTTCATGTGTCCCAAGAATGTCACCGACGAGCAGGAGGGCTTCGCCGAGGGGTTCGTCCGAGCCCTGGCTGAGCTCCACCACCAGCACATGCCGGGCACACCTAATGTGAGTGTCACCTCAGCTGCCCAGACCAGTGTCAACACTGCCCTGCCGCCTGTTTCATCTGTTGCCGGTGCCACCGTTTACAACAACAACGCAGCCATGCGCTCCGACTCGCCGGTGTATGAGGACTTGAACACTTTCAACCCAGCCATCAGCACCGTCTCGGCACCGAGCTACACCACCTCAGCCCCGACCATGTCCTTCCCAGCAGCCCCGCCGCAGCTCCCCATCTACGGGCAGCCATCCGCCGCCCAGCTCCCCCGGCTCACGGCGCTCAAAGAGGAGCCCCAAACCGTGCCTGAGATGCCGGGGGAGACGCCTCCTCTCTCCCCAATCGACATGGAGAACCAGGAGCGCATCAAGGCCGAGAGAAAGCGGATGAGGAACCGCATCGCTGCCTCCAAGTGCCGGAAGAGGAAGCTGGAGCGGATCTCGAGGCTGGAGGACAAAGTGAAGAACCTCAAGTCCCAAAACTCTGAGCTCGCGTCCACCGCCAACATGTTGCGCGAGCAGGTGGCCCAGCTGAAGCAGAAGGTGATGAACCACGTCAACAGCGGGTGCCAGCTCATGTTAACGCAGCAGCTCCAGACCTTCTGAGGTGGTGTCAGCGGCGGCGGAGAGAGACAAAGACTGTAGTTGAACGAAACGGACGCGTCCTGTGATAGTGAGTGGCTGTATCTCCCGAAACCGTGACGGGATTTGGGATGATGTGGCGCGACACTGGCAGGATTGGGGCTGCACTAAAGTTCCTGAGTGCCACGCGCTCCCCCGGTGGCGCGTCCCAGAGAGGGGCTCGGGACAGTGACAGTAGCCATGAACCAGAGGGGGCATGGCAACATGCAGGATACCTTTCTGTTTCTGTTTCGTGCTGTTTTTACAGAACAGGACAGGACTGAAGTTTTCTTGATTTACACCCAGCTCTGCATGGACCTTATCATGACCATCACAGGAGAAATTCAGTATTAGAGGATTTAAGAACCTGCAATAGAGACTTTTCTTGCTGTAGCCATGATGGCTTCAAACTTGGGCGTGTTGGCCAACTCTAAACGGCTGAAAAGTTGTAACAAAAGCTGCCTGACTTCTGAGTTACAGTACAATGTACTTTGTTTTCTTAATTGTAAGAAATTCAGTTAGAAAAGCTTCAAGATTTACTTGTTTTTTTCTAAAGTTGTTTAATGGGGTTTCACTCATTGTTATATGTATATAAGATCAACTTGGAGTACTTATGTTTACCATTTGTAATAAGAATACTGTATAATTTTTTATGTTTTGTTTTCTGAGCACTTCAGAAACTAATCAATATTTAAGAAAATAAACCAGATAAAATGAAGCAACATTGCCTCTGTGTTCTTGTGAAAAAAAAAAGTGGGTGTGCCATGACAGGAGCTCAAACAATAAAACATGTTGCAACATGTTGCAAGAGCTGCTGGTTCCCAGTACCTCAAGGTAAATTCCATTAGTGCTCGTATTGATCCAGGCTAAGTGATTGTGTTTTAGCTGACAGGCCGTGCACTACTACTGATGGAGGCCTATCTTGCAAACAGGGCTTGAGATCTTCACTTCATATCTGCACACACAGACCTACCTGAAGAGTACACATATATACAAAACCTCCCATTATTCTCAGGTGTTGACACTGACAGTATATCATGTTCTAACCAGAGTTTCAACAGGTTAAAATAAGCAATAAGATGTCACTGATTTGACACATAACAACAGGAAAATCACAGGCCGTCCTCTGTGCTATTGCACCATACACTTATTCAACATTATTTCCTGTCCTGGTGTAAATAAAGAAAGCCCCACCATGTTGAAACAAACTGAGTCAGACTCTTAGCTCCTATATTGCAAATGAATACATATCAGCTACATCACAGCTAACACATCACTGAATATCAACTCAATAAAATGTCCATTGTAGCCTGCTATTAGATGTGTAAGCTCCTATCTTAATAAACAGTATCTTACAGTGACACATATTAATCAAAATGTAATCAATGGAATAGCTGCAACACCAAAAAATCAAAACACAAGATAGGAGTGTCTCTGACAGGCCTTTAAATTCAGAGAACAGGCTCACAGTTTGCTCCCATCAGTGAAGCTGATAAATCCATCCCAGTATCTTCACTTGTGACCAGTGAGATGCTTTTTTTAGTGTCAAACCCTTTAATTATGGAAATATACATGTATGAGGTAAAAAAAAAAGTAAAGGCATGTTTTGCTTAATCTCACACAATAAACCCAGCAACCTTATTTCTGCACAGACACTTAGTACAGCGGGTGAATGATGATATAATATGTCACACAGTCTGTGGCATCCAGTTATAGGTATTATGTTCACCACTCGTAAGTCACCAGCGTGTAATGAACATAATGAACCACTAGAGAGCGACACAGACCGATTCACCTGAGAGATGACATGAGACAATGCTGTCTTCAAGTCTTCATGTCTCCGCTGCAGCTTGTGTTTGCTTATAGTTTTAAATAAACACAGAGCTGTCATGAATTCAAGTTTCAAAGACACAGAACAGGTTAATAAATATAGAGGCCTGAGGGATATAACTCAATTCACAGTAAAGTCTACATGTGAAGCAAATGTGTGATACTATATTGACATTTTTTCCACTTCATTTTTACATGTTCCCTTCTTCTTGTCACTATATATTATTTTTTTCATATATTGATGCAAATGCATCTAATTCAGCAGTTTGACAATTGTTTTATCACGTTATATTCATGAATAAATAAAACTACATGAGGCTAATTCAAAATCCATTATTATATATACAATTAAATTATGAACCAGCTATAAAAGTTGATAATTTAGAGCCAGATTTATTATAATTTCTTTTGTTTGACCAGATAATAATAAGAAGAAGAAGAAGAAGAAGAAGAAGAACAATAATAATAATATAATGCATTATTATCATTATCTTTCATCATATACGCCTTAATAATTATAACATGGACTGTAATTTCTCTATTAATCTGCTTTAACCTGTTCGGATTTCACAAATTTGGGGCAGCATGACATCATTCCGGAAAGCGGAGTCCTTTCCTTCCATATAAGGAGAGGGAGCGCTCGGAAGACCTACGTCACGTCGGAGGAGGCGTGTATTACGGGAAGTGGCTCGACTGTGTAATCTCTGCATAATACGGTGAGCCCTAAGAAGTTATCCAAGGGGGACACTGGACTGCCCAAGGGCAAATCAATGAAAAGACTGCAACGGCAGCAAAACGGCAGCCTATAGGCAGTAAAATAATGAAATAAATGCAGAGTTTAACATAAAAAAAAATAGCAATTAAAAGTCAATATCTCAATTTAACTGTAGATATGTTGTTAATAACTACAAACATAATGCTCTTAAGACTACATTTAAGTAGGCTGCTGCACAATTCTGAGGCACTTGTACTTAAGCTGCTTGACAACTTTCATTTTATAATTTATATTGTATAATTCTACCTCACATTTTATATTGTAGCCAAGTTTTTATTCCACCAAATGTGTTTGACAGTCATAGTTGCTGGTTGTTTTGCAAGATAACTTTTTCCAGACAGAATATTTAACCATGAAGAAATAATATTTCTACCACAACAAGTATTATAGTGCTGCGTACATGTTTTTGCACCACTTATAATAATTAAATAATATATTTAGATATAGCCTTCACTATTAGGCTATACATCAGTTTGATTTTTAAAATTTCTGTAAGAGTTTGAAAGCAGAATTTGTGTTTTTACAGCGCCAAACTATTGCTACATGTGCCGAAGAAAATAATCTAAATATTTCTTCCACCACTGACTTAATGTGGCACATTTGACACAAATTAATAACTCTAAAGAAAATGTTGAAACCATGAGCGAAACACGATGTTTGTAACATTTCCAGTTGAGACTAAATTAAAAGATGAACAGTTTTGGAGATATCTTCAGATTAGACATCTCCTATCCCAAACCTTTGGCTCCACTATAACGGCCCCTCCCAGCTCTGATGTTCTGTCCTTTGTGATTAAGGTATTTGGTTCAGGTCATGATACAGAGGAGGAATTGAACGACATCTTAAAGAGCTATAAGAAAATATCAAGGGAACT
This sequence comes from Cephalopholis sonnerati, assembly GCA_019142605.1. NCBI lineage: Eukaryota > Metazoa > Chordata > Actinopteri > Perciformes > Serranidae > Cephalopholis > Cephalopholis sonnerati. The sequence continues at coordinate 10,342,657 of JAGQAX010000006.1, forward strand.
TAGAACAAGACTAGTGCAGTTTCAGATAATGAACAGAGTATATTGGTCCCCCCACAGAGTGAAATTAAGGGACAGCCCGAATTGTTGGAGGTGTGGGGGAAGCACTGGTACTGGTACACTCCTCCACATGCTGTGGTCCTACCCAGTTGTACAAAATTTCTGGTCAGCCATACATGAGAATATCAAATTGATTCTTAAATTTGATGTTCTGCCCAAGCCTGTTTGTTCCTGGTGACCCTCTCACTCTTACAGCTCTCCCTGCAGCTCAGGCAGACTGGGTCCAGACTGGTCTAATGCTGGGGAGAAAGCTTACAGACTGGAGGGTGATCACCCTCCCACCAGCTAGAGCGTGGTTCTCCCAGCTGGGTATTGTGGCAGCATATGAGGGCCTTTCTTTTAGGCTCAGAAATATCATGCTAAGTGGGCAAAATATGTGTCTTTTATTCATAAACCCTGACAATATGTATGTTGACATGTTGGCTCATATCCCAGAGAATCATTTAGACCTTTGTTAACAACCACTTAATAACCTAGGTTATCTTCTGTTAGTTTGTATTTTCCTCTTGTTAGTCTCAGTGTTGTCTGCTCCTTAGCCATATAATTTTGTAACTTTCTATTCCACAGTGTCCTGTCTCACAGCTCTTGCACTGCCAAATTATGTAATGACGTGTTGTTTTGCCTTGTTCAGAAGAAAACAACAAAAACTAGGGATCACAGAAAGAAAGACGAAGCGATTCAGCCCTCTTGTGTGCGGTGTTATCTGTGATGTTTCCTGCCATCACCTGCACCAAGTTTTAAGGACTGACAGTGCTGCGCACCTGGCAAGTGCTTTTAAAAAGCTTTAAGTAAAACATTTACCTTGTCTTTTGATGCAAAATGGCTCAAGATCATAGATAAAATGAGTTTTCACACATAGGTATGTAGGTGTGACTCAGAGTAAGCAGATTGGGGTTAACCCAGGGAGTGCACCATCTCTGCACCCACATGTGGTTTATCTAGTCACACACAAACACACATGCATGCTCACCCCACTCACACACACACACACAAGATTATCTTGGAACACAGTACAAACAGTGTATTATTATGTCAATTGCAAACTTTTTCCATGCTGCAGAAATGTTGATGGAAACTAACAATGCCTGTATGTCACATAATCCCACAGAGGGCAGGTTGAGCTGGACGGATCTGTATGGTGAATGGTTCCTCGCTGTATTTTGTTGCTAGGGTGAGGTGTTTCACTTGGCAACAAGGCAGGCCGAGAAAATACAACCAGAGCTACAAGTTACAACAACGGCTTGCAAAAGCTTAAAATCTTGAGTTTCCCATCACATTTAAAATGCTTAATATTCTTAAAGGTTTTGATGCTCAAGCGGCAGCATCAGCCTATATCAACCCCTACGCTGTGGATGTAATCCGGGCAAAGAGAAGGGATCTAGTGTATGGCATCTCACATACTGAGGATCTACTGGATCTCCTTGTTACAGAGGGGGTCATGACAGCAGCAAAGAGATCCGTCGTCTTGACCATCAGGACGCGCAAAGATCAAAACTCCAGGGTCCTGGACATCCTGGAGGCCAGAGGTGAGAGGGCATGTCGGATATTCTTTCATCCGTGTCTTATGCTGGCAGAACCCGCGCTATATCAGCAAATCAAGACCTATGTGGGTGGTGTGAATGAATGTATTCGAGACACAAGGCGACAGCTGATTGGATATTTGCTGGAGAGGGACCAGGAGGGGATGGTTGTCACTCAGAAGACTAGTACTTTACTTGCCAGCAAAAGAGCTAAGAAATCTAGCCGTGAAAGGGAAGACAGAAGCAATGTGCCACTTTTAAAATCAGAGGAGCACAAACCAACGATAAGGCAACCAGAGAATCTCATCCACATGATTGCTACAGACGGGGAGCCAGTGCTGCTTGAGGAGCTGTTAGAGGACACTGATATTAACACTATCAATTCCGCCAATGAGACTCTTTTACATGTAGCTGCTGAAAATGGTCGCCTATCCGTCATTGAGCTCTTGATCCGTAAAGGAGCCAGACTTGACCTGCAGGATAATGAAGGTCACACAGCTCTTCACAGAGCAGCCAGAAGGGGTCACGCTGAGATAGTCGCTGCCCTAATACAAGCTGGGGCCCCCATCTACGCTCAGGATCAAACAGGCAAAACCCCTGTTCACCTGGCAGCTGACAATGAACACCTGAACTCTGTGAAAGTCCTGGTGAAGGAGGAGGCTAAGCAGTCTGAGAGCCACACGCGGGATATGTTTCTTCACACAGCAGCCATGGAGGATAACTGGAAGCTGGCTGAGCTGCTGCTGCAGAGCGGGGCCGCTGCTGATGCCAGAAACAACCATAAAAAAACAGCTCTGTTTTATGCAGTTTCCAGGAACAATGAAAAAACAGTGACTGTCCTTCTAGACGCAGGGGCGGAAGTTGACTGTGATGTTATAAATGAAGCCATTGAGCTTAACCAAGAATCAATTCTCCGTCTGTTGCTTGGTGAGTCTTTTCATTAAAGACCTGTGATACTTCACCATGCAGCAGACTTCTTTTATTAGATATAAAGAGTACATAAATAAAGCACAAAGCCTGCAAACATACGCTGACACCGTATCTTGTTTAAATCACAGATAACCCCAGAGGAGCTCTGAGTGAAGACACGCTGGGCTCTGCTCTCTTCTCAGCTGTTAAACACAACCGTGATGGAGTGGTAACCTCGCTTATAGAGAGCGGCGCAAATGTAAATATGGTGGACAAACAGGGGTACACTCCTCTCCTGTTGGCAGCTAAGCTGGGGCACACTGAAGTCTTCAGGTAAATGTCCAACAAGGACTGAACTGTTAGTGAACACACTGACCAGCACGGGGCGTAAAATATTGTTCATGTTCACACAAAGTGGCTTTAAATTTTGCTTTAGTTTTTTTTTCCTGATTTTTGCATACAAGTGACGAACCATGACATGACCAGGACATACATATATCCCATAATAACACAATATATTCTATAGGCCTGTGTCCACTGCTGCAGCTCTGTCCTTTTACTGGTTGTGTCTGTCTTTACATGTGTCCAGTATGACTTTGTTGGGGAGTATAAGCTGCCTCCTTACTTGCTAAGAAGTCTGTATTTACTGTGAGTCAGCCCTGTTTAATGTGTTTTTCAGTTCATGCACTATTTGCATATGTAAGAGGGGAACACCACAGAATTTAAATATGCTAATTCCACGGTCTAGGAAAGTTCAACCAACATCTGTGAACATGAGCTGGTCTCTCTCAGAGCCAGGAACCAGAGAAGAAAGTCTCAAACTTGTGATGCTGTCAGGTATAAAGTCTGGAGCTTCTCCACAGGCAATGCATGGAAGCCTGATTTTCAGTTCAATTCAGTTTTATTTATAAAGCCCAATATCACAAATCACAATTTGCCTCAGAGGGCTTTACAGCACACGACATCCCTCTGTCCTTTGGGCCCTCACAGCGGGTAAGGAAAATGGTAGAAACCTTAGGAAGAGCAACTGAGGAGGGATCCCTCTTCGAGGACACACAGACGTGCAATAGGTGTTGTGTGTGCACAGAAGAGATCAACATGATAAATTAACAGTAATCCATATGACAAAATGATACATAAAGAGAGGGAGGGACAGAGAGAGTTCTCAGTTTGCATTTTGAAAATGGGTGTAGTAAATACTGATTTTCTTTTTTTATTTCAGAGTGCTGGTAGCAAAACAGGCCAAACTTGATGCTACTTTATCCGACCTGTCCTCAGCGTTGCACCTGGCTGTCCACAGTGGCTGTGTGCCCATAGTGCACAAATTACTGGATACGGGATTAGACCCCAACATCGCTGGACCTAAAGCCCAAACCCCTCTACACCTTGCAGCTCAGTGCAATAGGCCACAATTAGTGGATGTGTTGTTAAGAGCTGGAGCACAGGTAAAACCAGTCTATCATTATGCCTACTTAGTAGATTTTTGTTTATGTTTATGGAGAGTGAGAGTTATGTGTTATTTCTTTAGGTGAATGCGGTAGCACAGGATGGGCTGACCCCTCTGCATGTAGCCAGTCAGCAGGGCCATGCAGACACAGCGATCCAGCTTCTTCAAGGAAAGGCCGACCCAGGAGTGAAAGACAGGCTGGGGAGGACAGCGTTGCACTGGGCAGCCTCTTCCCAGGGAGAAAACTGTGTGGTAGACTTGCTGCTGTCAGCCAAAGCCAACCCAAACACCAGTGATAATGAGAAAAAAACTGCCCTCCACCTCGCTGCTATGGAGGGGAGAGGGGATGCTGTGACCTCACTGTTGTCCCACAAGGCAAAAGGAGGAGCTAAAGACATGGATGGCTCCACGCCTCTTCATTACGCAGCAGCTGGCGGGCATGCCAGCGTAGTATCAGCCCTTCTACAGTTACTCAACAGCAAAGGCATAGAGGAGAGGAATGCATGGAGGAAAACGTCGCTTCATGCTGCAGCTGAGAGGGGCCACGAGAGCGTGGTGGTGCTGCTCCTGGAGGCCGGGGCAAAGATCAACAGCACAGATCAAAGTAAAGACACTCCTCTGCACTGTGCTGCACGAGGTGGGCACCAGGAGGCAGTGAAGAGGCTTGTAAACTGGGGCCAGACTGGGCACACGGGACGGCAGAAGACAGCGAATCTGCAGGCTACTAATAGTGTGGGGAAGACACCTCTGCAGGTGGCAGAGAGTGGAGACACCCCAGGACACGAAAGCATTGCTACTTTACTCAAGAGGAAGATGTTTCTTATCAAATAAAGGGAGAGGAGTTTAGAGAGCAAACAACAGGAACTGAAAATATAAAGTTAGCTCAGTGATATTATCTTTGATCTCATCACAACTTCAGGGATTCCATCACTGATTAAAATCATATCTCAAACCTGAGTCATATCCTGTGAAAGCTACTAAGGACTTATTTTTGCATACTTCATGATAAAAACAAACAAACAAAAGAAATAAAAGCATGAAATCTCTAACTAAGTGGTACATGATCTGAACTTGTATTGCGCCTTTCAGGTATTCCGACCAGTGAAAGCACTTTTTTCACTACATGTCACCTTCACCTATTCACACACACACATTCACACACTGGTGGCTGAGGCTACCACACAGGGTACCACCTGCTACTCAGTAACCATTCACACACTCTCACACACCGATAGAACAGCCATGTGGAGTTGTTTGGGGTTCACTATCTTGCCCAAAGATACCTCGACTTGTGGACTGGAGGAGCTATTGTTCCTGTGAGCCACAGCCACCCCAAACTCTTGTTTCTTATAAGAATGGACTACAAATGGTTGCTCAGGTCTATTAAAGCAAATATATGGTTATGAACCCCCCTTTCCCATGTCCAGAACTCTCTGTGTCAATAAAGTTTTTCTTAATATTTGAACCAAATACAACCCCAGTTCTGAAACAAACCTCTTTTTTGGTTTAAATGATGCCCCAGTGTAAAGATTAAAAATAGCATTACCCTTTTCTAGTCATATCAACATGACATTGTTACTGGGTCAAAATAATGGTGGTGGGCTGACAAATTTTGAAGAAATATTACCAAATCTGGGTCAAAATAACCCACTTTTTTAGGTGTAATTGGTGACTCAGTGGTTTTTGTGCTCATGGGTACCATTGAATGAACGTTTGCCAGCTCTGGTGCATTGCCAGGTTGACCTAGTACTGAGTATCACCTTTGACCCAAACTGGGTTAAAATGGGCCTGGTATTTTTCTGTGTGCATAAAAGGTCAGGTCTTTGGGTCAGAATCACAAATAGTGGTACAGGAATGAGACTTTAAAACACCTGGTAATTAGTTAGAATTTTAACACACCCGTTGCCCTTACCTCATAATCAATGTTTTTTTGGGCTGTGGTTAACACATTTTCAACAGACCTTCCTGTTTTGTTTTACGGCACTTGTTATGCATCATAAACTTTTGTTTGCCACTGAGCAAATTCTCTGCAATAGTTCAGAATCCAATGGGAATCCCATTGGCTTTTTGACAAGGGAACCAGTGCAGCACTATCTTCCATGTTGGCTCCCTGCAGCGCTGTATATCAAATCAGAGCTATGTCCTCTTATGGTAAGTTTGTTATGAATCTTAAAGCAAAAGAAATAATGTGGGGACACATAATGACAACTTTCATTTAAAAGAAAGCCAATGTTCAGAACATTCATTTTATATTCTGTCTATATTTGATGTTCAGTGTTTTCTATTATAAGCCATACTGCTGTTAGAAAGCGGTTTTGCAGTAGCTGCTAAAGATGTATCATCCCATATTTCACCCTTTATCAACCAAAGATCTGCAAAGATACAATTGTGCTAGATGACTGTCTGATTAAGATAACTGCTGGTGATTCGCATAAGTCTTGATGCGTTGCTTCCTGTGTGATAGTTGAGGAAGAGACCAACATGGCAAGTGGCTAACAGCGAAACCAAAACCACTGGAGACCCAGAAAGGTCATGGTGGGATTTTTTTTTTCTCTAGTTTTCTGTTTCCTCAGTTAGGTAACACTTGCAGTTCTTTGAAATTCATTGCGTTCCCCCACATCACTGTTCCATTGTGTCACTAATCATTCAATACTTTTTCACAGGAAAATGCTTTGTCAGAAAAATGACACATTTTCACTTTAATGTGGCACAAAGTATAATAATACTATGTAAAACATGGTATAAGGCAATGCCACAAAAAGGTAAACTTGACACAGATCACACACACAGGAAGTATCCCACGGATATTAAACACCTAAAGGCAACTTCACTGTAAAACAAAACCTGATCTTTAATGTTAATATTTATATTGCTGTTGGATTACATTAGATTGTTTTGGTGTTGCTGAGTCTTGACGATAATCTTGACGCCAAAAAAATAAAGAAAGAAAATGAGGTGACCAGAGATGTAAGACATGTAAACATTAGTGGCATTCTCCTCGCCTGAGCTGTAACGTTAGCTAGCTTAGTAATGCTGGGTGAGCTAGCAGATACCCACTTCCTTTGGCGTGGTGGTACTTTGAGCAGCACGAGTCGAGTGCCATCTAGTTAGGTGATATTCAAACGAGGGCAGATATCTATCTGCAACGCTATCTCCAACAGATATCTGCAACACTCTGCAGCTCAGACCAAACCTATCTATAGTTCATCAGCTTAGGAAGCATTGTTTTTACAAATATAACTAATCGTAGCTACCTAAACTCACTTGAAAAACTGTATTTACTGTGGGATGACCTTTATTTTACATTTCCTTTTTATTAGTCAGTGAGAGAGGGTTTATCTTTCTGAAATACAACTCTGTGACTCTCTTGTAATGATAGCAGGCTTAATTGACTCAGCACATTTTATCTGTGTCTCTAATTTCATTTTCACGTTAATAATTGCTTCATATCTATATACATACAAAGAGGTACAGCCTGGACAGGCCAGCAGACTATCACAGGGCTGACACACAGAGACAGGCAGCCATTCACGTTCACTTTCACACCCTCGACCAATTTAGAGTCACAAATAACCTGATGTGCATGTCTTTGGGCTGTGGGAGGAAGCCGAAGCACCCAGAGAAGAACATGCAAACTCTGAGTTTGAACCTGAAACCCTTTTGCTGTGAGGCAACAGTGCCAACCACTGTGCAGACCAGCATGCTCATTTTTCTATTTTATATCTCTCATAAAATCGTCTTTAATAAGAGTGCTTTCACAGGGTTTGTGGCCTGAATTCACTTTTATCTGTCCAGTCAATTATTAAAACCTTTACATAGATAAAGGCACCCTCTTATTTTGTTATTTTAATGATTATTTCAATCATTATTTTACATTATTTTATCTAACTTCCTTTACTTTCTGTCATCTGTAGCTCTGTAGCTTTTGCTCAGTGTTGTTGTTTAAATGTTATTACCTTTTTTTGGTCTTATAAAGTACTTTGTATCTTTGTTTTCTTGTGCTATATCAATAAAGATTATTTATTATTATTATTTTGACGCTTTGATTTTGAGTTGCTCTCGCGTTGTGTTAGTGTCACGTGACAGTTGCTGTGTGTCACGTGACATTGTTTTGTATGAGCCGCGGTCTTGCAGAGTCTCCGGGTTAAAGTTCAAAATGGCACGAAACGAGGAGAAACAACAAGGGAAACTGAACAGACTTTGGCTTCAGAAAGAGAGAGAAGGTAGGCAGCTAGCAGCCATAACATACAGTGTAATTTAATTCATGTTTAATTCATATTTAACCGATAAAAAAACCCTGCGGCACGGACAGCTAGCTTAAACTGTTAGCTACACTGATGCTAACTCAGTTAGTAGATCAACGTTAAGTTCTTCTGGTTGCAATGAAAGCAAAACGATAATATAAGGTTTTAGATAAGGTAAGGTAAGATAAGGTACTTATTGTCATTCCTTCCTCACAGTGCTATCTTTGTCTCCTCTAGCTAGCACACACTATGTTGCTCATAGTAAATGCTGAGCTCCTTAAGGCACTTACACTAATGTTTTCTTTCAATATGTCATTAACAGAGGGACGCCTTAAAGATGTCCATGAGCGGAGACCCAAGCTGGTAATGACTGAGTAACACATTTTTATTCATTTAACACTTCACCTCACTTCACTTTGACTGGGACCAGCTTGTTTCAGCCAACCTTTTTCTTTGCAGTCAACTCTTAATTCAGCTTCCTCAGTGAAAAAGTGGATCCCCAGCATCAAGAATGAAATAGAGTATTATTTACAGGTACGTTTCTTTCTTGATTCTGCAGAGATTACATTGACTTCCTTGTCTGAAGCTGAATGATATCTGTTTTTGTCTTTTCCCTCTCAGCAATCCCAGTTGTCTCATTACCCCGAGAGGAAGATAGCCGAGTTCCAGCTGCACATCGAGGCTCTAGAAAGAGAGTACAAAAGCTTTATCGCCAAACTACGAGTTCTTGACCCCGCCTGCAAGCATCAGCCGTGGACTCCTCGAGCGTACTGCAAAAGGAGAGCAGACACACAAGACGCTCCAAGAGTCGGTCAGTGTGTCAAAGGTTATAACTAATCTTTCATACACAGTATGAAAGAGCTAACAACTTGCATAGTTATATTTTAATCATCATCCTGGTTTGACTCTCAAAGAATAATTCATTTAAGAATGTCAGACAAAACAAGGTGAAGGTTGTATATCAGGTCAGCACATTGCAAGATGGCTGGGACAGATCCATGTCCAGGTTTAACAAGGTTTAACATGGTTAAATAGCCCGTCAAGGAGGCAGATAGAAATGGGAATAGTGAAGGAAGTCCCTCACCCTTCTGGTGTACCACCACGAGAGCTTTGGGAAAAATATGTACGGTAGTTAATAGTGAGAGACATTTGTTTAGTCCCGTTTGAATAGTGCCACAAATTACACATATAAGTCGCAGTTTGTTGAATTAATCCTGAGTTAAAGACTGTAAAAATACCTAAATAGGACAGGCCCCTAGGAAGTGCGCCAGGCTATGAAGCAAATTTTCTTAGTGGCCAGACAGTGAAATTACTGTCCGTCACATGTCACGTAGCCCAAAAACATTTTTCCACATAGACTTGTGTGGCAAAAGAGATGTCTGCAAATCGGTGGTTGCATCTTTGTGAGCATCACAACCCAGCAAAATAATTGATTTTACAATCAGAATTTGATCCATTTGGTCCGAAAACATTTGAAAGGCTGAACGAGCTGCAGAATTTAATAATTTTATCCCCATTTAAGCTAACGTAGTGCTAAACCAGAAGCAGTCAGCTCAGCCAGCAGAAGTCTATAGTGCACCTGCTCTATGTGACCAATGACGCGGAAGCAGTGCCGATCATCGGGGTAATTTTATGTGCAGCAGTTGACCTTTTTTTGCTTCATGTGCCACTGAGTAACTTTTAGAGGAACAGGGCTCCTCCTCCAACACCACATCCATGAATTACAAAGACTACACAAGTCGTGTAGGTGACGTCTTTCCTTTCTCTATCCCCTTCCTGTATCGGGATATGCTCACACAAGCAATGGGTCTTGCTCTTTTTTTTTGTTTCCTGGCACATAAAAAGATCAGAGTCACTGGATAAAACACAGGTAAGATAACATTACATATATGTGTGGAACATGACTAAGTTACATGGTTAGCTAGCTGATGTAGGTGATGTATATTGCTGTGAGACGATAAATGTAGTTCACTGAGCGGATTACACAAAACTAAATGATACTATTACCCACCCACAACAAACTGCGACTTTCATAACTGTTTACAGTAGTGTATAATCACTTTAAACTAAGAATTATTGTGTTTTTCAAACATTAGAATAACCTGTTTATGTCAAGGCTACATACTGAGCAAGTCTTCTTCCACAAAGTCTGTCATGTTTTTCTACAGTAGCTTCAAAAAGACAGACACTGGCTTCAGATAGGACCTTCTGCATATTTGCGTAGGTCACCATAGTTCTCTTACACACTCAGACCTGTTTATTTTTTTTATATTATATACATTACACATCTCAGTCATACTGTATGTCTTTGAGATTCTAGCCCAAATTTCTTTTTGGGTGAACTATTCCTTTAACACGAGACACCTGACTATTCATGCCTCTGTGTATCTCACTTTCATTTACAGTTAAAAACCCTCGGCCCTGTGAGTCACATGACGGCAGCAGTCAGTTGAGCGGAGGTGAGAGTGACTTGACCAGCGACAAAACCTCAGCCTCTGAGAGACGGGGACCTCTCAGCCAGTCAGAGACCAGGTTTCAAACTCCTGTCCCCACCAACCCAGGCTCAGAATCTTCAGAGGCAGTCAGTGCAAACCAGGACCAGCCCCTCTCCTTTGACCAAACAAAGCTGGCGGTGGCGGCTGCCGCGTACAGAGGGCCGTCCGTTCAGCGAGGCTCCTCTCAAACACAGAGTCTAGCCAGGGTGCTGCAGTCTGGCCTGCCAAACCTTTCAACCCAGGGCACAGATACACAGAATGATGATGGCACAACAGTGAGATCTGTTGTTGGACAGAAAAGTGTCGTTCAAGATCGTAAGTCAGACTGTGACGCAGCAGAAAGGATACGTGGGAAATCATCCAGCACTGGGACAACAGAAGAGAGGACAGGTCATGTCCTTGGACTAGATTGTTACTCTTCCTCTGATGAGGAATGTGACACGTGATGCTTTTTGATCATGAAATGTAATGGTCTATATTTTTATACGTCTTAATTACAATGAAGTGTTTTATGGAACCTGTTGATGCTCTGTGTTCATTCAAAAGCTTGTGGGTTTTTGTTTTCGATTTTTATGAAGACCAAATCCTGTAATTTTTGACAGGATATTTAACTTATTCTTTTAGACATGTGAGTCACAATTTCTCGATATGAAAATGGTCCACAGAAAGGCTTAATATTGAGGCTTTGCTCATAAGACTTGCTGAGTAGTGGAAAAGGTCGTTCTTGCGAAACAGACATGAGACATGTCATGTCATTCATTTCAGGTTGAGATTCATTATAATTTTCAGGCACTATTTCATTTATGTAATCAGTCATCATGACCACAAGGTACCTCCATTATGCAACAGAAAGAAGGAAGACTGTGAGAAACAGACGGTAATCGATAGAGATACTTGCTGACTCAGCGATTCTTTTTAGTCTCTTTGTCTGGTTTTATTAACTGGAGCAGTAGCGGTACAGAAAACGACCTGGTTAGACCCCAAAACCCCACCCTCCCACTTAACCCACTCTTTTCTGCCTCTGCTGCTACTGCTGCTGCTGCGAGGACCGCTTTCAGCATGACACTTCTGGGAAACAGACACATCAGCTTGTAGAGTGCAGACACCCTGTGCATTTTATGGTTAAGCTTGACGTAGTTACCCTTTTAGATAGAGCTCTGTATGCAAAGTATGCAAGGTGAGTTTCCCTTCGTCTCTGCACGGGATTGGAAATGAAACTTTTGCAACAGTGGACAGAGCAGGGCACCACATCACACGCAAAAAAGACTTATCAACCTAAACACAATATAAAATAATGGCTTGGCTTCAAAACTGATGTAAATCTGTTTAACAAAGTTTCACTGCTGCAGCAGCCTCCCCTGCACCGTTGCATGTTTCATAAAGTTCCCATCTATGTGGTCGGAAAGGTGCCCACCAAAGCCCACTAACAGCTCTTATTAATATTCGTCAGCAGATTTTCTTCGTTAATCAACAGATAAGAACTGATGTCTTTGGAAACTGATGCAACCACAATAAAGGAGCAGCGCCAGTTGTCTGTATCCTACGAAACGAACCCAGATGTGGCAGAAAGACCGCAACGGTATTAAGTCATTGAGGGGGGAGGAAAGCGGTGTGTACGTGCTCAGCTTTCCTGTAAGCGCATCTGTGAGGTATTGCTTGGGGTTAACTCTCACCCCTGAAAAGTATCGTTGTCTCTCGCTACCAGCTTCTCTCAAGCAGGAAAGCCGGTGCAGAGACATATGTCCTTTTCATGTGGCAGCAGTTTCTCCCCACCAAGAGTACGCTGTGTGCTACTGAAACTGCTGTCTCACTGTTTACTAACACACTGCGTCTCATAAATACTTGTAGAATCATAATACACTTTAATTGTGATGCAGTTTTAAATGGGTTGAATATTAAAGATGACATTCAGATTCAGTGCAGTGACATCACAGAGAAATCCCCATCAGTGTTAAAAAGTATGTTACCTGGGCCACAAAACCTGTCGCATTGCATGTAACATGCTTGGCAGGTGACTGTGCCTGTGGTTGCTCAGTCTTTCCTTTCGTGGAATCTGTGAAAAGGTCTCTTTCCGGTGATGACTTGATGGTGGTTCGTGAGGTGGGGGTCAGCTGAAGCCTCGAGCTTCCTTTCCCTTCAGACTAACAGCTTTCTGAGTGCTCTGTGCAAAGACAAGACTGAATATTAAACACCCAAAATGTGTCATTGAAGTCAGTTAACGTCTGTAGTTTCAAGTAAAAACCATGCAGCAAGAACTTAACGATGCAATGCAGCAATAAAGGAGAGGAGTAGATAGATACTTTCTTGACTTGTAAAAGCTAATGAGAAGTGATGTGTACTTGTCTTCAGTCCATGATTGGTGTGGGAGTGGTCTGTGGGTGGTAAATGACAGCTGAAGCTTCTTTTTTTTTAAGTCAGAAGTGCTCAGACAAAAGTACACACCTCTTTTATACAGAGGCGACAGACGTGCACTCACACTTTGTCTTACAGCAGGACCTGCATCATGAGCTGTGATCAGAGCTATCCGTTCCCACAGGTGTTCCTTGTGGATGGGAGTGGAGGTCAGCAGCACTCTGCCCAGCCACCGAGCCTCATACCCTGCTGGTCATTCCCGCCGGCCCAGGAGAGGGTGAGGAGCCGTGGGAAGAGTCGGGGTTGCATGGGAGTCAGCTACAGTCTGGCCACGGTGGTGCTGTTGCTGTTCCTGCTGGTGTTTGCAGCCCTGGGGTTCCAAGCCTACCAGATCGAGAAAATGAAGGAAAAGCTGAAGGACGTGAAACCGGTAAGGGAGCACAGTGAACAGAGTGTGACAGAAAGAAAGCATAAAAGAGTGGTTTGAAATTTAGCAAGTGAGGGTGTGGAAATAAATGATTTTGAGGTTATGAAACTGACCGCAGTGTGTAGAAGGTCAAGAAGTAGTGAAGTGGTGACTCTTTGCAAAGTCAGTAATGAAGTAATAATTGTGCAATGGTTGCCAAGATATAATGCCAATAGTAATAGTAGTATTTTGTGTAGAATATTGCTTCATGTGCAGTTTTAATGGGGGCAAAGCTGCTAATTTAAAAAAAAAAAGTGTGACTTCTCCCACCTTTGCATGGAAAGGAGGTGACAGAAAGGTGGGAGAGTGGAACACAGGGCTGGAAAGTTAACACTGCAAAGTTTAATAATTAATTCACCCTGTTTTGCCATGACTTGAAGAGTTACTATACTTCACCTCTGCTCTGACATTTAAAAATGCAAACCGAGGTCTTAATCGTACCATCTGTGGTCACCGGTCCGAAGAGACAGGATATCCTCTCAATAACTTGTTCTCTGAGAGTGCTTCGAGAAGAAAACACAAGTGTGTGTGTGATGTGGTATTGAGATTTCTCTGTTTCTCTTTCGTGTCACTAAAGGTAAAATCCATAGCTACCGTGAAACCACCTCAGGCACATGAGTTTAACGCACCTCAGAAGCAAATTGGTAAATATAAACACCTCTCGCCACATGTAAATTACTCCCAGCAAAATGTTCCCAGAGTTCCAAGAGGTAATGTGACTGTTATCTGACGGTTGTTGCAGGTTACAGACCTGAGATGAAGAGAGAGGACAAAGAAGACAAGACTGCAGCACATGTGATAGGTAAAGGTAATAATAAAAAATGCATCCTATACTCTGAGTCTCAATCTTAGATCCAACTGAAAGAGTTAACACCATTCCTCTCTTCTTGCAGGGCGCATTGAAAGTGAAACATTCCCGAAGACTTTGCGATGGAATTCGAAGACAGGTCGGGCGTTCGTATCTGGAGCAGTGGCTTACAGGCCTGAAGATGGTGCCCTGCAAGTAAACCAGACTGGACTCTACCACATTTACTCTCGAGTGGAGCTGCTCTTTAAGGGCTGCTCCCCTACATCCTCTTTCGATCACACTGTGTTTGTGAGGAGAGCGGGGCACCCCTCACCTCTGACCCTGATGGTGGCCCACAGAGCGGGTTTCTGCTCTCAGCGGCCGGGACTCACCTGGACCACAGAGAGTTACCTCGGCTCAGCCCTGCAGCTGCAGAAATCCGACAGAGTTTTTGTGAATGTATCTCACCCCGCCTTTCTTAGTCACCAACATTACGCCAACTTCTTTGGTCTCTACAAGATCTGAAAGCTTTGTGTTGTTAGAGATTTTACCCAGTGAAAGAATGTAAACTGGTCAGAGTGTCTCTTAGTCTGACTCGTGTTTCCTGAGTTGAATGTGATTGATGTAATCGCTGCATCGAGCAGTATGATATGAAACTGTCTGCAGCGTGTTAAATCTCAGGGAAAATATTGCACATTCTCTTTGTTGCCAGCTTTAGAATTAGTAGCGAAATCAATTGAAGCAGTTTCCACACATAAAACAAATATTGTGCCTTTTTGAAATGTTGAGTCAGTTAACACTAACACTGTTTTAGGTGTAGCAATGTTTAAATATTTATTTTAGTGTTGATCTGACGTATGATGTCTAAATGTGTAAAAACATGTTTTATAACGATTGTTGGAAGTGAATAAAGATAATTTAAGCAGTTTTAATTTGTTGAAACAGAGAATTGCTCATCTGTCATGTAATGAACGCCCACATGAGTTTTGGTCATGACCACTGGAAAGTATTGAGATACAGACACCAACTCAAACATGGTTTTTCTCCTGATGATGAACTTGATTTCCATATATTCCACTGAGGTGCAGTAGATGTCTAACACAGAGGAAGGTTGGTGTTTTGAAAGACACTGTTAAACTCTCCAAAGCAGCTGAAATGTAGGGAAAAAATGATCTGGGTATTTAAGAAGCTTACAGATGACAATGCAGTGCACTTGCATCGTTGCAGTTTCTCGCAGTTCAACACCCTCATTGCGCTGTTCTTGTACAATACACCACAAACATTCATGTAAGTGCAGTGTGTGTGAAAGATGTGCAGGCTGGGCATAGATGTGGAGACTAGACAGGGGCAGGTTTGACGTGCGCTTCCTTCCTGTGTGAACATCATGAGGGTCCTGCTTGTGTGCAGATTGATTTTTGTGAAAGAGTTCATGCTTCTTTTAATCCACTTGGCTTCCCTCTAAACTATGTGTTCGTGTCTGTCTGCAGACCCGGCGTGCCTGCTAACAAGAGCTGAATAATCGTATTTAACATGAACAAAGTTACGTGTTTCAGTCATGTTGGCTTAAACCACAAGTCCCCCTCTCTGAATTTCAGTGGTTACTGATCAACAGAAACAAAAAAAGACTTTTTGTGTTCTGTTTCCCATGAGTATGTTAGCACAAGTTGATTCATGGGTGTAAAGTTGACCTATAGGGAATCATCTCCATTCATTTTTCACAAAACACAAAACATATTATAGTTCATTTGTTATGTGAAGCTTTACTGAGTTACAGCGACACCCTTTTTCAGTAGAACCCCAGATATGAGGGTGCTCGGGGTTTTACTCAGCAGCTTAAATAACAAAACTCCTAGCCTAGACTACCAACACTTAGTCTGCAATCAACGGACTTGTGGCATCTTGTTCCAATCACTTTTTACTCATCGCGATACTGACTGTTTAAAGCGAGCCACAAACTTTTCTCTTGACTCAAAAATGATCAACCCCCTTAAAAGGGGGCTGTAAAAACTTGTGTTTTATCTGTTTCCATCTCAGTCAGCCTGAAACATGACCCTGTCACGCTTGTTGGAATCAGACAAGGTGGCATGACGGTCCTGTCATGTCAATTTTGATAACAATGCTCATTTTTGTGTCTTGTACCAGGATGAAATGTGCAAATTTCCATGTGAGTAACACTCATTAGTTTTTTTTTCTTTCCATCCATCCTCTCAATTAAACAAAAGTAAATTCAGTTTTCAATGTTCCCACCTGCACACGCTGCAAATTTCTTCAGCATCCATTTGAAACTGAAGTGATCATAAACAGCAGCCCTTTGAGGCTACTCATGTAGCCACTGGATAAAGACGTAAATAAGCACCTAAGTCAGGCAGGCCGTTTGAAAGCCAGACCAAATGATGCAGGGCAGGTTGTTTACTGCTGAAATTTAAAACCACACCAGATCGAATTAAGATAGCATGATTAGAACGAACCGTGTGGTTACTTCAAAAGATATACACCGAGGCTTCCTAAACCACTAAATGGAAGGTGAAATATCCTGTTAAGCAATCACTTCAGCATCTGAACATGAAATTTAAAAGTCTCGCTTGCTGCAGTCATGCCAAAACCTATGGGACATTTGCACAAAAGTCGAGTTGAAACACTGATTTAGAGGGTGTGAGTGGACATTTCAGGTCTATCCTCAAGCAATTCTGACATGCCCATACATACATTTAAAGGGTTACTGGTTGCTGTAGTTGTTTCTCATGTCTGTACTGGCTGTGAGGTGATTCCTTTCTAATGCAAATCCAGTTTAAGAGTTCAAGGTCATTTTTCTGTGACAAATAAAATTCAAACAAAGCTAATATGATGGAATAAAGAGCAAACTTTCTAAGATATACGGCTGATTTGTCTACCTCTGACTGAAGCCTCGTACTAACAGCAGTTGAACTAGAATTCTTCTTCTTACACTGGAGTTTAATCAGGGCATTTGAGCATTGTTTTGAGTTGCACTATAAACATTTTAACCTGTGCTTGTGCTTTAAAGTTAACATTTGGCTTCAAATTTTTTCCTTAAATCAATATACATATTTTCTAGATATTATTTGTGTGAAGTTTAGCGTTGAAGAAGACGGTTCGAATGCTTCATCAGGACTGTGTGGGCATGGTTTCATCAGATATGACAGTGGTCAGACAACCTACCAGCTATCAGACTGTGACTCAAATCCATCAGCTTTTTCCAACCAAAATCGAAACTAACAAGAACACATCAAAGAAAAGAAAACAGAAATATTGAATAATGTGGAATTAGTGAAAAAAAAGATCTAACTTTGGTAGAAAATATGTGATAACAGTTCTTGTGGGATCCAATACTTGTAGTAGGAAGGTGAATTAGAAAATACATATTCAGGGCTTTTAAAGGAATCTCAATGCTACATCACATACAGTGATATTTTGGACAATAGTGTACTTCCAATGCTTTGGTTTGAGGACGATCCTTTACACAGTGCCAGGTCCATGAAGAATTGTGTTTTCAAGTCTGGTGTGGGACAGGCGTGTGCAGCACCCTGAGCTCACCTAATCAACATTATTAGGATGAACTGTAACGCCTGTTCACACGAGGTATTAACATGAACCCTGCAATCGGGTCACAGGTGCACAGCTGTCTGTTCACACCTGGTATCAGAACGCATCTCCACGCACATCTCCAGTCACCACTTGTGATCGAAACTCAATTTCTCCGTTCTACATGCAAATAAAAATGCATTTAATTTCCATCTGCGTAGACCGAATGTGTAGTTTTTCACCAGCAGCAGATTTTACGTGCTATACGCTCACTAGTGAGAGTCTGCCCACACACGTATATCATGACAGGCTGGCTGTGAATGTCGCACAGCTGTTGCTTACTGGTTATTAACAGGTTTAACGACAGAGTCGAGCCTTTGTCGCGTCGGTGTGAGTTTGCTGGGGCTGTTTCACACCTACTGCTGTGTAATCTGGAGGTAACCGGGCAGACGTTAAACTGACTGTTCACCGGGAGGAAAGCAGCGTCTACTGGTGGGTAGTTGATAAGTGATGATGTCAGCTGAGTGGGCAGTCCTTCCATGTGGCCCAGGACACATGAGCACACACACTGATGAAAGAATGTGGCCGTATGTGGCTCAGACTACCTCAGATGTGGTATAAGTCAGTGAGTTCTCATCTGGTCTGACTGCAAGTGACTCACAAACATGTTCGCGCAGTAATTTTCCAATAGTGGACATCTACCTGAGACAGTAAACTAGCTTAACGACATGGCCAAAGGCAAGTGTGACGCTGAAAGTATTAAACTGTGTCGACATTGTGCTAATGACTTAGGAGACATCAGGACCCCATGGCTGGACCAGTTGGGAACCACTGATCTAAGAGATGGGATGTCAGGAAGCAGTGAGGACGCGTTTGGTGCATTGACACCTGTACTTGGAGGTGTCCACTTGAGATCTGATAACCCAGGATGCATGTTAATACCAGCTGTAAACAGTACCTTAGAAACAGAACCTCCATCCATCCATTCATTTCATCGGGTCGCGGAGGCAGCAGGCCAAGCAAAGCACCCCAGACGTCTCTCTCCCCAGCAACACTTTCCAGCTCCTCCTGGGGAACCTTGAGGCGTTCCCAGGCCAGATGAGATGTGTAATCCCTCCAGCGTGTTCTGGGTCTGCCCAGGGGCCTCCTACCAGTGGGACGTGCCCGAAACACCTCCAACAGGAGGCACCTCAACTGACCCCTTTCCACACAAAGGAGCAGCAGCTCTACTCCGAGCTCCCTCCAGATGTCCGAGCTCCTTACCCTATCTCTAAGGCTGAGCCCAGACACCCCACAGAGGAAACTCATTTCCTCCATCTCATTGTTTCGGTCACTACCCAGAGCTCATGACCATAGGTGAGGATTGGGACGAAGATGGACCAGTAAATCGAAAGCTTCGCCCTCCGCTCAGCTCCTTCTTCACCACGATGCGCCTGCATCACTGCAGAAGCCGCACCACGCCACCGATCCATCTCGTGCTACATTCTACCCTCACCTCGTGAACAGATAACTCCCTCGCTTGAGGCAGTAACTCTCCCCCAGCCTGGAGAGGGCACTGATGTTCATGTGGCTTAATGAGAGCAAACCTCTGCAGACAGGTTCAAACACCTGATGGGAACACTAAAAACCTGAAGAGTAGAGGCAGATCAGTGCACACAGTCTGAGAATGAGAATGAGTCCCCCCACACTGACAAACTGTAGATGACCCATGTTCTGTCAC
Organism: Cephalopholis sonnerati; assembly: GCA_019142605.1. NCBI lineage: Eukaryota > Metazoa > Chordata > Actinopteri > Perciformes > Serranidae > Cephalopholis > Cephalopholis sonnerati. The sequence goes on from JAGQAX010000006.1 coordinate 10,362,194, forward strand.
AGTGTCAAGGAAAAGCTCAGGAGATCATATCATCTGCACTTTGTCTTTAGCTCCATCTATCAAATATTTCATGAACTGCATTTGATGTGACTGTAGCAGCAAGACATAAAGAAAGACAACAAGAAATAAAAACGTCTTATCTGAACTATCAGTTATTCCTGGTCTGTTATAACTATCAATATCCTGCTTCATTTTTATATAAAAACTTGTATTTCCTGTTGTTCTCTGTAATGAATATGGACAGGGTTATCTCTCACTCTACTAAAAGATACTGTACTGCTGTACTTTTAACACAAATAAAACAAACGTTAAACTCGATCACACCACCTGTAAACAGTGTTTACTACACAGCTCAATAAGTCCTTGTTATGTATGTTGTGAGATATAGGGACCCATCAGTTTAGGACACATTTCAACCTTTGGATCCTTTAAAATTCATATATATATGTATATATATATATATATATATATATTTTTTTTTTTTTTTTAAACATGTAATTATTTTTCTCTGTAGTCAGCACCCTCAGCCAGAATTTACACATTTGTTCAGCTCAGATCATCAGTGTGTTTTAAAAGGCTTGCAAAGTTTTTCTTTTTACATTTGCAGGTGTTTTTTTCTTTTCTTTTAGAGGAAAGTAAGCACAACTTTATTTATATAGCGCATTTCATTCCAGGTAGAAGCGCAATGCTCCGCTCAAAGTGCGAGGTGGACGTTGCAGGCACAAAACAAAGTCAATTAAATCCATTAAAACTAGAAATAAAACCTCATGAAATAATTAAGATTAAGAATAAACTAATAAAAAATACAAAGACCTGACTCAGAACTGATAAAAAATATTTGTTAAAATTAAATAAAATGATAATACTAAGAGTAGACAATTAAAAGAGGATAATACATATGAATTAAAATTATTAAAGGAACTAAAAACAGTATAAGATAAGATAAATAGACAAGATGATAATACGATAAAATAATGGACAAATCAATAAACAAGTAAAAGTAAAAGCATGCCTAAGTTTAAACTAATACAAGGAAGAAATAAAATAAAATGAAAAAAAAAAGAAAAACTAAGTGTAGACTATTAAAAGAGAATAATATACATGAATTAAAATTATTAAAAGAACTAAAAACAGTATAAAACAACACAAATAGACCAATACAAGATGATAATAAGATAAAATAATAGATAAACCAATAAACAAGTAAAAGTAAAGCACACCTGGGTTAAAATTAATACAAGAAAGAAGTAAAATAAAATAAATTATAAAATAACAAATAATAAAAAAAAAACATAAAATAAAATACAATAAAATGCAATGAAATGAAATTAAATTATATCAAGGTAAAATAACATAACATAACATATGAACCAGACAACTGAATGAATGACTACTGAAAGGCGCTGCTAAAAACAAATGTCTTTATCTAAACTTAAATATATAGAAAGACACACCACACAAAGACACATGCAGTTAAACCCAACCACTGTCCAGCTGTGTCAGTTGCTGTATTTTGGGTTTATCATAAGTCAGTCATCAGTTCAGCGATGGACTCCATACTGTGCTCTGTCACGTGTTTGGTAGCAAAAGACATTAACCATCAGCCACTGCAGCCTCACCTTACATACATACATCACATTCATTGTATGGGATGTTTGCCACCTTAAACCAGTCAGGTGGGAGTGGAGTATGACTGCAGTAATGGTTCTGTATTATGCTGTGCTTCACTGCTCCTAAACAGAAATGATCATGTTGCTGAATAAAGATGAAACCATGTAAAAATTTAAATTTAGACATTTAATTTACTCTGGCACCCTTCACTATTGCTGTCAAAGAAGACACTGCTGTGGCAGATGGTCATGCAACTAAAAAGAACAGTGTGTAGGATTTAGTGGCATCTGGTGGTGAGGAGCTGGAAGTTCTCTTATGTGCCAAGCATGAACTCTTGTGTTCTTTGTTCAGGGGGCTTTTTTTTTTTTTTACCTGGACCTGATTTATCTGCAGAGATCTCCTCCTCTCTAAAACAAGCACCTTGCAGACTGGCAGCTACCTAACCCTAAAGTGACAAGGACAGTGAGGGAGACTATGTACATGTCCACAGTCAGGTATAAAACAGCATGAAGCATATACAGTCATTGGCCACTTTATTAGGTACACCTGTTCAAATGCTCATTAACACTAACAGTTAAAGCACAGGTAAGAGTTATTGAAAGTTTTAACTTATGAAAACATATTGCTCATGTTATACCCCCTCTTCACATGCTTAACATACTTTAAATCCTTTATTAAATCCACTATTTCACATGATTCTATTAAGCTCCTGATTCCTGTATATTTTGTGTCTGCTGTATTTTTATTTTGGTAGTTTTTTGTGATGTTATGTGTCCCTATTTGCCTCTTTGTACATACTCTACTTTATAATTTATACTCAGTATATATACATACATATACTGTAGATATAAACACACATTTTTTTATGTATATATATATATATATATATATATGTATGTACAGATAAAAATCACCCTCTCACCCTGGTATCTGTGTCATCCTCAAACTCGGGTCCTCTATCAGAGTCCTGGGAGTTTGAGGGTTCTGTGCAGTATCTTAGCTTCTTTCTAGGACTGCACACTTCTGGACTGAGGCTTCAGATGTTGTTCCTGGAATCTGCCGGAGCCACTCTCCCAGTTTGGGGATCACTGCCCCGAGTGCTTCTACTACCATGGGACGGGGACCACATCGACTTTGACCTTCAACATCTGTTCCAGTTGTTCTTTCAACCCTTGATACTTCTCCACCTTTTGGTGTTCCTTCTTTCGTATCGCTACATCTACCAACACTGCCCTCTTCTGGTGTTTGTGGTGGCCATGTCTGGTTGGTAAGCCAGCAGCTCAGCCTCTGGGGCCATCTTCAGGATGTTTCATCCTGGATAGTGGCTGTGATGCTCGTTAGTCCTCGGCCTCCCTCTTTCTGCTCAGTGTATAGACACAGATACCACCCTGAGAGGGTGAAGAGAGTGAGATACATATATATATATATATCACTATATTTACTTATCCTGATAACGGTCTGAAGACAGAAATGTTTTGCTAATAAAGTCAGTGTGCAGATATTCCCTTTTCTCCAAACAAACCATTCAAACTAAAGCATAAAAAACAACCTAAAACTAACAAAAACTAGACTTTAAATTGAAATAATGACAGATGATTCTTAAATCAAAAGCTGAGGGTGATAAAAAAGGAGCGAGTAAAGCAACCTGTTGGTGGTATGCCTTTCTTTTATTTCCTTTCATGGATTATACAACATTCTTATACATTTCTATTACTTAGATTTTGTGTGTGTTCTGATTTGTGCATGCAAAATGCAGACATCATTAAACTTGCGGGTCCTGAACATGAGAAACGGGAGTCACTGTTTGCTTCAAGCCAAGACTGAACACAAAAACATGGTGGACAGCTTCAGACTTTAAAAGGTCACATGCATAATAGCAGTCCCCTGTAAAACTTAAGAACATTTCAAGTTACTGTAACGTTCCTCCAACAAAGCGTGTAAAAGAAGTCCTTTTGTTTCTCAGTAAAAGGCAGAGTGAGAACTGACGTCAGACTGTGTTGGAGCCGTTTCCAACTGGGGACACACATTAAACAGCTCACACTTACTGTATTGTAACTTTAGATATAAAATGTGTCTTAACATGTTTAATTAAGAGCTTATTAAATGAGATGTTTAAGTTTACACCTAAGATTGATCTTTGGGAATTGTTGTTATATAGAGTTGTCTTTTGTTGACTAGCTCAGATCAAAATTTGCATGACTAGCGTGCCTTCCCAAATCCTACCCACTCAACCCCTGCCCCCCTCCCTACAAAAACTTTGCCTCTGACAGACTGCACCACACACACTCCTCTGTCCAACCAGAGCACCACAGATGAGCCACACAGCGGGAGGACAGATGTTCCTGACCATGAGAGTCTTCATCTGCTTTGCGGGCTCCTGCGAGCCTTTGGACGTTCCTCCAGATCAGACTGTGGGGGCCACGAAGCAGATGGTGAAGGTAAAAACAAGCTACAGTCGTGGCCCGCTGCCATCACTGCTAATAACCTTAATTTCTTGACAAATTTTGACTGCATTGGAAAATATGCCTGATGACTTGGACGTCTTACTGGAGTGAAAAGAAAGTCTGACTGATTTAACCCTGCCTTTATCACATGTTGTTGATTGTAATGGTGAAATATGATGTATTGCTAAACTGTTATCTTATATGTCAAGAAAAATCAAGCATCTACAGACGCTGAAGGTGGTCTATGAAGAATTTCTTGGTCAGTACTCTGCCATGGCTCCAAACACTCCCACTCCATCCCTTTCTGTAGGATAACTTTCTGGTGCAACTCTCAGATGACAAACAGCAGCAGTACCTGGAGCTGAGCTACGGCGGTGCAGTGTTGCAGGACAGCTGGGCTCTGTGCGACGTGGGCATCACAAGTGGCAGCGCCATCCGATGCCTGATAAAGGTAGTAAAGCATGAAAAGGGTTTAGAGCTGTAGAACAGATTATTGCAGTGTAGTATTGGCAATGCATATATTTTATTTGCACAAAAACAAGACGGGAAAATGATCAAAATCTGCTATGACAACTTTCCAATCAGTTTATATATTTTATAAAAGTGCAGTGTTGCCTCAAACTTGCTTTCTTTTTTTCTGTTCTTATGCTGGACCTATACTATCACTGTCAATTCACTTCAATATATTCTTCATCTTTTCACTTTAGAGCTGCTAAAATTAGAATCTCACTGCATACATATTCATTACTTGGGATTACTTCTCACCAAAGACATCCTTCTCACAGTGAATGGATTTCATGACGTTCCCATGTGAGCGGCAGCTTGGAGGGAAATGAGTTTATGGCCGTCTGAGATCTTTAGTTTGTCCCTATTAGTCAGTTCTATAGTAATAGGACACATTCCAGGCTCATCACCAGGCAACCTTGTGTAAAAGCTGACAGTAGTAAGCATGTGTGTCTCCCTTTGTCACCATTTAACATCCTCTCATAAAAACAGTTGTTTTCCATTGGTCTTTTAGTGTTTTGGTCTCATTTCACTTTCAAATGTTTGAGAATCTTAATCTGGGTTGCTTTGCTTTGACAATCTCCATCTTTTGTCCCTTTAATGGTTCTTCTCTAGGATAGGATAGGATGGTAGGTAGGTAGACAGACAGACAGACAGACAGGCAGATAGATAGATAGATAGATAGATAGATAGATAGATAGATAGATAGATAGATAGACAGGCAGATAGATAGATAGATAGATAGATAGATAGATAGATAGATAGATAGATAGATAGATAGATAGATAGATAGATAGATAGATAGATAGACAGGCAGATAGATAGATAGATAGATAGATAGATAGATAGACAGGCAGATAGATAGATAGATAGATAGATAGATAGATAGATAGATAGACAGACAGATAGATAGATAGATAGATAGATAGATAGATAGATAGATAGATAGATAGATAGATAGATAGATAGATAAATAGGTAGGTAGGTAGGTAGGCAGACAGACAGTCAGTCAGACAGACAGACAGGTAGGTAGGTAGAGAGGTAGATAGACAGACAGACAGACCGACCGACAGACCAACAGACAGACAGACAGACAGACAGACAGACAGATAGATAGATAGATAGATAAATAGATAGATAGACAGACAGACAGACAGACAGTCAGTCAGACAGGTAGGTGGATAGACGATTTACAACATACATGACAGGCTGATCATAATGACAGATATTTAAAACAATAAAAGACTTTAATTTTAAAATGGGATTAAAATACACATAAAACCTTAGGGACTATTTACATTATGGTCCTAATTGCAGTACAAAATGGCAGATTAAATACAAAAGCATCAAGCAAGAATGACATTAAATGTAAAAAACACAAACAGACAATAAAACATCAGGTACTTATATGCCTACAATACCTACAGTACTTTCAATGAATATAAGGTGGCTGTTAATTTTATGTGATGTACATCATGTCAACCACAGAGTGGCAGCAAACTCCTCTTTAATCTTTGCTTGTGCACTTTTGCAATACAGAAAATAGTCCCAAATCAAACAAATGAGTAATTACAGTTCAATGAGCTACAAAGTGAAACTGACTCATGTACCTCTGACATAAAGTTTAATATATTATTTTAGATAAACAGGGTTTTATCTTATGACTACAGTTTCTCTTTTGTCCTGTTAACCTAACTACAAGGCCATTCTAATTATTTTTCAGAGTGAACAAAGGCCCGTGATGCACGTGTTTAATGCTGTGACAGGAGAAACCTTACCAATCATGGGAAGTGAGGCTCTTCTGCATATGTGCGTTGCTAGACTGAAAACTGTGGTGTCCATGCAAAGCGGCCTGCCTGTCAGCGCCTTCAGACTGAGCACAGCTGCTGGTGTGCAACTCTACGACTGCAACCAGCTGCAAGACTACGCCATTGAAGTGGGTATGGCCAGCTAACAGATCTTAACTTTCACATGAACAAAGAAATTGATGTAATCTGAATAAGAATTAAATTAATCTGAATTATTTTGCAATCCATACAATTTTTTTCTTTTATACAAAGGCACTACTCTCCGTTTGGATACGTGGGACGGGTGGGTGGAGTTCCTCCAGGGTTGCCTCCTGGGCCACAGATTGACAGTCCAGAGCCACCTATCACAGAAGAAACCAGTAATGAGGTCAAAAATTTCTTCAAAGTGTGACTGCTTATTAATAACAAGTCAGAGTGCAATCTCACACACAAAAATTTAAATCGCTCATGTGCTGCTTCTCCAGATTTCAGCTGCAGGTAGCGCTCTATATCGCTGCTTCTTCGGGCCACCTGGATCTGGCAAGCTGGCTGCTGGAGAAGGGGGCACGTGCTGAGGAACCAGTGGGAGTCCATCCATACCGCCAGTGGTGCCACCAAACCGCCCACCAAGACACCAGAAAGTGTCCCATCCACATTGCTGCAGAGAGCGGCCAGCTCCTCATCCTCAAGCTCTTCATCACAAACAACCTTTTGACCTTGGCCTGTCGGGACCCCAGAGGTCGTGACCCTTTGAAAGTTGCTATTCAGTGTGGTCACAGGGATTGTGTGCGCTACTTAGCCAACAAGCTGTGCTCAGTGGTTTCCCTGCCAAATATGTCCCTGCCCATGCGTATCTACCTTCAGATTAAACGCTGGGTGAGTTTAGGGCAGAAAAGGGCAGCCTTCAATCGATGCCAGTGCATCGGTGCTGTCTTCAAAGCCAGGGTGGAGGATACGCTGCTGGTGGATGGCTTCAACCAGCCAAACATGTCTTCTAAATCAAGGAAAGCTGTGACCAAACCAAGCACAAGGACCATGTCTAAAGCTTTGCAGCCCTTACCTCCCACCAACAGCTTCCTTTCTCACCTCCCCAGCCTGCAGCCAGTGAAGCCTGCTGACTGTGAGGAGATGCACAATGGAAAAAATACAGGAGATGGCCTATTGAATGAAATCAGAAAGGATGACAGCAGCTTATTCAGAGGCAAGTTTATACTCCCACCAATCAGAGAAGGCATTCCACGGCAGGTGTTCATTGGTCTGAAGTCCCCCTCTCAGCACGGCGGCCGAACAGCAAGAGAAAACGCCATATACTGCTTGACTGTGGCCAGGTCTCTATTTTTGTGATATATTGTGTGTTCATGATGAGTAGAGATGTTCCTGATACCATTTTTTCCCTCTGATACCTGAACTTGGGTATTGGCTGATATCAAGTATTTTGTTGTTTACTGTAGTTCTATTCCACAATTGATTGACTAATGATTGATAATCAGTTATAGTAATCAAATGCTAAACATGTCAGCTTTAACATACTGTGTGTGATGCATTTTTTTTCTTTCGCAGTACCTTCACTGAGGTGCCTTGGTTGAAGCAGCTGAGCATAGCACGGACCTTGATCAGGAAGCATGTCCACACCATGACCTGATACTCTCACCCAAATCTCAGCCCAGCCGCTTGTGGAACTCCTACTGGCTGCTTGACGACGAAGGATCCTTCAGAGTGACAACTGAGGAGTGTATCTCAGGCTAACTGAAATTAAACCTCCCTGTCTTTATGTGCCTTTTATTGCTTTTAACACAAAGAGAGACGTGCATCATGGATAGAGACAAATACTGAATAGTTTTACAAGGAGCTTTCATTTCTTTCTTTCTTTCTTTCTTTCTTTCTTTCTTTCTTTCTTTCTTTCTGTCTTTCTTTCTTTCTCATGACTCATCTGTCTGCTCTCGCTCACTTTATGGTGACTTCATGCACTGAGGGAAATATAATTAGATAAATGACCCAACAACATGTTATTGCATGGTGGGAGGCTGTACAGATATGACGTATACAAGGGTATAGAGCATAAAATAAAAGATGATAATTTGTACTATGCTATTGTTGACATGAATAATTTACAATCTTTTGTATCTTTGTTTAGAATAGAATAGAAAGAACTTTATATATCCCAAAGGGAAATTCAGCTATCCAGCAGCTCATAAAAGACAAAAACAAAATAAAATACATTAAAATAAGTGCACAAATAAATTCAAATAAATTCAGATAAATGTCCATGACACAGTTCAGTCAGTTGTGGCTAATGTAATGTGTGTAAGTGTGTGTGTGTGTGACTGGATTCAGGACGCGTTAAACAGTCTTATTGCCGTGGGGACAAAGGATCCACTGAAACGCTCTGCTCTGCAATGCAGTGAGAATGACTTAAAAACAGGAGCTACTCAGACTAGCTGGCACTCTAACCGGCGCATCATTCAAAAAAAATAAAATAAAATTATTGAAGTGACAATTAAAGTTTGAGAGAATATTGCTTCTTATTTGGATATATTTGTTCAAGCATGTTCTCCCCATGTCAGCATGGGCTTTCTCTGGGTACTCCAGCTTCCTCCCACAGTCCAAAGACATGCAGGTTAACTGGTGACTCTAAATTGTCCGTAGGTGTGAATGTGAGTGTGAATGTTTGTCTGTCTCTACGTGTCAGCCCTGTGATAGTCTGGCGACCTGTCCAGGGTGTACCCCGGCCCCGTGACCCTCAAAAGGATAAGCGGTTACGAAAATGGATGGATGGATAGTCATGTTGGATGCAGGTCTGGCAGTGCTGGAGCACCAGCAGGCCTCTAGTGAATGATGGGACTCTGTGTTGTCAGTTGTATTACCTTTCAATGTTTTTATTAATGGGTGTATATCTCAATGTGACTTTTTGGATATTATGTATATTCATATATTATTTGGACCCAAACATTTTATTTGTTTGTGTCAATAAAATAACTGTCAACAAAAATTTGACTTTAATTGAATTTACAATGAAAGAAAACATGCCTTCATGCATATCTTGTCCTCCTTCTCCTGCTCTTCAGCACAGTTTGGGTTCCTGTTTTTATATTACTTTCTAAAATACAACATACTCAAAAATACGACAGATGTTACAGTCTACACTGTTTATGAAAACTTGAATAAAGACGCCTTTACGACATTGAAATTTCCGAGCACACAAAGACAGCATTTATGAGACAGCGTGAAATCTCGTTTCAAAGTCTCGCGATATTACGACCCTAGCCGACCCGCTAGTAGTGCTGTCGCCCCACCAGTCCAGGGAACAACAAACGGAGAGTAGACATGCTGAACAGCCAGTGCACATAGGATCCTGCATGGGTTTGTCCCGACTTTATGGCAGACCACTGAGTTATGACGGGGAGCATGATTGAAACCGAACCTGCCGTTGGTTACTGAGACGCAGAAATCACAGAATCGGAACATCATTTGAAGAGAAATAGTTGAGGCAGCCGGGTCTGACAGTCAGCGTGTGGGAATGGCAGCTCCCCGGCCGATAAAAGGCATCCTGAAAAACAAGAACACCGGGACAAACGTCAAATCGCTGCCCGACGAAGTACCGGGAGACACTCCTGAACAAGCCCCTGTGCTCTCGGAAGATGACCAACAGTAAGTTTTTGTGCTCGGCTGTCGTGAGGCTGGTAGACAGGTGACGTTAGCTAGCTAAACACTTGTTAGCCTCTGGAGCGTTACTCCCCTGTCAGGCTAACAGACAGTCACCCTTCGGCTGTTAATATTAGTCAGCAGTGTGTGCTGTCTGTGTGAAAACTTTCTCGTTGTTTCTATCGACCATGACATGAGGTTTCCACCCTGATAAAGCCTCGATGGTATGTGTAACAGAGGGCTAACGCTTACCGCCATGAGTCGTCTGTCAGGTTAGCTTGTTCGCTAGCAAAGACTGTCAGAGTCACGACAGGTAACACACATTGTTAAAGCACAAAACTCTTACCGGCGACTTGCTTAACTTAGTGGTAATTAAAAAACAGGGGCAACAACGTTAAACGGTGACAAAGACAGGCTGTAATGACCATAATAGGGCAAATTACAACCAACCGTGCTGTCATGTCCTCCTTCATATAACGTAACGTTACGTTGACGGGAGCAGTAGTTGGGTGCTGTAGCTTACCTCACTGTAAGTTTTGTAATAGAGTTTTTCATACGTTAGAAACACTAACTGAATATTTGTGTTCTACACTTGAACAAAAATACACTGCTGACACACAATGTAAAACAAACTATTGTACAGTACACTGTCTACGACAAGTTGCATTAAAGTGATCGAGATCTAGACCAACACTGCTCTTTCAAATGATGTTAAGTATCATGATAATTGAACTTATAATGAATGAAAACACCACATGCCTTCATGCATATTTTGTCCACCTTCTCCTGCTATCCGCCAGAGAGTTTGGGTTCCTGCATTCATATTACTTTCTGAAATAGCCACAAGGAAGCCACATTTTAGGGCAGTGGTTCCTAACCTTTTTCCTTAAGGGAGCCATCCTGGCTAAGGGGTTGTCAGTGTATATAACACATTATATTGAATACATGACAATAACAGGGCGGCATGGTGGTGTAGTGGTTAGCACTGTCGCCTCACAGCAAGAGGGTTCCTGGTTCATGTTCTCCCTATGTCAGCGTTGGTTTTCTCTGGGTGCTCCAGCTTCCTCCCGCAGTCCAAAGACATGCAGGTTAGCTTCATTGGTGACTCTAAATTGTCCGTACGTGTGAATGTGAGTGTGTCTGTCTCTATGTGTCAGCCCTGTGATAGTCTGGTGACCTGTCCAAGGTGTACCCTGCCTCTTGCCCAGTGTCAGCTGGGATAGGCTCCAGCCCCCCCAGTGACTGTCAAGAGGATAATGGGTTACGAAAATGGATGGATGGACATAACAATAACAGTACAGAGCACCTGCTAAACTATATCCAAACAGTGAACACAACAATTACAGTTTCCGTAAGACTAGCATTTTGGATGAATTTAAAGCAGCTATTTTCTCTGAATATTGCATTAGAGATGAGTTTTCCTCATATTTGTAGGGACTTGTTAATGATTCTCTGTATTATGTGGCATTGCAGGATGAGGTTGTTTAGCAGAAAGCGAAGGCTCTGTGAATATACTTTGTGTTCAGGTCTTCACCGTGCCCATATCCCGTGAGATTTTGTGAGAAGTTTGAATCTTTGATTTTCATTTATCATCTTTCATTTAGTCTTTGCACAGCAATGAATCAACTTCTGAGAAATAGGCCTGCTGTTTATTAAATATATTATGTCACACCCCTTTAAATCGAGAAGGCCTTGTCTTTGGTGACCTTTAGGGGGTTTTGGATTCCAGGTTGGGAGCCAAAGTTTTAGGGTGTTGACAGAGTGCATTTGCTACGTTTTCAGTTAAAAAATGGTAAAATGTGTGTCGCTTAAAGACTTTGACAGGCTTTGTGAGTCACTGAGATTAAAATCAGTCTAAACCAGTGTTAGACAAAGCAGAGCTGGGTGTAACCCAAGTTATATTTCCAGCAACAAACACTCGATGTTATATCTGATACCGACAACTGTGTTACAGACCCTCGCTGGCACTGAAGCACCAGTCAGAGTTAAAAGAGGTAGCAGCCGGTTATAAACAAGACTATTCTGATCTGATAACTGTACACCCACCTCTGCTTTAGTTCTTCTACAAACCATCTCCTAAAACTGCTGTCAAATCTCATACTTCATGAACACATCACATGTGCCCTTAGTTCGTCCAGGGCAGGCTAGATGCTTTGTCAGAGGACATCTGACCTTGCTCAGCATTCCATCCTGATGGTAGCCAGAATAATAGTTTGGCAAACTCCACTTGCAGCAGAGGACGCCCGACTAAAATAACAAGCGTATTCAATGGCAATGGAGATGCCTCGGTCGAGGTCATGAACATTACAAGGGAAATGAGTTGGGGTCTGCCAACAGTCTCAGTTTATGGCAGTGACACGGCTCCATGATGAACTGCCGATGTGCAGTTTGTCAAAATTGGCCTGGGACTGCTAAATCAGCTCTTCTGCTATCTTATAGGTGCGCAATATCAGGTTCGGGTTGACGACAATTGGAAGTTGGTTTCTTTTTCTGGAGCCTTACTGTCTCCTATGCATTGATATCATTAGTACTGACACTCTGGCAGTGGCAGTGAGACATAACGCTTCAGATCACCTGTCCCTGTTAAGTCTTTCAGTGCTCTGCTCTCCCACAGCCACCTCTCAGTCTCCTCTGTGCCCCCAGGAAACTCTGGACATGCAGTGTTCCCTGAATGATGCTGTACTGCTATTTAAAGATTTGCAGACATAAGGGAGCCTCTTTTGCCACAGCATGATCGGTAAAAAGGAAAAAAAAACAAAACCTGCTAAAACACAGTTATGCATTACTTTACATTATCTGTATAGCTGTGACACAATATAATGTGAAAGAAACACAATTGTGGATATTTTTAGCTATGTATGTCATCTGCGAACAGACCTGTAAGTAATTGGATTAAAAATGCCGGAGGGAAAAAGATGCGCAAGGCTGTACAGGAAGTTGTCGAATGTTTTTTGCGTTGCTGGGTTTAAATCCCATCAGGGTTTGAATGTTTTAAAGTGCCTTTGAGCAAGTGTTCCTTTACAAAGCACATCTGCCGCTTAAGAATACTATCAAGTACACAATACAGCTACACAATAAGAAGAAAATCAGATACCTTGATACTGATATTATGATGATATTGTAGGGTTGACTATTGGTGCTTTCACAACATATTTAGAAGGTGAGATTTTTGGTAAATAATTATCAGTCATGTGGATATAATGACCAGGAAAATACAACACTTGTGATATTATGATGTCCAAAATCTTAAGACAATATCTATTCTCATAAAAAATAAATGCATATGATGGCTTTACATGAATTTATATGAATTGAATTCCGTCTGATTTAGAGGGTGATGTATTGACACCACCCACCAGCCAAATGCTGCTAAATCTTTGATGCTATCTGGAGAGTCTGCCCACTGGAACAGTTGGCTTTGGCTGTATCATCAGTTAAATCTATATGTGGAATCATACTAAGATTTGAATCCCTGATACAGCCTGAAACAAATTGGGAGTCATTAGAAAAAATGTGTTGTTGTACTTTGCTTCTGAACATTTAGATCAACATGGGTAACACAAGGCATAGTGTTACAGTATTAAAAAAACAAAAACAAATCAGCCTTGGGATTTTATTGTTCTTATGTCCCAACAGCTAATTTGGAATTTTGGGTAAAGTTGAATGTGCCAGCAGGTCTAGACATTAGCACCATTCCTCTCTGAGCTTCAGCTGTAGAAATTAGGCCATGGGACGGCAGTTATTAGTGAATTCAAGTCCCAACAGTGAATCAAGCTTTTTCTGTGTTGATACAAAAATAGTATCTCTTTGAGTGACGAGGAAGTGGAGGAAAAAGAGTTTTCTGGAAGGATCTTGTGTGCAGCCAAGCACCAAATAGAGAGGAGAACAAGGGCCGACCGTGCTGTGCCATGCTGCTTCTGTCAGCTCCGAGTTTAAAGCAAATACAATCATCAGTCTGTTTAATTACATGGCTTACATGCTTTTAAAATCTGTACATAATCCTCCACAAATATTTTAATATTTTCTTGTTTTACTTTTTAAATGTAGTTAGATTTTTAGCTCCTTGTATTCAAGTTTGATTGTGATTTTTTTCATAAGCCCCATGTCAGTGTAAGTCAGCATTTTTTGGATAGAGAAATGACCCTCCAATGTCATCCTTTGTCTGGTATGCTAAAACTCTGACAGGTCTTGACTGCTCTGGCCCCGTGCATACTAACAAACTCTCTTGGTGTGTTCTGCATTTTATAGAATAACTAAAGGTTGGCAAGCTTTATAGCTGCTGTTGTAACTGTCAGCAGTGCTCACAGTGGCCCTCATTTATGAACAAAGGTATGACATAAAACTGGGCGTGTTGTCATTTCCGAGGAAAGCACGGCATTTATCAATGTGGACACAAGTGGAGGCCATGATCAAATCTCATGAGTGGTCCCAACCTGTGTACGCAAGTTTGAGTCAGCGTGGACTTGTGGTGCAGCATAGTAAATCTCACTGAGTTGGAGGACTGTTATTAGGCCATATTGTGACTGACATCCAACAATTTACAGTCGTACATTAATCACTTGAAAATGTGTACCCATTGCCGCGTGCTCTCTATCGCAGCTTGGAGTTGCCTGGCTTTGTGGGACTGTGCCAAGCTGACTGAAGGCTGAACACCACTGGTGATTGACTCTAATTTATCTGGTAGTTTTTTTTGTTTTAAAAATACTGACAAACCAAAGCATATTTATATCATTTATCAGTAAAATATAGTTAAATAGAAATAAAAACACCCTGCAACAGTGTAATTATTTAAATACTAGTTCCCTAAGAAGTTAAATTTTTACCGTTTACGACCCTGACAACATATTTATCTGCTGTTATGCCTGAAATGGAAGCAGACTCAATAAGAGCAGCCACACACTCCTCGGTCTGGGTTAGTTAAAGACTGTATAAAGCCTCTCCGTGTTGTAAACTTAACGGCCGAGGCCTCTAAATCGAGAATCGGGGCGGGATATTTAAATGACGATTGTTTTCAGTGGCCAACCATCAGCGCCCGATCATGTCTACACTTCTACAATAAAAACGTTTCATGATCCACACAAACCCTATCGTAAAATGATTTCTGCGCTTGAATCTGCGCTGGTTTGTACGTCAGTGAGATAAATAAGGGCTATTGAGCTTGACAACAGCCGAAACATGTTTTCCTTCTTATCTGCTTTAATTGTGTCTAACTAATAACATTGGCTTCCCAAATCATTCTACAGTGCCCAGAGGATGTTATAAATCAGCTCTACAAATTTGGTCAAACACCTGTCCATGTTTAAACAGTTCAGCTGCCTCTATAGATTTATAGGAGGAACGTGTACCCAGATAATAAAACTCTCAGTTGTTGCTATTGGTTACAATCACTAGAGTAAGACTTTCTTGATGCTTGTTAGAAATGTTTCTTAATTTTATTCAGTGGAGACACAACCCCAACCTGCAGGAGTCAACCTAACTAAAGCCTAGTTGGGCATTGTGAGGTCTTGGCCACTTTTTTTTAACCCATTAGAGACTGTCACTTTTGTTATCCCTTCAATCACCCACTATTATTTAGTTAATAGTGATGTATGGGCCCCACACCCGGCCATACATAATTCATGGACGCTTCCATGAAACGTAATCTCTCCTTCACTGTCTTGCCAGCCTTATCCTGACTGTGTGATGGACAGGTTGACTGGCAGGCAGTGAATCTCTGATTTTCCATAATGTGGACAGAAAAATACCGCTCAGACATTTTACCCTCCTGTGTGCAGGTCAGCTGAGGTCAACTGTGGACTCTGGAAAATTAATGCAGTTTCTGTACTGATGAGAAATGTCTGGAACTGATAGTCAGAATCAACAGGTGTCTGAACACCTCTGGTCTACAGTGATAAAGAGCAGTAACCGCTTTAGGACAGCGCAGTAAAACTAATTTCTTCCCTCTTTATTATCTCCTGTATCCTTGGTACAGAGGAGGGTTATATACACTGGACAATAAATTATTTGTTATTTCCATTTTACACAATCGAAGACTTTTTTTATGCACTCAATATTTGGTAACAAAGTTATTAAAATCCATGTTCCACACCAGCCCAGGACCTCCACATCCAGCTTCTTCACCTGCAAGATTGTCTGAGACCAACTACCCATTGTTGCACCAACAGCTAATGCAACAATTGGTTTGCACAACTGAAGAATTTCTACACAAATTCTCTGAAACTGTCTCAGGGAGGCTCATCTGCATGCTCGTCATCTCCACTACGATCTTGACCTGAGAGCAGTTTGCCATCGTAAAAAACTTGCAGTGTGTGGTTGGTTGGATGTACTGCCAAACTAACAGAAACAACATTGGAGACAGGTTAAGGTAGTGAAACAAACATTCAATTCACAGGCAACAGCTCTGGTGGAATTTCTGACATTCAACATGCGTTGTGTGATAAATCTGGTCATTTTAGAGTGGCCTTTTTGTTGTGAACGCCCCAAGGCACACCAGTGTAGTAATGATCAGCACCTTGATATGTCACACATGTCAGATGGATGGATTATCTTGGAAGTGCTCACTATCGGGATTTTACCAAATTTGTGACCAGATATATCTAATGAGTGCATTAAAAAGTCTTAGGTCTTAAACCTGTGCAAAATGGGAGCTAAAACCAGTTGTGTTTAAATTTTTGTGCAGTTTATTTAGTGTTTAGTGTTTATTTACTGCCTGCATGGGGCTAATGTTATTCTTACAGGACATGTTTCTTGGTTGGAAGCAGTGGCAGTCATGCTTTGAGTGTCAGATACATAGCATTCCTGGAATTTAAGCCCATATTTGGTAGAAATAAGGTGTTTGAGCACTTTGCTGACAGTCCAACCTTACTTAAAAATGATCTTTTGTAGACATTACAAGCAACACTGTTGTTTTCTGTCTTTGTAAGATGAAGCAGTGCTTTGGACGGTTTCTTCCTCTCCGCCATGACTCCTTGTTGTTGCAAGTTTCCAGCAGTGCAGACGTCAAGTTGACATCATTTTGCAACACACGACTGTCAGAATAACATGCTGGCATTGATAAAAGGAACTGATGAACTCGGAGCCATAGTGCTCTGATGGATCAGATGATTTTGAACCCGGTTCTCAACTGGAACCGGTTCCCAAATACCCCCTTCACACCTGGCATTAACATGTGTTTTTTGTGATCAGGTTGCAATTGGATAGCACTTGACCACATGCATTTACACCTGGTATTGGCATGCATCTCTGGTGTCCACATCCAGATCCGTCCGATCACGGTCCGTCCCGCTAATGTCACATCCTCCTCTTCTTCTTCTGCAAACATTTCCAGTAGCAGACTACAATGTCATATCCTGTGCGCCACAATAACAACAACAACAAGATGTTAGCCGCTTGTGAAGTCACGTTATTGTATGGACTCCTCCTTGTTTTTCAAAGCAGGGGAAGAAACCGTCTTCGACAAGTGGAATGCCGATGAAAGCAGAGGAGACAGCGGTGTTTAACCACCGCTCTAGCTTTAGCTTTAGCTGTGCTCTTGTTGTTGTCTTCTTCTTCCTGTGTCCAGCTGGCGCACCTCGCTTACGTGTTTCCGCCCACGGAGTTGTTGCATGTGGATTGGAGATGTACTTGAATTTACACTTTTGTTCGATGTGGTCACAATGCGTCCCTGACCACCTTCAGAAGTAGTTTGGCAGATCGGATAACAATCCATCCTGATTGAGTGTATTTACACCTGTACTTTCATGTGGTCAAGAGCAATCCGATCACAGAAAATGCATGTTAATGCCAGGTGTAAAGGGGGTAAATAACATCCCTACTCATATTTGGATTCACATCACCAAAAAGTGACTTTACTTGTTAGTATAACGGTGAAAACCCCTGTGCATATTTTGTAGAGGACACCGCCTTTTATCCACGTCATGACCTTATCATGACCCGTTATGTTGCCAGAGAATTCAATGTGCAGCCCCTCCTTACTACTTTGCTTCAGATCTCAGCTGATGTACTTTCTAATGTCTGGACTCATGACAGGAGCTTAAGAAACTGCTTTTAGCCCTAAATCTACTACTAGCCACTGCTGCCCGAGGACGGAGCCAAAGAAACAGTGATTTGCACCACAGAAAAAAGCTGAAAACTTCAAATATGAAAGGGTAAAAAAAAAAAAAAACCCAAACAAGATAGAAACCATGTCGTTCGACCAAAGTTAATTTACTTTTTTGTAGGACATGACTAATTCAGGTGATGCTTGTTTGGTTAGGGAAGAGACACAGTTAAAACTGATGAGCATTGCCCCCGTAGCTGGTACTCATTTTCTTCCCTTGCTTGATACACTATGTGGAAGTAGTATATTCTTTGCATCTGGACCAGTCACTGTCTTCACTGTAAAACAAGGAGGGCTGTTAGTGTTGGTGGGTTCAGTCAGTAGTGTAGAGCACAGGGCTGGACCTTTCCCCACTACCCTCTGGCTATGCTACCTGATAGCACAGCTCAGCTCTCAATGATGACTCACTCTATTTAATGAGTTTTCCTGAAGCGTTATGTCGCCAGCCATTGACCACCCTCGACAGATAATCATCACATAAGAGATACAGCTCTATATTTAGTATGTGCTAGTAGTTGTTTTTGTTTTTTCCTCCTGCAGTGGCAGGTGCAGCATCATTTCATTTCCGTTTTCGTGATGATTTTGTCTGAATGAGTGAGTGCACTGGAGTGGATTTAAGGGCAATTGCAGTTTGGCGGAAATAGAACACGATTGGCTGTTTCTGGGATGTGTTGTGTAACTGCACACTCTGTAGAGTGAAGCACTACAGACTCATTAATGCCTAACATTGTAACACACACTCTCCCAGATGTTACTCAGAGCCCTGTGCTGAGGAAGTTTCTGGAGTGGTGTTTATTTCTCAGGTCTGAGCTTGCTTTAGAAAACGTTGATGAAACTGTCATGGTACCTTTTGATTTTACTCTCGAGGCAACGTTCTATGAAAGAGATTTCTTTCCTGTCTTGTCTTCCAAGTTACAGAATATGAAAACTATCATCCTTGAACAAAGCCCTAATATTGATTTGACAGCATTATATATTCTTATGATCCCCTGAACTTGGATTCAGAAACAAAACTGTCCTGTTGTATGTGAAATTTGCAGAGGTATCCACTCTCGTTAGCATTTCCAGTTTTGCATGTGTTCCAGTTTCATCCAACAAGGTAGCTAATTTAACAGAATGAGTGTGCATGTTCAGTATGTTGGTCAAGGACATTTTATCAGGATGAACAACACTGGCCTATTTGCTGTGTGTTTACAGAGTCCACCTCGCTGCTCATAAGCAGGCCAGCAGCTCATTACAGTGCCAGTTCTTGTCACCTAATGTGCTTGAGTCTTGGCCAAAACCTTTTAAACTCGACTGAATTATTTGGTGCCCAAACCCATTTCCCATTTTCACATGTCAGTCTCAACTAGGGCTGCAAAATTCCAGGCATACTCAGGTTAGAAACTCACTGGGAATTGGGGGGAATTAAGGAGAATAAAATGGGATGGGGTCTTTTGCTCAAGCTGTATTTACCATGACATTTAAACAAACCTTTTATCATATCATAAGTAGACATAATTGTAAACCCTTATAATAGGAATTAAAAAAAACAGTTTAGTTCAGCTGACCTCAAATTAAATGAGTATTGAACTTTTATTGAACGTCAACAAGATGAACGCTGAATGCACTGTGTGGTTACAGTTCAATGAAATCAGCATATTCAAAACGTGCCATAAGACCTAGTGTTGCTGTTTATGTTAATCCCCCACCACCACCACCAAATAAGTTCACTATTAAAAGGAATTATTTTTATTTTAAACTGTACAAAATTCCAACCTTAAGGGGTTAAGCTTGGAAAAATTCCAGACCCTTTGGAATCCTAGTCTGAAAGAAGTGTTTCTGTTGTGCAGCTTACCGTCATTGATGAAAATAGGATGGACAAAGTGACTATACTGTTGAATCAACACCTTGAAAAATGCAAAACTTGAATGTAGCAACCTTCATGAATATAGGATTTATTGCCAGACTGCCACACCTAATCGGTCCCAGCATCCTCAAACAAGATGATGATTAAGTCCTTATGTCCTAAGATGAGTACTTCCTAATTAACAGCATCTTAGCTTGTTACTGTTGATAAAATTGGTCAACTTTATTGCCACATCATACTACAAACATTATGAATCATACATGAACTAATTTCAGCTATAAAATGTGTTCAGGTTTGGGACTTTGTCCGCTTTTGTGTCAGGGTCGGTTACAGACTGACTGGGCTGAGATGGCTGCCATCTTGTTTTTACATGGATTAGTGGATTGTGGTCTCACTACCAGAGTGAAGTATAAGGTGCAGGAAACCCAAATGTAATGCCCTCATAAGAGGTCGGGTCTCAGGAAGATATTAGACTATATTCATTTTAGTCAACACTGGCAACTGAGTGTGCATCTGCCTTAATATATCCACCTATGTAGCCCCTAAGGTACATGCAAGTGTGGTGAGTAAAGCTAAATACCAAAGCAGACTCATGAGAATTAGAGTCAGTGTAGCATCCAGGGAAATCTACTTAGCTCAGCATCCACACCCAAATTGATTGCCTCATTGACAATTCTGTGTGTGTGTACATGTGTGTCACTGTTTCCTGCAGGTACGAAGGTTGTGCAGGCTACACCCATACTGTACACCCTTACTGTCCTTTATAAGAAGGAGTGTTTTCCACATAAAGCATCAACTCAAAAGAATATGAGAATTAATTTATTGTTCCTCCTCTGATTTGCAGCTATGCGGCCTTAGGAGGATTCTCTCCTGTTTAGTGCTTTGGGACAGAGAATGATTTGGTGTTTCTGCAAGGTCTGTGTGGCTCAGGTCTGTGTTTGAGTGAGAGGCGCAGGGGAGCTCTGCAGGCAGTGGATTTAGCATCTCTCTCCTGTTTCCCACCCCCTGCCTGTCTCCCATGATACCCGACCTTTTGTTTCAGGAACAAGGTCAGGGCTGATGTACAGCACCTTTGCAGGAGAGGCTTGGGAGAACAGAGGTGGTTCGACTCTCATGAGTCCCTGGATTTATGGCTTTAGGTTTCAGCTGAGTTTGCTTGGAAATTAAAAGGATAAAAAAATGTGAAAGAAGGAATAAACCTTGTGCTAACAAGACAGTGAAAATTGCTCAGGCAAAAAATCAAGTGGGGCCATATAAACTAAATTACATCAAAGCTCAAACAGATGAACAATACAATATAGCAAAATGCAAAACAAAAAATGGCAGTGTGGAACGACACATTTTCATTCCTGCGAGTTAAAACAAATATTTCCACTTCCCCTCTCCCGGCTGTATTGGCAGGTGTTATCTCTTTATCCTCTTGAGCAAAATGTCTCATTCGGTGCTGATTTAGTCTTTGCTTCTGTTCATTTCCTCCAAGGATTTGAAAGGGCAGCAAGGATTACAGTAATTTTGAACAAAAAGCCCGAGGGAGCATGCAGAGGTGACACCATTTGGGGGATTTGGAACAGGTGTTTCAGAGAGGTGGAACAAAAATCAACTGTAGAAAAAACAATTGGACCAAATGAGACTGTTGTTCGACTCTTGACCTTATTCACTCACGGCTGATCAGCCTTAGCGCTCGCTCAGACCCTTATTCACATCCGTGATGGATTACCTCGACACAAAAGCAAATCCTGGAAGTCTCCAGAAATTGGTGCCGATGACATTTCCGGGCTTTTTCGTCTGTGTGTTCCCAAAATATGCAGTCTGAGTGCAAAGTGGGGCAGGTTCAGTCCTAGATTAAATCTGGTCACTTGTCTCCCTGGAGGAATCTGTGAGTGGGTGGCTGGTGGTCCAAATGGAGTGTGTGTCCATTTAGCCCTCATTCCACTCTCACTGTATTTTCTTTGATCCTTTTACAGGAAGAAATCCCAGAAATGGGATGAGATGAACATCCTGGCCACGTACCATCCGGCTGACAAAGACTATGGCCTGATGAAGATAGATGAACCAAGCACACCTTACAACAGGTCAGACTCTTCTGTCAAAATTTCTCCTTGTCTCTTTGTATTGATAAAATGTGATTCATTTGATCCTTAACCATTTTGAAAATATTTTAAATTAAAGCTATCTTAGGGCATTTATTTCCATTGGGAGTACATGTGTAACACCACATACGTTAAACTTAAAATGATCCCAGACAGTTTGAGCTCTAACCTGTGCCAATGTATGAGAGTTGAGTTGGTGCGTGTCTCAGCAGGTTTGTAATCCAATATGCCAGGCTGCTGCAGGGAAGGTCACCCTTGTCACAGACCTTTCCTCTCTCTCTCCTCGTGGTCCTCTTTCCTGTCTACATTTCCCTCTGTACTCTCCTTCCTCTCTACCCTTCATCCCCTCTGTCAATTTATCTTTTCGGCTATCTGCTTCTGTTTATTTCCGGATGTCCTTTCCGTGTTGATCCTCCGTCCCTCACCTCATTCTCAGCTTATCTTTATTCAGTTAATGTCTCTCTTTCAGGATGGTGGGGGACGACGATGATGAAGGGGCGCTGAGTGACTCGGACGGCCACAGTGGACTCACAGCTGACGACCTGGCATCAAAGTAAGGAACTTGAATGGAAGGAAACAAACCAAGCACAGCGGTAGAAAGAGGGAGAAAGCAAGCAATGAAAAGAAAGATGATTAGGTTTGGCTGCTGTAACAGCTCTGTGCTACCCTTTAATTTTTTATTGCGCTGTAGCTGCTGCTGCAGTGTGTAGCATTTTAGATTTTTTGTGAAGTAGAAATGTAACATATGAAAAGGGAGAAAGGGTGTAGTCCAAACAGGCCACACCTGAACACACTCACCAATGTCCTTATCCTCCAACAAGAATGTGTTAGAACAATAACTGATAAGAGTGGATTTACTGTACTGCGTCTGACGTCCTTAAGACACGCAGCGACCACTCTACTGCAGTATGACACAAAGAAACATTTGGACAGCACATTAAAAGACTGCAGTGCCAAAAAAGTTGCCATACTGTTGTTGTGGAACATTGTTCTACTACGCTGGCCGAACACGCTTACAATGGCCCCAAACATTTCCATGCTGCAGATTTAAAAACACATATGGTAATCCCAAACAAATACAACAACAGAAACATGCTGCAAATGAAAAAATGTGCCACAGAAAGCCACAGCCAATACATTAACAGCAAACACTCTGCAAATACAAAAAAACACACAAACCCCAAAAGTGCTAGGTGGAACGCCAGCGAGATGCTAATGCAAGCTACCTAAATATGTTGTTTATTTACAGTATAATATTGTAAAGGGCCAAAGGTATAAAACAGTCTGTCCAGAAAATCATGATTTTGCAATCGCAATAATTAACGCAACTTCAACAAAAGTCTGCAATATTTGCGGGGGCTTTCAATTTTTCAAAAGTCCTGTGATTTTTCCACATTTTCCAGCTGGCTGGAAGTCATCGTGCATGTGACATCATTTGAAAGGTCATCAGACGCGTCATCAAATCGCGCTAGTATGGAGAAACGCTGTATTGACACAAGAATTGTCACTTTGTTTAAATGCATACAATATGTGTTGAACTGATTCAAATGTTATGTTTACAGAAGATGTAGGTTACATGATGTTTTACAGTCACATTGTCTGCTTTAAGAGCTACAATATTCACTCTGGATTTTTTAAAAACACTGTTGGAGTCCATGTTTTGAAACTAATTCAATCAAACTACAGAATTGAACTGAAATATTTCTAGCTGTTTTTGTAATATTCACTATGATTATTATAGCAAGTCATCACATCACTTATTTTTTTGGAGGCATTAGTTAAAAAAAAATACATTTTTTTCTCCTGACTTGCAATTTTTGTCATTTGCCGCAATTTCCCACAAAAAAATCTCATAAAAATGCCACAATTTTTATCACAATTTTTGACAAAATTGGTCACAAATTCAAGGTAATTTTGCTGTGACATCCTGGGGGGACTGATAAGAGGAATATGTACCTTTTTTGTCACCTCTTTGCTCCACTTTTCTTCCTGCTTCAGAAACAAACACTCTTGTCTGGTCTCTCTCCCAGTTGAAATCAAGTTTTCCACTTAGCAAAGCTCAGTTGTTTTGAATTTTCTAATGTGTTTTTGAATTGGCTTTGTGTCTGAGCCTTCAGTATGTTTCTCTTAGTGAAAATGATTTGGGCCATTGTAGCACGTTTGCCCTTTTGGGCCACCGTAACTTTCACGGGAAACATGTGAATCAATTTATCCCCAGACTTAATTTTTTTACCTATTACATTTTGGGATGAAGGTAGTTAATAGCACAGCTGCTCAGCTGCAGCCTCCATGACAGAGTTGTCCAGGCAGAAAGTTGTGTACACACACACACACACACACAGGATGCAGACAGTGGGCAGTACACTCACTCCCAGACTGCACTGCTGCCTTTGACAGTGCTCCCAGCTGGGTTTACTAAATGCATCTTGACAAACTTCTTCCTTTTTTACTGAACGAGAAGCAGAGAGAACCTTGGTAAAGGTCAGCAGTATGCCCAAACTACGTTATATTTGGCGTGTCCTCAGACTGTCGCGTGGTTCACTGCTCAGTCAGTGGTGTGAAAAGCACTAATGGGGGCATGTCCTAATATGATTGTGGAATTAATTTTAGTTTGTTCTAAGAAACACACTTGTAATAAAAGCACATCTCCATCGTGTGTTGTGCATAAGGTACACACACAAATTATAAACCAACCATAGTTACTGTGGGAGGTTAGTGGTACGCTGTGTTTTGTTGGTTTTCATGGAAATGCTTCCTGCATTTTTACTCTCATCAACACTAGCTGATCGGCAAACAATGGGTTTGAGGGTGTTTCCCATCAGGGAGGATTTCAGTGGGAAAAAGTCATGGAAATTAAGGAATTGCGCTGAATCACACTGGCTGTTAGTACCACAGACCTGCAGCTCAACACCTCTAAAAAATGGATGTCAATTTTGTGTGATGCAGTTTGTCTGACAGCAAACACAGCTGTACTGTCATGGTGCATGATAGTGAAATAGTATTAGTCAAAAGCTGACAGAAGATACACTTTGAACTGTATTATTAATGAGTTTTTTTGTGTACAGAGCATCTTAGAAAGAAAACATCTTGATAAAGTTTACATTTTTGGTTCATCAGTTTGCAGAGAGTGTGAAGGCTCAGGGCAACAACAGTGAAAATAAAAATAACAAAAAATTGTGCATCGCCAAGATATTCTTCTTTTTAAAAATTGACGCTTTTTATGGGTGGCAACTTTCCTGTGTGAAGAAATGTGTGTCTGCCACTCAGAGCTGTCTTCTGGACGGCAGCGGGAGCTTGAGAAGTGTATTTGCTGTGGGCCTTCATGCTTACGTAAGCACATTGATGCAGCCATGGGATGAGCTAGTTTGAGTTTGTGCACCACAGAGAGGATAGTGATTAGCTCCAGGCTTGCAAGTCAATTAGCTGCCTTTGTTTACTTCCACACAGAGTGCCTTCCATTGTTTTACACTAAACCCTCCAGACAGTAAAACAGCTGCTCTTTTCCTCCGTCCTCTTGTTGTTTAATCTCTCCAACATTCACTCTCACTCTGTTCTCTCATCCATCACTTTTCTTATATTTACTTCCCTCATCTCAAATTCACAGCATCACTTACACCTTCTATATCCGCCTTGGATGTCTGATAGCATTACTGGTACATTTTGAAACTGCGGGGAAATCGACTGTCTCCTTTGTGGGTGAATCAGGCCAGTTTGTTGGCGAGCAGTAGTACAGTAAATGGGAGCCTCCCTGGGGCAGTTGCACCGATTCACTACCATTCGCTGAGCCGTAAACCATTATTCATTTTGTCCTCTGCTGTTAACGCTCCGTGTGAGTGTGAGAGATGGAGATAGTAACTCTTGTTATTTTTGTCCTCATGCTCGAGTACTCACACACGCTCACATCTCTTCACCCTCACTGTGCCTACTCTCTCCTCCCCCTCTCCTAATATCCCTCCATCTGTCTTTCTCCTGCGTCTGCCGCCCTCCACAAAAAGCTTTTTCAGAAGTTTTTTTTAAATATCAACTTTAGAAGGAGCTGTTGATGATTTCCTGTTTTTATATGGTCCTTTAACATGGTAAAAATTAATGAACTAATTTCTTTTTAACTTATTTCTTTTCCCTTTCTGTCTGTTTTTATTGTCTCTTCAAGGCTGTTGGCAGCTGAGGGCTCAGAGCCTCGCTTCATGAAAGAAGAGGAAGAAGAGGAAGAGAGCAGCGAGGAGGAGGAAGAGGAGCTGACTCCTGAAGAACAAGGTAAACATGGAGATGCTGACCACACCTGCTGGTACCTTTATTTATTTAGTGTGATGGGTGAATTCACAGAAGGAC
Source organism: Cephalopholis sonnerati (assembly GCA_019142605.1). Lineage (NCBI taxonomy): Eukaryota > Metazoa > Chordata > Actinopteri > Perciformes > Serranidae > Cephalopholis > Cephalopholis sonnerati. The sequence goes on from JAGQAX010000006.1 coordinate 10,388,548, forward strand.
TGTGCAGCTTTTGCAGTCGCTAAAGCAGCACAAACAACACAAAAAGAAACTGTGCTGCCAAGCAAGTAGCATCCTGGTGCTCCTGTGCTATTTACATGTGTTAAAATTATGTAACAGGCATACATTGGTGATAAACTGGCCCCTTTTTATGCAACTGGGCCTCAATGCAGAAATGGTCCAGTCAAAGATCAGCGCTACAGAAATAGCTACCTGCAGTTACAGTGAAATTATCAGCATCTTTAGTTGGTGGTGACTGAAGCGTGGATTTTAAAAACTAAATTTCTCTTTTAAATTCCTTTTTAGAAGTCGGAGTAATCCTTCTTCTTATTTCATTTATTTAACCAGGTTTGTCCCATTGAGATTGGGGATCTCTTTTTCAAGGGAGACCTGGGCAAGGCAGCAGCAATACAGTCACATAGTTACACAATAATTTTACAGTAATTAGAAAAACATTTACAAACACAGAACAAACTTGTCCCAAACATCAGGAGCTGAAAACCTAAAAGATTTCTTTCCTAATTCAGTCCATTTCTTTGGAACAGCCAGTTTCAAAATGTCCATCAAGCAGGGACTGTAACTTCCTTGTTTCCAGGTTAATAGTGAACTTAAATAAGAAGGAAGTCTGCTCAAAATTGCTTTGTAAATGAAGATATACCAGTGACTGAGGCGACAAGCAGATAACGATGACCAGTTTACTTTACTGTCAAGAACACAGTGATGAGTGAGAGAAGCACAGTTTGTAATGAATCTCAGAGCTCTGTGATACACACTGTCCAACAGGTGAAGAGAATGAGCAGGTGCATTCATGTAAAGTATGTCTCCATAGTCAATTATAGGTAAAAATGTTGAGTCCACCAGTTTCCTTTGTACATTAAAAGAAAAACAAGTCTTGTTTCTATGATAAAATCCCAATGACAGCTACAGCTTTTTAACAACATACTGAATGTGCTCCTTAAAAGACAAGCGGTCACCAATTAAAAGAAGAGCTCAACTCTATTTGATGACCTTTTTTGTGACAGTCATTTGTGATTGAGTTGATCCTGCTGTGTTAAAGGTAGTGAAGAATAGGACTTTTGTTTTCTCTGTGTTTAGAACAAGTTGCAGATTATCAAGTTGTTCCTGTATGCTAAAAGCATGCTGAATCTTTTCAAAAGCCTTTGTTTGGGTGGGAGCAGAGCAGTAGATGACAGTGTCATCAGCATAGAAATGAAAAATTGCATCTTTAATATTTTGTAGCTTGCCCGTTTAAGAAATTCAGTTCTGTTTGTTAGTGCCATTTTTCTGCCTACTGTGTTCTTCATGTAAAACTTCATACCTTGCTGCATGGATAATGTTAGGCACAAAAAAAGGACATATTGCACTCAGCTGCAAAACTGTATCAGCAACTTTTAGGGCTGTAATATCATTAAGCGCAACATCTTTTGTGTAACACACATTGAGCCAGGGCAGATAGCAGTTGCAAGTGATGCACATTGAATGGCTCCGTCAGCGTTAGCAATTTATTCTTTACAAATTCGCCCGTCATTATAATAATATCATGATATCCTAGAGTTCACTTGTTTATTTTTACCCTCCACCTTGATACAACGTGTCCTCTGCAGCTGTGAGGGTGACTAAATGCAGAGTGACAGTCCACAGTGAAGTGCTGGTGGAGTGGGATCTGTTTTGGAAAGGGCTCCAGTGTTCTGTGTGCCCTTTTAAGACACACACACACGCCGTGTCAGTATGCTTATGACCGTACTTTGACCTTGCCCTTCTGTGTGCACACCTCTCCCTCTGCCTCTCTCACTCAGAAATGTGTGTTGAGCTGCGTAGCGTAACCACACACACAGAATTTTAACAGGTTTCCATGCTTGCTTTTTGGTTCAAATTTCTATAGAAACTAAGCAGGTAGAAGCAAGAGAACAGTCTGGAAACTGCAAATCTGATTGATAATCCAACTGCAGAGTTGTAGCCTCAGCTGTTTCAGACACACAGCCAACCTGTGCTACCTACAGGAACATTTTAACATCAGTTTTAGAGCTGCAGGTGGTTCAGGTTGAAGAGAATGTAGGAATATTTTACACTGAATATTGTCACATGTTTAGTTCTTCTGTGAAGTCGACACAAAGTACATGGTGTACTCTGATAACATAGCTGAGCTGGTCTTGTGTCTTTTAAAAGTCTTTAAGGGATAGCATTTGTTAAAGTTAAAGGTTTCCTGTTAAGTGTTAGACCCCTAGAAGTGCTCCGAGTCCTTTAAACATTCATTAGTGCAATTACCATCCATCTTTAGGCTGCAGCAAACACTTGGAAGTTACTGTTTGACTCATCAGTTGCCTCACTGTGTCCTGTTTGGAGTTTGAACCCTTTAAAACTACTTTAAACTTTAAAACTGGCCTGAATGAGTGCATGAATTCTCAGCAATCTTTCTGTTGATAATGACGAGAAAGTTCAACCTTCGTTTTTAGAGTCACAGCAGCAGTATAACAGCTGTGTATTTAACCACTATAATTTCTGCATGTTGCTTTTGGCAAATTAAAGCGATTTCAAATGTGTCTTCCTCTGCAGCCAAAAAGAAGCATTTTCAAATGATGAGGAAGATGCACTACAACGAGGGCATGAACATCAAACTGGCCCGCCAGCTCATCGCCAGTGAGTTAGAAGATGACGAGGATGCAGACGAAGAGATGACAGATGACACGGAAGAGCCGAGGGAGGACGCGGAGGAGACGGAGGAGATCAGTGTTGACCCACCACAGGAAGGTAAGGACGGGGAGACTGCGGTGCTGCGCACGACCAGATGAATAATTTGGACAGTTTCCAGGCCAACAGTTTTTCAGAGCATGTTAAGAGGCACAGTGGGTGTAGTACACCTTTGAAAATACAGCTAAAGTGAAGAGGTGCAGAAATAATGGTTTTGCACACTGATGCACGCTGTCAGTGTGGATGTCATTAGATTTAACAAGTGACTGCTGTTTGTTTGTGCCGCCATGTGGTTCAGTTACTCACAAAGCTGTGCATCAGGGGGAGGCCACAGCGTTTTCATTCTGTAATGAGCACAATGGGTAACGTTAAAGGATTTGTCTTTATTTATGACTATTGCAGCTTCCAAATAAGTTCAAAATAGCCGCCCACAGACGCCATAACAGGAAATATGATGAACTCACTGTCTTCGGTTTAGTTTTACTCACTGTTTGAGGATCCAGGTGCTTCGGTTTATTTTAGAGTTGACTGATTTACAGGATGTGTGGAGAGTTGCAACATGGCGCTATGAACTGATAGTCTTGACTGTCACGTTCAAAAAATGAAGACAAAAAACCCCAAACAAACATTCCCCCAATAAACAGGCCTTTACAAAAACAAAGTTTAAATCAATGGGGTATTAAATGATGTCATCAAACAATAAAATTAAGCTGTTAAAGACCGTGACCCCGTGGCGTTTTCCACACTCCACACTCGCTTGAGCACACCTGCCTTTAATGAAAGGTTTGCGAGATGCTGGGTAAGGTGACGCATTAAAGTGACTCAAAAAATAATAGGAAACTAGGACTTGCTAGAAATGGCTCTAACAATGACACACTGATTTGACTGAGCACAAAAAGTAAGGAAATTTGTGTTTGGTAGATTATTTCCCCTTTAAATGCTGCCACATTTGTAAGGAACATGCATTTGTGGGATGAGCAGCAGAGCTGAGTATGTGGGTTGCGCCCATGAAAAATTTGCCAAATCTTCTCTGCCAGTGCCAAACAACTTTTTTTTTGCCTTTTACTCTTGTTTAGTGCTGTTTTCAGGATTCGATGATTGTAGTCTGAAGAAACAAGACATATCGGCAATTTAACAATTCATTCAATTAACAAACAAGAGCCTCAGTAGCGTGTGGAAGAACTATGCACAGCCAAAATGGCCAAGCACCTCCTCTGTTTGGCACTCAATCACAGTGAGGAAGTAAAGGGTCAGTAGAAAATTAATTCTGCTGCTCATCCCACAAATGCATGTTCCTTACAAATGTGGCACCATTTAAAAGGGAAATAAACAGGCTTTCCAACGGTGTAAGATTTATTGCCAAGAAGCATTGTTACAACAAAGAAAAGATCTACCAAACACAAATTTCCTCACTTTTTGTGCTTAGTTTAGATTCCAAACAAGAAAGTGTGTGTATGAACCCAGAGGAAGCATCAAAAGTAAAAAAGCTGTAGCTTGAATGAAACACATGTACGTCACCTGAGGGCAAAACAAACTTTGTGACACTGCAGACTAATTGTGCTGCAGACATGAAGCTAGATGTCGAGTTTTTTGTGGAAGAGATGTAACCCATTTTTAATCATGAATCTGTTCAGTTTCCTCCAGCTACTCTCTTCGGAGGATCAAAGTACAAAGAGCAGAAGAGAAATTGGGGAATATTACATTTCAGTTTTTTTTGTCTGTCTCTCTGATCTCACGTCTGTCTGCCTGTTCTGTCTCGTTTGTTCCGCAGCTGATTCTCTGGACTCGTAGATGAGGCTTCTCTCCCACCTTCATCCCCGCGTGTCGGCTCCAGATCCAGACAGACGATGCCACTGCGCTCTGTGTCTTTGACGCTGGGCCACACAGCAGACACCGCTTTCACCACCCATATAACAAACCTCAACAGCTAATAACCTCCCGGTCACCTGTCTCTGTCTCCACTGTTCCTTAGAACTGTGCAATATAACCTTCACTCTGGTTTCTAACTCCCTGAATCAGTACAACACACAAGAGAAGACTGTTGCTCCCTCCTCCTCCTCCTCCTCCTCCTCCTCCCACCCTCTCCTGTTGCCAAGAACTTCCCCCTCCTTCCTCTTCTGGACTGCCATGGCACTGAAGAATATGTGATTCTGACCCTGAAAGGAGGATCAAGGCCTTGTGAAAAAAAATAAAAAAAACTAACAAAATAAAAAACACTGCTGGATACCAGGACTCCCGTCTGGCCACTCCACAGTCCGTCTGCAGGCCACAGAGCCAGTACGTCAGCCCTGGAGGAAGCCAGGGGAAACCCCACAGCCTCACTAAAGGCATATCTGAGACATGACGACGGCGCTATACTGGGTGCACTAAAGACGGCTTATATTTTTGTTTTGCGTTGTGACCCACCGCTCTGTTGCTTTTTCTTTCCTCCTTCAGTACTTTTTGTCATAAAAGTTGGACACTGTGACAACCAGCTGGGTTGTCTTTGTATTTTTACCTGGTAATTCAGGTAGGGATAGTACAGAACAACTGGACCTACACTATCTAAACACCCAAATTTGACATCGTACAACCAACAAAACATACCATGAATTGACACATAATTGCTGTGGTGTTCCACTTTGACGCTTGCGATCAACTGTATGGCTTTGTGCCTAAAGTCAACAACAGATTTGAAGTCTTATATTGGCACTTATATCGCCACAGCACCTCTTATTTACTCCTTAGACGCAAGAACACCACACCAAACCTCATTTAAAATTCTGGCAATTTAAAAAAAACATGTATACCTCATGGATCGAGACTGTAGGAAACTGAATCCACTGATGAATTTGGCATATAGGTCGTCCATCAAGAGACATTTTATTAGCTAAAAAATCAGAGTTTAACTTCATTTGTGGAGGAAGACTGCAGGACATGTTGGTAATGAACATTTCAAAACGTTTAGTCAAGACTGAGTCAGAGTTTTTCCTGGCTGTAAGGTAATGAAATCAGCCCTTAACAATTTTAGGTCTTTAGGATAGCAGGAGGGACGGTGTTGAAGTCCCACAGCACGTGCTACTGATAAACAGGACAGTGTCCCGTCTTTAGTTACGATTTTAAGCACCAGGCTCTTACGTAGATCTGACAAAGCAACCACCGCTCACTGTGCTCTCGCTCTAATGATTTGTGTAGTCGACTTCTCATCGCATGGTAACGTCACCAGACTTTTTGGGGGAAGGTACAAGAACCTAGTTTGTGTCCTCGCCCGGCTCCATCACACTTGATTTAATGTTGTCAGATCTACTGAAGTGTCCTGTACGACGCAGCTCGGGAATGTCAAAGAAGAGTTGTTATTGATGCTACTGACTTTAGTTAAACCAGATGTTGGCAGCGGAGTTAACCACTATGGCTTATTGGAGGCGTTTCAAGGATTTTTGTGATGTCTGGGGTTCCTACAAGTGTCGGGAAGTGACGAATAAGTCTTAAAAAAAAAAGTTGGATTTGAAAAGTTGTTGACTGTCGGTTTTTGGGGACTTGACCTCAGCTACACTGTATGACTTCACGGGAGAGAGTCGAGTGAAGCACCGAGAGAAAAGTCTGTGGGAACCCTGAGTATGTCTTGTGTTGTGATCTCTTAATTTTCTTCTGACCCTTTAATTCCTCACTGTGATTGAAAGTGTTGAGCTCTGTATTACGGAAATACAAAAGACCTACAGTATGACTTCTGCAAACGTCCCTTTGCAGTTTATCTTGTTCTCGTAGTTTAGTATTTGGTGGCGTTTTCTCTCCTGATAAAGGATAAAGCAGCTTCCTTTGGGCCATTTCCACTAACCGACAAGCTCACATAATTGTAGAGAAACAGGAACGTGTGGAAATACAGATTTTGACAACATTGTGTTCACTGAATTTGAACAAATAGAAAAGACAGAGACGCTGAGATGATCAGTTTATGTTCTCACTTAAGACAAAAGGACAGAATCGTCCCAAACGTGACTGACATGATCACCCCGTAGGTGGTTATTACCTGTCGAATGTGCCTCTTATGTATTTATGTACATGTGTGTAAAATGAACAAGCTATGCTCCATGTTGCTGTTTTTCTTTCGCCTCACATGTCCGCTGTCTGGCTTTTTGTTTGTGCACCTCCTCCGCCCCGTTTGGTTTGTTTTCTAACGATGACAGACTGTTAAGCACTGAGTGTCTGTCTCAAAAATGACGTGGGCGTTGAATCCATGTGTTTTTGTACTCCCGGTTTGCATGTCCTGTATCATCAGATCGTGTGTGTTCTGTTTTGATTTTGTCTCCGATCATTAAACAGATGTTGTTAGGAACTAGTATCTGTCGTGGTCTGTGTTTGATCTGAGGAGTCGGATATCTGAAGGCTGAATGATGCAGAAAATCTGTCTGACGCTGTCTGAATGATTAAAGCCTGGAGACGACTGGAGTTAGTTTTGCTGCTTGCAAACTTCGCAAGCTTGATTTTTGTTTTCGTCTTTTCTCTTGTCACTGATGAAAATGACGTGCCACAGTAGGTGAACCTGACCTCCAGGCTGTGATCATCATGTGCCAAACAACGGCGAAAAAATCTATCATTTATTTTAGCAGTGATGCCAAAGTACCTGTGTTTTAAAGGTCTAATGTGCAGGATTTATGGCATCTGCAGGTGAAGTTCCAGAACTGAAACATCTCCTGTGTGCCAAGTGTGATGGAGAACTTCGGTGGCTGTCACGAAAACAGGAGCCAGCATTTCTAGGAACTTTTATGTTTTATTTCCAGGAATTTATTTACCTGGGTAAAAGAATTCCTGGTAATCTGTGTGCTTTGTTTCACTGCGCCTCAAAGTTCTGGAGAGTTTATTCAAATCAGGCTGATGACGTATGGGGGGGGTGGTAAAAGAAACTGCACTACACCTCCAGTCCAGTAGGGGGCAGTAAGAAGAAGCTGAAGGCCAAACAAGCACAATGACGCCATTAACGGCGACCGACAAGCCCGCATCATCATTTGTGTGACACAATACGCCAGGATGGAGGACGCTCAAGTTGTTCTGTTGTTCCTTGTGTTTTACTACATCACATATAAAACCATGTAATCTGCACGGAAAAGACGACAGGTGTTATTAGCAAAGACAACTGTGAACGCCCGAAGCTTCTTATAATCTTGTTTAAGTTTCTTCAACTTTCCCCAAATGTGTTTCAGTGTGTGCCCTATATTTAGCTCCGCCAGCTTGTCGGCTATTCTTCCATATACTTAGTCGTTTCGAGTCGCCGACTCGAAGCCCCGATGAATTTCTTCCTCAGCAAATGCACTCAAAAGAGCCTGGACCTCGTCGTCCGTCCACTTCTCGTAGCTTCTCTTCTTTTGCTCCATTTTCCAAATGATCAAAACACAAACAAAGTGAAGCTTGTAGAAATGAAATAAAGTTTGCAGCCACACTGGCACGGAAGTGCAGAATGCTGCAAGTGTGTGTTCCACCAATCAGCGTTCTTCAGCACACAGCCCCGCCCCTCAAGAATTCAAGAATCTGAAAAGTCCTACACCCCTACTAGGTACTTTTTTCAGGGAAAGTTTGGGGTTGAGGGAAAGTTTTTTCCCCGGGTAATTTCAGTGGAAACGCGCCGAGGTTTTTAAAAATCCCGGGTAAATGATAAAAGTTCCTGCGGTGGAAAAGGGGCCAGTGTTTGACTTGTCCATCTTGAGCTACAGTGGAAACAAGATGGCGGACTTTGTGGAGGAGGAACGTCTCTGTATGTAGGTATAAACAACTCATACTAAAGTAACGAAAACACGATTTTTACTTTCAGGTTGCGTGATTTTAGACAGAAATGTCAACTCAAGCTTTGTAAACTCACAAAAGTATTTAGCAAATATAAAACAGATGCACACAGACAATTTTTTTAATAAATCTGAATACACTGATTTATTTTAATATTTTTGTGAGTTTACAAATCTTGTTTTTATTAATTTAAGTTTTTTATTATATTTACAGATGACACATTAACACACTGATTGTCAAACTGACCACACAAACAACACTGAGTCAAATCTATCTCAGTAATAAACTGAGTGAAAACATAGTTATGAATATTATACACAATTGAAATATGCTCCATTACAAATCTTCATTTAATTTGACTTCAACTCAAATGTGTTTATTGGAAGCTTCAGCTTTTTACAAAGCACAGAAATTAAATAGCAGGGATTTGAAACTTGTTTGTGTGAAGTAATTCATCACACATTCATCTCATTACACTGTTCATTTGTTGTTCATTGATAATTTAAACTGACGCCATCCTCGTAACTGTCAGTCAACAAACATGTAACTCTGACATTAATATGAAACAGATAATCTTCATGAGCTGGTTTATCTACTGTTTGTTAAACATGGTTCAAGTTCCTGCATGTTGTTGTAAATACCATACGGAAATGACTGAAGTCAGCTGGCTCCCTGACAAACAAACAAACAAACAAACAAAACATCTAAGGAAATGTGCTCTTAAACATAAATTAATAAAAACCAAACAAAGCATTGTTTATATACTTTAATGTGCCAAAAGTGCACCAAAAAAATTTTAAGTATATGCTACCTGAGTAAAACACGTGACCTGATGATCAGAAATCAGAAATACTTTATTGATCCTGAGGGGAAATTATGATTCATTACAGCTGCTCTGACGTAAAGAATAGAGAATAATAAGAAAATGTATAAATATAAAGCAATAAAATAAAATAAAGCAGAGATTAAATGTGCACTATGCCACCATGTCTAACACTAGTACTTAAGATATAAAAATTACAATGTTAAAATAACTACATATGGTCACTGTACTGAGGCTGGTGTGAAACTTTAACTACAATATATATCAGTGGAATAAAACAACAACAACAAAATTAGAGTAAACAATGTGGCTAAATGTGGCCTTCATAGTGCTTCTTTGGGAAAATTAAATCCCATTGGGCATATTTTAGCTTTAATTCAGTTAACAGGTGTTGCCTCTCTCCTACTACTGTAAATAACCAGCATGGTGTGCGTGTGTGTGTGTGTGTTTTATTTATTGGCTATTTAGGTCAGCAAAAATGGCAGAAAAAAGAAAAACTGACACCTGATCATTTTTCAGTGCACCAAAAACTCTGGATTTCTGTATTCGTTTGTCGGCCTACAAGAAGTAGATTTAATTATAGTGGGTCTAAAAATATTGGATAAGGCTTATTTATTTAATATTTAATCCTCCCATGCATCTGTTAGTTCTTATTCATGGGATGTAAACTCTGCCTGATGTCTTTTATTGGTTTAAATCAACAGACATTTGATACTTAAAATATACAAAACAAGTCAGGGAATAAATGTACAACAATAGAAGCAGTGGTGGATGAAGCACCTGAGAGCTATACCTCAGTAAAAGTACAGGTATGTTACCAAAAAATGTCTCTGAGTGAAGTTAGACACTTATTAGAATATTACTTGAGAAAACTAAAGTATCTGATGTTTACTGTACTTGAGTATCAGAAGTAAATTCATGATAATAAATGTACTTAAGTATTGAATGTAAGAGGACAAGTAAATGTTAATATTTTAAAAAGTAAGCAGTCCGAATTTTGTTTTCATTTTTCAGTGCACCAGAACGCCAAGTAAGTAGAAAGACTCTATAATATGAAAGGCAATTTAATAAAATCTTTTTTTTTAAAAAAGTCCTGGAGTGCCAAAAATGTTTCATACTGGTGTCATTAGGCAAAAGAAGCACAGAGAAGAAAGCTGGGCACAGAGTCAGGGTCACAGAGTCTCAGGTAAGTTACTTGTAATGTAATAATAATTATTATTATTAAATACATTTGACCATGCTGCTTCCATTTCTATGTTACAACAGTAAATTTAACTCCAACTTTGTTGCCCCCCCAACAATGAAGTAGAATTTCCGCCCTTGGATGTGGAAAAAAAAACAACAACAGGGTTAATGCATTAAAAACCAACGCAATAAAATAGTCCAAATCCTCCTGATGCATGCTGTGAGGTCATCTTTGAAATGCCTGCGTCTCTTTGAACCAGCAGGTGGCGCTGTTACACAACACATCTGCCATTCCCGTTGGATTTCTAGTAACTCTAATAGGATCAAGCTGCAGGCTGTTCCTGTGCGGATTATTCTGCATGTTAGGTGAAGAGTGAGTTCACACCTGACAGTAAACACATCCTCTGATGCTTCATTCAACCACATATCACTGTTTTACCGGAAGTGGTGGAGATATTTAAATAAAATGTGAAATGTCTCACCTTTATTCGTCTTGTTAACAGTTTAATGTGTGCAGAGTGTGTGTTTGAGGAGTGACTGAGTGAGTAAATTTACATTATGAACAGTGTGTGGTGAGAAATAAGGAGGCCGTCCTGACTGTGTGTCCCGGAGGCGTCAACGTCATTCCATGGATCAGGAAGCGTCCTGTCAACCAATACAAAGATCGTATAAAGAGACAGAGGCCTCGCTCTTGCTCAGGTTTTGTCGCTGGTTTCAGGCGGTTGCAAAGCATGCAGGTTAGACACTTACTAGAATATTACCTGAGAAAACTAAAGTATCTGATATTTACTGTACTTAAGTATCAGAAGTAAATGCATGATAGTAAATGTACTTAAGTATTGAATGTAAGAGCTACAAGTAAATGTTAATAAAAGAAAAGTAAGCAGTCTGAATTTTGACAATTATGAAGTTTATTTCTTCGTAACATGTACACTACCTTAAAACTGTCATGTCTGCTCCTTCCTCCCTCTTTACGTTCTTATTTTGTAGTAATTAACTAAGATGATCAGGGGAAATGTATTGGAGTAAAACATTTAATTCAGGAAAAGTAGTGGGGATAAAAGTGAAAGTTGACAGAAATATAAGAACTCAAATAAAGCACAGATACTCCCAAATACCTAAATACTGTAACAAAGTCTCATTGCTCAGTTACATTACACCACTGGATAGTGGAATAGAAGATTCATCTGTTGCTGGCTGATCCTTTCTCTTTTGTGAATATATAACCAATGCTCATTGAAATCCAGAGGATCGTCTCTTGGGAACAATCGACTTCCATCTCTACAGTCAACAATAATTTTCCAAAAACATCTGAAAAGGACTCTGATTTGCAAAGACTAATGACACTTAATTGATTCATATGTAATGCATTTCTTCTGTAAGTTTAACATTTACTTCCATCGCTATGCAGATGACACCCAGCTCTATCTGTCCACTACACCTACCTCCACCCTCTCTGGTGTTATCCTGGACAGGACTTTATCATTCCAAGCTCACATCAGCTCGTTGACTTTTTACATCTGCTGTTATTTTCTCTATCTTTGCCTGTAAAGTGACAGTGAGTATTGTGAAATATCCATCCAACCATTTTTGTAACCGCTTATCCTATCACAGGGCTGACACACAGAGACAGACAACCATTCACACTCACATTCACACCTACGGACAATTTAGAGTCACCAGTTAACCTGCATGTCGTTGGACTGTGGGAGGAAGCTGGAGTACCCAGAGAAAACCCACGCTGACACGGGGAGAACATGCAAACTCCACACAGAGGGGCTCCTTCCTGGGTTCGAACCAGAAACCCTCTTGCTGTGAGATGACAGTGCTAACCACTACATCACCGTGCCACCTGTTGTTATGAAAGATGCCTAGAAATGACATGTACTATTATTATTATTATTATTATTATTATTATTATTATCATTATTATTAATAATAATAACAACAATAATTATTTATTTTATTTTTTTTATACAGATTTTAAATGATGATGATGTGAAAAATGCCTGAAATAAAATTTATTATTATTATTATTAATACCACTACTACTACTACTACTAATGATAATAATTAAAATTATGATTTTAAAAAAAGTACGGAACAGTGAATTTTATTTATTTATTATTATTATTATTATTATTATTAATAATAATAATAATATTAACAACAATAATTATTTATTTTATTTTTTATACAGATTGTAAATGATAATGATGTGAAAAATGCCTGAAATAAAATGTATTATTATTATTATTATTACTACTACTAATAATAATAATTATTATTATTATTAAAATTATGATTTAAAAAAGTACGGAACAGTGAATTTTATTTATTATTATTATTATTATTATTATTATTATTGTTATTGCCATAATTATTATCATCATTATTAATAATAATAACAACAATAATTATTTATTTTATTTTTTATACAGATTGTGAATGATGATGATGTGGAAAATGCCTGAAATAAAATGTATTATTATTATTATTATTATTAATACTACTACTACTAATAATAATAATGATAATTAAAATTATGATAAAAAAGTACTGAACAGTGAATTTTATTTATTATTGTTATTATTATTATTATTAGTAGTAGTAGTAGTAGTAGCAGTAGTAGTATATAGTGCATTAATTTATTTAGATTTATTCACATTTTATTCAGCTCGTAAATACTTTTTTGCCATTTGCCCATCTGGAACTTTTGTTCAATTCTGCAATCTTTGTTTTCATCTTTTTTATATACGTATGATTATTGTTTCATAGGGGAGGTATCTTCATGAGCCATTTCTGGCCTCTGACCTGTCCCACACAGTGTTTAAACTTTTAATTTCTTTTCTTTCTGTCTTTTTTATGCACATATCTGTGCAAATACCTAAACTACACTAAACTAAACTAAACTAAACTATTGTCATTTTATTATTGTAATCAATATTATTTTGTATTATGAATGGTTATTGATAATGTCCACTCTTTTTTTTGTTAATGTTTGCTGTAAAAGCTAATAAACAGAAACACTGTATTTGAGAGGCGGGTCCATGCTCAGTGTCTCCATCTGTCCCTGGTGTAGACGATCTTCGTGAGGCAGTAGTATCTGCGTTGAAGCACAGCTCCTCTCCCACTGGCTGCTATGACCTAGCTACCGGACGACACCTTCTGCCTTCAGGACTGACCGCTGCGGCTCAAATAGTTGTGTTACAGCGATTTGTTCTTTTGGCTCCTCTTATTTTCAACACACAGTCGTTTATGGTTGCATCGCCGCGACTCTTGAATCGTAGCTGCTGGCCTCTGAGGCTAGCTGGCTAGCAGAGCAGTGACAGAGGGGAGCCAGCTGGTCGGACAGAGGAGCAGCAACGTTAGCAAACAAGCTAATTAGCCCAGAAAGACTCAGCCTGGATTACTGCCTTTAATCAAAGAAAGCGCAAGTCTGCGGTTTTTTACCCACTGCGGCGAAAATGAAGATAACTGTGGATTTCGAGGAATGTTTGAAGGACTCCCCGCGGTTCAGGTGAGTGGTGACAGCCAGGCTTTTGTCCTGGTTATACTGGTTATTAATTAATCACAGGGGAAAGTATCTAGTTAGCTGCCTGCTAACACAAGCTAATCAGCAGTAACCAGCTAGCTGTCTGCTGCCTGCCACTTTTCTATTTTTGTCTCTAAAGAAAGCTGGGGCCAGCCTGATGGGGTAGGGAAACCAACACAGAAACTCACTGACCAGTGTGGAGAGCTCATGTGAGCAGCAGCAAGCTGTTTTCTGTTTTATAAATTATGTAAAGATAGGAATATGTATTAAAAATGAATGCAGGGAGTCACAGGCTGTGCCAGTAGCCTGAATTTGCTATTGTTAAAAATTATGTATGAGGCTGTGTGACTGTAGAACATCACAGCTTTAATTATTATTGCATACAGCACATCATACTGTACTATATTTTGCATTTAAATAAAAATAAATACTCTTTGCCAGTTTGTTTTGGCATGACAGGACATCAGGGCATCATATATTAATCTGACAGTTATTTTCTTGACTAATCATATTGTTTTGCCATGGTAGAAATGATTCCCCAAAGCCTAAGATGGCATTCAGATAATCCAACACCCCAAAACTATTAGTCACAATAGTCACATTTAAGAAGTGGAGACCAAATATATTTTGCTTTTGTCAGATAAGGAATAACTTTTGTGATTTACCACTCAGTTAATCTTACACTTCTCCTGGTGGTGCACCTTCAAACTCATCATCCATCTTACCACCAAGTATTTGCATTCACTGATTAAATGGCTGCTTCCACTCCAAAGTGCGAAAGAGCTCTTCAGCAGTTTTGTCAGGTGCTGGATCGTCATGTGACATATTCCTGGCAGTCTTGTCACTTCTGACATCATCACTCTCAACTTCTCCCCCTTGCTTCCCCCCCTGAAGTTCATCAAGCCTAAAAGCTGCGTAAAATGGGATGTTTGCTCTCAACTTCCTCCTCACTCACTTGGCGTTTTCCAGAGATTTGAGAGAGCGCCTCCTTCCTCCCCCAGCTCCCTTCGCTGTTGCTGCAACATCCTCTCTCACAAAAACGAGGAACAGATGTTAGAAAGTTGTTTGCAGAAGAATGAAACTTTTTTTTAATTTGGCTCCACGTTCAGTGGGTGGAATAGAGGGGAAACTTCCCACTCAGCTGCGTTACTTGAACTCTCTAGTGACATACACTCCTGTGTGCTACAGTCATTGTTACACTTATATAAATTTATTTTCAGCCAAGCAACGTGATGGGTCGAGTATTTCAGTTCTGGCTGCAACTTGGGATCTAATCTGTGAGCTTTCTCTCCGTCCATCTTCACATCCTCATCCTCATCCTCATCCTCATACATGCAGTCCCTTTGCTTGAATCCTGATAACAGAAGCGCTGAGTCACTGCAGACGGTTTGAAGTTGTGTGTCAATGATAGACAGTTTTCGAAAGCAAGGAAACTACCTCAGCTGGACCACAGACAGAGGATGTGGTGAACATATATTGTCTGTCTGAAACTGAAACCTTTAACCAGTGACAATTGATCCGAAATTAGTGCCCTTTTCCCACAGACATCAAAAGATGCTTCTTCCTTTTGAAAGTCAGTCATTTGTGTGCTCGATTCCATTGATAATAGATCTATAGTAAGTTAACAGTGGATGAGTTTTGTGTTTGTTGTTTTGTGACATTGCATTATTCCCGTGTAGCTCTGCCCATTCACCTGAGCAGGTGGTGTAATTACCTTGAAATGAAAACATTGTCTTTTAAAAAGAGTGAATGTGCAGCTGCAAGTCTTAGTTTGCTGAAAACAACTTTGAGCTGAAGCAATAAGTTGCCATAGGGAATTAGTTATTGGCAACTGTTTTCAATGATCAATGAAGAGGAAAGAAATTCTTCTAGCAAATATCTTAAATGTTAGCGAGCTCCAGTTTCTCAATTAAGAGGATTTTATTTTCTTTATCTTTTGTGACAGTCAGGGTTCCCACAGTCATGAAATTCCTGGAAACGTAAAATTAGAAAAACAGTTTTCCAGGCCTTGAAATTGTTTGGAAATGACAGAATGAATTGGAATCGAACACTGTCTTGGTCATAAAACGCCTACATAAAATTCATTCCTAGTGTGCTGTGTGACTGTTAAAACATCACTAGTGTCATACACATAATGCGCACCGGCACTGCATCATCGCCAAGGCCACGCCCCCTTTTGAGGAGAATAATTGCCTCATCAGGAGAGAAACAGTAAAGTGCTGAAAAGCTGTTGTGCAGCAGGTTAACCGAGGCTGTCACACTGACATTTGAGCCTCATAAGATACTCAATATCACTTTCGGTTTGTTCAGTGTCTAAATGATGCTGGTGACAGTTAGCTCAAAAGATGGATCGCTAATGTTAGCTTGACTGTAAGGCTGCTGCTGTACGGTCATACAGTATAGCAGCATCAGACTGTCGTCTCAAAGTAAATCTGAACCTGTAGATCAAACAATTGCAGACGACACATTAGCCTAATGATATCTGGTGATCAAATATATATTTTGATTGAATCACCAGGTATCAACAACATGTGTAGATTGTTCAGATAGTCCTACCCATTTTAAACTATTTTAATAAAATCATAGAAGGGGTTAAGTATTACGGAAAAGTTTTAAAAATTAACTGGTTAACCCTTTGAAATGTGGAGCAACATCACTTTTCTCATGCTGCTTTCAAACGCCTTTCGCAGGTGTTTTAACCTTTGAACTCTGAGCTAATCGGTGCAGTTTCATTCAAAAACATGGGAGAATGGGCAACTTGGTGAGAAATGTACCATGAAATGCAAGAATATAATTTTTTAAACACTTTGTCCAGGTCATTTCATTGTGTGTTTGTTTGTTTACAGCTTTCTTTTTTTTTAAATTAATTAATTTATTTTTTATTTATTTTTATTATTATTTATTTTTTATTATTTTTATTATTTTTTTTTTTTTTTTTACAAATGTTCTTGTTTTTATTTTTTAATTTTTACTAATTTCTTGCTATTTTTGGGGTTATTTCCTCTTTTGTTGCTGATTGCCTTCTTCCAGTGAAATCAAGCCAATTTGCTCAGGTTTCAAAGGGTTAAAATGTGAAGAAACCATGGACGATAAACCTAATATCTCTGGTTTTTGAATCGTTGGTTAGACACAATGAGCGATTTAAAAAGATCAGGGTTTTAGGAGATTTTCATGGGCATTTTACACTGTTTTCTGACATTTACACATCAAATTATTATTCAGGAAAATAATTAGCAGGTTAACTGCTAATGAGAACTGTCATTTTTTTTGCAGCTTTAAAGTCCAGTAGCTCACTCTGTGTTTCTGCGAATGTAGTTTTGCCGCTTCTCCAGTTTTCTAACGTCTCAGCCGGTCAAATGTTTCCTGCACTGTTGAATGAAATAGTATTCTTTGAAAGAAAGTCAACAGTGTCTGTCTCCTAATAACATGTATTCTCTGAACAACATCTCCCACACACTGCACAGTCAGTCCAAACTTTCCCGCCCCAGACTAGACTCTTACTCCTCTCACGCAAAAATAATTATGTATCAGAGTTACTATATATAACTTCAGCTTCCAAATGTAGCTGCTTTTAGGGAATTTGGTTCGGTCGTTTTTCCTAAACAAACCGCTCTGGTTCTGTATAGTATTTTCAACCCACCGTACGTATTAAGTTGCATGTGAGAGAAGTCTGTCATGTGATTCAGAGTTGGGCAAATTCTCTGTGTCTCTGTAGTTTTACACCACCTAAATATCAAAATAATGGATCTCCAGTCTGTGTTTTATCATGTAAGTGTGATAGCAAGCCACATCCCATGATCCTCTGCAACCAGGAGTCCAGCTAAGCATATAGCCCCGTCTCTATCTATATATCTAGTGCCCTTTGTTCCTCTAGCAGAGTCATCTCTCAAAGTTTCCTGACTTCAAAGTCCACTGTAGGTTCATCCTGATGGGTTGGGACTCATCAGAGACTTTCACAGTACAGTTTTCCACTCCGACCACCATCGTTTTACTCTTATTTTTTCCACCCCACACTTGTTTTGTTTGGCCAGAGAAGAGGACATAGCAAGAGAGAAAGAGAGAATGGATGAAAACATGGATACATACACCAGCGTGGAGCAGCTCTCACTCGCTCAACATCTGTTTCCATTTTGGTGTTTGCTTTCAACTTAGTGCCAGAGAATATGGAGCCCCCAAATGTGGAGAGGGTTGTTTTCAAGTGGTAATTTGGCACACCCTACATCTTTTTTTTTTTTTTTGCTCTCATCCTCGTTTTCGTTGGGAAGCTGTCTATGGTCATAAACCATGCTTTCAGCCCGGAGGAGAGATGCACTAGTGCAAAAATTATGTATTTTTGGCAGTAAACCCTGGTAGCCTAGTTTTCCACTTGAGAATAGACATTAGACTCAGCCTTTCCTGGCTCCTCTTCAACTATGAGAGTTGAAAATTCCCTTCAGAGGGCCGTGGCTTTTCTCCCCACATGTATAGGAGTAAATGTTTTACATATTATTAAATATGCCTTTTTATCCTGCATGGTCCCAGAGGAGGCTAAACTTTATAATTTGCATGTTAAGTTAGCAGTTTGTTGTTTGTATCGGTAGTTTAAGCAGAATGGGCCTCAATCACCAACCATTCTGATGAAGAAATTTCTTCTTAACACCTACTCACACAGTTTTTACATTCACCAGAGTTTTCTTATTTGGGATTTGTTCTCAGGTAGCAACAGAATCTATGCACACTTGAGCACACCTGCGCCGCGCCCAGTGTAAGGTGACATGTTTGTGCAAAATAATCAGTTATTGTGTTTCCTTCAGTCCTACAGCTGTGCTATATAGGGTTTAAATTAAAAATAAAATTGTAGCATTTATATTATTTACATTACTTTACAAAGCTCTGAAAGTGCTTTTAACACTTCACTTCGTATCAGTTATGTTAATTGGTGTCCATGCCATCCAATAATTAGTGATAAACACATTATTTATAGGCCCAAATAAACCGTATCTCTGCACCCTTCATCTGCTCGCACTCGCAAGATGTTGCAGATAGTGCCCTGAGGAGGCAACACATCTTCCAGGACCATGTAGATCTATTTGCAGAGAGTGACGAGGGCAAGCCCGTCCCCCTCCAGCGGTGAGCATCTCCCTTTTGTGTTTGGCAAAAAAAATTTGGCCTCACATGTGAGATCAGCCTTTTTTTATTTCATCAGTTGTATCACATCCCTCCTCTCAGGATACAGACTGAAGGAGTATCAGCATCGCCTGCATCTTTTTTTGTGGAATTTTAAATCCACTACTGAACGCACTAAATCTGACAGCTCGTTTGCTGTTCACTTTCTGCAGGAGCACCTCTACTTCAGATATACAGAAGGTTTTTTACCCTGTTTAGACTTTTGTCAAGGCATTCTTGACTTAATTATCTAAATGTCTTTACAGTTTCTGCTTGTGCACATGGCACCTCAGTCTCTTCTCCTTTTATGGGGATTGGCATTTACCTTTGCTAATTTGGATCAACTGGCAGGCCCTGTCAATGAACAAGAACAAGGGAGTTTATCATTATAAGAACACAGATACGAACAATTCTGTCGCTCAAGAACATGTCATGTATCTAACGTAGGCTTTTCTTAGGGCCTTTCCCAACAACAAGGTTAAGGAAACACGGAGAAGGATATTGGTGAATGAGGCCCAACAATGATGACAGATGGTTGACCAAAACTTTGAAGATCTGTGGAGTTGAAATGTTACAATATCTGATTCTAGATAGGCCACACAAGGAAGCGTAACACCAAGAGATTAGGAAAGAAAACATCACAAGAGAAGGATGGATGTCTTTTTACATGTAGTCGACATGGACTGCCTTGCAGTGAGCTAATTTCTGTAATTAGCAGCACCCTGTTTCCCTGCCTTCACTCGCTGCTTAATCATGATAACGTGATTGCCTGCTCCTGATTGGTTTTGCTGATTCTGAGCTTGGCCGAGTCCCGT
Source organism: Cephalopholis sonnerati (assembly GCA_019142605.1). NCBI lineage: Eukaryota > Metazoa > Chordata > Actinopteri > Perciformes > Serranidae > Cephalopholis > Cephalopholis sonnerati. Next base: position 10,408,490 of record JAGQAX010000006.1, read on the forward strand.
GATATGAAGTCATTGGTCAAACAGCCCCGGTTGCAGTTTCCCCTGAGTCATTGACGGCAGCTGTAGAGGCAGCAGATCACTGGCAGTCTCCTCTAATACAGAACCCAGAGCCTGATGAGGAGAATTCCTCGTGCTGCGATTCTCAGTGATTAGTTTCCCTTGGGAGTCCAGCTGCAGGCTTGTTAGCAAGCCGAGGTTGTTGCAGTTTGATTTAATTGAGCTGCGGTTCGTTTGCTTTTAATGGTTATTAATAAAGGAAATTAACAGCTAATGAAATGTGAGGACTGACTGCACTCCTGCTCAATTGGTACAACTAGACACGGTCGTATTTCACTAAATATGGGACAGCATAATAAAAAAAAAAGGCACTCTATGAAAGTGTTTTTCTGCTTCTGTACTTTACAGTAGATTCTGAAAGTGCTGTATTCATGACTGTTTCCTTCCTACAGCCTGTGTAAGACATAGGAAGGATGAGGATGTGCGATAAATACAAAATTGGCCTAAATGTTCATTCATTACGACAACAAGCAGAATTTCCCAATAGCCCGTGTAACTGTTTATCTTTAAGCAATGACCTCATCTTGTTGATGTTGTCAAAGCTCGTGCGTCTAATGGTGGGTTTTTACCACAGCGGGACCCCCCTCCATATCACCACTGCTCCACTCTCTAACAATCACAGGATCTACGTCACAGCGCTGAAGCTCACCCCATTCTTCACATTTCCATCCACAGCAACACATTCAAAGTGTTGAGTTGTTTGCCACCACCACTGTCAGTTCAGTCCAGTGGAATAAACTGTCCGTTCCCTCACGGCAGACATGAGGCTGTAAATTAAAAACAAAAAAATAACCCCTATGTGGTTCTTCTCTATATATTAAAACATTTGAAGGGCACCAGAGGGAAGAAGAGATGACAAAGCACTGCTGCTGGACAGTATACAAAATATAATTAGAAAACATCAAAGGAAAGGTGTAATGCAGAGCTTTTCAGCTGTCAGACATATCTAAATTGGATTAGTTATAGTCGTTTGGAAGTAAGCTTGCTTTGAGCTAACTGTAGAGTTTGAAGCTGTATTATGTGGGAAAATATAAATATGGGATTAGTCTTTATGCTGACAGATACTCAACATTAAATGACTCATGGGAACGGGGCGATAATGTGTCATGACATTAGGACAGCGCTTAATTTCAGTATATATTAATCTGCCCATTATTAAATTGATGAATCAGTATATGGTTTAGTTTATCAATGGAAAGCAAGTTGTGAAAAAATGGTCATCAAAGTGATGTCTTCATATTGATGGAACAGTCTATAACCCAAATATATTCAGTTTACAGGTTCAGCAAATCCTCATACAGCCCTGTCTCCTGGATACCGGCGACCTTCTGGTTCCCAAGCCAAGTCCCTATGGACTGAGCTACTGCCACCCTTACCTTTCATGTTAAAACTTAACTGAAATCACAACCATAACAAAATGCATTTGTATCCTAAATCTAAGATGGCCACACAGATGCGAACCCGGGGTTTGTGTTCTCGCCATCCTCCCCAGTTTTGACCTTTTAAAGCCGACGTGGTGCATGAATGTAGTGTCTATACAAAAGTAATTTCTAGGAGACGGGGTTGCCCTCACAAATGAGTAGCTGAGCGTAAATTATGTTAACTATGGCATTTTTGCTTTAAAAATGTAGATTTATTTTCTGTCTGATCAAGTAATCAATTGATCGATGAATCGTTTCAGCTCTATATGACATTCATAATAGATAGTCGTGCAGTGGAAACAGATTTCCAGTCAGCAGCCAACCCTCAAAGTGCAGAACATCTGCATTAGAATATATCGTCCAATTTGCCGGATAGTGAAAATATGCTAAGAGCAGATGGTCTTCGAGTGTCAGCTTATGTCTTTGAAGTGCCGAGGTCTGTGCCACAGGCCCACAGTAGGCTCTATTGTGTTGGCAGCGTGAACGACAAACCTGTTCAACGGCCTCGCTCCTGCATGCAGAGTGCTCACAGCCTCCTGGGCTGCAGCCAACACTCAGCCAGAGAGGCGGCCTTCTTTGTTTTGGTTCATGGTCACTGAATCACTGCAGAAGAATTAGGTGTCTCCGTTTTTATAGGAGATGTTACTGTGTAGTCAGAGCCGTAACTTATAGGTGGAGGGTGAGTAGCAAAGAAAGGATCTAAGGCTTTGCCTGTTTCTGTTGTTTGTTTTGGTTGGTTGTTGGCAGTGTAAAAATTTTAGTCACCTACTACTAAAATAACACCATTTATGTAGATGTTTACTCAGAGTAACTACAACAGCACATGCACAGATTTTAGTGGTTTCCCGGGCAACCCTTTAAGGCCATGTCCACACGGAGACGCGTCTTTTTGAAACCGCCAAAGAAAATGGTCGGATTGCAATAGTGTTCCGTAAACACGGAGCCGGCTTCGAAAATGCAGGCGTAAAGACGAAGCCGGTTCAAGTCACTGAAACCGCATAAAAAGGCTGCAGTATATCTGCCATCCAGGAGATGGCGCGCCATTAAAAACCGCAGCATACAGCTCTGAACCAGAGAAGAAGACGCGGAGCATGCAAAGAAGCCTGCGCGGTGTTTATAAACAGAAGAAGAAGAAGCACAAGCACAACAAGAAGATGGCCAAAACAAATTCCAACACACGAGAGAAAACGGAGACTTTGTTTTGGTCTGAAGACGAAGTCGAGCTGCTGCTCCGAGTCACGCTGGATTACAAAGCCAGTAAACTTCAAAAACACGTTGATTGGGAGCCGTGTCAGTCGAAGTAGGCCGATATAATGGACTCGTTTCAGGCACAGTATGCAAAACCGACAGAGAAAGATTCCCGCACGACGTTACCGGCAAATCAAAATCTCAGATCACCGCCAAATTAAAAAATATTTGCACGAAGTACAGACAAGCGGTGAACACCGGGCGCCTGAGTGGCCTGGGACGAGTGGTCACTTATCTGTCCTGCGGGCAATCATTGTGATTAGTTTGCACTATATACTTAATTATAATAATAATAATAATAAAATACTGTTTGAGAAGTTGTTGTCGTTGTCATGTTTATTTTCACTAGACACACAAGTCACACACTTTCAAACCAGCAGCATACTGTACAGGTCACATCTGGAGAATGCACAAAGCTTTAAGACCAGCTGGTGTTTTGGTCAGTCATGTTGTCCAGTCTTTAGTTAAGGGTCAAGATACTCTGTAAGCACTCTGCTCACTCGCAATATTAGAAATAAACTCAGCAACACACTGTGAAATATGTATTAAGTCATTAGGGCTGAATGTGTGACTGACTAATCATACTTTTATATCATGTAAACACGTGAATGCCAAAAGTACTTCTTTTTCTCCTACTTTATATTACTATAACTGAAGTGTGCTGCTGTCTGCTGCTTCAGCTTCATGTTTCGCTCACAACAGTTTTTAATAAATCACAAGTTATAAAAACGTGTAAACTGCGTGGTTAACGCAGACGAGCGGAGGATTAGCTGGAAACATCCCATTTATTCACTTTACATGGAGCTACAGTTAATACTGAATGATGTGTTAGTATCTCTTAATAAGCCATCAGAGATGAGAAATCATCTTTAGAAGGAGCAGATAGCAGATGTTTACCTTAGGCTAGCTTGGGACATGTTCAAGTTAACTATATTTTAACGGAGCAAGGCGAGCTAACAGTTAGCACGCTAGCGTGCTGGGTTGCTTTGAGACGGCTGTCAGAGATGGCAGAGGTATGATCACATGATCCTGTTTGAGCTATAACAGGTGGTGTGTTCCACCTTTTATCTCCCAGCTGAAGAATAGAGAACTGTAAACAAACTGTAACGTAAATAGTTGTCTATTGCTGTCTGTAATCCGCCACTGTTGTTAAGTGTTCTCGCTATGTCTGCACGTCACAATTTAAAGTAGTATTGTGTCTGTGACTGTTGGCCTGCTTATAGACTTTTTATGTATTTGTATTTTTTTGTGGTGGAAGAATGAATTGCTAACTTTTGGGAAATGGATTATAATACATAAAGATAAGTAATTTATCAAGCAAAATCAATCAAATAGTTTGTGGTTCCAGCTTTTTTAAAATGTTGACGTGCTGCTTTTCCCTTTTTAATATAATAGCAAATGGACTATTTTGAGTTTTGGACTGCTGGTTGAAGAAAACAAGCAGTTTGCATTCTGGGAAATTATGATGAGCAATTCTCACTGTTTTTTGACATTTAAAGCTGGGGTGGGCGGTTTCATTTTGGTGCCACTGGGCAAAAATCCCATAATAAACTTTGATAATACTGTAATTCAAGTGTTCTGAGAGAAGACTTCTGCATCTCCTCTTGGCTCTGTTTTCAAGATTTAGAAAATGTACTCCGTGACAGGAGACTTTGGCCAATCACAGGTCTTTTTAGAAAGAGGGTGTTCCTTTTAGCTGCTCTAAAAAAGTAACTACACTGGCATGTCCCTTCAGTGAAAGCTTGATTTAATGGCGGAGAATCCTGCAGACGTTCTTCCAGCATTGGCATCAACTGTTTACACTGCAAAGCAACCCAAAAAAGGAAGATGGACCTAACAAGAAGTGAAACTAAAAGAGAGTCTGACAATAAATGCAATAAAACACGTCTCAGTAAGGGCATAGTGTCTCAGAGATGGAGAGTAAATGTTGCTGATAGTTTAGCTTACCGTAGCCAAAAGCACATAGTGTATCCTCCGCCTCACCCCCTGTCACTACAGATCACCTCACAAGGAGGAGAGCAGGCAGCAAAGTTCAGTCAACTTCCAGCACAAAACCCAGCTGCGGGGGACCAGGACAGCCTAGACTCCCTGCCCGATCAGAAAACTTTCTGTTGCTGCAGTTACACAAGCTAGACTTGGCACTGTTGTTAGCCGCCAGCCTGCTGAGACACCCTGTGCTGGGGGGTTTGCATTGGCTGAGTGTGAGGTTCGTCAACAGGGACGCTGCTGCTTTCTTCTTGGGGAAGCAGTCCACAGTGGCGGGGAGTGAGGCGGAGAGACCGTAGGGTGGGTAACGGGCTAATTCTTGACTGATAAACAGAGCAATTTCTGTCAACTCAGGTTTAACTAAACTACAAGAATCAAACACATGTCTCTATGAGGAAACCCAAAATGAAGATGACATTGATATCTGGTTTAATCAGACTTGATCTGCATTTTGCCACTCATGTAAACTGGTTTTTTTTTTGTAATTTTTTATAGCATTTACAGCAAAGAATACAGGGATGTGGTTAGAAACTTGCTTCACAGAGGAGAGAAGTTAAGCATACATTCTGTTATTACATTTAAAAAATCCCAAGAGATATAAGAGACCAAAACAAGAACGGAGTTGTCATCCACTGGATCAGTACAAGTACCGTCACAATTACTCCCCCCCTCCCCTTCACCAGATTCAAATTGTATAGATTTTTCCAAAGTAGAAAATTGCAGGAAAAGAAAATGTGGTAGCTGGTGGCTCTGGTTACTAAGTTACATGTATATTAGTTTAATCAGAACTAATATAATCCAAGCAGGTAGCTTCTCCTCTAGATGTATAGTGTTGTGGATGACTGTATGGCATATACTGTGGATCAGCATCCCTTTGCGTGATCTTGGTCAACTTAAAGCGAAATAGGACCCAAACATTCCCTCAGTGATGCTGAATTGGCCTCTTTCTCACTGATGTGGTTGAAATGGCAGGCTTTTTTTTTTCTTCTTTTCTTTAAGGGCTGTAGTCTCCTTCATACCACACGTCTGTCTTTATTTAGCCCCAGCTTCACCCTCACACCCAAACAGCACTTAAACCAGGATGTCTTAGTTCCCTAATTTATATTGTTCCATTTAGTGAAAAAGCTAGTAATCATATGTTGCCGTTTCCTTTTACATGTCTGCTGGCAGTTACTCCTTCCACCCTTCGCTTTGTCACAGAGGGAGAGTCCTCTCTGAGCTGTAAAGGTCAACACATGCGGTGGATACGATTTCTCTTTGGTGCTGAATGAGTAAAACCAGACACTGTGTAGTCACAGCAAATACACTTAAAGCTGCCACATGAACTCCAGAGCATTTTCTTCCTAAAAACTTTTCTTTGACAGTTCAACAGAGTCGACTCTGGAAGGCAGTTAAAGACACATAAGGGATATTAGAGCTAAAACCATTGGTAAGTCTGTTAAGATGACAGAAAATATATCCGCAACAATATAGAAATAATGACATAAGACTTGAAACTCATTTTAAAGGTCCAGTCTGTAGGATTTAGAAGGCTATATAGGCAGAAATGGAATATAATTTGTTTGTCTTTTCTTAGTGAATAATCCCCAGTACAAGAATTGTTGTGTTTTAATAACCTTAGAATGAGCCGTTTATGTCTACTTAGGGAGCGGGTCCTCATCTACGGCGATTGCCATGTTTCTACAGCAGCCCAGAACGGACAAACCAAACACTCAGTACGTTTACATGCACGGAGTAGTCGAGCTAAACTCATAGCTCGGCTAATCAGTCAGGTCAGGCTTCTCATCTTGTCTGAGTATACATGCAGAAGAGAAAATCAAATTTCGTCTGACTCCACCTCGATAGACGGCGCTGTATCCTTTTTAATATAGTGTGAATTGACCTAGTTCTGGTTGACCCGAAGAGGAATAATAAATTTAGTTAAATAAATCCCCGTTTCACATTTTCCTATCATCCATAAACTTCAAAATGTTTTGCTCCAGAAGTGCATCTTCTACTTCTCGGTTGCCATGGTGTTTGTTTGTTTGTTTTTCCGGGAGTGAACTGCTGCTACGTCATCTCCTTCTTCTTCTGGGTGAAAGCCAGCGAATGAAAAAGTGGTGCATGCACAGAACGCTGAGTCCCATTCCAGTCGGACTAAGTGGATACATGCAGCAATAGTTCGATTTTCAATCGAATTATCTAGGTGTGTTAGCCAAGCTACGGATAGTCCAATGTCAGACCGACTAAGCTGTTTACATGCATTGAAAAGTCCGGTTTCAATCAGACTAAGCCAATGATTCGATTTTCTCAAGTTGCATGTAAACATACTGACTGTCTCTAGATAGGGCTGCTCAAATTTTTGCTTCAGACACTGTAGGTATTAGCCCCTTTGTGAACTGGTTTTAACCACCAGGTCTTTTTGTTTTTGGAGAGGAAGAGACTTCAGCGGATAATTCAGCTCTCAGTCAAAACCTCCTTACCGTCTGGATCTTAAGTTATCAGAGAGCGTCCCAACTCATACATGCCAAACAGCATCAGAGAAATACTGATTTGTAACATGAGCAACAGCTTTATTTGGTGTTTTTACCAGCTTAAATCACTAGGGGTTTTAATTTTGGAGAGAAAGAGACCTCTGGGGATAATTCAGCTCCCAGTAGGGAGCTCCCAAACCTACTGGGGGTGCCCAGTAGCTCACCAGGTAGAGCAGGCTATGTCCTTGCTACAGCTGCCATGGATTCGACTCCAGCCTGTGGCCCTTTGCTGCATGTCGTCCCCTCTCTTCTCCCCTTTCACGCTCAAAATTAGTCCTATCAAATAAAGGTAAAAAGCCATAAAAATAATCTTAAAAAAACGTCCTGAACAATGAACACTGAAAGAATCCTAACTGAGAGATGTTTCAGCTGCATGCACTCTACAATCCTCACCACTACTTGCCACTAAATCCCCCTAAATCTTACACACTGCTCCTTTAAATAAAAGCAACAAAATTCACTGGTTCTGTCTTTCTTAAATATGAATGTTGTCGGGTTTTTAAATTTTTTTTTACTATGCAGTCAGACAAGATGTGGGGTAACACTTTGAGGTGGCACAGTAGCATGCAGAGTCTGGGGCGGCACAAAGTGACACAAAGATGCATCCGTGCAAGTTGATATCAATTCGCTCAAAGCTGATCTGATAGTTGGACCAAACTATAAGATTTATATGTTTGATAGCACGTTAATACTGCCATGATTCAGGGCTCCACGTTTCAACACAACATACATTAATCGCGCGTAGTACATAACACACAGCCCCACATGGCATATTATGACTGTCTGGTTTATTTACTTCAGTGCGATGATATCATCTTCTGATAACATCTTCACCACATAAAGTCCTTCTTTATCGTCTGCTCTGGCGGCAGCTGCTGCTTCTTTTTCATTTGCAGAAACCTGATATCAGATGTTTGGCATGAACCTCCTCACACTCAGAGCAGAGTACCTGCATCGTCCGGGCTGTCTGCCTATCGCCCAGTCTACTTTATCACAGTGCGTGCTATTGAGAGACACAAGCTTATTGACGCCACGATGCGATGTTGAGACCACACTGTGACACCATAGTGAGAATGGTGAAGTGTGTCTGAATGCTGAAGGAAAACAAAGTGTCCCCTGTTCAGTGTTTGACTTGTTTAGTTGTAGTATAAGACATTGATCCTCTTGACGTTAGGATAAAAAAATATGATTGCTACATCTTTTATTTTCTAAGGCTTTTTAAAGTCTTGAGTGTTGAGATAATCTCTGCCGTGCCTGAGAGAGCATGAAAATGATTTCTTACAGCCTTCAGCAGACTCTTTGCTTTGATAGCCCCCAAAATGGAGGTTTGTGGTTCATTGTTTCATCCTTTTTCTTATCCATAGACATTTTTCATTATTATAAATACTCAACATTATTACTGGTGTCTTTTCATAAATTCACCTTACTTACGAAAATGAGAAAAATATTATTCACTTCCCGGCAGCCCAGATAGTGTCAGTTCAGTTCAGCTGCAGCCTCCCACACTCAGCTCTTATATCAGCCTGTATGAGTCTCATGTTTTACCTGTAAGAGCCATGTTTCACTGCCTTTGATGTTTTCACATCACAGATGATGAGCAGATTTTGGCTCTCCTCCCGGACTGCTGACAGCACTGTCAGCCGAGCAGTCATTCGCACTGGAGAGCAGCAGAGGAGTTTGCACCAGCGTGTGGCTCTAAAGTAGTTTAATATAAGCGACTTCATTAACATTCAGCGCCGCAGCAGCAGACAGACACAAGTCATGCTGCCCTGCATTGTCCGGTGATTTGCTGCCCTCCATTTCCATTTACCTTCTCTACTCCCATCACAGTTAGCTTTGTGGAGAGGTCAGTTTGTGAAGTGTACAGACTGCCATGCTGTTGCTCCTGTATTGCTATGTGTACAATGACGCAACAGCTAAAACGTTAGTGCAGTGATTCGACTGACAAGATTGGAGTCAAATTTCAGTGAATAAGTATGCAGCTTTCACTTTAGATTGTGTATCCTCACTGATTAAGTAGGTGTTTAATAAATTGTGCTCAAATCTGTACAACATAAACCATTTTGTTGCACTCCTTTCAGAGCTACTTATGAGCTGACAACAAACCACTACTCTGTATCTTACTCTCTTCACTATCATGTTTTGAGATTTGAGATTAAGAGATTTAGGTTTGCATAAACCACGCAATTTCCTTTTATCAGTCTTTTATTGTGCAGTAACTCAAGGACATAGTGTGACATTGCTTTAGCGCTGTGTTTATTTCCACAAGTGACACTGCTTCTAAAACATGTATGCACATACAGTACGTGATTTTGAGGCAGGTGTTGGGTAACAGCTGTCACTGTAATAAAATGTTATCAGCCTGATTTTCTTATACCAAGTATTTTATAGTTTATAAACATGAGCAGCAGATCACAGGATTATTGGCTAGTTTACACTTCAAGATGCTGTTGTTATCTGTGTACTTTGGTGTTCATGCGTCTCTCACGATTTTTATAACTGCCGCATGTGTGTGTGAACTCTAGCTGTACTATAGGTATAATAATCTTTTGGCCTGCTCTAGCCATAAAGAAATCACACTCCTTGCTCTTTGTCAAGGCAATCCTTGCTGAAAGTGGTGCAATTTCGCCCTTATTCTGTGAAATTTCAGGTACATTATGATTTTCTGACTGTCTCATTATGCTCTGAATTTCCTTTCTCTGTCTTCTTTCCCTCTGACACCTGCATATATTTTGTGGAAGTGATTTGCTCTGTGGATATGTGGAATTTAATTGTACTTTTGTTGTGTTGAGTGTTTAGTTTTCAAGGAGTATGTATCACCACATACTTCCTGGTGAGAAGAACGTGTGTGTGTGTGTGTGTGTGTGTGTGTGTGTGGGTGTGGGTGTGGGCGGGTGTGTGTGTTTAGAATTCAAAGTCTGTGTCTTTCGTTCTATCATGCTTTCTTCTGCTGCTCGTTATCCAGACTCAGGCTGGACTTGCTCCAAGGTCAGAGCTGTGAGGCAATGGCCCAGATTTTCATTTTGCCAGGGCCCCTCCTTTTCTTATCCTCTGTCAGCACTTTCACAAGTTCACCCTGCGGCTCAAGTTACGAGATCAGAAGGAAATAGTCATGTTCCTGTAGTTGCACAGAAAACCAGAAAGCGGCTGACCGACAGAGGATTAAGGCAGATTTCCAAGGCTAATTTTTTAAACAATTATTTTTCCAGGAAATGATGGTTGAGTATGTCTGACCTTCTTCAGGCCATCCTTCCGTTGATTAACTCAGTTTTACGCACTCACATCTGAGCGCTGCCCTCCAAAGGTGTCCAGATCAAATGCTTTTATCAAGGACAAATATTTCTAAATGTAAAATCTTACAGATCTGCTTACAGCATGTATTCAGAATTGATAATTACATATGGATTTGCATGCCTGTGCCTCAATTCCTCAATCAGAGAGCTTTATTTGATTGAACATATTATTGTGGTGGCTTTTACAAAGGATAATATCAGTGTAATTACCCTGTCCTCATATGGTTTTTCTTAAGATCACACCCAAATCTACCAGGGAAGACTAATCCAAGACATGCTGCTCTGTGAAAGCTTTGGCTCTGTACTCTGCATGCTGGTAATACTGGCAAGCCAGGCATTGTAGCTTGCACTCTCTACACTCACTGCATTTGTACCAGCAAAAAGCCCAGTGTATAAATATATAAAAAGTTAATAATAGGCCAAATCTGTGACAGTAGAGCCTGTCAGCAGAACAGTCATCATGTGGGTGATTCATCAAAGAAATGGACTTTGCCTTCAGCAACTGACAAAGGCAAACAGGGCCTGTAACATGCTCTTTAGCTTCTGACCTGCAGGATTAATGTCTCTGTGAAAGAGGCAAGCTCTTTATTGCTTTTGACCCTGTTTTGCCCTCCTCATCTTCTGAAGCCCTCGGTTTATTCCGCTGTGTTTGGGTTACCAAAAAGTCATGAAAGAAACTTGACAGTGATGCTCTGTGACACTCTTCCCATGTTGCAAGCTTTCTGTTAGAGTAGGTTAGTTGAATTAAAACATACAGACGATATAATGAATCGATTAAACTGCTGCTAGTTAATGCTATTCAAGTTTATGTTTGTATGCATTAATCAAAGCATGCAAAGTGAGTTCAGTTGTTTTTGCTCTACAATGCATCCGTTTTGTGGTGTAGCATGAAACTGCACCAAATATATTTGGCCAAATTGGCCTCATGTCAGTTTCTGCAGATGCAACAATTTGGTTTTGGCATGCCCACACTTCCACTTGCTGAGTTAGCTGCTGCCTGCATGCTTTTCTTATTAATTACACTTAGCTGTAAGACAAGTTCTTTCCTTCTCCTGGCAGAGCCAGCATGTTAACATCATGTATGTATTTTAAACGTGACAATATTTGAGCTCAGGTTCAGCAATGGACCACCACTCCTGAAGAGAGCGGGGCTGAGTGTCTTGGTCATTGACTTAAAGGTATATTATGCAGGAATAGTCAGTAACTGTTTGTTAATACAACATTCAAACTCGGCTCCTCCTTCCTGCTCTGGTTGCATGTATTCCACAAGCTACTGTAGTGTTACAGGGATGTTACATTTGTTGTGATGGAAAAGCCGATACTTTAGTTCGCTAACTAAGCTAACCGCTGGTGCCTACCTGTCCATCAGAAAACAGAACAACTCTGCGTCGCCCTTTGTCCCCTTTCTCTGTTTGAGTGCTTGACAGCAAAAGTGAAAGTAAAAGTGAAGGTCAACCCCAGAGTTACTCTCATGTTGGAACAGGTTTTGTCCGCTGGTGTTTCCCCTTGCTATAGTTGCGTATTTTCGGCATTGTGCCTGGGATTTTCATAGCTTCCTCTTGGCTGGTGCTGCTACAGTCTGGCACCTAGTCACTACCTTTTTACAAAGTCCCAAACTAACCTGTGTGCTGTTATTGGCTGGCGGCTACACACCACTGCGCCAGAGGATGCAGCCTATAAACATCCAGTCCACTGCAATATACGAAGAAAATAAGGAAATACAGGCCATGCTTACATGAAAATGATCTGCTAAAAACTGAGTTGTTTCTCATTTTCATTTTAAAAAAAGTTCCCCGTTCAGATGACACGTTTTGATAACAATGCACATGGATCCACAAAAATGACCAAAAATGCTGTAGTCTACATGCCAGGCCAGTAGTTGTCGGTGTAACTTTGTAATGAAACAACACACGCCTGCGCACATGCGCTTCCTTCTACAGAGCGATGATGTATAAACAAACAAAATGGCAACCACACGAACCTTTGTCTGGACGGATGATCAGGTGGAGTTGCTACAGTAAATCTACACTTTGCTGGAGATCCGTTGATCAATTCAACAGGGTGAGCAGCACAAACAGAGTGCGGAAGTCCGTCATTGATGGTCGACTTTCTTGTGCATGCCTAGTGACTGGAACCGTAATGCACATGTGTGAAAAGTCTCCGACAACGGAGACGGTGCTGTTTCCAAAAAAATGCACTCTGGAACCCGTTTTCAAAATGTTGCGTTTTCAGGCACCCAGAACGCCGCTGTCATGTAAACGATCAGCCAAAACGCAACTAAAGTTTACTGTTTTCAGTTGAAATCATTGTCATATAAACAGGACCACAGACAGAGGGCAGGGTCTCTGCCGATAGATACCTCTAGTGGATCATAAGTGATGAATGAGAGGGACTACTTTTGTGCTCTTTTGAGTTTATTCATTGTTTTTTAGTAAAACCCTGCATAGTATACCTCTCAAGAAGGATTCTTGGCAACACTGAGGCCAAATTGACATGCAGCCAGATGTTGGTTTGTTACCAGTTGGCATTCTGCCTCACATTTATCTCGGTGTCATTAAACATATCGGTGTAGAGACCTCTAAAATTTTCCGCTCAGTTAAATCACTAATGCTCAGTAGTAGGAGTGTATTCAGATGCTTGAAGGTTGCACAGCACTTAACTTGCTGATGAAGCACAAATGTAAATGAGAGAAATGCACTGGGTTTATAGATCCTATCAGATAAATTTAAGTCTGTACAAAATAGAAAACTTAATGTCAGTGATGTTGGTCTGAACTTACTGCCCTCGAGCAGCACTTTACATAACAACCTCCTTCATAAAAAAGACAACAACCTCTGCTTTTCCCTAAGCTCAGACGGTATGTGTTAATAGAACATTATTTATATGGGTTTACTGTAAATGGAGTGATGACTACTTATAGAGTCAAGTGACAGTGAAATTAAAATTCTCCTTATGTTGCTCAGGACTCTGGTGGTCCCTGCTTTTAAATAAAGCTTTCACTGATTGTATCAGCGCTTGTTACTAAAGAGATTAGATTCAGGATTAAGTGTAAAACACATTATATACACACAGTAATTAAAATTCTGAACATGGGACTCTGTGATCCCAGCATCCCTTGTCAAAAGCACTCAGTCAGCCGCTTGTTTTTCCCTGGCAGGGACCAGATGTTGGCAGCTGTCAGTGTGACACCATACGGAAGAACAAACAGCTGGAGGGAGTTTGGGGAATGCCACCCGCTGCTGCTGCAGGGTGTCACTGTTAATCCTTCTGCTTGATACTGACACATGATGCACACGCTCTCACAGTGCTGCATGATGTCTCGCATAAAAACAATGACATTTACATGCAAGCATTAAATTAATGTCCTTATATCCAACGATTTACACTGAGGGCAACAGCTTAATAAGCCTGAAATCTAGATAATCAGTTTTACAAGAAATGGACTGAAAGGGGACAGAGTGCCCCGACTGCACCTGTTCCAGTGTTCCCATTGTGTTAAACTGCCTCTCTGGAGATTATTACTGCTAAACTTGTGTAAATGAGGAACATTAATCATCTAAAAGGCACAACTTAGCTGTGGTACAAGACTAAACATGCAGAAGTTGTACTGTGTGGTACATTCACTTTTTTATAATGTGCAAACAAAGACGCCCAACAGACATTTTCTCCTCTGGCTCTCTGTTTGTCTTGCAAATGTGCCTTTTGCTGCTTTCTCTTCCTGTGTTTTTAACTTTGCAGGGTGAAAAATTTGCACAAATACTTTTTTTAAGGTGGCTAAAGTTGCCAATGTAAATAGTGGATAGTTCATACCAGGGTCATGTAAAACAAGCTGCTCTAGTGTCGAGGGCTGCTCATGTATAATTGAGTAGGATAAATTTGAAAAAATTCTCATTTATTGTTTTGTTTCTTACCTCTGTTGTTAGTTTACTGTGTTCACAGTAGTAGAGCTGCTCATCAGCCGCTTTTACAGTGAAGTAAGGTCACAGTGACATAGATTATTACCAAAAATGGGTGCTGATTAATTCAGCAAGCCTGTGCCGGGATGAGGTCTTTGAGTTTCTTCTCCCCCAGTCGTGGCACTCGCATGCTTGTGGGCTGTTGATCCTGTGGAGAACCAAGCTGTGCTTTGTCACATTTTAAGGGGCAGACTGCCAGACCTGACTCCAGCCCTGCGGCATTACCCAAAATGGCAGCTCTCAGTTTGGCTGCCTCTAATGGTGTGTGTTTCTGGTTGTGTCAGTACTGTAGGAGTGTATAATGTCATGTATTTCAGTTGTAGTTTGCAGAGGCTATAATTGTAGAATATGGGCTTGTTGGTGAAATTGAATTGTTGCATTTCACTTGGAGTCCCCCCTGTATTTAAAGATGATGGTAACAGTCGAGGGAATATTTGTCTTGTAATCATAGAGTGTAATCCCTAGAAATCTGGTGAAGTAATCAAGAAATCAAGTCAGTGATAGTTGTGTGTTTTTAATTCTTTATATGCATGCACTGTTTAGTATTGTTTATGGAACATTAAATGTCTTCACTTGAGAAATAAGATGACATTTTTTGTTTGATTTTACAACACTCACTTCATTTGTCTGTATACAGTGGACACAGGATACTTGGTAAATGGGAGACTGTTAATAATGTGGCAAAGATGGTAAACCAAACTGGCACAGAGGGAGTTCATGTTCCTCTCATAAGGATTCCCCTGCAGTGTGTCTTTTATTTTCCCTTCACCATCGAGCACATGGACGCATCTCACTGTCAGTTGATACTATTATTGAGTCATGGTTACACTTGATTTCAAATGCTTTTTTCCTCTGTCCCCACAGAGCCACCATAGAGGAAGTGGAGGGGGATGTGTGCGAGTTGGAATCCAAGCTCGACAAAGTGAGTACCACCCATGAAAAACATCGCCTAATTGTTCATTTGTTCTTCTGTGAGAACTGGCAGCTACAGAGCCCATCCTGTGTGTGGAAAGTTGCAGGTTTGCCCCTGGCCTTGTCCCCAGTATATCCCTTGGCAGATTGCCTTTGAGTAAGACACTAATATAGACACTGCGCACCTGGCTCGCACATTCATGAAGTATGTGGTGGAGTTGGATTGATTTCTGGTTTTTCCAGTCCAGTGTATGAGCTTAAACCAGTTTGATTTTATGCCAACTGGCTGAACTGGCATTTCTCATTACGACAAGTTCAGGCCAAATAGATAGTACACTACATCAGCAACCTGTGCTGACAGCATCGCAGCACTAAATCCAACTCAATAATAAGCAATATGACAATGTGATTAGCATAATATTATGTTTGTAAGCAGACTAATGGAGCCAGTACTGTCTGACAGCCCAATTTACCTCTGAGCTGAGGCGGGTAATTACATGAGAGAAATACATAAAATTTCAGTGGAGTGGGAGGGGGATGTTGTGCTTGTTTACTAGCTAGCTTAGGGTGACAAGACAAGACATGGCAGAGTTAATCTCAAACAAAACTAGAACTACGCCAGTACAGCAACACTCTGTATTCGAAGTCAATGAAAAAGGTTAGCTAAAAAACATAGATGAAGCAGCATCTAAACACTGCAGGAACACAGCAGTGGTCCTGCTGACCGTGGTGCTGCATACTCTCTGCTTCATAGGCCTTGTTAAAAAGGAGGTCTGTGCAGCTAAATACACCTAAAATGCAACATTTGCAAATCTGAACCAAACCAAGTTTGAAGGTGGTTCGAAATGTGATTCCAACAACATTTATACAGATGTTCGTCAGTCAGTCAATCGGATTTAAAAATGTCTTTGAACACAACACGCAACAACGACATTAACCCTTTGAAACCTGAGCAAACTGGCTCAGTTGGCTTAATTTCTTTTAAAAACATACATGGGAAGATGATGATGACCCATCATGACCCAAAAATTAGCAAGAAATTGGTAAAAAAAAAAAAAAAATAATAAAATATATATATATAAACAAACAAACAAGGGAATGACCTTGAAATAGTGCTTAAAAATTATAAAAATTCTGTAACATAATTTTAAAATGTAATAATAATTATTATTATAAATACTGTTTTTCCTTAGCTTTTTTCTTTTTTCCTTATTTTTAAATTCTTTTACTAATTATTATTTATTATTTTTTGTTGTTGCTATTTTAATTTAATTTAATTTTATTTTATTTTATTTTATCTTATTTTATTTAGTTGTTTTTATTTTATTTTTTTGCAATTTGTGGGACATGTCTCATTTCTTACCTAGCTGCTCATTGCCTATTTTCCCTATGTTTCTGAAAGAAATCGCACCAATTTGCTCCGGGGTCAAAGGTTTAAATACTAAATGCGTCTGAAAGCAGCTAAAGAAAAGTGACATTGCTCCAGGATTCAAAGGTTTAAATCCAGCGTGACAGAAGTGGTGAGCAGACCCATGCTTTAGCAGCAGAGTGCTAAAAAGGACAACATGAGGAACAACAGTCCATGGACAGATGCCAAATGAAGTTGTTTGGAGGGCGAAATGTTGGGCCTCCATTTCTCATGCTTTTGCATTGGAAAGCTGTGTCACCAGCGTTGCGACAATTATTGACGCCTATGTTGTAACCGCAGCAACCCATGCAGATAGGTTTGTGATGTCTGGACACACATATCTGATGTGAATACATGCAAATAACAGAGCAGACAGTCTGTCCCCAAGATCTGATTTGAGCAACAAATCTGATTTGCCTATAGTCTGATCGTAGCCTTAGTGCTTAATATCAGTTGGCAGCCCAGCTTGGAGGTGCATTATCAACACCAAGTAGACTGGAGAAGAACATTTTCACACCAGCCCAGCCCTAATATGTGGGTGCGCATGAAGTATATGAAGAAACACACCCATTACACTGTGGTATGTGGTGCAATACTGTAAGGCACAGTAATACCTCTTACTTCTAAAAATCCTGACTCACTGCAGTGATCAGATGTACCAGGGATTCTGAAATTGGATCAGATAGCATCTCTGCTCGATGCCAGCACAGTGGGAAATTAACACCAACTGTCAGCCAAATGGCAGTTTACCTGTGCCTGATTAATTCACACTATGAGCCTTTAATCATCTTTTGTCCCCACAATCACATTTTGTTTTAAATCATAAGGACTGTAAATGAATCTGCTCAGGCCAGGACCAGGGAGTGGAAGCATTTTGGGTGCCATAGAACACCATATGGCTAAGGTTTGACATTTAGGGTGCAGGTGGTGTCAGAACAACAGTCCTTGTGAAGCACAGTAAAAATAAAATAAGGATAGTTTGCCATCTGTGGAGTGATTTGCTGAGGATGAACACTAGTCCAGAGTGGGTTTTAGCTTCTTTTCGTTTTTCTTGACTTTCTAAATAACAGCTAACTTTCACACGGGAACCACTGTTTCGTAATACCCTTAAAGTCTTGCTCCTTGGTATTATTCCCTGCAGCTGGTTCGGACTGCATTATCTCTCCCAGTGAGCTGCATCACAGTTAATCTCACTCATTCTGCTTGAATTAACCGGACGAAACTAATAAACCAACAAACTAGTGTTAATGAGTAGTTGTGTCCTGCCCTCATAGCGAATTAATCCCTCCTCTGTTGGACTCCCGCAGAGCTGAGAGTATGTTCACCAGCTGAGGGCGAGATCCTGAGCTCGGAAGATCTCATTTCATTGTTTCTGGACTTAGTCTTACAGAGACCCACCCTCCTCCTCACCCCACCTCTGTGACTCAGCCCCGGCCTCACTTCCCCTCTTGCTCTGGAGAGGAAGGATCTGCTGGAGAGTGGGTGTGTTTGTGTGCATGAGCGTGTGTGTGTGAGTGTGTACGTGTTGATGGGTGGAGTCCAGAGACAAGGGGCTATAAAGAGCAGAGTTTAACCTTTTGTCAGAGCTTCCTACCTGCCAGATGCGTACACACAGAGCCATGACGTCAAAAGTAAACAGACTTTAATATGGGCCAATATTAAATCTTCTCATAAAGGCTCTATTTTCCCAACAGAGCAGATAATAAAACAGGGGCGCGCTGATGTCTTGTTATGAGGCTTTGGATCTTGTTACAGGTTAGGTTGAGGTCAGATTTAATTGAATTGTGAGGGTTGCTTTCAGTTCAGAAAAACTAAACCACAGTGTTCACAGTTCCTTTTTTTTAAACTAATAAAGAAGTTAACTATAAGTGCCATATGTTTGATATTTCTGAACTACATTTCATTGAGAGATTATGTACTAATCAAACAAAAAAACAATAAAAAATCACTGATTGCTTACAGTAATACAAACAAGCTCATGCTGGACGAAATAGCAACCTATAAATACCTTCAGATACTCCAAGCTCAAACTAATGCAGTCTAATACAACAGTCCTGCAAGAAATCCGACCTTCATGATGGATGTAATGTTCAGTTTTTTTGTAAACTGTTTTAGGGAAGTGTTGATTCGACTGTATGATCATTTTGAGAGCCTGCGGTTTGTGTTACTGTTGAACTGTACTGCATTATACTGATCGGTGTGAATGTCATTTATGTTCGTTAATGCAGTGGACACAATGAGGACTGTTGTATTAGACTGCATGACGTTTATTTTTTTATATTTTTTTTAACAGATTTATTCAGTCATCACATAAGTACAGTACACTGAAATTTTGTAAACATAGATAACACTTTTTTTTTTTCTTTTTCTTTTATACATCCCTCCACCCCCACCCCAACCCCGCCGGTCCTACAAAAAAAAAAGATAAATAACTAAAATAAAATAAATAAATAAAAAATAAATAGAATAAAAATAATAACAATAAAAAAATAATAATAACAACAATAGAATAAAATAAAAAGTAAGAAAAATAAATTAAAAATATATATGTAAGAAATAAAAAAGAAAAATAAACACACACCTTC